>ML675625.1:4531519-5115009 GCA_007922155.1 Mesoclemmys tuberculata
TTCTTTCTTTCTTTCTTTCTTTCTTTCTTTCTTTCTTTCTTTCTTTCCCCAGTTAATAAAGTTACCTGTTATTTCCATGCACATTGCACTTTCCATGTGTCACCAGCTTACTTATATTCACACAGACTTGGACAGAGGCTTGTGGGGGTGGTTCTGGTCTCTGCCCCAGAGAGTTATGTGACTCAAGGCACCAATTGGAGAGACCCAAAACCTCTCCGAGGGTGGACAAGAAATGTATGTGTTCACGACAGCCTTAATGAAGGGTCCCTACATCAGTAAAGGAAACATCCATTAATTGAAAGTAGCGCATGTAGCATAACTGAGCATTTTTTTAAAAGGAACTGAGAATTAAAGCAGAACTGAACATTACTGAACATGGAAGAACGTTACAACTTCACTGCCTGTGACCCACCTCCTTGGCTTTGATTGCCTCCTCCCCCAGACCAGGGGGAACAGCTGTGGACAACTTTCCAGGGGGACAAATGGGGGTGTTTCCTGCATGGGGGTTGGGGACTGGACACATGATGGCACAGTCTTAGGCTCATCAATCTCCTGCATGGTCACAGGGCTTCCCCTGGGAGGGGTTTTGGGTGCTGGTGCAAGGTGTTGTGCCCGGAGTCCTGCCGCCCCCCCTCCATCGTGTGGGCTGTTATCCTCCATCACAGGAGCATAGTGGGCTGCAGATGCAAGAGGAAGGGGAGCTGGGGGATGATTTGCCAGCTCTCAGACACTGGCAGTGGCCATTGTGGGAGGTGGGCCAAAGCTCCTGCCAATCAATCCCAAGATATTTTATCTTTCCTTGAAAAGCAGGTAAGATATCCCCCCACGGAACATAGCTTCACTGTGAAAGGCCACGACTATAGCTGTGGTTCAGCATTTCTGGAATCTGATTGTTTGGTTGTCCTTCTTTCTTCATATGACTTTCGTAGCCTCCTGGAAAGAAGTACCTGCTGAAAATGGTAAGTAGCATGAACTAATAGGTCTTAAAAATGTAATGTCTTAACGTGTCTGCATGGGCCAGTGAGTAGTGGCGTGCATTTATTTCAGGGGCAATCTTAATTTCTCTTTTCCAGGCTGGCCATCTGTTGCTGAACATTGTAGTTTTGAAAGTACCAAACTGAAAAGGGAACTGGCTTTCCAGTCTGGTGGTGGGAATCTGGCAATGCCAGAGAGATGTTCGTGCTACTTGTCACCCCTTTATATATTGCTGAATGCAGGAGTTTGGTGAGCCATGAAGGTGGACCAAGCAATTTTTCACTGCTATTGATCATTAAGAACCAGCTGGAGTTTCTGCTGCACCAGAAATTTGCCAGCATATGCTTAAGGGACCAGGAGACAATTCCAGTAGAAACAGACAATATTCAAAGCTAGCAGATGAAGCCTGCATGGAGGGGCAGAAGGAAACGATTTAAAATGCCCACCTATCCCCAGACAAGCCCCTGCAGCATCAGGAAATATGGAGTATGGAAAGAAAGAGTCACATCACAATCTACTGTGTTCCAGGAACTTTCAGATCAAGACCACAAGCCACTTGCCTCCCCACTGCAAAGGGACACTGCATTGGGTTTGTGCAGCCAGAGCAGATCCCTGACCTACCTTCCTTTCTCCCAACTTCTGCAGCATGGATCTGAACGGGGAGATGTTGGACACCTGGGCATGGGAATGCCTGAAAACACTGGTACCATGACAGAGGATTGCTGTGACAATGGACAACTCGAGTAAAGTTAAGCAAGTGTGTATTTTCAGGATCAGGTTCCTAAAGGGATATCATTAACATAAAAATCACAATATCAGCCTCATGGGTGGATTTCCGCCCCTGCTCAGAGCCCTGGAGGCTTGCTCTCAGGGTCTGAGTCCTATAGCCAAGGAAAAGTGATTGTTTCTGTTTTTCCAGTTCATTTTCTCTCTGTATTTGAAACATATAATGAGTTTCACTGTCTCCCCCCTTGGAAGCCCCGATCCTGCAATCAGATCTGCATGGGCATCAGTGCAGATGTTGATTCTGTTTTCCCAGGCTGTGTGACTCACCTATAATAATCATTTCTATGGTTATCTGATTGCAAACGATAATTTGTCCCTGGTCAGTCATTTTGACCCTCTCACTATACTCTCTCTGTCTTTTCCTTTCTAGTTACTCTCTAAAATAAAATAAACAAAAAACCAATAGTCTCTCTCCTCCTTTTCCAGGTCATATTTATTATCCAAGGAAATTCAATGGGGAGGCTGCCCAGCACTGATCTGTTAATAGTCTTCCTTTTCCGATGTGGAGAATGTATCAATTACAGTAACTGTGGCTCCTGAGGTACCCTAACCCACGGCAGACAGGATCAAACAGGATAACAGGCTGCTCTTCGGTAAATCTACCCTGCAGCTGTGCTAGCTCTGCTCAAGTCGGCTTGCTGAAATAGTCGTGTGGCTGCAGCAGCTCAGGTTAGCCACCCAAGTACATACGGAGGGGTCAAGTGAGCAGGGTTGAACCCAGACAGCTAGCCTGAGCTGCCAGGACCACACTGCTGTTTTAGCACACTAGCTCAGAGCTGATGCGTGTGCGGTACCTGAGCCGGGACTCCCACCTTCTGCGCAGACATACTCTCAAGCAAAGACCCAGCAGAACCAGTTGGAATCACATGGGTTAATCATTCATCCACTCGTCACAACATTCCTGGGCCCCATGCCTATGCCCCACCCAGGTTCCAACTCCCATTGGCCAGGACAGAGCATGGCTTTTGTTTTTTATTGCTTCCCTGAACTGTCAGTCCTATGTCCTCCATTGTTACAACACTGTTGCTAACCAGTATATAAAGGCAGAACAGAGGGTGAAGTGGGAGGTGCAGCTTGGACAGAACACAAGTGATTCAAGGAGAAAAGGCAATTTTACCTACAAATTAAGTTGTTTATGAGTCTTAAAGGTAATGAGAAAGATTAAGGTTTGGTTTTAAGGGTTTCTAGTTCAAATTGAGACAATAGCTTGTCTTACTCAATTACTGTGAGATTTGAGACAAGTAAAGTAAGCTACCAAGTGACCCTAGCTAAAGGCTAAATTGAACTTGCATCTGTCTTGTCCTTGGATTAAAAGATAGATTCAGTAATGGAGATGCTTGTTCTGACTGTAAGTGTTGTGGGTTTGGTTTGGTTTTGTTGGTTGCAGGAGCTAAACCTTCCTAAAAGCAAGCCCTGGGGTGGAAAGAGAGAGAGGTGGGTGTGATAAGGTCAGGGAGTGTGGGAAAGGGTGTGTGAAATAACTGCTGACTTCTTGCTTGCTTCCTTGCTAAAAGGAAGATGCAAATTTCCTGTATGTAAATTGCTGCCTGTATCAACCAGAAGTCAATGATGTCTGACATGTCCTTCAATTAGCACAGCTCTTTCTATTGAAGATTTGTTTGGAATGAGCAAGTAAATACACGCTGCTCTGTGCATTTAGGCAACTGGGCACTACCTAGAGGCAATTGTATCTTGACTGTGGCATTGAGCCTGTCCTTCCTTCCTTCCTTCCATCCTAAATGTTTTTCCCCAGGAGAGAGTGTATCTGAAGAAGGGGGGGGGGAGAAATGGAGGGGCTCACTGCTCTCCTGTCCCTCTTCCCCCTACTGTGCTAGCACTCATGGGGCTAGCTTTGCTAAAGGACTTCAGCACTGAACTGCTGTGTTAAGTACCTAAACCGCAGACTCTGCCCCCACTGGGATTCACAAAGCCCCTGGAGGTGCCGAACCTCATTCAGTGCCTCTGTGTTTTGCAGTCAAAGTTCCTGAGTTTCTGCCTCTGAGCATATCCCAATGCTGAGGCCCCAGAACAAGGCACATGCCAGGGGGGCAAATTGGTGTTCCTCTGGCCTGCAGGGCCTCTGCTGGCAGGGGAGCTCTGAGCAGGCTTCTATGTACAAAACGGAGGGGAGGGAAAAGGAACCGCTTAACTAGGTGTTTTGGGCACTCACCTGGGAAGTGGGAGACCCCAGTTCAAATCCTGCTGTGCCTCAGGAAGCAGCCATTTGAACCGGGAATTGCCATCTCTCAGTGACCACCCCAGCCAGAGGGCTCTGATCTTGGCTTCTTCTGTCAGAGCTGTTCCACTGTGAATAAATGAGTCACTGGGCCAGCAATGAGGGGCTGTAGCCTGATGGCTAGAGCAGTTGGGAGGTGGGAGACCCAGGATCCAGTCCCATTGCTCCAATGCCATTTTAAAATGACTTGTCCATGGTGGAACAGCTGCCTTAGGAGAGGCTGAGGGACCGCTGCCTCACAATATCCCATATCCAATATCCCATATCCAATATCTCCTGTGCGGTGCAGTTTCCGGTTCAAATCTTCTTCCCCTCAGGTGGAAGGGGGACTTCAGCCAGCATGCTGGCTCTTGGGAATGCCGCTCTGACATCTGTCTGCCTGTCCGTCCCCATTCGTTGTATAGGAGCCCAGCTCGGCTGCTGTGGATCCTGCTATTTGTTTGTTAGGTTCATGGAAGTTGGTGTGGTGACACTTGGCGTCCTCACACAGATGCACAAAGGAACTTCAAACCTGTAGTCGTTAAAAGCCCTCCTGGGGAGGGAGCGGTGAGGTGTCCCATACCGCAGTCTGCGCTGTGTAAGGGAGCTCTGAGCGGGCCATGAAATCCTGTTTGGGAGAGCACCAGTTGCTGTGGCTCCTCACTTCCTCAACAATGAAACCTGCCTGGCCTGGCCTGACTTCCCTCTGTTCAGTCCACAGCAGTGCTAGAACTTACCAATGAGTTCAAACGTTAGGGTAAAGCTCCTGCACTTCTCCATCTTGCCTTTCAGTTACACTGGATTGCACAGAGCCTGAGAAAGAGATGGAAACAGCAACGAGTCCCCCAGAAAGCAGGGAACAGGAGCAACAGGTGGGATGGGATCTGTACTCCTGAGATTCCAGATGTAGGAGTTGGGAAGGGCACGTGGTCCTAGTCACTACTGCGGCTAGGTCCGATCCAGGGCCACGTTCACCCTTCCATCGAAGGGGAGGTGATATCTGTGTGTACTGATCACACGACATACCTGCTCCAGGGTTGGTGAGAGCAGCATACACTAGAGCTTCTAAAAGGCAGTTGCCTAAACTATGTGCTGAGTATGAGGCACAGCTGCTACTGAGACGTGATGCTTCTCTCCAAGTTTCTAGTCTGTCCTTGATGACCTGTACATGCAGCAACAAGCTGGCCTTCAATGCTCTTGTGGGTTTCTGGTGTGCCAGGTTGGAAACTCTTTGAAATAGCTTCAGCTCATGGAAGGGCTATTCAGTGTTGTATCCATTTTCATCCTGAATTCAGTCCGTGCAGTAATCCCTGTTACTTTGTTTACATTCAACTTATTTAATACTCTCTCAACTTTCAGTTCTCAGTGGTTTGGATTTTGAGTATTGAAAAAACAGAACTGTTCTGTAGACGTTACAGAACCCTCCAGCTCTCTTTGATACCTAGACTGTGGGCACACTAGATTCTGTTTCCCATCTGAGACCATTAGGCCAGTGTAAATATACCTCAGTTATTGTTTCAGGCTCCCTGCGAGCTCTGACAGGCATCACTGAATTGCCTTCTGTTTGGTTCATAGTTGGGAGGACTTCCTTCCCAGCCATAAGTAGTAAACGGGGAGTTTCTCTCTGAAAAAGAGTATTTGTCTGGAACAAAACTGTCTACAACAAATTATGAGGCCAGGGGCTGGGTGTATTACCCCACGTAACTGTCTCCAGAGGCAGCTGAGAGGCTGCTTGGCACTTGCTATTGGCAACCTGGATCCATCCCCAAAGCATGGGGTTAGGGGAGGAATCTCTTGGTGGTATGAAGGGGAATGCAGGTAGGTCTGGCTCAGGACTAACCTTCTCTCAGTCTGTGACTTCTCCCTTTCCTTCTGGCGTTCTTAGATTGTGGTGAGCCGAGTGGCCAATCTGCCCCTGGTCAGCTCTACCTGTGAGATGGTGTACATGGCCTACTCCTCCACCAAAGAGAGGCACCCCTGCATCACATGTGTGTGTGGTGTGGCAGAGAGAAGGATGAAGACCCTGGCTGAAGTGGCAGTCAGCTGTGCACAGCCCATTCTGCTCTCATTCGAACCTCAGTGTGAGTACACTAGAGTGCTTGGTATCTGGCCACTGACCGTGGTCTCCTTGGGGTGTGGAGGTGGCTGCATCTCCTCTTCACATGCAAAAGCTTGCTATCAATTGCTTTCGGTCTCCTTCAGTCAAGCCTAGTGCGTTTCAGGGAAGCAGGCTAGTGGATATGCATTAGAGTATCCATGGGAGACGCATGCTGCTGCCTATGGTGAAGGGGTTCTTGCATGCTCTACTGTAATGGCATATCTTCTAAACATGGCCAATGGGAAGCTAGCAAACAGGCTTCAAGTCACTACCAGGCCCATCTGAGCCAAGGGGAGTTTCCCCATGGACTTCATTGGGGGAATGAATGACACTTTGAGGTTGCATTGACTGTACCATGCTTAAAACCCCTGATGGGGCATCTCTTTAGCTTATCAGTGCACCTTGGGATAGGGGATCACAGTACAATGTAACTGTCCCCTGCCTCCCATCTACTGCTAAGGTTCTAGCACAGTGTGTGGGAGGGATGACAAGCCTTTTGGGGAGAGGTTGCTACTGGCTACAAATGGGCAGCTGCTGGTCTGTTGCTAGGTGCATTCACAGGTGGCGGGGTGGAATAGCACACAGGCCTGTTTGTAAGGAGATAGGCTAGGCTGGCTCCACTAGACACGGAGACTGCTGTTGAGTTGAACTCTGATTTGGTCTTGTCCTCTCTGGGAACCAGAACATGTTATAGGAGGAATATAAAGTGAGGGACTTCTGGGTAGGGCGCTGCTCTCTGCACAAACCTCAGGTGTTTAGTGTTTCTAGTCACATTAAACAGGACCTAGAAGTGTCTAAACTCTATTCTGAGAACACTTAAACTCTGCAAAGAGTGACGGAGGATAAGCTATTTTAAGTGTGGCATGATCTGTCTAAAGCTCTATAATGTTAAAGGCATTTGATGTGAGCTACAGGACATCTGAGGGGAAGAGAGGCAAACTATGAGGAAGCACTGTCTAGTCTCCATTTGCTTCATGTAATATCCCCCTGAAGCTGGGTTGTTTCTATAATCTAGGACCCCCAGCTGATGAGACTGCCTTCCATCCTCCCCCAGAAGAACTCCATCCCACAATAGTGGGGGGACAGACTTGGGAATACTCTACTGCCTTGTCAATTTTTCTGAGTTGCTCATGTCCATGTTTCACTTTGACCCTCTTGAAACAAAAATTGTCTCAAATTGAGGAAGAAAATATTTTTTTCATTGTCTTAAAGATAGAAGTTGCAACCATTTAAACCCTCCAAGGCAAACCATTTCCCTCTAGGTTGAGCAAAACACTTCATTTGACAAGTTAATTTTTGGAATTGCCAGCAAACCAAAAGCAGTTATTAGCACAGATCTATCCAGGATGATCAGCTGTAGTGCTGGAAACCTTTCTAACTCAGAGACGGGGCTTGCTGTCCAGGGCCTTTGCATAGATGTAAGTTTGGGGCAGCGGGATGTCCTAACTTGCAGCATGCAGTCAGGAAACTAAACTCATGGTGCCTGCCTCTGCCTCTGTTTCCACAGTTGCAGCAGCAAATGTGTATGCTTGTAAGGGACTGGACAAACTAGAGGAGAAACTGCCAATTCTCCAACAACCAGCTGATAAGGTACAAATGAGCTTCATGGAGCCACTTCTTTGGGTGTGGGGAGGCTGCTTCTGTTCAGGAGATGTGCTATGCTACCTCACTAATTGGAAAATAACCCTGTCATGGAGAGCTGTTTCTCCCATGCTGGCTATGGTGCAAGCTACCTGTTAGCAGATAAATGGAACTTCTCCAAGCCTTGGTAGAAAGGATCTCTGTATGCAACCTTCCTTCCATGCACTAAGGAGCATAAAGCTAGCTGCTACATGATTTGGTGTCTGTTAGATGAGATGTGTCCATTGATATGAAACCACTCTTCATTCCTCTAGGTTTTCTCAAGCACCAAAGAGCTGGTGTCTTCCAAAGTGACAGATGCCATGGTCACCAGAATGACGGAGGTGGTAGATGTAACCAAGGAAACTTTTCAGGACAGTGTGAAGGCTGCCAGATTGATAATGACTAGTGGCATGAGCACAGTCATGGACTCCAGAATGGGTCAGATGGCTGTGACGGGCGCAGAAGCTGCACTGGGGAAATGTGAAGAACTGGTGGATCACTACCTCCCCATCACAGATGAGGAACTAGGTCAGAGGACACCTATACAACTCCAGTACACCCTGAAACTAGGGCATATCCACATTTTAGCTTTTTCATGTGGGGCTGGATGGGGCAGTGAAATGAGGGTACAAGGAAAGATGATATCAAGGGAACGTAAAGGCAAGGCAATGAGAAATGAAGCACTAGCCTTAGGCTTCCACTTGAGCCAACATCAATCTGCTTCTCTCAATCCTTTCTTGTCGAAGGTGAGTCAAAATGGTTCTGCAGCAGTGATCCAAACCCTTATGGAGACGGATGGATACGGCCACTGAGATTTCTGAGCAGCCAAGCCTGTCTCTGGCATTCAACATGTTGGGCCCCAACTCGTTAAAGGCATAGAGTACTCTGCACATCTCAATAAATTGTCCCCAGAGAGAACTTGTCCAATCAGTCTGACTCCCAGTAACTTGGACTTTCAAATCTAGCCCTATTCCAGACAAGCTATTAAAGTGGAGCTAAGGCTGACAGTAACGTCACAGTAAAAATATCCTGGGTGTGGAGTTACCACGACCATCCCTGCTATTTGGTGTTAGGCTGAGCTATGCACTCGTGTGTGACTGGATTTCTTAGTTTTAACTATGATGTGGCAGGTGGTGTCTCCCCTAACATTGCAGAGCACAGGCTGTGTGTGGACAGAGGGCTCGGCTTACCCTCCCTATTTGAGAGCATCTGCTTGGCCAGGATGCTTAACCCTATTCTTGGTTCCCTTCAGCTAAACTAGCAGCTTCTGCGGAGGGGATTGCACTGGCTTCTGTGCAGCAGCAGAAATACTTCATGCGTCTGGGGTCTCTTTCCACCAAGCTCCACCAGCGCGCCTACCTGCATGCAGTGGGCAAAGTGAGGCAGGGCATGCAGGAGTTCCTGTTCCAGCTTCATTATATCATTGACCTGGTAGGTACAACCAAACCACTTCCCAGTCTGGCCTCCCTCTTGTTTGATGCACACTGTTCTAGTGCTGCTGTAGACTAAATTTTCGTGTGATATAAAATCAGTTCTGATGGGCACCTTTGCTCTTGCTACTTCTATTGGCCTTCTCATTGTGCTGAGGTTGGCTGCTTCATAACCTGTCTTCTCCATCAGGTCTCTTAGCCACTGGCATAAAACCTTTCCTACCTGACTTCAAGCTCTGTGGTTCTTCTTCCCCTCCAGACTGAATCTCTGAAGCAGGGGGTTGATCAGAAGCTTCAGTACAGTCAGGAAAAACTGCATCAAATGTGGCTGCATTGGAGCAGGAATCTTCCGGAAAAGAATGGAGACATAAGCGCTCAAGAGCTTGAGGTATAGGATGCCTGGGTTGGGGCTTGGGTTGGGGCTTAGGCTGGGAGACGGGTATAACAAGGTATAGGTGGGACAGCTATCAACCTCTCTCAATCTGCTTCCTTCCAGAAGATGGAATCTCTGGCTCTTGTCATGTCCCACAAGATAACACAGCAGTTGCAGGACACCTATCTGAGCCTGGAGTCCATGATCCAAGGCCTACCCTCCAGCATTCAGGACCAGATGAAACAGGCTTATTGCAATGTTGCAGAGCTTCATGCTTCTTTCTTGGCTGCTAGGTCCTTCCGGGATCTGTCCAGTAACATTCTTATCCAGAGTCAAGGGAAGGTGGCTATGGCCCAGAAGTACATGGAGGAGCTGCTGGAATATTTAAAGCATAACATCCCCCTCTCTTGGCTTGTGGGACCGTTCTCTCCCATGGCAAAAGCTTCTGCTACTTACCAGGAGGAGAAGGAATAAGGTCTAGCTTACAGATATTGCCATGGAAGAACTTTAGCAACACCTCAATTCACTGCTGCCACATCCATCTAAAGAGAAACATTTACTTATGGCTTTAATCACTCCAACGCATACCATGTGTGGCTTGTATTCCAAAGGCAGCTCTGTTGTGCAAATTATGGTGACTGACTTTGACAATTTGCCTAGACTTCACTGTGTTCAAGTAGTCCATGCTGGAGCAGCTTTCCTGCGCTGGCTGAGATGAGGCATGCTATGGCCATGGTGCACTTGCTTATGAAGTACCTAAAAAGAGAAAATCTAAAAGGCTGCAGTCTAACTCTTCTAGGAAGTATAGCGTTCTTTGAACTGGGGTAGAGACTGTACTTGGTGCAGCACTATATTGACTTATCAGTTCTGTTTGCCCTTGTTCTAATGTGTTAGCCAAGTAGCAAGGGAGTAAGTAGGAGATGCTCTTCAGAACATTTGCTATCCTCCGCAGACCAGAATTAGAATACAGATTGAATTTGTAGCCATTAACTTTGCTCTTGGGGGTGTCCCATTCCCTTGCTAGTTTTTAGCACTTAATGGCACTCACTCTTGGAGCTAATAGCTGAAGGTGTACGATGGAAGTGTAAGACAGATATCGACCAACGGAAAGGAGGTGTTCTTTCTGATGGCTGTATTTAGAGCAATATTTTTGCTTTTAAAAATAAATTTTCATAGCATACAAATAACTCTTGACTTGATTTACTTGTTCTCTTCCTACCTGCCTCTCTCTTCCCCCAGTTAACTGACACTGTCCAATACTGAAGCTGTTTCTTAAAGATCTAGCATACCCCAGCCCGTGCTTGTAATGGTGATCAGTTCTGCTATGGATTTCTACCCTGATCAATCGGCTTCCATGCTGCTAGTGCTCCGTGGAGCCTAGTTCAGGAATTGCATTGGTAGAGCTTAGGAAGCATCAGGGAAATGAGGCTTTTGGCCATTCTACACTCAAATTCTACTATTGACTGGAGGTGGGAAGAAAATTGTGTTTGGAGCTGGGTGAAACTTTTTTTTTTTTTTTTTATTTTATTAACTTGTTCACCAAAAGAATGGCAGTGGGGGTCAAATTCAACACTAATTCACTGAATAGCTTCAGGAACAAACCTTTTGGGCAGATTCACAAAACAGGAGTAGAAAGAGGAGTGCCATAGGCCAATAACTTAGTGGTTAGGATGTTTTTGCCTCACTCATTTCAGTGGCTCTTGTGCATTTAGCCCTGTACTTCTTTTGCTTTATTTAGAAAATCTCAAGTCCATTTTGGGTTTAGTGACACCTTCTTCCCCTCCCCCCCCCCTCAAACTCTTCAATTTTTCAAATTGAAGAGAACCCCATAACGTTGGTTTTTAGGTTCAACTTGACCTGAATCATTATTTCTTTTTTTTTTTTTTTAAGACCTGATCTTTCAATGTATGGACTGCTACCAACATAGCTGTAACTACAGTATGATGCAGAAGTAAAGGTAGGTCTAGCCTCTGCTGGCGCAGTGTGTGACAGATATGTACTGTCTAGTCTGCTTGTCTCTGTCACAGGAGATGTGGAGACAACGCTTCCTAGACAAGCAATGTCTCCCTTTTGCAGTGACGAGGGAATAACATAGGCTACATAACACCAGAGTCTGAAAAGGACATTGCCTAAAATCCCCATGCCAGGCCAGGAGTTCACAAACACTACAGCTAATAACATAAATTGCACAACCTTCCCTCAGATATCTAGTCACCAATTCTTGCTGAAGAGAAAATAAAACAAGCTGAGTTCCCAACTCAGCAGAGAGGGATGTGAAGAAAAATCAGAGGTCTCATCACTGCACTGCCCACCTTGTCCATCACCACCAAATAGTTACTCTTTGGAGAAATATAGCTAAGCCTTTCGGGCAGTGAGTGGGCATCAAATTTAAGCTCATCGTATAACTAGTTGTGCAGTAAATGAGAAACTAATATAAGACACTATGATGCATTTAAGCTTAACTCTCAATTTCCTGGGATTAAAATGCTTATTTGGGGAATATTTACAGCATCCCTCAATGTATTTAACCCCAATTTACTGGTATTTTCAGCCTTAAATCATCATAACCTAACTCTTGTCTGGAAAATCCAGAAGCATTTACAGACCAGAAGACCTTGTTCTATTCTACTGTTTAAGCCCATCTCGTTCTACAATTGGGAGCTCAATGCTGTTTTATGGAGAGCCTAATATAGAGGTCTCTTGTAATGAGACTTACCTAGTCCTAGATGGGAAATCATTCTAAAGAGCTTTTCATACTGACATTTGCCTACAAACTGTTGAAGTTTATGGGGAAAGGTCTGCGAGATGCATAAGACTTCAAGTGAGTTCCTTTGGTGGAGACAAGGGTGTGTACACATAGATGGGGTGTAATAGCTATCAAGTCTGTTGTCTTAGTCTCAACACAGACAAGATGACTCCTCCTCCATGTTTTTAGGTCCATATTTTATGCCATTTAACACTTTTTTCATGACCTAGAAGAAAACAAAATAATTACTGATTGCAAAGGAGTGAAAAATGGGGGGGGGAGTGGTAAATAATGAAAAGAAGAGATCAGTGATGCATGGCAATTTGGATCACTTGGTAAGCTGGGCACACACAAACAATGCTTTTCAATAGGGTTAAATATATAGATTTAGGAATAAAGAACACAGGCCATGCTTGCAGGATGGGGGCGTCTTTCCTGGAAAGCAGTGATTTGTGAAAAAGATTTGGAGGTTGTGATGGATAATCAGATGAATGTGAGTTCCCAGTGTGACACAGTGGCCAGAAGGACTAATGAAGTCCTGGGGTGTGTAAAGAGGGGAAGCTTGAGTAATAGGCTATTTTACCTCTGTTTGGCACTAGTACAACTGCTGCTGGGATATTGTGATCAGTTTTGGTGTCCACAGTTCAAGAAGGATGTTGATAAATTCGAGTTCAAAAAAGAGCCATGAGACTGATTAAAAGAGTAGAAAATGTGCATTATAGCGAATGGGCTCCTTGAACCTTTTTAACTGAACTTGATTAATCTATAAATAACTATGTGAGGAACAAGTCTGATAATGGGCTCTTCAATCTAGCAGGGGAAAGTACTCAAAGGGCTGGAAGATGAAGCTAGACAAAATCAGAGAAGGTGTAAATTTTTAAAAGTGAGGGTACTTAATGGAACAACATACAAAGGGTTGTGGATTCTCCATCAGTAGCAATTTTTAAATCAAGATTGGATGTTTTTTCTAGAAGATCTGCTCTAGGAATTATTTGGGGGAAGTTCTATGGCCTCTGTCATGCAGAAAGTCAGACTAGATGATCACCAGGGTCCATTATGGCTGTGGAATATAAGGAAAAACATCTCAAAACTCTAAGGCTCAGGTGAAATAGCTCAGAAGCATGATTTCCCTGGTGGTTCAAATCCTGGAGCTTAACATTCCTCCTCTCCAAGCAGGAAGCATCTTTGCTTGATAGTTTAATGTTATTTAATGGAATCCCTTCTATGGAGCCAGAACTCCTATTCAGGACAGATAGAGTTTTAACAATCCACCACTATGCAAGTTCATTTTTACTTCTATGTGCTATTATTTCCCCTGCCTAAGATGATTTGACTGAAGGAGGAAAATGAAGTACTAAGGACAGTAAGTATAAAAGACTAGCTGGAGACTAGAACTGTGTGAATGTCAGAGCATTGGGTTCTCAGTGATTCATGCATACCCTTCCCTGTTTTGCTGGGCTAGTCTCTTTCCCCTTGGAATTTCAGTCAAAGCAAAATTCAGCTGTAAGCTGACCCTGAACTGTAACTTAGTGACACGTGCAGCCCACCCTGTCCATACTATAGCCTGGGAAAGTCTCACTGATGGCAGGCCAGGCAGTCAAACTCATTCAGTGGAGAGAACCAGATTCCTTCCTTAGTCATAGTCAGTGAGCCAAGGTGTACTTATAGTTCTACATGTTACCTTCAATCCACAGCTTACACAAATATCATGAGTCATTGCTCCAGGACGTCTGCAGACACAGGAAGACAATACTGCATTGGTTACATAGAAATTTACTCTTTTTAAAAAAAAAAGAGAGAGCTTACTCTTGACACAATGTGCCTATGTAACCTACAAAATCATATCAGATTGTCTAGGTCCGGCCCATCATACGCTTGACATACCTGCTACAGGTTTACACTGTAATTGACATAGTTACACCACCCTAATCCTGGGGGGAAAGCAAAATTCATTTCACTGGATGGTTGTTTCAATCCTTGTTTTTCACAGGATTCCCTTATTCTTTACAAAATCTCCTTTGAGGAAAACCTGGAAGCAACTCTGATTTGAAAGCATTAACCTCCCCTGCTGGACTTACTAGGATTTACTCTGCCACTGACTGTGTGTCAACCAGCTATGAGAAATAAAAAGGCCTGAGAAGGAAGTAAGAAACTTCAATCTTGTAGGGGGGAGATTCTTCAAAGAAGTCAGCCTCACATCTGTACCTGTTTCAAGTCTCAAACCTACTGAGAGACAATGGTAATGACCTATCCTGGGGTGAATTCAACATATGATCTGATGGTGACAGGAGCACCATCTGCATGAACCATGTCACTTCTTGATCTTCCTAAGCAACAACTACAGCTGTAACACCAGGACTCCTGTCCCTTGGCCAGATGACCACTTTTAGGCAATGTTATTTGTTTGTTTTATTTTAAAGGAGCCAGATTAATAGAAATAGGAATTTAGGCTGAGATCTGGAGGCAAAATCCTGTGAACTGGAGGGAAATGATGCTTTTGAGCCTTCCTTATCTGGACTGCTATGGGGTCTAGCATGGTCCCAGTGAAATTTGGAGGGGCCAAGAGGTACTCTTAAGTTACAATGACCCAAGCTGCCAGGAGATGCCTTTTAGCCCTGAGCACTGGAGAATTCCTATCTCTGTGTAAGCGATTGGGATTCCACTCCTGCCTTACATGTTGGAGCTTGTGAAAGGGGCCAGCTCAGGACAGCCTATATCTAATGGACTTTTATGGCTCCTGTATCCTGCTGCAGTGTATCTACCGGGAGCTCTGGAAGCTTCGGGGTGGAGTAGGTGGGGTGGCTGGAGATGTGGTGCCAATTAGAGCTGGGCAAAAAATGTTCAGCAGATAATAAATTAGCTGGAAAATACATTTTTCAGGGCACCAAAATGCTTCACAAATTTGATTTGAATCAGGTGAGTAGTTTCAGCAGGAAAAAAACCGAGGGGAAAAAAAGTGGGAAACGTCAAAACTTTTGGATGTTTTGTTTTGAAATGACACTTGCTAAATGAAATGTCATTTCACACCAGTGTTCAAAACATTTCATGTGACCCAAACAAATTTTTATTTTTTAATTTCAGGAGGAAAAAACCTAAACAAAAATTTATTTTTGGTTTGAAAGAAACTAATTTCTTTTTGGCTCTGCCACTCCACTGAAAAATCAATTACTTGTTCAGCTCTAGTGCCAATGCAGATGTCATGTTTGTGAGTCTCCGCATGTATCATTTAAAGTCATATTGAATTTTAAAAGGTTCAGAGAAGCATCCAAACCTCTTGGCTCTGCAAAGCAGGGCTAAACTCTCACTAGAACTGGCTCTAGCATGAGGCTCTATCATACTTCCCCCTTCTGGTTAGCTTGAAGATAAACCACTCACAGTTCTCTCTCTGAGATTTTGGCATTTCCCTTTCTGATCTCGTCTATGACATTGCGAGGGAAATGATGGGATGGAAGGGAAATTAAATTGAACTTCTTTGAACCTGTTTGAAGCTTTAAATTGGGCTCAGTATGAACCATGGGACATAGCTTTTGGGTTGCTTCTGATTTTATCCAAACCCATTTGCCCCTCTTATTAGATTGTTTAGCCATGATAACAATCAAGCTCATTCTTCATATCCAAATTAATAAAGAACACCAATGGAGCCCTGTGAAAAAGGCTAATATGTTTTCAGATGTCTTCTCTGGCTCTCAACAGCCCTTGGAAATGATGTAGTGCCGTCTTGTTTCTGATAATTATAATGTAAGCGATTATACCTTCTCACCCCCTACTGCCACTCCTCTCCACTTGAGCCGTGGACATGTGGGCTAGCACTGTTTTGGGCTGATTTGAATTTTAAATGCAATCATGGTGGCACTCGTCCCTCACTTCCTGCTAGACACGGCCTCATCTCCTCTCTTTGCCAATTGCCCTAATCTTTTAATTATTTAATTCTCCACGTGCGCTCACTTGCTTTTCCCTCCCTCCCCTCCGTTTGTTCATTTTCAGTTTCTTAGAATTCACGAGTGATATGCCTGGCTTCTATACCATGGTGTTTGATTTCAGTGCAATCTTGGGCCAAAGACACCCCTGGGTATCTTTCCTAAGAATTGTAGTTTTTCCAGGTGGAATATTTTGAAATGTTAACTGTCCTTTTAATGTTGCCCAAGACACGTTAGACTGTTAAAGATAAACTCTCAGGCAGGTGTTCGGGCTGCCTTATATTTGAAAGAACATCTTGAGAACCATTCTGGGTCTTTAGCCCATATTTGGAGCTCAGCAGGATGGGGGTATTGGGTCAAACCATGACTGGTTTAGCAGCAACCCTGCAGTGCACCTGTCCGTTGGAAAGAGAGACATTTTCTCTTCAACAGTAGCACCGCAGCATTTCGCAGCTGCACACATTCACAGTAAGAGAACAGACTGGAGAGCCCACAGCACTTGGTGTGACCATGGCGTGGTCTACACTGGCAATGGAGGTCAACGAAATGCTGCTTACGTCGACCCCCAAAAGTATGCGTCTCCACTGGCACCTAAGTTCTGCCGATTGAAATCATGGTAAGAGTCAACCTAATAAAACCATCTCCACAAGTGGCATAGCGCTGAAGTCGAATTCCATCGACGCCATTGGCCTCCGGGAGGTATCCCATAATGCTCTGTTGTGATCGCTCTGGACATTTGCGCTCTGCTGTAATGTGGCTATGTAAACAGGAAATAGCTCCTCTCAAGCCCTGGGAAATTTTGAATTCCCATTTCTGGTTTGATCAGCAGGGAGAGAGCTTTGTAGCTGAACCACTCATGGTAACTGCATGGCCCAAACGCACTCCAGCCTGGAGTCGACCAGAGATCTTGGATCTCATCAGTCTCTGTGGTGAAGAGTCTGTTCTGGTTCAGCTCTGAGCCAGCAAAAGAAATGTGGATATCTACAAGAAGGTATCTCAAGGTATGTTGGAGAAGGGGCAAAATGGGGACACACAGCAGTGCCGTGTTAAGACAAAAAAGCAGAGGCAGACTTGTCAGAAATCTAGGGAAGCTAACAGCGGTTCTGGCTTCTCACCCAAAACATGCCACTTTTAAAAGGAGCTGCATGCCATTCTCGGTGGTGACCCCACCACTGTGCCATCGTGCAGCATCGATACCGCCAAAGAATCCCAGTCCAGGATGAATGAGAGAGACTCTGTGGATGAGGCGGAGGAGAGCAGGATGCAGGAGAGTGAAGTATCCATCCTGTTTGTTACCCTAGATCAGCCCAGCTACACACAGGACAGTGGGACTGATTGAGATGCTGGGGAAGGCACATCTTGGGAGTGTGTGTGGCAAATGTCATTTTTGTGGTTATCTCCCCAGTCCACTTCTTAAAAGGAGTTTGTGTTTTTGAGGGGATGGACTTCCTGGGCATTGGCAAACTGCAGTGGAGGGTTACCCCCGGGACAGACTATTTATGTGCAGAGGTATGCTCTGAGAATCCTCTGTGGATATCCTAAGGAACCTTTCATATCTGTAATGCCTTGCAGAAGGTTTCTGGGGAGGGCAGCCTTATTTCTTCTGCAACAGTAGGAGACTTTACGCTGCCACTCTGCTGTTAAATGAGCAGGCATCATCGTGGAACACAGCATAGCAGCATAAAGGCCAGGCCTGTACCCCGATGCTTGCAGCAAATCTTCCCTTTCCACCTGCGTTACCCTTGGGAGACTGATATCACAGATGGTCAGCGAGGGAAGATGGCAGAAGTTTAAAATATTGGACCAATATAGTCACTCCATGTTATTCCTCTGCAGCGGACGATGTCCCTGGGCACCTCCACAAGACAATTCCTAGTCATGGTATTGTTGCTATGGGTGTTACGGGTCAGGACACTGATTGCCCTACGTTTTCTGCCACTGCACTTCACCCACAGTGTCCTCTAATCTGTTTGGCCCACCTCCTTCCAAACCAGTCCTTGGGATGTTACAGGGGAGCCCAGTGATCCCCTTCCTTGCTCAAGTGTGGATTGTGGAGTTTAGCACTAACAAGACTTCTCTATAATGCATGCAAGGGCCCCTTGCTTACCATGTCCGTAACGTCAGTCCAACCCGTCCAATACATACAGATTGGAATGTGGGTCTGGCTTCGCCTTGTGAACATGAAGGCGAGTTCTTTTTACATCGTAACATTTCTTTTATTACTGTGGGTCAGCTAACAATGGCAACTTTGTGCTTTGCTTTTCTTACAGTCAACACTTCGGCTTTCAGCCCACCTTTCAGAACTCCTGCTGAGAGACTTTCCCAGATTAGGAAGCAGAAAAACAACAACGTGGGATGACATGTTCAGCGCACTAATGAATGCCTCCATGGCTGCTGACACAGAGCTCAGAGCCTGGAGGATGTCCTTGTCTGAAAAACTAGACATGGACATGGAACAGAGAAGCGTAGCACAGGAGCAGGAGTACAATATGCAACAGGAGCTGTTGCTTATTATGAAGGATCAGTCCGACATGCTGAGGCATCTGATAGAGCTCCAGGAAGAACAGTGGCAGGACAGACTCTCTCTGCAGCCCCTCCAAAACGCTCAAACAATTTCGTACCAGCCCCACCCCCAAGCACTCTAGGAGGAGGTTGAGCAGGGTGCAGTACGTGCTCCACTCCACACCCGTGGACGTGAGCAGAAAGATGCAACGGCCCCTTTAAGACCTGCACACAACCACAGTTGCTAGCACAGCGAAACTTTACAATGTGAGCTTATCTTCCTTTCCCCCCACTGAAACGGGTCACAAATAAAACTTTGCAGCTTTAAAAAACATCTGACTTTATTCATTCATAGCTAGGGTGGGGAAAGAAGGGGAGGAACCATTGGTGTGAGGGTGGGAGATGGGAAAGAAAGGCGCAGCAGAGACATACATTAATGCAGTTCATTGCAAAACCGGTTTTTCAGCACTTCCTGAAGGTGAAGCGCTCTGCGGTCGGCTCTGAGCATAGTGCTAGAATCTGGCTGCTCAAAATTTGCAACCAACCTATCAGCCTCCATGGCCTAACCCTGAGGGAACTTTTCACCCTTTCTTTCACACAAATTATGGAGCACACAGCATGCAGATATAACTGATGGGATGTTATTTTCACTGATGTCAAACCTAGCGAATAGACATCTTCAGCTGGCTTCTAGATGCCTAAATGCATATTCCACCACCATTCCGATCTTGCTGGACCTGTTGTTGAAGCGCTCCTTCTTGCTGTCCAGTGCATGGCTTATTTAGCCCAGGGAGCAAGGGGTAGGCAGGATCTCCCCGGATCACTAATGGCTTTTCAACATCCCCAATATTTATTTTTGGTCAGGGAAGAAAGTGCCCGCCTCTGTCTTATTGAGCAGACCTGAGTTCCTAAAGATGCATGTGCCATGCACCTTCCCAGACCACCCCACATTGACATTGGTGAAACATCCCTTGTGATCCACAAGGGCCTGCGACACCTTGGAGAAGTATCCCTTCCAGTTTATGTACTCTTTGGCAAGGTGGTCAGGTGCAAGGCTAGGGATATGTGTGCCATCTATTGCCCCCCCACCATTTGGGAACCCCCTTACGGCAAACCCATCCACTATGTCCTGCATGTTTCCCAAAGTCACGGTCCTTTGTAGCAGATGTCTATTAATGGACCTACACACTTGCATCACAGCAGCTCCCACGGTGGATTTACTGACTTCAAACTGATTCCCAACTGATTGGGAGCAGTCTGGGATTGCCAGCTTCCACAGAGCGATGGCCACTCGCTTCTCCACTGTCTGAGCTGGTCTCAAGCGAGTATTCAAGAGCTTCAGGGCTGGGGATATCTCTGTGCAAAATTCAAAGAAAGTGGCCTTTCACATGTGAAAGTTCTACAGCTGCTGCTCATCATCCCACATCTGCATAATGATGTGATCCCACCAGTCTGTGCTTGTTTTCCAGGATCAGAACCGGCGCTCCATGGACAGAAGATGATGTGTTACAGCCTGCAGCAAACAAGAATTGTTTCATGCTACGGCTTGTAGCAGGGTGGCCTCCGTAACATCGCTATCTTCCGTGCTGCGGCTCCTGTCTCACCTTTGAAAATACTACAGGATAAGCTGTGAGGTATTTGTGATGCTCACAATGATAGCAGAGAGCTGAGCGGGCTCCATCCCTCTCTTGCAGTGGTGTGTGTGCGACGTAGAAAAATGGCGTGGAAAAAAACATTTGCAGTTTGTTTGAGAGAAGAAGGGAGGGAGCACGTTGCATCTTGGGAGGTTGACAAGCTTCTCAAAAGCCTCTGTGGCTAGTTGCACTGTGGAATAGCTACCCATGGTGCACTGCTTTGAATGTCGACCCTAATGTGGCAAGTGGGGATGCAAGAGCCCGGCGCAAGGTGTGTGATGTGATCACGCTCCTGCGACTTCTAAAACTCAGCAGGTGAAAGTCTATTTAAAACAAATCGACTTCACTCTGCAGTGTAGACATACCTTGTGCCCTGTGACCGATGTCTCTCCCACCAATTATGGACCAAGCTCAGAGCAGGGCAGGTCCAGCAGGAGGAGCGCTGGACAGAGTCCGTTGCGGATTTGGACAGCAGGCTTTGCTTTGCTTCTCCACCCTGAGGGCAGCGGGGTTCAATTAGTCTAGTGCGGCTTGGCTTACAAACCGCCTGAAACCGTGACAACTCCAATACAGCCTTTGTGTGACTTGGTAAAGCCCATAGGCCTCGTGGGGCAGGCATACGCCTGATCTGCCTGATAGCTTTCTTGCCCTTTCATGCTGCAAAACAGGCAAAGTCCCCTCGGAGCACACACCACACCGCCGTCATGTAATTACTCTGGTTGTGGTGGTCTCTGGGCATCAGAGGCTGTGACCAAGGTAATTAAAATTCATTTGCAGAAGCAGTTAGCTAGCAGTATCGACCGGCCGGTCTCCCTTCCATTCTGGTGTTTATTTTAACTCTGAAATGGGCTGGGATTCTGCCGCTCCCAGTCCATCAGGGGGGGGGGGCCGTCACGGGGGGGAGGCTGAGGATAATTAAGGAGCCTGGGCCAACACTGTTCTGTTTTCTGCCATCCTTTTTGTCACATTTTTAGGCTGGCTATGTTAAATTCGCTTCATAAGCTGTGCAGACATTACAGTGATGGGAGCCAATGTAAGTAGAGAGACGGCTGGAAGAATGTGTATGACAATGGATGGATAGATAGCGGGGCATGTATGGGGGTGGCTGGGAATATAGCTAGATAATGGGGGTAGCTGTGGGTGGGTGTGTTTGGGGGTGGAAAGTTAGACAGCAGGACTGTATGGGGATGGGTGGGTACATCGATTATAGATAGTGGGGTGTGAATAGGGATAGACAGTTGTTGAACCCTCTAAACCATTTCTCACCCTTGCTGCCCATTTTGGGATTCCCTTCAATTTATCAGGCTCTCCAATGTTTTCATCTCTCTTTGCTACACACTGTCAAATGCTGGGCTAGTCTGCCCTTGAATGTGTTTCTCTCAAAGGAGACAGAGCGTGGTCTCCACGGGTTTCACACCTAGAAAAGGTGGTAACAAACTGTCTTTGATGCTATAACCCAATTTCCTGTTGACTCGCTGCTCACATTTTCCTCCCTCTCCGGCGCTGGCAATGCTGGGCAGAAGAGGTGACGGGGGTCACCAAACCAAACTGTGCCAGAGCTAAAGGGGCTGCACCACATTTCCATCTCAGGATGTGCCCGTAAAATGTGCACGCACAGCTGCCGACAGGGAGCAGGGGGAACTGGGTGTGCGGAGAGATGAGGGCAAAGAGGAACATGAGCAGCTGCTTTGGATCCCAGCGCCAGCCCCGCAGCCCCCATGGCACTGCTGCCTTTGACTATCAGCTGTTTAGGTGACGGCTCAATAGGGAGGAGGCCACTAGAGCTTCGTGCCAGCAGGGGACATGGTGCCCTCCTGCTGGGCACGCAGGCAGAAGGTGACAGCTGTGTCTCCTGTCAGCTCAGCTCCTCCTTGCCTGGGCCTTTCCACTGCCAGCTCTGGGGGGCTACAGGGCATGAGGGGCCTGGCTGGGGCAGCAACTTCTCCTCCCCCTCCCCTTAGAAGACAAGTGGGGGGCCTGCTGAGGGGAAGCTATGGGGGATAGACCACAGGAAGGGCAGCCAGTGAGGGGAAGGTACTGGGGAGACAAGTACAGGGGGGCAGAAATGGAGATTGTGTGTGTATTGGGGTGCCAAGGGAACAAAATCAGGGAGAGGGGGGTGCTGAGGGCCAAGGATCCTTGATGGCAGGTGGCCCCAAGGAGCTGGGGGGAGGAGCAGAGATGCCATGAGGATGTGGGGGGATCTGAGGAGGGTGGGGAAGGAGCAGAAAGGGCAGTAGAGGAAGTTAATATTCTGGGGTAATCCTGAGAGAAGGGATGGTTGGGGGCACTGGGGTGGGGGGAAGTGTGCACTGCAGAGAGCTGGGGGCACTGGGGACGATAAGGAGATATGTGGAGTAGGAAGGACTGTGGGGGTGGGTGATATGGGGAGTGGGGAGGAATGGGGCAAATGGTAGTGGGTTACCAATGTTGTGAGAGGTTCCAGGAGTGTGGGGGAAAAACACTACAGAGGATGTTGGGGAGGGGGCCCGTGGGTAGGTGCCTGGCTACCTGCAGAGCCAGAGTGTGGTCACCAGATCAGGGCAATTGCCCTTGGAGGGGTCAGGAAGGAAGGGGTAGCAGGGAGAAGGGCCAGGGGCCCTGGGAGTGGGCTGGGAGCAGGGGGTACATGGAGGGTGTGGAGATTACGGCTGGAAGGCAGGATATTTTGAGTGGAAGAAGACAAGCGTGAAAGGGGAGGGAAGGAGGTGATGCTGGTAGAGGAAGGACATGGGAGAGAGGGAGACTACAGGGGGTGAAGTGACAGGTTAGGGTTGGGGAGAGGTGGGGGACTGGGATGGAGGGGGAGAGCCTAGAGGATATGGGGCTGGAGGGTAACAGATTAAGAAGGCATGCGAAGTTTTGAGGGATGGGAGAAGAGGCTGACGTAGGTTTGGGGAGAGGCAGGGGGCAAGGGAGGGAGGAGAAAGAGCCTGGGGGGAGAAGAAGCAAGTAAGCTGGGTTGTAAAAGGGAAAAGAGATTGTGGAGAGTAGGAAGAAGCTGGAGGAAGGATTTGGGGAGGGGAGGGCATGGGGGCAGGAGGAATACCTAGAGCAGGGGTGCAGGTGAGAAGAGAAGAGAAGAGAAGAGAGGAAAGGAGGGAGGGGTGAGCTGGGTGTGGGGAGAGGGGAAGAGTCTGGGGCAGGAGTCGTGGGGAGGCAGCCAGGCTGGGGTATTTGCAGGGAGGGATGCAGGGGAGAAGGAGATGAGGTTGGAGGAAGGGAGAGGAGGGTGGAAGAAAGCGTTTGGGGGGTTCTGGTGGAGAAGAGACTGGTTGGAGGAAGTAGAGTCTTGGCTGAAGGCCAGGAGGAGAGGCTGGGGGAGTCTGTGGGAACTGCAGAAAGGGGGATTTCACCCAGTGGGGGAGTCCACAGCAGAAGGAAGAGGGGATGTGCTATTTAGGGGGTGAGTGGAAACTTGGCAAGCTACCTGAAGACTGCTGCAGCACAGCATGGGAGCTACGGAAGATGGCACCAGAGAAGCAGAGATGGGAGGAGGCCATGGTGAGGGTCGTGGGTCTTGTTTGATTAAGTGAAGTGAGGAGAAAGTAGTGTGTGGCGTTGGGACCTTTTCCCTGGTGTGAGGGAAAGGGTGCTGGTCTTGGGGTACTGAGAGATGCTGCACTGTGAGTGGGTGCAGACAGAGGAGGATGCAAGGAGCCTTGAAGTGCATGAAAACCCTCATAGAAAGACTGTCCAGGGAACAACACTTCTACCCATCCCATTCTTGCAAAGATAGCTGTCACCAGAGCAGCAGATGTTCCTTAGATATTCTATCGTTGCAAAACAGCCAGTGTATCTGAACTCTCACACGAGGCCTTTCCCTAGCCATGACGCTGAGTTGCTCATTGTGGATGTTGCTGTTGCTTTTACCAAGCTTTTCTATCTTTGCTGCAATCAGTCCCTGGCTGTCTTTGCAAAACCTGCTGATTCGGAAGACATGTCTGTCTGCCGCGTTCATGCTGCATCTCTCCTCTTGGTATGTGACAGCCACGTTCTCATCCCCACCCTGCCTTCTCACAAGACTGATTATTGCAGCTGGAAGCTGAAGGTCACTTGAAGTGTTTTCATTTAGCTGCCTTGATGGGGTAATTACAGCTGAAAACATAAGGTTTCCCAACCAAATTACAAAGAAAGTGTTTTCCCTCTAAGATCCTGATTGGAAACAGCTGTCATTTGTGGGACAACTAGAACAGCATCTTTAGATTTGCCAAATGTCTCTGCCTGAAAGGTGTATAATTTTTTCCCCATTCCTTTTTGTACTCCTAGGGCTATCCGGGGTGGTGGGTGGGAATGGGGTCTTTGTGAGGAGCTCATCAGCTCCTGCTGTTTGTTCCCCGCCTGGAATTCCCACATCTGGATACCGTAATTCATGGAATGAGGACACACTAGGAGGTCATGGAAGGATTCTAGGCCTAAATCATAGCCCACATGCAGGCATTTACACATGGCGGTTGCCTCATTGGTGACTCAGGCACTAGGAACGGGCACTTAGTTGGATTCGATCTTACACAGATCTGGGCACTTTTGACCTCCACTGGGGTCAACAAGAGTTGAGCACTTTCAGCATCTCACTGGAAGGGGTCAGCAGCATGCCGGATAGGGCCAGGCTGGGAAAGAAAAACAGAGACTGGTGATCTTTTAGGCCTTAGCTACAAACAAAAGGAGAACCGCGTTAGGCAGAGCAGTATAATTAAATTGATACAAGCCCTCCCTAGCGTGGACACAGTTATATGCACAGAATGGTGATTATGCCAGGAAAGCTTATTTCCATATGGGAAGGGGAATAAACTTTACTGGTATAAGACACCTTTATAACTGCATCCACACTAGGGGTTATACCAGTGTAACTATATCAGTTTAAATCCACACCCCTCACTACCATAGTTATACTGGTACAAAAGCAAGGTGTAGACCAGGCCTCAGTCTCATCCTGTAGCCTGTATTCCTGACAAATCATGCTTCCTCAGTGCAAGGGCTCTCGTTTATTTCAATAGGGCCATTGCCATGACCATGCCTACTGGCTGTGGGATCTGGCCTGGAAAAGCAAAGAGCCTGTTTTCATGTAAATAATGATGTATAATAATTAATAAAACAATTATAAAAGAGCAAGGGAAAGGACAAATTCCATGAAAGCAAGGGAGTTTTTATTTTATCCCCATTTCCCAAAACTCACCAGCGGGCAAGTTAGAGAAAGAAATGGCCCAGGGCAGAAGGATGCACTGTCTCGCCAAACAACCTTTTAAACAAGCTGTGAGTGCTGGACCTCAGAGACTCAAATCATGACCATCTAGTCTGACCGCATGAACCCCGCAGGCACACACAACCTCACCCAACCACTCCTGCAGTAGGCCTCGACTCTGACTGAGTTACTGAACGCCTCAACTCTTGGTTTAAAGACTCCACTAAAACCCAGCCTCGGTCCCTGGAGAAGTGTGGTGTCATTTGCACCTGTCTATAGCAGGTGTGTGATGGGGTGTCTGCCCCACATTGGTCGCTAAGAGGTTAATAAAGCTCTAACAAGGCTGTGCAGGAGGTAGCCAATCAGAGATGAGCTGAGAGGAGCGGCCAGTCAGGGCCCAGCAGGCCTATATAAGAAGAGCTGCGGGGCGGGGCTGAGCCAGTTACTCCCTAGTGCCTGAGGAGAGAGGACTGGCTGCCTTGAGGCTGAAGACAGCTAGCCCCCAGGATAGAGCAGTGTTGCAGGCAGGGGAGCTCAGGAGAACTCCTGGCTGACCGTGGGATTCGCAGGCTGAGGCCATGAAGCAAGGGGGGGGAAGAGGGTGCTGGGGACTGTGGGAAAGTGGCCCAGTGAAATGGACAGAGGCATTGGAGGGGATGCAGCAAGTGGCTGCCTTCTATAGGGTCCCTGGGCAGGACCTGGGGTCATGGGCAGGTCTGGTTTCCTCCCAATCAGTGGGGAAATGGCTAGACTGCAGTCACCACTGAGGGAAGTGGCTGGACAAGGGAAGGGGAGCACAGATTGTGACATAGCCAGAGGGCTGTGTCAGAAGGGGATGTCATGGTCCTGAGAGAGACGTGGGTCCAGGAGCGAATGGGAGGATGGATGAAGCACTGTCAGAGGAAGGCACACTGGCAAGCAGGGCTAATCCTGGGAATGGCCAGCAGGAGGCCCCAGAGTGGTGAGCTGACCCCATGACATATAGTAGAGAATGAAGGGGTGCAGTCCCCCCCATATAAGGTGCGGATAGAGGACTGTGGGGGCGATTGCCCATCACAGGGATCTGAAAATCTACTGGAGAGACAGAGGAGAGACTATGGAGCCACAAAATGCGGAAGCATATTTTGCTGAGGGCTTATACGCCCTCCCGGGCCGGACAGCTGAGTTCATGCTTCTGTGGAAGGGAACAGACAAGTAGCAAGGGCAGCTTCAGGCTCTGCTGCTAAAGGTATTCAGGGCCCAACAGGGAGGGAGGCCCAGGAGAGCTTACGGACCTTTGTTTCAGCTAGCCGAGTAGTGGCTTTAAGTTGCTGTGGGGCTGGGTCCAGAGAGGCCATGGAGAGCAAGAGGGGATGCCAGGCACAAGGGCCAGGAGGGCAGTGGCTGGGCTGGGTGAATGATATGCCTCTGGGTGACAAGGATACTGGAATGGAGAACACCCCTACTGGAACAGGGAACAGAAGCCTCACCCCAAAAAGAGAGAGAGCCCAGGAGCCTCCCACCAGTGAGGAGACGAGGTAAGTGATGGGCATCTTGGCCATGTAGGAACATGGGCACTTGCAGAGGGAGTGCCCGAACCTGAGTTGCAAGATCAAGGCTTGCCCCGGAGAAGGGGCTGAGTGAGGGGAAGACAAGGAGAGGCCCAGGGCCAAGAAGAGGCAAAGGGCTCGCTTGTGGTGCCACAAAGAGAGCCGTATAAAGAGATATTGCCCCCCTGGGAGAAGATGTGATAAAGGGATGCCCGAGAGCTGGGATGCATCAGAGACTGCCCAGAGGGATGGGGCAGAGATGATTGTGGACCTGGTGGGAGGTCAGCTCCCACACCCAGCAAGGGCTAGTAGGGAGGTGGTGGGTAAGAGGACTGGGATGGAGAGGGCCCAGACAGACAAGGAAACCCCCACTGGAGCAGGACTGGCTATGGTAGGAACTCAGACCCTGGGAGAAGAAGTGCTGGGTTAACCGGCAGGGCAGGGACCTGAGCTACGGGGGAGGCAGGAAGCCACTGAACTGGCCTTACGAGTAGAGGTTGAAGGTGCAGTGGCCCAGACAAGGACATTTATTAGGGGTACTGGGGCAGGGGGGAGAATAACAAGTTGTTCTTCTAGTAGAAAACCTAGATGGGAGCAGGATACCCTGTAAGCACAGCTGCAGGGGAAGCAGGGAAAGTAACCACCCCCAAGGCAGTCGGTCTTAAAGGGGAGTGTGTGTGATGGGGCATCTGCCCCACACTGGCCACTAAGGGGTTAATAAAGCTCTAGCGAGGCTGTGCAGGAATTGGCCAATTAGAGCTGGGCTGAGAGGAGCAGCCAATCAGGGCCTGGCAGGCCCATATAAGAAGAGCTGCAGGTCAGTCACTACCTGGAACTCGAGGAGGGAGGGCTAGCTGCTTTGCAGGCTGAAGCCCCCCCGTTAGGGCTCCCCTGCCCTGTCCCATATCAGTTCTCAGACACCATTTGCAGGAAAGCAACAGTCCAGAGTCCTATCTGATTTAGCTGAGGATAGTCCTGCTTTGAGCAGGGGGTTGGACTAGACACCTCCTGAGGTCCCTTCCAACTCTAATATTCTATGATTCTATCTGCAGGCAGTCCGCAATGGGTCTATTGGGGGTTGCACTGACAAGCTTAAAACCATAACTGCCTCCAAGCCGTTCACACCAGTTGAGCTTGTTTCTCTATATGCCCATCAAACTCCCTCCTTCCCCTGACTATGGCTTCGTATGCTGATGGAGGCCCCTCTTCCCGTGCCTCTTCTTGGTAGGGTTAACTATACCTGCAGGGCCCTCCCCTGATCCCACCCCCTCCAATACATGGCCATGTTCTCTTTTGGGGCATCTTGGGTCTGGAGGCTTTAACACTGCCTCCTTTGTGCTCCATGGGAGGGGCAGGGAGGCAGAAGTGGAGTTACATTTCACTGTTTCTAGTGTCAATGTCTTTCTCCCTCCCGGCTGCTTGATTGGCAACCCCTGCTTGAATCTGTTCCCTTTTTTCCTCTCATTACAGAAAGGCAAAACTTTTATTCTGTTTGGGGGCGACTTTAACCTTGTGCGCTCTCACACTCTCACTTGCATCCTAGTCTATTTGCGTTAAAAGCAAATTATTATTTAGTCTCCCCCCTTATTTGTATCACATTCTCCTAACACCCCCGGCTGCTGGTATCAGGCTACTTCCTGAGATTCTCAGCTGCATTTAACAAAATAAATATATTTATTTCTAGCTCTCCACTATAACTGCTGCCAAAAAACAGCTGGCAAATAATAGTAATTAATAGTCCCCGTACATTTATTATTTTTAATCTCATGATTTTGTGGGGGCGGGCTCTGTCTCATCATTGTTCATAGCTATATTGCCAAAAGCCAGGTAATCTGGCCCAATGAATGAGGCTGGCAAACAGCAGGCAGGGCTGGGGGGGGTTCTTCATATGGCTGATGTAAATGTAGAGCAACAACTATAATTTTCCATTCAGATGGTTAAGCCAGATAATTGCATCTGAAGTAGCAGAGTGTATAGCTGTGACGCCCTCTTTGTATTTGTGAATCAGGCATTGAGTTGTTCCATGGTCCGGTTTAGGTGACCACAGTTGCACACTGGAGAGTCTTGAATTTTCCATTTGTGCAGCAAGTAGCCTCATGTGCCGTGGTGTGTGTGAATGTGGTTTAGGATTGCCTGTAAGCTTCGTTGCAGATCGAAGATCCCTGGCTTCGGTGTTGGGTATTCTACAAGGTGTTTATTTGTAACCTCTCATAAATGCCATTCGGCTTTTCAACCTTCATTGGGGTGAAGTTGCATTGTTGCGTGGGTCCAAAAGGGCTTACGTGACTTCAAGCAGTGGTGAGGGACATTGTTAAGGCTCTGGTGGATGGGAAAACGTTCATTTTCCATGATCCTCTGGAATTCCCAAAGAGTTGTCGCATCATGGCAAAAGGCTAGGGGGAGCAATGTGCAATAAGGGGAAGGAAGGACAAGGGACAGAGCAATATGGTATAATTTTCTATTTCCAATATTTACATTTGCTGTTCCTGTGAATATTCCTGCCAGGAACAGGAATCTTGTTGAATATCCATGGGAAGCAAATACAGACAGATGAACCCGGACAAATCAAATTGCAGGGGGGTGGGGAG
The DNA here is from genome assembly GCA_007922155.1 of Mesoclemmys tuberculata. Classification (NCBI taxonomy): domain Eukaryota; kingdom Metazoa; phylum Chordata; order Testudines; family Chelidae; genus Mesoclemmys; species Mesoclemmys tuberculata. The sequence goes on from ML675625.1 coordinate 4,561,118, forward strand.
GATGTTGGGGGGCGTTTTTTTAAGCCAATATTCAAGGTATGCTTCTTGATGTGTTTGCCCTGCAAAAATCATGTGAAATGGAACAGATTCCTTGCTTCTGAACAAATGTGTCACTCCTCTAAGGGATGTATGTGGACGAGACCTGTGGGATGATATCCAATCATTAAGGATGAAGGATTCAAGAATTTGTTACTCTAGTGTTGACTTTCTGTTCTCTCTTTGCCTAAATGTGTCAGGGGAACAATAGTAGGATTTAGTAGCCAGTTTATCAACTGAATTTTTTTCTCCACTTCCTCTTTTCCCTTTGATTATATTGTGGTATGAAAATGTTCTCCATTTTTGCACTCATGGGCCTGATTCCTATCTCAGTCATGCCTATTTTACACCAGCTTAACTCCATTGAGTGGCATTATTGCTGGCTTGCACTGGTGAGACCAGAATCAGGTTCCCTATCCTAGCCGAGGAACCATGTAGAATTTGCTTTAATATTTTTTTATATTATGTCCTACATATATTTCTTGCATTTGCTTAGAACCCCCCAATCCACAACTCTTGTGCATGTTGTCTCCTTGAACCACCCATCTGACTGTTTGCGTAGGCGTTTACACCTCCGTCATCATCACTTATTGTAGAACTCTGCCCCAATGAGGTTTGATTTATTATGGAAAGGTCATTTCCTGGCCAGCTTTTGAATTAAAATATATCTATAATATACATTTCTGGGGGAAATTTACAAAAGAGATGTTAGCAACAAATACGCAGAGTCCGGGCGAGGAGTATTGTAGGTGACCTTGCTCCAGATATCTGACTCTGAGCGGCAATGTTCATTTTGCCTCTTGAATTAAACCCTACTGTTTTTTTCTTTACAAATCCTTCTTAAATTGTAGGAGAACTGAACAGACTCGGCATCGCTCTGAAGCATCCTACAGAACACTCAGGGGATGGCTCCAGTGCTGTGGAGAGAGAATTAGGCACGCCAGTCCAATTATGTAATCTGCTGCACAAAATATTGATTATTTACCCTTGAGTTTGTTTGAAGCCAGGCCTGTTTCCCACAGAGAATATTACATTTAAGCATAATCGTTTTTATATACTGGTGCCTTCCAGATTTAGCTGTTCTAACATATAGGAAATTCCATGGTATGATACCTTTTGACTTTTGCAATGACACTTATTGTAATACCCTTCTCTGAATCAATTCCGGGCCAGCGTCCAACCTTGTGGTAACCTAACTGTGCAGCTTGATAAAGTGTAAAGCCAAAGTTCTGACCATTGATAGTAACGAAGGAGCCAAGTCACTTTTCACAAGCACTGGGGTGTATTCATCTCATTGCATGGGCCACATTCTGTGACTTGAGTGGGAGCTGAGCTCGATTCAGGCCTGCAGAATGTGGCCCTCGAGGATTTGATGCTACCTCCCTATCTTCCCTGCCCGCTTTCATTTGCCAACACTGAAATATATGTGTAAACTGAGCACAGACACAGGATTGACCAACCGCACTAGACACTTTCTTCATAATAAACACTATCAGCCTGTGTTTTATAGGCGTCATTCCTCTTGCAGCGCTGTCTTTTGTTTACAGTGAAGATCCTGCTGTAAGTAAGAGATGGTTCATGTGCGCGGGGCTGAGAACAGCTCAGTGGACTCCTCGTAAACAGCTAGGGTAACTAGAGATAGGCTTCCAACTGTGCTTAACTGCTCTAGTGTTGAGGCTGGTCTGCCCAGTAGGTGAGCTGGGGACATTATTTGTTAATTGACTCAGGGTATTTAGTAGTGTCAACTATTCTTGTTTGGCTCTGTTGCCTTAAACTGATGGGTTATATTTTATGTAGATCTTAACTTCCTTTACATTGCTCCTAGTTTTATTATTTACATTGTGGTAGCAACTAGGAGCTCCAGTCATGGACCGTGGGCCCATTGTGCTTGGTGCTGTACAAACGCAGAACAAGAAGGCCTTGCTCCAGAAAGGGGCAGTAAGCAACCAACAGGGCAGCCTTGTTCTGTGGATAATCACTTCCTTTTACCCCCAAATTTTTATCTGTTTGTTCTCTCACCATCAGGTCTGTGTATTTTTTTCATAACTATTTATGTTCCCAAGCAATGCTGGTGAATGTTGGGAGGGATGGTATGGGTCCAAGGAGTCAGATGGTATTCTCTGCTTTCTGATGGAGGAAAGTCCTGCTACATCAGACAGATTTTGAAATTGCATCAGTTCTCAGAAGCTAAATAAGGCTGTGCTGGGAGAAAGACAGATCTTTTTGGGGGGCGTTTTTTTAATCACTAGCTATTAAAAAATAAAAGGTTCAAACTGACTATTTTAATTTTTAGCAAATCAGAAAGTTTAATTTTTTTTCTTTTCAGGTTGAATTGAAAGTTTTATTTTGACTTCAAACATTTCTAATTTTAAAAAAAAGGGAATTTCAAATCAGTTGTCTTCAATCAAAATCCAAACAAGACATTTTGAAAGCATGGAAAGATTGTGTTTTCAGCATGTGGGTTTTTGTTTCTTTTAAACAAATAAAACTGACAAATCTACAAAGTGCTTTGGCAATATCAAAACTGCATTTCTCACTGGAAAATAAATTGTGGCTAAAATATTCTAGTCAATATGGGAATCTCAGCTGTGGCAGACACTGACTGTTCACTAATTGCATTCTTCTAATTCAGTGCTGAATTACTATCCCCAACCTGGTGTTAGGGGCCACCGTGTTGCAGGAGGTCGATGCCTGTCACATGATGTTCCAAAGCAAGCCATTGACTCACATGGTGGAAGACCTGATTGCACTTTTCACAAGGATCAGAACATTAGTTCTTGAGCTCTGGTGAAGTTCTGCCCATGTTAAATTTCCCCAGCACTCTGAATTTGAGAAGTTATTCTTTGCTTTTTGCCTTAAATATATAGCTGCTTGGCCCACTGCCAACAGCCTGTATTGTGTGAGCTTTCTTAGCAAAGACTAGCGGAACTACAGTGTGAATCACGAAGCACAGAGCATTGCTCTGTCCCTCCTAAGTTTGTGCATTTTCATTTCTTTCCTCAGCACAAGCAGCTGTCTTTCAGCAGATGTGGATGCTGCTCTTACAGCGAGTCCTAAAGAGATGCTAAAGTGCAGAATATTTGACAGTTTCACTCCCATTGATGAATTGGTCTTAAGATGTCCTGCTAGTGTCTCAGACTCCAGTGCTCTGAACCTGTGTCTAAATGCAAAGGAATGATTCATGCTGCAGGGTGGAAAAAAGATATCTATTCCTTTTAGACTAGCAAGGTAATCTGGTATGGATAGCATGTGGTAGCCTCCGTCTTAAGGGGGAGGGATTGGATCTACTGAATTAGGCAGGAGCAGGAACAAATAAGTGAAGCCCAGACTGGAATCAAATAAACACTCATTTGGAAAATGAAAATACAGTGTATTTTCCTGTGCTAGGGAATTGCATAGGCAGCCCCCCGTGGATTTGTATTGTTGGATGCAACGGTGCTGCTGGACCAGCTATAAATTAATGGCAGCATGTCTACCTGGGCTCATTTATTATCCTCAATGACCCTCCACAGATCCTCTGACTCACTGCACTCTAATGTAAGACTACTTCTGCATTGAAGTAAACTGGGCGTAGAGTCAAAGGAAGACTGATGCTGGTAGTTTGCAACATTAGCCTATCTACAAATGGGTTTTGATTACCTGTGATCACAAACTGCAGTAGGAAAAGTTATTTTTTTAAGATGTCCATTATGCAATGGAAGCTCTTGTCAAGGGAAGGCAATTGCACCGTCATAGTGGATAATATCACACTGGTGCGGGGGACTGACAAGCTGATTCAGAAGCACTTTCATAACCTCACTGGCCATCGGATTCTAAGGGACTGGTTGTTAGAAAGGGAAGTGGAAGAAACTTAATGCAAGTTTCACATTGAAGCTTGCATGGACCTTTTGTACAGATCATTGTACGATCATGACCTAGTTGTAGGGCCAGCATTTCAGGAAAATGTTTAAAACCACGCCCATCCCTTTTCCCCCAGACAATCCAACATCCCCTGCTATCATCTCCTTTGTAGGGGAGGGGGAACTCACTAAAATCTTTTGAAAAATTGTACTGCCTCTTACTTATTTTATTTGCATGTGGCCCCTCCCTGGAGGCATGGTTCATGCCTTCTCCCTGTTGCTTGCTAAGTGGGTGACTTCTCCCCCCTCCTTGCATGGGTTGGGTCCTGGTTCCTTTATTTCGGCACGTGGTGCCTCTACCCACAATGACTCCTCTCTTTTCCTGGGACAGAAGCAGTGCTGTCCTTGGGAAAAGAACCAACACAACTTCTTTATCCACAAGGAATGTAACCCAGTACATGAACAGCCCAATACTTAATACATGCCCCAACAGTCAGAAAGAATAATATAACCCAGAGGACTTCACTGGGAGCAGGAAACAAACCCTCTATGGAAGGAAAGGATTAAGATTAACGAAAATATCAGCAATACAACAAATTCTCCCTCCCAGCTTTATCCCTAGCACCATTCCAGGCAGAGGGGATGCTGGAGAGAAGCCCTGTGATAAGGGCTGTAGTGCTGTGAAAGTTGGTTGGTTTAAACAGAGTTTCTGTCTTTGTCTGTGAGGGGGCAGAGTCCTCTCCTGGCTCCCTGACATGGAGCCCTGTGGAGGTCTTGGCTGGCTCTAGGTTGCGGGCTCCAGGTTAGTTGGTGAATGTTGACAGCTCAGCAGTGAATGAAATGATGGGGTAGGGTGAGGTTTGACTGCGAGGGCCTTGACAGTGAAGACAAGCAGTTTATGTTTGAGGGGATAGAGTAGGGGGAGCCAATGGAGGGATACAAAGTTAGGGGTGATGTGGGCAGAGGATGGGCTAGGAAAATATTGCTGCAGCATTCTGAATGGATATGAACAAGGCAAGATTAATAAAGTCAAGGGCCAGAAGTACCCACCAGATCACCCAGTCTGACTTCCTGTATGTCACACGCAACCAGCAACACCTAGCACATGCATACTAACCCCAACAGCTGATGCATTATCCAGCCCACAGGAGACTAGATGAGACTAAGCTATTATGTGCCAAAGGCAGAAAAGAGGAGAGACCAAAGACTGGGAAGATGGCCTGTTCATCTTAGAAAAGAGACGACTGGGGGGATGTAATAGAGGTCTATAAAATCATGAAGGGGGTGGAGAAAGTGAATAGGGGAGAATTAATTACACCTTCCCATAACACAAGAACTAGGAATCACCTGATGAAATAGGCAGCAGCTTTAAAACTAGCATAAAATACTTCACACAACCAACCCGCGGACCAGGTTGCCATAAAATGTTGTGAAGGACAAAAATATAAATGGGTTAAAAAAAGAATTTGATAACCAAACTTATTAGCCAAGATGGTCAGGGCCGCAACCCATGCTCTGAGTGTCCCTAAACCTCCAACGGCTGGAAGATGGGAGTGGGCAACTGGAGATGGGTCACTCAAAATTGCCCTGTTCCGTTCAATCCCTCTGAAGCATCTGCCAGGGGCCACTATTGGCAGATACTGCGCTTGATGGACCATCAGTCTGACCCTGTAAGGCCGTTCTTATGAGGTGGGGCCAGTGCCCGAGACCCTCCACAAGGTCAGGGAAATGATTGAGATATTATCAGATAATCCTGGCAAGTGACGTGCACCCACATGCTGCAGAGGAAGGGCAAAAACCCCCAAGGTCATTGCTAATCTGACCTCCGGGAAAATTCCTTCCCAATCCACATATCGCAATCAGTTAGACGCCGAGCATGGGAACAAGAACCTGCCAGCCAAGCCCTGCAGAGGGAGACTGCTGGTTGCCACCTCAGAGGCCTGGCCCTCCCCATCCAGCGTCCCATCTCCAGGCAAACACCCCCTCATCCCCCTCTCCCCCCACAAAAAACCCCCCAAACAACCAGAAAACTGCATTTGTCAAGGTCAGAGAGAAGGGTGTTGCAGTCCCAGTGGTGTGAGAAGATGAGAGCTTGGATGAGAGTTTTAGCTGTGTGGATGGATAAGAAAGACTATAAATCCATCCGAAGTGGGACCCACAGTACGTTGACAATGCTCCTTAAAATGTAACCCAGCAACCCCAAGCTAGCTCAGTTTCCACCACAATCTGTGCCGGCAAGGAAACAGAACAGTCACATCACAAGGCCCTTTCTTTATTCTCATTCCGATGTCTTCTAGACAGAATAATCGATGCCTTTCGGTCGGGCTAACGGGGAGAAGTTTGACCTGAACTTGTTCCAGTATTTATCTCTGTCTGGCAGAAGAAACCTGCGTTAGGCTAAGCAGAGTTTGCTGCTCTTTTGTGTAGCTGAATTCCACCTGCCTGATGGCTGCATCAGGGTCTCTGCCGTTAAATTGGAAGCTATCTCTCCCATTCTGCCTGGGTGACCTAAAAAGGGCAGCAGAAACTCCGTGGCAACCGTTCTGTCTAGAAGCAGAGCTGCTCCCTGCTAGGGCTGCTGTGCCTTTCTCGCTAAGGAAGGCACTTGCCCGAAAACAGGAGTGTTGTTCCTTGGGGGCTCACTGGTTCCCGTTGATTATTTGCCCCCTCCCGTCACAAGCTGAAGTTCATGCTGTGAGCCCGGGTCTGTTCTCATCTCCACCAGTGCAAGTCACAGAGGAGCTGCTGTCAGCAGGCTTGCATTGCTGTAACTCGGAGCAGAATTTAGCCAGGAGATCGAGTGGAAAATGGATACATCAGAAGTCGGGTGCTGAGGACAAGAGTGGTTCACATTTAGCTACTGGAATTAACCCAGGACAGGTACCCGCCACAAGCTACTGCCCTGTGCTTACCTGTGTGCTGTGCTCCAGTTGGAGATGTGAGTTGGAGATCTCAGCAGAGGTCCCAGAGCGTCCACATGAGAAAAAACCCATCATGGCTGAAATGAATAAGCACCTCTTTTTGTCTCTCCATGTATTCCTCTACCTCTCTAGATGCCTACACTGCTCCCTTCGCTGCAGTATCATGCTTGCAGGCAGTCTGAGTAGACAGGACAGACATGGCATAGAGAGCTGGAAACTGAGAGAGCCCTGTGGGTGGCTCTTCTAAGAGAAGGTAGATGCAGAAGCTGGGAATGGGTGACTGGATGGATCCCTGGATGATCCCTGGATGGATCCCATTCTGTTCACTCCCTCTGAAGCATCTGGCATTGGCAGCTGCCGGAAGACAGGATACTCGGCTAGACGGACCATTGTCCGACCTAGTATTTAGGTGTTGATACAGGGCAGGCTCGCTGTGCCACTGCTCTGTTGTACCCAGTCGATTGATAAACAAGAGGCAGCTTTCAATGAATTCACTTCTGAGGGGGAAAATGGCTGGGCTGTGGTTTTCAATGACAGCAGCAAGCACTCCCATAACTTCAACAATGGAGAAGCTCAAGGATAAAAGATGTAGAGAAACTGGACAGGGTCCCGAGGCAAGTGACAAAGATAATCAAAGGGATGGAATGCAAGCCATACGAGCAAAGGCTGAAGGACCTGGATATGTTTAGTTTGGCAAAGAGGAGATTAAGCCGATACATAATAGCGGTCTTCAAATACTTGAAAGGCTGCCATAAAAAAGATGGAGAAAAGTTGTTCTCTCTTGCCACAGAGGACAGGACAAGGGCAATGGGTTCAAATTACAGCACAGAAGATTTAGATTACATCTCAGGAAGACATCATGCAAGTGCAAACTGTAGCATTTAGAGGGTGAATTTAAAAACGTGTGTGCTCCAAGCCACAAGTACTGTTTTGTGTGTGTGCAACATCTAGTGTGCCGCAAATCCTGAGTTGTACACACTAGTGTACACCTGTAGTGCACACACATGCGCAGGTCAGAGATTGCACATATGTGTGTACAAGTGAAAAGTGGACAATCCCAGGGGGGCACTTTTGAAAAATCTGTCCTACCATGTCTGGTTTCATGACTTGCAAGCCCTTAGAAATCTAAATTCTGTCACTTGTGCCAAAAATCAGTTGTGGTGCAGGGTTAGAAGCTGATTTAAAAGTTGGGGTCCCCTTTCTCATTACTGCTGATTGCCCAGGTACAAGCATGTGGACAAGAGTCTCTCTCTGTTTAGAAATGGGACTGGGTATCCACAATCTCCTGCTCCCTCCCTTTTCCTTTTGCCTCCCCCCCGCATCTTGCAGCGACTCTCCTTGCAGCTGAGGAACCCTTCATGCAGCTCCTTCCAGAGGTTCTCCTGGAATGGGGAAATGGGGTAATTCCCAAGATGCTTCCTCTCTCAGGCTGCGTCTACACCTGGAGCTGGGGGAACAGACGTGTGCACACTAGCTCAATGCCAATGCCCATGCTACCAGTGTTAGTGTGCTAGCTTGATGAGAGCTAGTGTGATATGGCTGCTGGATTTGGGAATCACACTCCTAGCTCCAACCACAAATGTAGCTTCAGGGGCTCCCCCGTAATACTCTTCTCCCATAGGATAGCAGATTAATCCTGTCACTGAGGCACGGAGCTTGTCTTCTCTGCCATGCTTCTGTCCCCTGCTGGCTTGGCTAGCACAGGAATTATCTTCCTGGGAAGCTGCCAGCTGACCACCAGGCCAGCCTCTTGCAGCAGACCCCGGCTGACCCATTTGATTCAGCGATGCTGTGAGCCCCCCCTCTGCCCCTGCAAGCGGCCAGCAGAAGTACAGTTGTACAGCCAGCGTCCCGCCTCCTGGCATGAACAACACAGAGCTGAAGACACCGAAGCTGTGTGAGCAACATCATGGGACACAGGTTGTGAGCTGAGCTCAAGAACGTCTCGCCCTCAGATAGCCTTTGTCACTTGCTGCCAGTTGGCAGAACAGCCTCGGACACTGACACTGGGATGGTGTTCCTTGAAAAGCCAGTACGAGCGTTCTTGAAGAGCACGAGGCTAGCATCTTCTCCTTAAGGTACGCAGGGTCTGAGAGTGTTTCCACCGATGTCAACAACAGCACTCGCCATGACTCAGTGGGGTAGGGACAAGCCTATGCTGTCTTACTGCTGAAATATGACAGATCTCCTCCCATTCTGAATAGCCTGTGCACTCCACAGCACTTGCATATGTGTAATTCTGATGGGTTCCTGTGTACGACCCACCCATAGCTTCAGGACTATTTAACAGGCGGGCTTAGTGGCAATAGCCATATGAATTTCTGTGAGTTATAGTTAGCCCTTTCCCGTCACTAATGCAAAAACCTCACATGAAACAATCCATCAGCATATTAGAGCTGATCTGTTATGCAGCCAATCCAGTATTCCTCCAAGAGCAACATATCCTACCTACCAACTAATAAATCATGGCTGCATTTAAATCAGGGCTTCAAACACAAAACAATATAAGTTAATGCAAATGAATATAATTCCAGTGGAAAACAATATGATTAACACGAAGCAGTGTGGTTTTCAGGAAAACAAACATACAGCATTACTATGCAAAATAATATGTTACATACTGCTAGCAATCAATGCTTTTTTTTCCCAAACAAAGGATAATGTTGTACTGAGCCTTGCCCTATTTACTTGCATATGGAAGTGGATCTGTTACTGTCCTAGTGATTACACCAATGAATTAATTGAAGATGATTTTAGTAACCAATCAGAACTATTGGATTTTTATATGCCTTCTGGAAACCAGAAGAGATTATCAGCAATTTTTGAGGCCTTGAGCTAGTCCGGGGCCTGTTTTCTTTAACTTGCAAGTAGGTTAGTTGCCTGACAGGTGATTCATCTTCTGCCTTTGCTACTTTGTCAACTTGTTTTTCCCTCTTAACAATACTCAAGATACAAGAGACCTGCAAACATTTCTTAGCAAGCGATCGCAGCTCATCACAGGACAATTTTTATGCACTTTAGGAATCCTTGAAAGGCAGATAAGTTGTTTTAAAATGGCCAGTGAACGTCTCACCCACTAAAAGTCTGAGTCTGCAGGTTTAAGCTTTGCTGAGTGTAAACCTAACTGAAGCACTCCGGTGCAGACACGCGCATATATGGCACAGTGGTTGCATTTGAAAAGTGTTCCCTGGTTCTAGTGGTCCTCTTGTTTTGTAGGTCTAGGAACTGACTCTTAAACTGATTGTTAGACTAATTTAAGTGCAACTGCTGCATGCGTTAGAGCTGTTTGAATGACACACAGTGAATATTTTCACCAATAAATGAGTTGAGTTTAGGGCACACCCAGGTGCAGACTGTGGTGCAGAATGTCCCCCTCTAGTGATGGGCCCACATAGGAGACTAAAAGCCTACTCGTGTCTCTTGTCTCCAACACTGACTAGTATCAGATGTATGAGACATCTTTTTCCCCATGTAGGACAATTAGTGAGTAACCTGCCCCTAGAAGACGTTTCTTGCTGACCCCAGGCAGGTAGTAGTTGACATCTGCCCTGAAATGTTTGCATGTATGTCCCTTATAACATTTTTATCCTAACTAATGTAATAGTGTATCTAAAGGTCTAACTTCCTTTAAAAAAAATCCTGCTAAGCTCTTGATCTCATTGATAAACTGTGTCCAGGATCTCCACCAGGTCAGGAGACTGGACCAGATGACCTCTCGAGGTGCCTTCCAGCCCTGTATTTCTACGCTTGTAACAGGATCTCATCCACTTCTTGTGAATGCCCTGGCCAAGTGCGTGTTCCTGCACTCTTAGGCTATGTCTACACTGCTGACCTTACACGGCACAGCTGTACCACTGCAGCTGCGCTGCTATCAGGTCTCCCATGTAGCTGCTCTGTGCCACAGGAAAAAGTTCTCCTGCCAGCATAATTAAACCACCCCCAACGAGTGGTGGTAGCTACTTCGATGGAAGAGCATCACCTGTCAACATAGTGCTGTCCACACCGAGGCTTTTGTCAGTGAATTTTATATCAGTCTGGGGTGTGTGTTTTCACACCCCTCGCCAACAGAGTTTTACCGAGAACAGTGCTAGTGTAGACAAAGGCTTAGTCTGCAGTGACCTCTATTGGTGCTGAATTTTGCTTACAGGACTGAGAGTCAATTTGAGAGGAAACCGAATTCACAGCTAGCAGATGGTGTTCCCATGGAAGAGGAACAGAAAACATCCCCCTACACCTTAGCCCCTGCTGTCTTGCCAGACAGTCAGGCCCTCGTGTCCAATATACAGCACAGAAAGGACAGGGAAAGAGTCACACCACAAGTGTATTTTCTTCCCTAAACTTCTGGATTAACACTACAAGCAAATTGCCTCTCCCTGTGTTTATGCAATTGTGAAGCAGAAGCTTCACCCATCCCCACTTCTCCAGGCCTCTGCAGAGTGGCTCCGTGCAGGGAAAGGACAGACAGCAGGGACTGGGAATGGTAACGACCGTTTGAAATGGTCACTAGGAAGGTGGCCTGCTTTGACATTCCTCAGACATCAAAATGGTTCCCTTTCCCTTCGGGCCTACATTGGCCCACATGACCAACCAAGAACCACCTCCCTTCTCCGAGGCTCCTGCCTATAAGGGGAAGGAACAATTGCGGGTAGGGAAGAGGTGTAGTGTTGGGTCTTTGCAAACCATAAGTGTCACAAAACTGTTCTTTTCCCCCGCCCGACCCTCTTGGAACCCATCCTTCCCTCCAGGGACTGTTGCTGACAGAGTGCTGGCTGACAAACGCCCAGACACAAGGGCACGGTGACTGCTCATTAACAATCAGTTCTAGCTTCCGCTAAATGCTTTACAGCGGTTCATGGGATTTCAGTACAATCCTAGATGCACAGACACCTCATGTACTGGGACCATGTCTGGGTGGAACAGGGGCAGAGGGATTGGCGTCAGGCATGTGCTACCAAAGCAAGAGGGGATATTTCTGGTGAAATGTATTGTAGCTTAGTGGCCCCGAGTTCTGGTGTCATGCGGACTGGATTGGGAGGGGGGGCATTTGTGTTATTTGACATTACTATGTCAAAATCATAATAATTCATGGAAGACATGCCATATCAGGTACTGTTAAAAAGGTTATGATATGCTGAATAAGATAATAATATTTGTGTTCATGTGTGATATGTGTGAGGAAAGTTATGGAGATCTTTGATATCCTGTATTTCAAAATGTGCTGTAGAAGACACACCCCAGACAGAGAGGCCACAGGACAATAGCCCGCTTAATGGCCCATCAAGACCTTTACAGAAGCCAAAGGCCCAGGAAGAAACTAAAGGCACGCCTGAAGATTTACCAGGATTGGCCCATGTGACTCTGGACTCCATTTGAGTTCCTGTAAAGTTCCACAAGCCACATGGCCAGTAACAGAGGGTATATAAGATCAAACCACAGAAACCATTTTGTCTTTGTCTTGTTCCTTTTTCCTGTCCAGCTGCGGACACACCTCTGGATCAACACACTTTGCAACTGAACTGAAGGACTTAGACCCATCCAGGTACTGGATGTATACCAGAGGGACTATACAACTCCACAATTGTTCTAGAAACCTGATGTATATGGACTTTTAAATCATTTGTATATCTCTGATTGCTTTAAGCCTTTAAAACTTCTCTTCTTGTTTGTTTTCCTTTTATAATAAACCTTTAGTTTTAGTTACTAAAGGATTGGCTGGCAGCGTGGTATTTCGGGTAAGATCCAAACTTATAGTGAACTGGTACTGTGGCTGATCCTTTGGGATCAGAGAGAATCTTTTAGTAAAGAGCATAGAGTTTAAACAACTGGTCTCTTTACTGGACCTAGTGTCAGTTTGGGAGCCAGAGACTGAAATGCAGTAAAGGGGGCTGTGTGTTTGCACAGTGGCTTCTTGATAACCAGTGTGGGGGAATCAGAAGCACTGTTTGTGGCTGGTTGGGAAGTCTGACTGCAGTGTCACCCACCAGTGCTGGGAGAATTCGCTCTCCTTTTACAGCCTGTCCTGACCCTGGCATTATCAGTGGGCTACCCTGGTCACGGACGGGTCACATCTGGTTCCTGCAGCAACCCTGGCTTCTCCTCAGGCTCTCAGGGGGGCTTCCTCAACTGGGCCCAGAGGGCGGAGGGGAAGAATAATATGTGCCTCTTTCACCAGAACTTCCTCTGAGGCCCCTGCTGCCTCCTCGCCCTGCCCCTTATCAGCGTCTCATCATACGATGAGGCCCGTGGGGTTAAGGAGGTGTCATGAGTTACTTCAGGCTCTATACTCGCAGCCCTGGAAAGCATTTGCTCCAGCTCACTGTAGCATGGTGGTAGGTCCTTCTCCCTCAGGAGCCTCAGGTGCCTTATGCATTCCCAGCACTGGGATGGAGTTCGGTTAATGCTGCCTGCTCCAGCCTCCGTGAACCCTCCCGGGAGAGGCATATGTACCTGCCGATCCAAGTGAAGATGTGGAGGACCGTGTACTCTGCCCACACTTTGATCAGTCCCCAGGGGTGCTGCACAGACCAGCCAGCTGTTCTCAGACCATGATTACTTCCACTGATCAATAGATTGCAGCAGAAACCTGTTCTGAAGTGCTCAGTGCGGGTCACTACTACCGCTGGCAATGGGGGTGCGAGGGCACGGTAGGGTGGTCAGGGAACTTTGGGTAAGGGTCAGTGCATTGTGGGGATGGCCTTGGAGGACTATTGATACCCATGAGCTGGTACACACCCCTTGCCCCCATCCACACTGCGCTGGCAAATGGGTGTGGGGCCGTGCCACAATGAGACACGTGCATATCCATGTCCCCCCGGGGTGCTAGTTTTTGTGCGGTGTGCTCTCCTGAGCCACATTTCTGGAAAGCTTGAGATGCAGACAGTGAGGTAGGGGAGCAGTTATGGCACAGCCAATGCACATCTAACCATGTAGAGGCGCAAGGTGTTGAAAACTTGAAGATCACCTGTTCTGTTCATTCCCTCTGAAGGACCTCCATTGACCACTGCTGGAAGATGGGATACTGGGCTAGATGGACCAGAATCTGACCCAGAATGGCTGTTCTTATGCTCTTATTATGTACTATGACTCGCTCTGCTGTCCTCCCACCAGTTGTTTCTGTTTTTTTAAAACCAAGCAACTTACCAACCTGAACACGTCAATAACACCATCCTCCCGAGGGCTGATTTGTAGAGAACCTGCTATGGGCTAAAAGGGGAAGAGTTCCATCTTGTGAGCTAAGTCTGAGGACTGGACTATAGGATGGAAAAGGTTACATTTGCTTCCTCCATACCCCTGCGAGTGGAATGAAGGTTGCCTACGTTGGCAAATGGCGAGGGGCCATTCTCAGCATGGCCTCTATTATCATTGACCCCCATGTGTTCCTGAGTAGAAATGAACCTACAAAATAAAAGGGAAGATATGAGCACTCAGCATGAAAATCAAGATACTAAGAACAAGACTAAGCAAGGAACCAAAGGACATGAAGAGAAGAAATTCTTTAATTACCCATAGAGCAGTGCTAGGAGCCTGGATAGAATTGCTTATTTAGGCGTATAACTTTGATCTAGTTGGTCTTACTGAAACCTAGCGGGATGATTCCCGCGACTTAACATCAAAAATCAATGCTTATAACCTATTTAACGAGAACTGAGTGGGCAAAAGGGCAGGGGGGTGGCACGCTATGTCAAAAATGGTGTTACCTGGTTCCGAGTGACTGGTATCTCAGAAGAAAATAATCTTGAATGCTTATGGATCAACGTCCTAACAGCTAAAACACAAGATGGGGTATTAGCTGATGCCTGCTACAGACCCCAAATCACAGGGAACAGGCTGACTGGCTCTTTATGCCGTTATCCCTAATATATAGGAAAAAAGCTGCATAATCATAGGGGATTTCAGTTTGAGTGACATATGCTGGAGGCCTCAGTACTGAAATACCGTGAGAATTTCTAAATATTATAGATAACAATTTTCTAACTCAAAGAGTGTTGCATCCAACCCAGGGGAGTTCTATATTCTCCTCTTGACAGGGGAAGAAGAACGGACGATAGAATTAAAAGTTAATGGTAATTTAGATACAAGTGAAGATAATGATCACATTTATATATAAGGTGCAAACTGTAAGGACCCAGGGATTGGAACCTCAGTCCACAGACCCTGGGAGAGCGGATAGTCCCACGGTACCACCAGGAGATCATGGAGAAGTGCAGCCGGGGATCACTACGGAGGGTAGGCGCTGCAGAACGTGCCACCCAAGAGACCCAGAGTGACAGTACCCTGAGGCCCTCTGATTGGCCAAACACCATATGTAACCCCAACGATTGCCCCAGGAAGTTATCTGGACAATCCCAGAGATTTTGGCCTGCTGCTATGCCAGACTTTGGCCAATGACCTGCCTCTTGTGATTACTCCTGTGCCTGCCTGGTGAGCAGATCTCAGCACAGCTGTGATCACAAGGCCAGATTGTCTATGTCCTACTCCCTTACACAAACGGAATAAAGTCCAGACCAGTGGCAGACAGACAGACAGGTATACACACACTCACACTCTTGATGCTTTAAAGGGGCTAATTTCATAAAGTTGAAAACAATTATGAGCCAAATCAGCTGGGAAGAAGAACAATGTGAAGATAACTGGGAATTGTTTAAGAACATTATATTAGATGCTCAAAAATCCACAATTGAGGAAGAAGGCCTTAGGGGTTAAAAAAACCAGTTTAGTTTAGACGGGTAGTGAGGGCTGTTATTAATTTTTGTTTTAAAGTACATTACAAATGATATAAAGAGGAAGCAAAGAGTGACGAATATAAATAAAATGCTAGAAATTTTAGAAAATTGATAAGAGAAAAGAGGGGACGCAAGGAGACATCCATGGTCAGCAGAGTTAAGAATAACTCTGTATTGTTCTTCAGCATATTACCAGATGGAAATGGTAGAATTATCAATAATAATGCAGAAAAGGTAAAAATATTCAATAAATTTCTATTCTATATTGGGGTGGGGGGGAATAGATGATGTAGTCCTAGCATATAACACTTTCCTTTCCACTAGTGTCTCTAGAGGATGTTAAACAGAAGCGACTCTACTTATTTGCAGTGTTAGTGTAACCATGTTTGTCCCAATATGTTAGACATGTTCCATCTTGTATTTAGCTGTGATACTCTGAGTACCTTTCTAGACCCGAAGAACTCTGTGTAGCTCAAGAGATTGTCTTTTTCATCAATAGACGTCAGTCCCTTAGAAGATAGTCCTGCTACTAAAGTTGGACATTTTAAAATCAGTAGGTCTGGATAACTTGCATCCAAGGAGTTTTAAAACAGCCGGTCAAGGAGCTCACCAGACCATTGATGTTGATTGTCTCTAAGTCCTGGAACATCTGGGCAGTTCTAAAAGACTGGAAGACAGCTAATATTGTGCCAATATTTAAGAAGAGTAGATTAATGACGCAGGCAATTGTAGGCCTCTCAGTTTGACATTGATCCCAGGTAAGATAATTGATCAGCTGATCTAGCACTTGATTAATAAAAAATTAAAGAAGTGTAGTATAATGTCAATCACTATGAGTTCATAGAAAATATCAAGTTAGTCTGACTCTTTTTTTCTTGTTGTGGTTGCTATTGCAAGTTTGGTTGATAAAGGTACGTGTGTTGATGTTAGACTTTGATAAGGCATTTGACTTAGTACTGTACAACATCTTGATTAAAAAACTTCAGAGATATATAATTAAAATGTCATATGTTAAATAGATTAAATGCTGGCTAACTGATAGGTCTCGTAATTGTAAACTGAGAATTGTCATCAAGTGGTAGTATTTCCACTGGGGTCCTGCAGAGGTCTTTTCTTGGCCTACACTATTTAACCTTTTTATTAATGGCCTGGAAAAAAACCATAAAATCAATACTGATAAAATTTTCAGAGGACACAAAAATTGGAGGAGAGGTAAATAAGAAGGACGACAATTACTGATTCAGATTGATCTGGATCACTTGGTAAAGGCATGCAAGCAAACAACATGCATTTTAATTCAGCTAAATGTCAACGTAGACATCTAGGATCGAAGAACATAGACCTATTTACAGAATGGGACACTCTATCCTGGGAAGCAGGGACTCTGAAAAAGATTTGGGAGTTATGGTGGACAATCAGTTGAACATGAACTCCCAGTGCAATGCTGTGGCCAAAAGGGCAAGGGGATCTTTGGATACTTGAGTACAGGAAGAGAGGTTATATCACCCTTGTATTTTGTTCTGCTGGAATGCTGTGCCCACTTCTGGTGCCCACAATTCAAGAAGGACGTTGATAAATTGGAGAGGGTTCAGAGAAGAGTCATGAGAATGACTAAAGGATTAGAGAACCTGCCTCTTAGTGACACTCAAGGAACTCAACCCATTTAGCTTAACAAAGGCCCAGTCTACACTTACCTTCCAGATTCGGCGACAGTCAACGGGAGATACGCAAGTGATGTAAATCACTTGCGTATTTCCAGTCGACTTCACTGCGTCTCTTCTGCGTGCCGTCCACACTGCGCTGAGCCAATGGGAACAGCGTTCCTGTCGACGCAGTGCTATGCCACTTACCATGGTGGTTTTCCTATGTCGATTTTTGGATCGACTGAGGAGGTCTACACAGACTGCTCAGTCGATCCAGAGACATCGAACTGACGGCAGCAAATTTGCCGCCATCAGTGTAGACCGAGCCAAAGAGAAGGTTACAGGGCAACTTGATCACAATCTGTAGGTATCTCCATGGGGAGCAAATATTTAATAATGGGCTCTTCAGTCTAGCAGAGAAAGGCCAGATCCAATGGCTAGAAGTTGAAGCTACACTAATTCAGATAAGAATTAAATGTGCACATTTTTAACAAGGAGAGTAATTAACCATTGGAACAACTTACCAAGGATCCTGGTGGATTCTCCATCACTGACAATTGTAAAGTCAAGTTTGGATGTGTTTCTAAAAGCTCTGCTCTAGGAATTATTGGGGGCCGTTCCCTGGCCTGTGTCGTACAGAAGGTCAGGCTGGATGATCAGCATGATCCCTTCTGGCCTTGATCTATGAATCTGACCAGAACGTGACATGAGATCCAGAGACAAAACTCATCCATACCACAGGTAAGAGATGAAAAGTCTGCAGTTCAGTTCCAGGCAGGACCAAGATCTTGATGTTTTAATTCCCTCATGTCAGCTGCCTGAGTGGCAGTAACTTCTAACAATCTGTCCCCACCACCACACTCCAACACAGACCCCTTCCTATTGTCAGTGCCTCCCAGGTCTCAGGCCAGGAGAGCTCTATTTAGGGATGCTGTTTTGGTATTGCACAGCTTCTTGTGCTGATGAAGGTATGTTGGGTGCTTGCATATCTTACCCAGGCAATTAATACCTGAATTAGGCATTGGAGACTGAAATAAAGAAGGGGAGATGGATGCTTTTAGTTTCTCAATCTATTTTCATTGTTTATTTCTAAATGCCTTTAATTACAAGGACTGCTCCCTCCATTTTGCTTTAATTTGATTGGTGGGATGCCATGAATGTTTAAAATGCTTGTTAATTTACGGCAGACTGCTTGGCTACTGCTAATCTGCCTCTTAGATTCAGCTGCTCAGTACCAGTGGGAGAACAAATACAAAGCATTTATGACACTCTGGGCCAAGTTCAGACCCAGCAGGAGCTGCATTTAACTCCACTAACCCTGGTGGAACTGCGTCCACTCACACCAGATCTGAATTTAGTCCTAAAGCTGTTAAATACCGTTGTTAAACAGTAAAATAAGTTAATAGGAACATTTTGTATCTACAGTCCATAGAACGTGATTGCTATGAAATTTGGAGAGCTGAGTGTCCCTTAGTGTCCCTTCCCTTGACTGTAAGTTAGACATAAAGAATATCTCAATAAACATAACCAATGGAGAATGCACCCAATATGAAAAGGGAAAAAATAAATTATGAGCAAAGCCCTGAGGTCTGGAGGAAGAACCAGAAGACGAGGCGCTGAGCTGAAGCTGTTTGGAGCCGTACAGATCTCTTGGGTCTGCAAAGTGAGGCCGGAATTGTTATAAGAACAGGCCCTGTCTGAGATTTGCAGGCACTTTCTGATTCCCAGGGTGGGATGTGGTGGGTTTTCTAGTCTAGGAGCTAAAACTCTGATGTGTATGAAAATGAATAATGACAGAACTCTGAGTATTTTGAAACCTCAGGAAACACGCAGGGCGAAAGTTCAGGTTGGTTCTTACTTTATCTGAGCTGGATCTCCCATCCCTACCTAGAACCCCCCAGGGTGGAGACGGGGGAAGGTTGAGATTAGATGACTGGAACCAGTGCTAGAGATGCTCGGACCACACTGTCTCTCATGGTGCTCCTCTGTTGGAGCTGGGAGTGGAAGCAATCATGTATGTTGATCCTTATGAACTAGGAAGATGGAAGGTGCTGGGGATGGTGGGGAGGGAACATAGCAGGATGGAGTGTAACTAGTAGGAATCTCCTTTAGAGTACAGCTGAGAGGTGCTTCCCAACTCTGGCAGACAGGCATGGCTAGCTCTGCTCTAGCTAGCATGCTAAAGATAGCCATATAGCCGGGGTAGCGCGGGCAGCTGCTCAGACTGACCATCCAAGTACATACCTAGGGGGTCCAGGTGGGTGTGTAGTCAGGAAGCTGGCCAATGCGTCCATCTCCACTGCCCCTGGCTGTGCTGCTCTTTTTAATGTGCTCATTTGACCAGAGCTAGGACATCTCTTTACCCAAGCTGAGACCCACGCTCCCAGCAATGTAGGCATATCCTTAGCGGGAAGGGGAAGTGAGGCTGAAGAACGAGCCAACTCCCTCTGAGGCTCCTGACTTCCTCTAGGCACATGTGGGACCAGAACTGTGACTAGCATGGGGGCTGTGTACCTAGAGTTGTCACCCCCGATGTCTGTCTGCTGGTGAAACGTTGGTGTCTCAGTGGAATTCCCAGCGGACGTATGTCCCCGTCACCACAGCTGGCACTTGCTACTCCTGACAACAAGGCAGACAGCTGAGGCCATGAGTGCGCCAAGAAAACTAAGGTCCAAATTGCCTGCTGGTGTAAATGGGCATAGCTCCATCGATCTAGAGGAGTTTTGCCCACTTACAGCACCAGAGAATTTGGTCCTGAACTCCCTTCAGTAGATTACCCTACAGATCAATCCCAAGGCTGAGTGGCAGAGCAAAATGGAGATATTGTATTGCCCTCGCCTTCTGCCTCAAGGGCCAGGGCTGCATTCATACAACTGAGATTTGAAAGCAAGGGAGCCTTGCCGGTAATTCACTTTGGAGAATGGGAAAGCCACCAATTGCCCCTGAGTCACCAAAAGGAAAACAAAAACAAGCCCAAAAACTCATCTGGGCCTATTCATTATTGCTGTGGACCTTGGGTCACCATTTACACTCCGCAAAGTGAGTCTGTTGGGTACCATTTTGCACCCACTGGTGTAAATAACTGGCCAAGGTGCACAGCAATGGTGACTTGAACCCCTTGCTTGTCATGAGCGTGCTCCATTCCTGCAGCTCCTCCCAACGGAGAGCGGGGTGGCAAGGAAAGACTTTAAATAAAAAGATGTCTCCTAAGCATGTTTGGGTTTATTTTAACGGGATCCTAAAGGCTTCCAGTAACCTGTGGACTTTAAGGGAGTATTTTGCACTGGAGAGTAAAGTAAAATTTGTCCTTTTAGTCACTAGATGGCAGGTGGGAAAGCAGCATCAGATTTAACCCTCTATGCACTCACATACAAGGGAAAGGGGAGCTTCCCCTTTCACACTTGCTGAAGGTCTCGGGAGGGGGGATTTAAAAGGAAGAGAAGCGGCCCTGAGGGCACTGCAAACCGTCTGCAAGAGAAGCGCTACGGTTATTTTCACCACTGCCCCTCACTTCTGTCGTGGAAAGAATCACGCAGCATTCAGTTTAGGTTGGGTCGAGCAGAACTTTAATCTGTAACAGGCCCACAGAAGGCTATAGCTATAGGGAAGCCTAGTCAGCACGTCTCTGTGCTGAACACTGGCACTCCACCTGGTTTCAAGTTACAGAGGGTTTATATAGGTTTATCAAAGTTTCATATTACATACAGGACCGTATAG
This sequence comes from Mesoclemmys tuberculata, assembly GCA_007922155.1. Taxonomy (NCBI): domain Eukaryota; kingdom Metazoa; phylum Chordata; order Testudines; family Chelidae; genus Mesoclemmys; species Mesoclemmys tuberculata. Next base: position 4,581,997 of record ML675625.1, read on the forward strand.
TGGATTTTCCAGTACTTAACCAGTCATTTACTACATATTGGGTACTTATACCTCCCGCTGGGATTCTCCCAGTATCAGTAAGCCCCAGTGATTCTCTTGGTGCCAGTAAATCCTGAGGCATCTACAATCTTTGGTAGCCTGCAGGAATTCCTGACAGGGTATGGCTGGGAGTGGCTGCAAAAGGAGTTAATGTCTTATAACATAACTCAACCAGTTTGCATTTCTATTGTGGTTCCAGTCTAAGGCCTCCTGCTTGTATTTTTTGTTCCACACTTCCAATATGGAGTCTGTGCTATAGAAGACCCAAGGCCTCAGAGTCAAATAAGCAAATATTCCTGTGTCTCCCTTGGGGATCCAGTTGTGGTACAACTATAATCAGCGTCGGAAGCATTTCCAGCGGTTGCAGGAGGTTGCTGCATCCTTGCTGTCATTCCGAGTATTCATCCTGCCTTTGCTACAGTTGTTTTCCTGTCTGAGTGCCTATCTGACCTCCCCTTCACCATGGTTTCTGAGGTCCACTCAACAGAAATCACACTAATAGCCTCTTTTCCTTCTTTTCTTCCCAGTCTGTAAGGAAAAGAGCTCAGTGCGGTTCAGCTGATTCATGCAGAATTATGAATTGCAAAGGGTGTTCTGTGAAATCTAGGCTCTCTCCTGCCTCCAGTCATAAGCCGAGGCTGCCTGAGGCAACGGAATCCTGAATAATAAAGACATTCTATAATGATCTAATGGCAAATGGCTGACAGGGAATGGTAATTTTTATAAGATGTAGGCCTGATGGACATACTATATTTTAGGATATGCATAAAGTAGATAGATTTTTGGTAGCAACAAAATTAGAACATATGAACAGCCAGACTGGGTCAGACCAATGGTCCGTGTAGCCCAGTATCCTGTCTTCTGACAGTGGCCAATGCCAGGTGCTTCAGAGGGAATGAACAGTACAGAAGATCATTGAGTGATCCATCTCCTGTCATCCACTCCCAGCTTCTGGCAATCAGAAGCGAGGGACACCTAAATTAAATAAAGAGATTAAACAGGATGAAAGTAGGGCGAGTTATGTTGGCAGGAGTGAAATTTTAGTGTAGACTCTTACAGAGTTAGGTCGATGCAAGGCACCTTATGTTGACATAACTCTGTAGCGTAAAGCAGAGCTCAGATGCTCTGGGAAATGTTACTGTAGTGAATGGGTGTGGCTTCCCTCCAAAACTGACAGGGAGGGACAGTTACCCTTTGTGGAGCTCTAAAGTGCTCAATGCCTGAGAATCAAAGTGAAACTCACCACCCTGCTTTCACAGTCCCTGCAGTTTTCCAGCCCTTCCCAGCTAGTCAAAAGGCCACTTAGACCAAAAATATGTAACTACACCACTAGAAACCTCTCTTCTCTTTAGGGCTGGTGGGATGAAAATTTTAAGTGAGGCATTTCCCCTTCCTTTTGTTATAGCATGATCTCAACCTTATGGGTGCAGCAGCACAAGCAGGTAGATTCTCAGGAAGGATGACATTGGTGGAAGCTCAGTAAACAGAGCAACATCCATTTGTTAGTGGAAGGGGGTACAAAGGCTCCTCCCTCCTGCTGCTGGTACAAAACAGTTTTGCTTTCATGTAAGCAATAAACACACCAGCTCCCTGAACTTCCTCCCAGAGTCACCTCCGCTCTGGGAGAAGCCACATCCTTCTAGACCTGTCTGAAGATCTGCCACACACACATGCCAGTTTTGTTATCTTTTCTTTTCCCCTCCTCTGGTCATTTAACTTTAAACAGGCACAGATAGTTCAGAGAGGACGGTGAAGCCCACACCGTGGGAGTGATAGACATAGTAAAGCTACTCCCTGATTTCCCTGGAGAAGAGAGAAGGAGGAAAGAGCAGTCAGTTGGTTGGATTGGGTTGAAAGTTTACTCCTGTGGTTGGAACTGGGCTTGACTCCCAGTTATGGGGTCACTGATACTGGGGGAAATCCTAGAACTATTTACAGCTCAGGCACTGATAGTGCACAACAACTCCCTCCCAGGCACTGCTTGGTTGCCTTCAGTCCAGCTGGCTCATCTTCTTGATAGCCACTGTGGCCTCTGGCCCTAAGGAGGTAGCTCAGTAGTACACGAGGAGGCATGAACCAGGAGAATAAGTCCCCAGTTCAGCAAAGCACAAAACACATGTGAACTTTAAGCACATGCTTAAACCCTGTTGACTATGTTGATTTAAACTTTGCTGAAAAGGGAATGTCTGAAAAAAGAATGGGAGTTCCTGTGTTCTCATCTTGGCTTTGACATGACTCCCTCTGTGGCCTGAGTTAGTTTACTTACCATTTCTTCCTCTGTGTCGCCCATCTGTAAAATGGGGGCCTACCTCATGGATGGGCCCGAGATGATTAATTTGTTAGCCTATCTAGAGCAGAGGTGCTTGCAAAACCAAGGGGTTTCTGCAGAAAATTTCCATTTTTTTCAGCAGAAATTCAAACACTGAAAAGCGTAGGCTGAAAACTGAATATTTCTACTTGGATATAAGACTGTGGTTGCTCCCATTTTCCTCTACAGGCCAGGCTTCTTGGTCACACTCTCTCAAGGTGCACCAAAGTCTCTCCTTTTGGAGAACAGAGGTGTGTGCCTCATGGGAGTCCCCAGCCGCAAGGTATCATGGCAGATGTAGTGTGGCCAGGAAGCTCAGACCTTAGAGGACAGTGAAAGACATAAGGCAGCTACAACTCCCACGTTGCATAATGGCAGCGTTTTCAAGCTGAATTATTTAAGTTTGGGGCCATTCACTTTTTTTGCTAAAAGGTGTACAGATTTTCAGAGCAGCCAGTAGCTTTTCACGAAAATTTTTATTTGGTCAACCCCACCCCACAATGATCCATGGAAAGAAAATCTTGACCATTGCTAATGTACAGGACTACTTAACTGCTAAACACTGTGCAGAAAGAGACGAGGAAGGCTGATGAGGGGAAGCGGGCATGGAGCTAAGAATGCAGGAGCCATGGAGGACTGAGAAAATAGGAGAAGGGAAGACATGGGGGAAAAACAAAATAACATGGGAGAGAGCAAGGGAAGACTGGGAAAGAAAGAATGAGCGAGAGGGAGATGCTGCCTGTTAAAGAACCGTGAGAGATGGAAAGAGAGAAAACAAAACAGCGAGTCCCGTGGCACCTTAAAGACTAACCCATTTATTTGGGCATAAGCTTTCGTGGGCAGAAACCCACTTTGTCGGATGCAGAAAAACAGGAAGAGAAAACAATATATGGGAATGCAGGGGAAGCCAAATGGTTTGGAGATGGAAATAATGGGGCAGACGTGGAAGGAAAGAAATAGATAGCAAAGCACTGGAAGGAGGGAATAAACAAGAAGAGGGTATAGTGTTATGGGCAATGGATTGAACTGAATGGATGTGCCTGCCTCTGCTTTACTGTATTTTTCCATTTCTCTCCATCCGGCAAAGAGGGGGTTGCAAACAGGAGAGTTTGAGATGGGGAGAAGGAGATCCTGCTGAACAAACATGGTGTGAGCACTGATCTTGGGGTGAGTACATGAGTGTGTTTGTCTGTTTGTATTTTCTTTTTCTTTCCAGTTACTTCAGTTACAGGATCAGTTGGGATTGCGTGTCTGGGGACTGTCTGAGCCGTTGTTCCCTGATCATCCTTGATCATCTTTGGTCAGCCTCAATCAGCCTTGTGATCACCCTCCCCGTGTGATTAATGAGGGAGTAGGGCTGACCTAGGAGAGAAGGCCTTAAAAGCCAGAGGCTAAGCGACCAGGGGAGTTTGAGAGGGAGTGCTACTAAAATTGCTATGGTCAGGAAGGCCCGCATCGCCAGTGCCAGTGTGGCTACTGTCTCCTCCACCTGCGCCTATATCCAGACAGAACCTGACCATGGATGCCTCTACCCAGATCCTGGTGTGGATTTGCAGAGACTGTGGCCTGCATTTCCCACTTACAGAAAGCCAGGCTGGGAGGACCATACAGTGTGAAAAGTGCCTGCTGGTGGAATCTCTCCAGAAGCAGGTGGGAGAGCTACAGGAGGAGGTGGCTAGGCTGAGGAGCATCCAAGTCCACGAGGAATGCCTTGAGAGTATTCATATGGAGACATCCAAGGCCAAGGGAGCTATCCAGAGACAGAGGACTGCTGTTGCACCCTTGGGGAGGAGGATATGGCTCTGTCACAGGGAGGACATTGGCTGCTGGTTACTTCTGGCAGTGGGCAGTACTCCACCCCTACTACCAACCCACCCACCATAGAGAACCGTTATGCTTCTCTGGCGACGAGCAACGAGGAATCACCCCCAAAGGCAGAGGAGGAGAAGCCATGTACCCCCAAGGCTGGAAGGATCACAGCCACCACTCCCAGGAGGAAACATACGGCAGTGGCGGTTGGTGACTCTCTCCTGAGGGGGACGGAGGCATCCATCTGTTGTCCTGACTTGAAATCCCAGGAGATATGTTGTCTTCCAGGGGCCGGTATCCAAGACGTTACAGAGAGATTGTCGAAGCCCTCTGACTACTGCCCCATGCTACTCATCCATGTGGGCACTAGTGATACAGAGCTCTGGGAGCAAGCGTAAAGGAGTTGGGAGCACGGGTGGTGTTCTCTTCGATCCTGCCAGTCAAGGGTAGGGGCCCAGGCAGAGACAGATTCATCCTGGAGGTAAATGCCTGGCTGCGAGAATGGTGGTGCCAGGAGGGCTTTGGCTTCCTTGACCAAGGGATGTTGTTCCAGGAAGAAGGACTGCTAAGCAAAGATGGGCTCCACCTATCGAGGAAGGGGAAGAGCATATTGGGCTACAGGCTGGCTAATCTAGTGAAGAGGACGTTAAACTAGGTTTGAAGGGGGTAGGTGACCAAAGCCCACAGGTAAGTCAAAAAAAGCTGGGAGAAGGGCTGGAATTTGGGGATGAACATGGGATGTTATAGCAGGGGTAGGAGAGAGACAGGTCAAAACTGGGGGAGGAATCAAATCAGTATCCTAGATGTTTGTATACGAATGCGAGAAGTATGGGGGATAAGCAGGAAGAACTTGAGATGCTAGTAAATAAACACAGCTATGACATAGCTGGCATCACAGAAACTTCGTAGGATAATTCACATGACTGGAATATTGGTATAGAAGGGTATAGCTTTCTCAGGAGGGACAGGCAGGGAAAAATGGGAGGGGGTGTTGCTTTATATATTAAAAATGTATACACTTAGACTGAGGTTAGGATGGAAATAGGAGACAGACTTGTTGAAAGTCTCTGGGTAAGGATAAAAGGGGTAAAAAACGAGGGTGATGTCATGGTAAGGGTCTACAAGAGACCACCATACCAGGAAGAGGAGGTGGATGAGGATTTTTTTAAACAACTAACAAATTCATCCAAAGCACAGGTCTTGGTGGTGATTGGGGACTTCAACTGCTCAGATATCTGTTGGGAAAATAGCACAGCAGGGCACAGACTATCCTACAAGTTCCTGGAATGTATTGGAGACGTTTTATTTCAGAAGGTGGAGAAAGCTACTAGGGGAGAGAATGTTCTAGATTTGATTTTGACAAATGGAGGAACTGGTTGAGAATTTGAACGTGGAAGGCAGCTTTGGATGAAAGTGATCACGAAATGATAGAGTTCATGATTCTAAGGAATGGGAGGATAGAGAACAGCAAAATAAAGACAATTGATTTCGAGAAGGCAGACTTTAGCAGACTCAGGGAGTTAGTAGGTAAGATCCCATGGGAAGCAAGTCTAAGAGGAAAAACAACTGAAGACAGTTGGCAGTTTTTCAAAGAGACATTATTAAGGGCACAAGAGCAAACTATCCCATTGCATAAGAAAGATAGGAAGTATGGCAAGAAACCACTCTGACTTAACCAGGAGATCTTAAGTGATCTAAAAGTAAAAAAGAGTCCTACAAAAAGTGAAAACTAGGTCAAATTACAAAGAATGAATATAAACAAATAACACATGTATTCAGGGACAAAATTAGAAAAGCCAAGGTACAAAACGAGATTGAACTGGCTAGAGACATAAAGGCATAGAGACAAGAAAATGTTCCAGAGATACATTAGAAGCAAGAGGAAGACCAAGGTCAGGATAGGCCTGTTACTCAATGAGGGGGAAAAAACAATAACAGAAAATGTGGAAATGGCAGGAGTGCTAAATGACTTCTTTTTTTCGGTTCTCACCAAGAAGGTTGGTGGCAATTGGAAGTCTAATATAGTGAATGCCAGTGAAAATGAGGCAGAATAAGATGCTAAAATAGGGAAAGAACAAATTAAATATTACTTAGACAAGTTAGGTGTCTTCAAGTCATCAGGGCCTGATGAAATGCATCCTAGTATACTCAAGGAGCTGGCTGAGGAGATAGCTGAGCCATTAGCGATTGTCTTTGAAAAGTCTTGGAAAATAGGAGAGATTCCAGAATACTGGAAAAGGGCAGATACAGTGCCCATCTACAAAAAGGAAAATAAGGACAACCCGGGAAATTACAGACCAGTCAGCTTAACTTCTGTGCCTAAAAAGATAATGGAGCAAATAATTAAGCAATCAGTTTGCAAACATCTAAAAGATAATGAGGTGGTAAGTACAAATCATGTCAAACCAACCAGATGGCTTTCTTTGACAGGGTAACAAGCCTTCTGGATAGGGAGGAGGTGGTAGATGTAGTAAGGTGTTTGATACTGTCCCGCATGACCTTCTCTTAAACAAACTAGGGAAATATAACGTAGATGGAGCTGCTATAAGGTAGGTGCAAAACTGGTTGGAAAACCGTTCCCAAAGCGTACTTATCAATGGTTCAGAGTCATGCTGGAAGGGCATAACGAGTGGGGCTCTGCAGGGATCAGTTCTGGGTCCGGTTCTGTTCAATATGTTAATCAGTGGTTTAGATAATGGCATAGAGAATACACTTACTAAGTTTGCGGACGATACCAAGGTGAGAGGGGTTGCAAGTGCTCTGGAGGATAGGATTAGAATTCAGAATGATCTGGACAAAGTGGAGAATTGGTCTGAGGTAAATAGGATGAAATTCAGTATGGACAAATGCAAAGTACTCCATTTAGGAAGGTACAATCAGTTGCATACGTACAAAATGGGAAATGACTGCCTAGGAAGGAGTACTGCAGAAAAGGATCCAGGGGTCATAGTGGACCACAAGCTAATATGAGTCAACAGTGTAATGGTGTTGCAAAAAAAGCGAACATCATTCTGGGATGTATTAGCAGGAGTGTTGTAAGCAAGAAATGAGAAGTAATTCTACTGCTCTACTCAGTGCTGATTAGACCTCATCTGGAGTGTTGTGTCCAGTTCTGGGTGCCACGTTTCAGGAAAGATGGGGACAAATTGAAGAAAGTCCAGAGAAGAGCAACAAAAAGGATGAAAGGTCTAGAAAACATGACCCATGAGGCAAGACTGAAAGAACTGGGTTTGTTTAGCCTGGAGAAGGGAAGACTGAGATGGGACATGATAACAGATTTCAAATACATGAAAGGTTGTTACAAGGAGGAGGGAGAAAAATTGTTCTTCTTAACCTCTGAGGACAGGACAAGAAGAAATGGGCTTAAACTGCAGCAAGGGAGGTTTAGGTTGGACACAAGGAAAAACTTCCTAACTGTCAAGGTGGTTAATCACTGGAAGAAATTTCCTAAGGAGGTTGTGGAATCTCCATCATTGGAGATTTTTAAGAGCAGGTTAGACAAATACCTGTCAGGGATGGTCTAGATAATACTTAGTTCTGCCATGAGTCCAGGGGACTGGAGATCTCTTCCAGCCCTATGATTCTATGCCTGTATGATTCTATGTCTGCGAGGGATGTTAGTCCACAGCCTTCTCCCAGCTGCTGTAGCTGGCTGTGTAAAAAACAGGGATCTCTCCCCTCCACTTCCACGTTCCTCTCATAGCTTTGCCTTGTATTGTCACTTATAGACTGGAGGGGAAGAGACAAAACAACCCCCCCACACACCTGCCCTCCTCCAATACCTGGGAGTTTGGTGGGAGGTGAAGAGAAACCCTCTTGGGGAGGCAGTGAAAAAGAGAAATGTGGCTTATCTATCTGTGTATTTAAATTTATATATACAGACATGTACACACTAATATATTGATCTTCTCTTGAAGATCTCATAAACACTATTTCAAATGAATAACATTGAGTTGTGTATAGATTTCTGATGACTCTTCAGAATTATGACCCAATTTATACTTTCTGTAATAATCAGCACAATAAAGCAGTAAAGCTGTCTTTGCTGAGTATACCGAATTTATATTTTATCACTGCAATATAATCAATACAATAAGAAACCAATATACACACATAGACATTGCATAAGATGAAGGACTTTATGAGGCTGTATAGCCTTCTCAATGTGTTTGCAAGGACATAGAGCATCGTTGTCAAGGCTTACCTTGACTTTAAAGGAAGTTTATGTACACATCAGCTATTCTTCCTGCCATTATAGGATACGTATACTGCCCATTGCTGCTGAGATCTTAGCCATGCTGGTTTACAATAATCAGAAAGCATTTTCTTTACTGGCCTTTTTATAACTAAAGCAAAAAACACTGATTAAATAAGGCAGATTTTTTTCTCCCTCAAAGAAATGGCGAATCAAATGTGGTGTTATATTTCACAGTTTAACTCCCTGAGGGCTCCCTCACTAACTGTAAAAGGAGTTCTGCAACGCTTTGCATTGCTTTAGCTCCTGGCAACAGGAGATCTCAAAGCACTTTACCTACATTAATAATTCATGGCTCACAGCACTCCTTCGAGATGGGTAAGTAGGGTTTTTTTAATCTGTTTTCGGACAGGAAAACCAAGGCACAGAGAAGGTAAGTGATTTCCTCAACACAGCATGACAAGGTAGGGGGAAAACCAGGAAAGGGTTCAGTAGTTGCATTTGCATTTGTTGCTGGCAACATAACAGCATGAGCCAACTTTGTGTCTCACCTGGGACCTCGACCTCTTCATTCCAGATGAACCTTCAAGGATCCCCAGAACCACACAGCCAGAGTTTCTGTCCCGCTGAGGAACCACTAGATAAGAAGTCAGTCTCAGGTTTCTGGCTCTTGGTATTGGCCTAGGTATCGCTAAATACAGCTGAGGAGGTTCTGCAAAATATCAAGAGTCAGGGAGGAACAGGGCCTCATGCAACCCATGAACCAGCACTCATATTAGGAGCATCAGGTCCGTGTTCAAGAGTCCCCGGCTCCTCTGACATAGTCAAGCATAGTCTGTGAGGACGATCATTATTGTGCATGGACATGTGTTTTCTTATTGCTCCTACTGGGCCATATGGTATGTTCCCATGACACTTTACTGACAATTGAAAAGGAGATAAATTAACCTAAATACTATTCATTTGACTCTTATATATATCACTTCTGTCCAGCAAACTAAATCCACTCCAGAGGTTTTTTTAGATTAATAGATTCCAAGAACAGAAGGGACCTTTGTGATGATCTAGTCCTATCTCCTGCATAACTCAGTCACGAGAATTTCCCGGAAACTATTCCTGGAGCAGATCTCTTAGAAACAAACCAATCTTTATTTTTAAATTGTCAGTGATGGAGAATCCACCATGACCTTTGGGAAGTCGTTCAATGGTTAATTACTCCCCTGTTAAAAATATTTGCCTTATTTCCAGTCTGAATTTATCAACTTTCAGCCGTTGGATCGTGTTATACTTTTCTCTGCTAGACTGAGGAGCTCATTATTAATTATTTGTTCCCCATGAAGATACTTCTAGGCTGTAATCAAGTCACCACTGAACCTTCTCTTTGTGAAGCTAAACAGACTGAGTTCTTTGAACCTATCACTGTGTAAGGCAGGCTTTTTAATCCTTTAATCATTCTCGTGGTTCTCTTCTGAACCCCCTCCAATTTGTCAACATCCATCTTGAATTGTGGGCTCTGGAATTGGACACAGTGTTCCAGCAGAGGTCACACCAATACCAAACAGGGAGGTAAAATAACTTCTCTACTACTACAGATGACTCCATTTGTGCATCCAAGAATTGCACTAGCCCTTTTGCACTGGGATCTCATGTTCAGCTGATTATCCACTATGACCTCCAAACATTTTGCAGAGGGACTGCTTCCCAGGATGGAGTGCCCCTTGCTGTAAGTATGGTTAGCATTCTTTGTTCCTAGCTCTATGCATTTACATTTAGTTGTATTAAAATGCATATTGTTTGCTTGCCCCCATCTTACCAAGCGACACAGATTACTCTGAATCAGTGACCTGTCCTCATTATTTACCAGCCCCCCAGTCTGGGTCATCTGCAAACTATCAATGAGGATTTTATGTTTTTTTCCAGGTCAGAGTTTGTGCAAGCAGTAAAGAAAGCGACTCACTCCAGAACTGGGGCCAGGCCCTCTAGAGACCGTGGGGCCATAGCGTGCATGTTGCACATGAACAGGGAAGTAGCTTCTCTGTGGACTCTCAATGAACGTTTCAGCCTGGGTTATAAAAGTAGCCTCATGGAATTAGATGCTCACATCCCATTGAAACCGGGCACCTCAGCCATCATGTCTAAGCACCCTGGCAGTTCACAACAAAGAGACATTGAAGATGTCTGCTGGGCCGGGCGGCATTTAATGTTGGCAGGAGGGCAAAGCTTCCCTGCTGAGTGATCATGTTTCACCTCCACAGAGTTTGATATTGGCCATTGATGGAAGTCAGGTTTTGGACGTGATACCTAGCTAGACTCATTCAGTGTAGTAAGTCTTTCTGTGCCCTCAGGGGCAGAGTTCATTGCCTCTCACTCAGCTACTGCCATGGCGCCCCCCCCAGAGCTTAAAATCCGGTAGCACATGCACATGACATACTGGCACCTCTCAAACTACTTCTCAGCAAGCCTCTCTAGCTGTCCTGGCTGAGAAGAAAAGGTAACCCAGCTGTGACTACAGAGGTCTGCCTGAATCTGCAGAGAGCCTGGAACAGTAGCTTGGAAAGGTGTGAACTGCCCCATTCATCTCAGTGAGGGGTTAACACGGCTGCCCAGTGTGCTAACTGAGATGTCAGGGTAGTTAACGATTTCATTGCTCATGTAGTGTCACAGTTCTGCACAGTTTACTGTGACTGACATCGGAGTTTGTTGTCACAAAGCAGGGTGTTTGGGAGACACCAACACTAACCCGTAGCCCCCAGCCAGAGAGTCAGGCCCAATGAGCACGTTCCAGCCCTGCGGATGGGGAGCCAAGCTATCTTTCCACCAAGTTGTCAGTAGAGCTCAGAAAACCCACAACCAGATCTTGAACATTTGCAAAACCTACTGCCATGGGCAGCCAGCGGCACTGCTCAGTGACCACGCAGCAGCCAGGAGATGCGCAGTGGCGTCTGGGTCGGGCACCGAGTTGCAGGTGGGAGGCGAGGAGCGGCGTCGGGGTCGAGCTGGTCAGGAGAACAAGAAGTCAGGTTCCGGCACCAAGTTTCAGGCAGGAGACAAGCAGCAGAGTCAGGACCCAGCTTCTAAGGTTCACAGTAAGGCAAAGTCTGGCGCAGAAGCAAACAGGCAGTCTGGATAGTTGCTCAAACAGCTCCCTGTCATGGTTTCCTGTATCTATACCAGCAAGGGCCCATCAGTAAGTTGTAAGGGGGCACTACTCAAGCCCTGCTGGGCTGTACATCCCCCCAGTGTCTAGCTTCACATGGTTCCCCAGGAGAGCCTCTGCTTGAGCTCCGGCTGGTGATGTGGACGTGTTGGTCATTTATACTCTGTATAGGCTCAGGTTCTAGGCCTGGGAGGGCCTACGCTGACACTGAGTGGCACCTCATTTCGGTGACTCAATGGGTGGAGTTTAGAAGAGTACCGCCTCTTCAGTCATTATAGCCACTGCAATACGGGGAGGTAACGTTCCTACACTGGCAGAAGAACTAGGACTGTCCACGTACACCACAACTACACAAGGGGACTATCCTGGCATAGGCTCTGTGGTATAGATATAGCCTAAGAGAGAGTAAATAGCAGCATGTGATCTACCTTCTCTAAAAGCTTCATTGTTTTTTATACCTTGCCATATTCCCCCCATTATTCATCTCTGGTACATAGCTCCAGTTTTTTCAATCTCCCCTCACATGGCAATTTCTCCAAGTCTGTAATATGTGTTGCGGGCTTTCTCTGGGCTTCCTCTGAGATTTTGAGATAGGGCAACCGAACATGCCCATCTCCTCTGTTGCCAGAGGGCAACTTTGGAAGTCTTCCTTCATGGGTACAAATGTGCCTCAGCAGACTGGAAATGTCTGAGAATCCCACCAGGCCCTTGATTTCAATGAACCACTTACCCACGTCTAGGCCATTTTAAAGAGAACACTCTCTTCCTTTTAAATTAAAGGACCTCAGAACAAAAGGCTGGGGATTTCTACAGTTAAAGCTTGTATCCAAATTTTTCCCTTTGTGCTAACTGATTGACCTGAAGGAGCGGGTTCCTAATTGCTAAGAGATAAAGTAATTGAGTGGTCTCTTGGGCTCTATTCAATAGAACAAACTTCAATACAGTTGACAAATGTCGATCCATACCACAGGATTAATAGGGCTGTGCTTGGCTTCCTTTTGAGCTTTCCTTTGCTCCTTGGGTCTCACTAACCCTCTGATTGCTTTGGGAAAACTGACAAAGCGTTGCAGTTAATGGGGCTGCCTAGTAATTTATCATCTGGGGCTTCTGAAATAAATAAATAAAAAAAGAGCAAAGAATAAAATGCTGGTTACGGGCAGTTTTGGAAAGGCTGAAGTGGGTTTTCTCCTCCAAGGTAGGAGGGGATGATTGTAGTGGTGGGCGATACTCATAAGATGGGATTTTCAAAAGTTCTCAGTATGGGCCTAACACTGCCTCTCTCCCTCCCCCTGCTCCACTGTCAAGGGTAAAACTCCAATCAACTTCAGTGGGAACTGTGTTAACCAACGCGGAGTGCTTCTGGAAGTCCCCCCCCGCCCACACACACACAATGTGCAGGGAGAGTTGCTTTGGATGTGCAGCCAGAAATTGGGGTGCTTTGAAATTCTCTGTAATATGATGCATGAAACTGGAGAATAATGGGCAGATTTCAAGAGAGACCTAAATGGGTGTGGAACCAGTGACCCAGAGAGGCCTATAGAGACTATGGCAAGGTAAAAACTAGAGCCTCAGCGTATTCTCCTGGCCTCTTAGCATGTTCTGTTCCTTACAGCTTTGCCTGCCTGTTGCATCTCGTATTGTGAATGAGATATGGTAGTAGTGCTTTATCTGTAAGAAGAGCAGCTGTGATCAGTGTAAGCCAGGGCTCATGTCCAGAAGCCCCCAGGAATCCTGGCTTTTGCAGACAGCGATCTAGTCTGGGTGTGGACCTGGTGGAAGCAAAAGTCTGAGCTGTGCACAGCTCTCCTGGCTCTCGAGTCTGAGAACTGGGGTAGCAGTCCTGTGTGGCTGGGGCTTAGCTTACAATTTCCTGTTTTTTCTCTTTTTCCCCAGTGTGTAAAAAGTGTAACCTTCTATGAGATTTAGATGTATCCTCTTCCAGTCTCATGGAGCTGTCCTTTGCCCTGGTACTATGAGTGTAAATAGCAGTGTTCTTTCTCCATGCCATTCAGTACTTTGCATGCCTTTATCGTGTCCCTTCCTACTCACCTCTGCTCTAAAGTAAACACTGCCCATATTTTTATTCACTGTCATAAGGAAGTTTTTCCATGCCACTAATCCCTCTCTCTCTCTCTCTCTCTCTCTCTCTCTTTGCTTGAAAACGTCCATTGTGTGTGACCTGGGCAGGCAGAAGAGACACACCGTCTGATGTTGTCAAGTGGACAGTGGCAAGAGAGAACACTGTAGTGACATCCCCATCCTCGCATCAGTCCCAGCGTGCTCAGCTTGTGCTCTGTATCTGCCCTGAACACACCGCCCAACAGTGGAGGTGTTTGTTCCCAGGCGAGGTTTCGGGGGTGTAGGCGGCTGTCCGGACACTGACAAGCTTAGACGCCTGACTGCATTTATTCATGTAACTTCTAGGCCCACATGAAGGAACCTGGCATCAAGTAGATTGATCTATCTTGTCACTCTTAAAGCTTCTCCTTAAAGGCTCCAGCCAACAACTGCTCCTCTACGACACAACCATTTATCCTCAGTCCTAACATGTCCCATCTTTTCTTCTTTCCTTCCATAACAGACACAGGACTCTGCTACCTGCGGTGATGTATCCCAGGATCACTCCCTTCATCACAGGGAGACAGGGAGGGGACGCAGTCATCTCCCCACCCCTGGGGAAGCAGCTACGGTGATGGAGGCCAGCAGTTGTGACCCCCTCTCTGCAGGATGTGTGGCAATTGCTGCATTCAAACTTCATCCTGCTTCCCCATTGTACATTGCACATCTGGTTTGCATAAGGACTGAATGGTTCTGGGTCTGCAGGCATGCCAGGCCTTCTGGGACGTGACTAACAAGTGAAGAAATTTGCTCCAAACATCAGTGTTTCCCTGTCAAGTGGGAGCCAGATCTGTTGGCCCTTCACCAGAGCCTCAAAGGTGAGGGAGGAGAGGCAGGGATCTGCTTTGACCAGGTGCTTAACTTTAAAACATAAAAGTGCCGATTTGGATCGGGCCAGGTAGCTCACTGTCCAGCAGCAGAGGGCACTGTACGGAGATGCACAGTTGTGCCACTGACTCACCTTGGAAGCCAGGCCAGGTGGGACCCATTAGCTCCACCTCTTAGCACAACAGTCTGAGAGCCTTTCTGGGCCAAGAGAGGTCTGGGAGTGAGAAAGAACACAATGTCCTGCATGGAGAAATCCTAGAGTCAGCTAGTTCACAGAGCTCAGGCTTTTGTGTGTGAGTACTATCTAGCCGTAGTGCTTTGTTACTTGAATTTAAAATTACAGCTGGTTGGGTATTTTCCATCAAGAGGTTTTTTTGATAGAAAATGATGTTTCTAGATTAAAAAAAAAAATTAGAGGTATATTTTAATTATATGGAAATTTTCCAATTTGCTGTTGGGAAAATCAGAATTAAATATTTTGTTTCAGGTTGGTTTGACCCAAATATTGGTTTGTTAAACTGACTGAGTTTTTTCATTTTGAGATACTTCAACATAAAACTGCATTTCCTTATGGTGCCACACTGCTTCATGGGAGATGTAGTTCTTCTGTCCCATTGCTCTCATTCCCTTCTATGGGCTGGGCTTCCTGGCTGAACTAGTTTTCCCGTGATGTACTGCAGTTTCCCCTCTGACAGATTTTCATGGTGCATCAGGGAGATATAGTCTGGCCAATGAGCCTTGCCCGTAAGAGAAAACGGGGGCATGAAGAACTTGAACAACAGCTCCTATGAATCAATGTGGCTTCCTAAGGAAATGCAATTTAATATTGAACTGACTTCAAATGGATCTTTTTGGGTCAATTCAACAAACTTAAATAATTGAGAGGTATTGAAAATGTTCATTTGGAGCAAAAATGCCCAAATAAAATGTTTCACCATTTCCAATTTAATGTTTTGTGTCTGAACTTTTCATTTCATGAAACATTTCAATATTTCAACTTCTCGTCCCAATTTGCAATGAAAAGATTAAAATATCAAAATTTCCCTTGGGACAGAAAATCTGATTTTTCATTCACTTCTGTTTAAAATAAAGACAAAACTCCTGAAAGGGATGAGTTTGGGCAATCACCATTTTATTACTGCACAGAGTTGAGAGGGGGTTAGAAAGTCCACACATTTACAGGCTAGCTCTTACCATCTCCGAGTTAATTTGTCCATTATTATTCATCTTACAAATCTCTTGGCTTTCTTTATTAACAGGTCAACTTTCTAATAAGGGCAACAGGAGATCATTTTTTCCTCGTACACTTTATTGCCATGCTGGCACTGGGAATAATTCAACATTTACTAACAATTAATACGTAGTGGTATCTAAGACACATCAGTTTTTCCCTGAGTATGGGGGAAATTAATTCAATGAATGCTGGTGGTCTGATTCATCAGAGAAAAAGTCAAAATCAGTGAGGGCTTTTCTTTGGGGGTGCAAGTTTATAACAAGAAAATATACAGGCAGAAAAAAGCTCGACACACTCCTGCAAGCCAAGAGCTATTCTCTCCTATTCTGCTTCCAAGCCGCCATCCATGTATCTCTTCCCTGACTGCCCATAGAAATGGAAGTGGAAACTGAACTGCCATTAATCCATTTTCTGGTGACCAAGGAGTGTTCTGCCCCCAATCACACTTGGGTGGTACTTTCCAATAACTATTGGCAAATGCTTTCTTGCATGTTATTGCTACTCCGCTTTGCAGAGTGTTGTAGTAAGCACTGTCCTGCCTCCATGCTGCTAAGAATGATAATTTGCTAATCAGCGTGAGGATTTCCTTTAGGTTAGGGTAATGTTCACTGAGCACCTAGTGATTGTCTCTGTTCTCATCAGAATGTAATTGAGAATTGTGGGGCTTGTCTCTTTGTCACCGTTTCTGGTGGACAAGGATGGCTTTATCAATTCAAAGGTTGCACCCTCTCATTAGGAAGCAGCGACCCTAGGCTTTCCTGACTCCTTTGATTACAGCAATGTGCTTCATTTTGGGGCTGCCATTGAAACCCACTGTGAATCGTTGCTGTTGTGTAGCATATCAATGCTCCTGCTCAAGGGGCTTTAGTTGCTCTTCCATAGACTTCCTTGTGTCTTCAAACACGACACGTTGGGCCAGATTTTCAAAGTGCTTGGCACATGAGTGTCCAAATTGGACAGAGACATCAGATTGCAGGAGTTCAGGACCAAGTGCAAGAATTGGGGGTATTGCATTATTTGATTTTACAAGCGCTGAACCCAAAAGTGATGGTGGGGTTTTCAAAATCACTTGCTGTGAGTTTACTTTGGCTCCTGTGCCAGTCAAGGGAGCAGAGTTAAGCCAGTGATAAGGCTTGTGGAAAATCCCACCGTTGATGCATTTTTATGGAAATTTATTCCAAAATTCTTTATGTTCCTTTTCATACGATTTCACACACACTACACTACATCTACACATACACACACACACCTGTGCACATCTGCTTTCCAAAAATCACACAGAGTGCACTGCCTGTTGCCCTTCATTCGTGACCTCCAGCATTGAGGCATATGTGGGCCGTATGATGCATGGTGACAGGCTTGTCCTGTACCTGCTTTGTACACTACATAATTTTAGTTTTCTTTATGGAATTCTATTTTAACCACCCAGCAATTTGGTCCTTTGGACCTCGTTCTCTTTGTAGTGATGCCATCCAGGTGTCAATGGAGTTCACAGTGCTTTTATACAGGTGGAAGGGAGATCAGAAGCATTCATCGATGAGCACCAAGTCTAGGGTGAAGGTGGCGCTTCATCTTTTTGCATGCTGTCATGCCCAACGAAAAAAGGGACTCAGATCACAATCAGTGCTTTGCGGATGCATCCGTGTCCGTATCTGTGGTTACGCCTGCACTACACGAGCTGGGGGTGTGAGTCCCCTGCTTGCGTATACGTACTCATGCTAACCATCATTAATCTAGTGCATGTATAAATAGCAGTGTTGTTGTGATAGCACAGCTCAGTGCCGAATAGCTACCAACCAGTTTCTGGTAGATTTGCACTTGGCACGGCTAAACCGTGCTTCCACTGCAATTACCCATGGTCCAATGGCTCTACAGCGATGGAAATCCCTAGGTAAACAGGAAGTGTATTTCACATAGTGTATTTCACAGTTCTGTTCACACTGGCCTCAGATGCATCCAAGAACGTGCTGCAACTTTGCACATTATTGTCCGGTGCTAAACAACTCTCATGATGAACTTTCTTTTGACCCTCTTGAATGTAACATGACTGCCCCATGTGTCAGGCGCAGAGCTCCTTCCTGCTGTTAAAATGGGAAACATACCGTAAATAGTGTCACGGCTCAACTCACTAGGGACGTGAGTGATTGCACCGAGAGGCAGCAAATTAACAATCCAGCCAGCTGGCTCTCTCCCAGTTGAAAGCTAAAGAGCGAAGATCTGAGATGTCAAGTAAAACGGAGGCTGGGAGTGATTGTAGGGACTGGAGGTGGAGAGAGAACTTTTTATTTGGTTGATGTTGTTGGTTGGTTTTTTAATGCATGGAATAAAAATACAAAATTCGAGTATTGTATTTAGGAAGGAAAAAAAGGGTTATTAGTGACTCAGTCTTCTGTGGTTAGTCTGCACATCAAACATGGATATCTGCACTCCCTGAGGTTGAATTATACATCTGAACTCTGATTTCAACAACAACAACAAAACTGCTCAGAAATCTTTACATGAGAATTTTGACTGAGAAGCTGCTAGTTTTAATCATTGGATTTAACCACAACATTGTAAATGGTCAGCAAGGGTATTTACATATTTGTACCCTAAAAGGGATGTTCATAGCCTGTAAAAAACCAGAAAATCCTTTGACAGATTTACACATTGGGAAGAACTCAAAACAAAATGTGGACTTAGCAAAGCTTTGCTTGTTTGATGGGATGCCAATGATCAAGTCCAACTTGGGTAAAGCCAGGCTGTTCCTACCTAGAAGATCCTGAAAGGGTTCAAGAGGCAGAGGACCGGCTTCTGAAAAGGAGAAGGTAAAACTGACAAGGGCAGGTGTGTTCAAAGCCAGTTCACAGAGGCAGGTAGACAGCATGGTCACTGATGGATCCCAGGCACCATGGGCTCCTCCAGAGCATTTAGCTGATTAAACAAATACCAGTTCACGGTTTTTAAAAGCAACTACTGATTTCAGGTGCCTCAATTTTCAGATGGTAAACTAAGCATCTTCAAAGGCCTGATGTGCAGAGGTGTGCAGAAATCAAACCCTTTTCATGTTTCTCAGGTTGACATCCAGAAATGGAGGCATCCCAAATAACTAGTCATGTTTGAAAATCTTAGTCCAGCAGTGTGGAACAAAAATCCAGATTGACTGTCCATGGTTAATATTAAGGAACAAACATGTAAAAAGGGCCACGACTTTTGTGCCAGCAAATCCAGGTGGTTACAAGATTGTCCACTGATTATATTAAGAGTCTTGCACTATCTGCTGTTCTTCTTAAATCACCAGATCTTGGAGTCATGTGATTATGGGAGAATCTTTGCAGCCACAGCCCTTCCCCCATTTCTAGCCTGGCTGGTTGTTGAGAAAATCTTAAAATGTCTCTGCTAGAGGCTCAAAAATAAATAAACAAGCACAGGAGTCAAATAAAAAGAACCCATTTTTAAAATCTCATGATTTTGGGGGGCCTGGATCATGGTTTTTGATTAGCAATAATGCGATTACCTATCTACATGCTCTCACTTGCTGCTTCACCTATCATTGCTACAGAGCGCCTGCCCCCTAATTTGCACTGATGTGAGTGAGATCTGAATCAGACGCAAAAAGCCGGAGACCCCCTGACCATTCAAATCAGATGTAGAGCTTGTCTTCTTGGAAAATCATTCTGTGACTGGAGAGAGAGAGAGGAGATTGTATTAATTTATTATTATTATGTTCGTTAAAGCACCGCAAAACGTGTAGGATTTAACAACTGCCTTCCTTGTTCATAGATGAATCCAGTTCGTTAGGGAGAGATTGTGCCTTTAGGCACAGCCCTGAGCAAGGAGTGATGCTTAAGCTGCATTGTCCAATAAATTTTTCCGCAGAGACACCCCCCTGAGTTGCATTGCCTCCCATGCTTGCTCCTTGCTGTAGGGATAGTAATTTGCTGTTGGCCTATACCAGCGATACTTCACTATTTCTTAACCTGCCTTCCCGGCTCCGCTACTCAGGCTAACAAGTGGGGGAGAGACTGGAGCCAAAGTTCTTCCCACTCCTCACCCATCTTCACCAGGGAGAGAGTAAGCGGATGGGTAGCTCCACTAACTCCTGTGCACCTGGAGCCAAGGTCTGCTTAGCCCGTGTGGGAGTGGAAGAGGCGTCCTTACTCCCCTGTGCTGGCAAGTCGTTAGAGTCACAACCGAGCCTCTCAAAATCTGGCAGTCGCTGGAGACCGCATGTTTAGAGGCCTCAGGGCTTTACCTTTGAGACTGCAGAGGTGCGAAACAGGGAGGTTTGCAGAAGTATTAATTTGTATATGAAACTGTCCTTATGTAAATATCAAGCATGCAGGTCATATCCCTTAATCGCAGTGCAGCATTCTTCCACCCACCTCTGTGGCTAGAAGGGGATGTTCCTGGGTTATGCATTGTGTTAATTTCCATTTCTATGAGGTAGAATAAAACGCAGAGATAAAAATTGCATTAGAAGGAAATAGAAGATGTTCCCAATGTATGAATCCTTCCTGTAATCGGTCTGCGCTGCACAGAGACTCAGGAGCATCCCAGGAGGGAGATGATTTTTATCTCTATGACTTGCATAAAAGACGTATTTTATATAGGGCATCCCCGCCTGGCCACGTTTCTCCTGGCGGTGGCTGAAATGTGGGCTTATTTCCAGTTTTGAGAGGTCTACAAAACCAAACTCCTCCTAGAATCATAGAATACTAGGGTTGGAAGGGACCTCAGGAGGTATCTCGTCCAACCCCCTGCTCAAAGCAGGACAAACTCCTGCTGACTGTGCATCTAGGGACTTAGTTCTAGGTCCCCTGGGTCCCTCAGGGCTGGCTGTGGAGCAGCAGTCTCCCCTCTAAGTCCTGAAGATCTATACGCTCAGGAGTGCAACATGTTCCAGGCTGCCTTATGCACATTTGCATATATGAGACTTAAAGGGGAGATCCCCACATCTTGGCAGGCAGCTGGGACAACCAACTGATCAAGTATTAGGGGCCATCAGTGCGTTGCAGTTTGGTTGAGCCAGGGGAGAATTGTGTTGGAGAGGAGTCCTGGGGATCCAGCCTCTGCCTGGGAATGAACCAATACTGAGCCAGAGCCTTATGGGCAAGGGATTTACAACATGCCGGAGGAGGGGAGGAAGCTGGGGAAACCTGGAAATGATTTGAGGAGCTGTAGAGGAGAGGAGAAGAGAAGAGCCCTGGGCTATAGAGTCTCCCAGTATGGAGTGGGAGTCTGCCCAAATCTGCTTCTCTGTCTCCACTTGACATATTCTCTAGGACGTATGGGTCTGTATCTGTAAGAGGGGGAAGGATTATGGTTGCGTAAATAAGGGACAGGACCTGGGTGCTGTTCCTGGCTGGGCCCATCCACTAACAAATCCAAGGGGTTGAATAGCCTTTCAGCACTCGGTTCATCTTAGAACGCTTGAAAATGCAGAAAATTCAATTCTCAGCCGTTGCTGTAGTTCACGTGATGGAAAACAACATGGTGGGGCCTAGCAAACACATCCAAGTCCAGAGCTGCTTAGCCCCTGCAGTTCCCAGTGTGTGGTGATTCCGCACTTCTGAAAATGACTCCCATGGGGTCTCAGTTTGGACAACCAAAACCTAAGGCACCAGAGTAAGTGATCTCATCTGAATATTTGGGCCACACTCCATGGCTCCCCGAAGGCTGACATGGGATTCAAGTATCGCATTTCTCTTGAGCTAATCCTAGGCACAGGGGTAAATTTCTCTCTTTTGGTACTGAGAAGGCAGTGAGATGAGGTGGCTTTGCATGCATAATGAGGTGGGGAACTGAGGGTGTTTATCTCCTAACCCTTGTCAATAAAACACGGATTTGCTGGTTCATCTTAAAACTGCTTCCCTTGCCTCAATTAAGTGGAATCGAAATGCTGCTCATCGCTACTTCAGTTACTCAGATTTTTGCACTTGATAATATATTAATGTAACTTCTGCCAAGTCTGCAGAGTCTTTTCTGCATGCGAAGCAGACGAGCATTTCTCCACTGACAGAGACGGGGTTTGTTCTGTTTTTCTTTTCCTTTTTTTATTATTATTTTTTTTTCATTAAAGATAAAGTTTCTGAGCAGATAAACTCCAGAATATAACTTCGGTGATTGAAAGTGACTTCAGCCACCAATATCCTTAATAAACATGCATTGCAAAACCATTTCAACTTCCCATGATTCACATCAGGGAATTTAACTGCCATTATTTGGAACCTGACTTGCCAAATTCCCATCTGTAATTATAACCTGTGTGGGGAAGCAGCGGGGAAGGTGGAAAGACGATCCCTTTGGTAATGCACTGCTCCGATACCTGGTAGTAAAATGTGTCCTGTTTTCAAATTAATTTAAAAGGATGAAGCATATATTATGTTACTGTACAAATGCCTATTTTGTAGTTGCTGATAAATTCATACAGTGGTATTCACTGAGTGGGCTCCTGGACCTCTTTCTCAGCATAGTGCAGGGGCAGGGGCTCCAAATTAAACATCGTTATCTGGGTAACAGCCTTGAACCTTCTGGAGTCTGACTTTTGCCTCTCTCAGCCAAGAGACCTTGGAAATGTTGCAAAGGGAAGAATGGCAAAAGAGATGAAATGGAGAGATGTCCACCTGCTGGGGGAAATGGCCATTTGTTCCTTGGGCCAGCAGTAGGGGGTGGTGCGTGTTTCAGAGCTTGCTCTGTTGTATTTTCTCTTTAAAGCTGCCTTCCTGTGGAGTCAGAAACTTGATACACGCCGTGCTGCCAAACAAACATGTCCTGGATGCTTTGCATTGCTCAGCACTGCTTTGTGCGTAGCAAGATTTCCCACGGAGTCACGCAGCAGTTCAGATTTGCTCTCCTGAAAAACATTAAAGTAAAAAGGGGCAAAGGGAGAAATCTCAGGCATTTTGGCTATTCCAGGAGGGACATAGCTTTAGGCAGCACAGCATTCGAACAGCTGCAAGTCTGCAGGACAGCATAAAGATATTGTGTGCCAGACATGATGTACTCTTCTAGTTCCCAGGAATGGTATTGGGGGCAACTTACTGCTGGAATGTTGTCTTTTAGTGGGGAGATCAAACCAAAGCCATGAGCCCTTGTGACGGTTAAAACAGTGAAAAGTTACATTGGCCAAACCGGACTGTCATGACGCAAAAGAATAAATGGACACAAATCAGACATAAAAAATGGTAACATCCATAAATCAGTTGGAGAGCACATCAATCTTCCAGGACACTCTGTAGCTGACTTGAAAGTTGCCAGACTTCTACAAAAAAGCTTCAAAAACAGACTTCAGTGAGAAACTGCAGAGCTGGAACTCATCTGCAAACTTGACACAATCCAACTGGGTCCGAATAGGGACTTGGAATGGTTATCTCATTAGAAGAAGTCATTGTCACTGTTCACACATTCTCACCGGCTAATCAATGGTTGTGAATAGGCCTCAGCTACTCTAACTGAATGGACTTTGCTAACACCTACCCTCCCTATTGCTGTTCCTTACCCTTGGATGTTTATATATCGCCTATCTGATTTCTATTTCTTGCATCTGGGTGGGTTGCAGCCCACGAAAGCTTACGCCTGCAGAAATTAAATTTGTTAGTCTTTAAAGTGCTACAGGACTCTTTGTTTTCGTTAAACTTTTCTCTGCCGTGGCCCACCTTGATACCTTCAGTTATTTTGAGGCACAGCACCATATAGTCTCCAAATGAACTCATGAATATTCATGAGCCCATTCCAAACTCTCCAAGTCGTTTTTCAAAAAATTCCCTGGCACACCAGCTCAGGCCATGGCACACTGGGTGGGAAATGCTGAGTTAAAGCTCCAGCGCCACTAAACGGCTATGTAGTGTTGCTGTGCCCTGTTAAATAGTTATTTCATTCTCGCTTGGAGGTGACTGCATTTCTGAACTGTCTCCTGTACATAGGCAGACAAAAATTGCCATCCTTACTAGAGACTTACGCTGGCAAAACTCCCAGTGAGTAACTGGTGAGTAAGGATGGATTTTGGCCAGAATTTGTAAGAATGCTTTGGGGTTCTTCAGTGTGACTGTGCAAAATACTATCGCTCCTTCTCACGGGGTAAGCATTCCTTACTTACAATATCTGCTGGCCATGAGTAGAGCCTGTCTGGAAGCCTCTTCTAATTGACTTGAGAAATGATCACAAGCATTTGTAGGTACCATAGGAAGGCAGTGAGTCTCTTGAATTTTTAAAGAGATTGTATGGGCCAAATTCCCCTTGCGGTCACACAGTTAACCTTAATTTCAGTGGAGGACCCATGACAATGAGAGCAAAATTTGTACTGTAATGTTGTTGTAGGGTCTTTGTCAATGGGCCTCGTGACTTAGAAGACACAGTTCTAAACCAACAGACTTGGACCAAAATTTTCAACTGTGGCTACTAATTCTGGTGCCTAAAATTTTAGGCGTCCAACTTGAGACTCTTTGGAGTGCACTTTCAGAGGTGCTAAATAACCACAGCTCCAATGGAAGTGAATGGGAGAGGCAGGTGCTCAGCACCTCTGCAGCTTGATGTATTCCCTCTCCCTGGCTGCTTTTCATCCCTTGAACAACAACAACGTCTGCGTGGTAAGTTTTCTGTAGAAAATCAATGAGACGCATTATAAAAGCTGAATGAAATGCCAGGAGGCAATCCGAGTCTTTAGACTCTCCAGGATAAGGTGTGTCCATTTTCTCCAAATGCTCGGAACAGATCAATTGACGCTGCATTGCCCATAAAACACAAACCCATATGCCTCCCCATGGTTATTTTTTCATTATTAGTGTCTACTAGCAATAACGACCTGGGTGCAGGAGAGATTCTAGAGGGTAATAGCTGTTGGGAGTTCCTTGGGCCACCAACCCCTCCTCCCCACTGTTAATTGCTAAGAAATGTCCAGCATTCCATCTGTTGGTGTGACTGTGGCCCACAGCTTCCTAGGGCTGCTCCTGACATGACGCCGCTTGCTCAGGGTTGTTCCTGTAGGCATAATGCCACCATTGGTGATAGTTATGATGAGCAAGTGGTCTTTATTTACTGGGCAAAATTGTGAAGACTCTCCAGTCACTCACTGCTCTTCTCCGGGGGCCGTGTGCTGTGGGGATAATGGGGTTTGCACCGGGTGAAGGGGAAAACATGTTGTGACTCCCGTGTTAACACGTTTTCAGCATGTTGCTGGCATGTGTCCCCCTGTGCTGTCAGCGCTCGTGCTGCAGACAGCCTGGAGGAGAGGGAGAAAGCAGTCTGACTGTAATGCAGAGCGATGGGGGGAAGCGCACAAGGGAGGCGCTTGGCCATGGGTGTGTAGCAGCAAAGGAGGAGGAGAAGGTGGTTTAGGAAGGCTGGACAGGGACTATAACTGTAATAGGGTCAGTAACCATTGCAGCACACTCCCCTCTGGAATCTGGAATTGAACCCAGGAGTTCTGAACCCCCGTTTGCTTCAGCCAATAGCTGTGAAACCCACTGGCCAAATATGTGTCTCAGACCCCTTTAGTGCCTGGTCCATCTAAAGGATAACGGCCTTCTACTGCTACCAGTTAATCCATTAGCTCAAGCGCCAGAGCTCTGTGCGGTGGCTCTGACGGTCCAAATGCTGCTGATCACCCCAGGTGGGGGACAATATGGTTCCATGTGATCTAATTTCAGTTTTTTTCAGTAGAGCTCGTCAGGGTTTAGCGCCAGTGCTAGTCTTTGCAACCTTAACCTTCTTTAAAGGTGGTTTTATTGGATGTAATAAAATATTCAGGGTCAGATGTTCCCAGGTGCTGAGCATTGCCCCAACACCGCTTGCCCTGCAGTCGATGGGAGCAGGAAGGCCTGCCTTTTTGCACAGTGCTCAGTAGCAAATAATGACCTAGCACAGGCGGCAGGAGAGAAGCAGGCCCACTGACGTCAGTGGCGTTACCGCTGAAAAGTAATAAATATAATAGAATTTGATTAATATTTTACGTGCGCTGCAAAGCCCCTGGATGCAGCCTGAATGGTGCAAAGGGATGTTAGCATTAATTGGAACCAGGGCCCAGGGTGTGTATCTAACGTGAGCCTTACGGCTGTTGAACTGTGAACGGGTTCAGCTGGGCTTCGAGGGCACTGCTGTATTTGAGGGTATGTCTATGCTGGCGCTGGAAGCTGCAGATCCCAGCTGGAACAGACATACCCCTGCAAGCTTTGAGCCAGCCAATGCACTAAACTAGACGCGTGGGCATGGCGATGCGAGCAGCTGGTGCATCTAGCTGCCTGAGTGCATGCCTCAGGTCTCAGGATCACACGTGGGGTGGCTAGCCCTTACCTGCTGCTGCAGCCCCACTTTGGTTTTGAGTACACTAGCTGGTTTGGAGCTAGAGTGGTATGTCTCCTTGGGCTTGAAATATGCCTTCCAACTCCAAAGCAGACGTACCCCGAGACTGCTCCTGAAAGGTCTCTGGCTGCATTGGACAGCTGGTAGCCCAGAAACTGCCATTGCCAAATGCTTGGGGTGGTTGCTTGTGGCTGGTCTCCGTCACAGGCTTCGCTGCCACAGAGAGGGATCCTGTGTTACCTGGCTTGCTCCCTGCTGGCAAAGGGCCTGGGGGTAATGCAGCATGTTGGCTGTGTTTATCTGAAGAGCCTGGCTGCACCTGCAACCAGCTTTGCCTCTGGCTGTACAATTACATGGGCTTAACGAGCGGGGAAACAACAACAGGCAAAGAAGCCCGCCAAGCACGCCGCTCAGCTCCATCAGATAACACGGCATGAGGCCTGGGGGCCTACTCAGGAGAGGGGAGGGAAAAGGGACTGCCCGGGAGCCGCTCCATTACCCCTTCTCGGCTGCAATGAGCCCAGCTATGTTGCTAGTGCGGCTCTGCAAGCGCTGATAAATTCATTCAGCACGTACGATCCGTCCGTCTGCAGCCAGGGCGCCACTGGATTTCCCCTTCCTGTGCCCCGGACTCACAGCCATGCCAGGAGCACTTTGCTGTGCCAGGGCCGCCCAGCAGCGCGCCGTGACACAGGCGGTTTACACTCCCCTACGAGGAGGGTCACCCAGCAGTGAGAAAACACTGTTTCCCACCAGGCTTTCTCTGTTTGGCTCCTGTCAGTATCTCTGGTGTGGCCGGGGCTCCTCTGCCTCTCGGGATCCAAGTGTGCCCAGTACATTGCCTCCGGTCTCCTGGCTTACAGCTGGTGGGGCCATAGGATCAAAACATGAGACGCTTAGCAATTATTTCCTTCACAGCTCCAAAGACAAAAGCTTGGTTGGTATGGGCCCTGGAAACTCCAGTTCCCTTCAGTCTGTGGTTATGCCAGGAGGCAGGAGAGGGCACAAAGGGTCATTTGGAGTAATTTAGTATCTATGGTATAACTAGTCCCAGGAACTCCGTGGTTAAAGCTGGGATGATCAAAGGAGCCAGGTGTCCAATGCCTGTTGAACTTCAGTCCGATGGGGAGACTTCCACTCTGGGGAAGGGACCATCTTTTTGTTCTGTGTTTGCTCAGCACCTAGCATAATGGGGCCTGGGTCTTCTAGAGCTTCCACAATAAATAAATGATAAGCCCCTTAGGCTCCTTTGAAAATCTCAGCATGAATTGCTAGGGATGCCCACCTGTCATTCCTGCCAGGAGAGAAACAGTCTGTATCTGCTGTCTGAATCCTCACTCACGGCTCTGATTGCGTCCTAGCTTCGCCCTTCACCTCATGTCAGCTGTTGATCCCTGGTTATCTACATTAACAGCTCATTCCAGACCTCTGGCAATGGAGAGCCTCAGGGCACATTGCATGTAACTTCCTATTCCCTGCCCCCACCGTCCCCAAGCAGGAGCAGAAATCCATAAGTGAAAGGCCACTAGTTCCTCCCCTACCTCCCAGCGCCAATGATCCACAGCTGCTCCTCCTGGCAGCAAAGATTTCCACACCTTAGAATTTCCAGTTACAAAAGCCTTTGTGGGTCAAGGCAGTGTGCTTAATGTTGGGTCGCGGGCTGCCTCTGAGGTCATACGATCATGAAAAGACATCTTCATTTTTGACAAGTGGGCCACTTGGTCATTTAATGACAAGCTGCACCGTCCATTCCGGTCAGTTTCACGGCCATAGGCTTTGAAAATGAGTCAATTTCACGTTTTCAGACGTTTCAATCTGAAAAGTCAGGGTGTTGTAACCTTGGGGGTCCTGACCCAAAAGGGGGTCAGGAGAGGTGGGTTGAAAAGCTGTTGTAAGGGAGCCCTGGGATTGCCACCCTCACTTCTGTGCTGTCTTCAGAGCTGGGCTCTGAAGGTAGCAATGGAGGAGCTTCCTGCAGACAGAGGAGACTCCCAGAGGTGGAGATGGGTCCGATTTTGCCCCAGCTGGAGACTCCCAGCTGCCAATCCCGGCCAGTGGTGGATTAATGCATGGGATCACAGGGCCCATGCTCAGGCGCTCCAGCCAATTTTGTGGTCCCCCCTAGAAAAATGGGTGCCCCTTGCCTTGGCAGAATCTGGGAGGGCAGAAGCCCCAATCCCGGGTGCCCTAAGAAGGAAGCCCCTAAACCCTGGCAGAAGCCCTGAGCCTGACATCCAGCCGGTGTCACACTTTCCCTGGCACTTTCCCTGCACAGCTGTTCTTGGGGGCAGTGCTCCCAGCAGCATGGGGGAGATGGACTTCATGGGGAGGGGCTTATTTCACAGTCCGTGACAGATTCTTCATGGCCATGAAATTGGTAAGACCCTAGTCATTACTTCTCTGTTGTCTCCAGAACACTTGTCGCAGCCACTCCTTAAACGGTTTTATTCCGGCATTGCTAAAAATATTCAGTCACTGCTCTTCACTGGGGCAGTGCTGGGTGTGCTCACTCCTGGGCTCCGAGCATTTCCTGGCCACTAACTTTTGTCTTTCTGCGCTGAGGCCTCACCTGGCCTTCAGCTCTGGAGCTGTGTGAAATCTTCCCATTACTCTGTTTGCTCATTTTATTTTTCAGTGGATACAGTTCCAGTAAGTCTCTGTCCTGTCATGTAGGAAAACTGTCAGCTCCTTGTCTGTTGACTATTCACTATATATTATGGGCACTTTGATCACTGAAACTAAAGGCTAAAGCTGATTAGAAATTTTCCAGTGAACCTTTTTCCATAGAAAAATGCCTCTTCATCAGAAATGAAACACTTCACAGATGTGTCGATTTCAATGAAATTTCATTTTAAAACAAGCAGAATAGAGTGTTTCTGAGAATGCACTGTTTCAATTTTATCTTTCAAAATGACTTTTTTGTTCTAATTTCTTAAAATTTTATATTCTAAGCAAAATATTTTGACCAATCCAAAACTTTTGTATTGGAATTTCATTTTGTGGGACGTTTCAGGTTTTTTGTTTTGTTTTCATTCTGTTATGGGATGGGGGAAAAATGTTGAAATCACAGTTTCCCTTGAAATGGAAAATCCTGTTCCCATACATCTCTGTTAAAGTGCAATTTAAATCTTGTAATTGCCAATCCCCACTCTCAATATTAGTTGCCACCTGTAACTCACTGACAAGCTCCTAACCAAATTTTCTAGGGGAGTTTCATATTGTTTCACAGAATATCTTGCCATTCAAATGTTTCACAAACCACTGTTTTTTAATGTTAATTCTTTCTGACGTGTCTTTGCCTCCCTTTATAAAACAGTTGATGAGCAAAATCCTTTAGAATGGGTACAGCGCTCTATGTCCATGCTGATTAAGGCCTACAATATGGTATGTAAAAATTAACACTGAAATACCAACTCTAGTTATTCATGCTATTGATCAATGGGCACGCCTGATTTCAATTCTCCTGTGCTGCGTCTCTGGCCATGTTGCCCAGGTTGCCTCTCCAGATCCGCTCCTCGCACAGCCTTTCCCAGCCAGCCACTCCCCTAACTTGCTTTATGCCTCATACTCATGCATACACCAGCATCCTGCAGTCCTGCTAAGCAGCATCCAACTTGACACACTCCTTGACATTCATCACTTCAGGGCTGCTCACGAGATGGAGAAACGACTTCACTCGCAGAACTACAAGATCTACTCCTCAGGCAAGTTTGCCTGCAAGCTTCCCAATCTCTTTGCCTCCTATCCAAGTCATTTAACTGGGCCAGGGAGAATGGAGGAATAATGGCTTGAGAACCAGGGACTTTGACGCATCTGGTACTGGCCACTGTCAAAGACAGGACACTGGATTAGATGTGCCAGTGGTCAGCTCTGGTCTGCCTCTTCCTATCAATGTGACCGTGTACATTTTATATAAAAGTGCTTTGGATTTTTTCAGGAAGAAAGGGGCTGTATAAATGCAAGGTATTTCTGTTCCCTCACATGTGAAGTTTGACATGTTTCTGGTTATAATGATTGCATAGCTCCAAATGTAAGAAGCCCGTCCCATTGGATTTGCTCTGTATGAAGGGGAAGTGCCTCTTGGCCAAAGTCAGTTTCGGTTTGGCTTTGTCTCTGTGGTTGGAGCTGGCCTTCAGATTTGCCTCATGCTATCTGAGGGGTCTGCCTCCTGATTCCTCATCTCAGGGGGTCTCTCATCTCCTGCAGTCAGTGGGCGACCCATCCTCTTGAGAATGTGGGGAACAGACAGAAATAGACAAGGTATGTAGTGAAAACAAAATTAAGTCCCTGATGGGTTATAAATGCTACAGGCAAGGATATGCTTGTGTAATATGTGCTGGGCAACATGCGCCCTGCAGAGCCAAGACTGAGTTTCTTGGATCCCCAAAGCTTCTTGCGTCTTTCCTTGGTAAGTGACATCGGATAGCCAGTAGGTACAATTGCCTTACGAAGCTCATGAAGATGCACACACATGCCACCTACTTTCCTGTTGCAACTACGGTGGCAAACACCAGTCCCAAAGAGTCAATGAGTTGTGCTGGCCGGGGAGGGGGGCAGGGCGGAGGTCCCCACAGGAGCCACTCCCACAGACATAAGTGATTGCATAACCCCTCCCAACTTTGGTAACATGATTCCTCCCGCAACGGGAGATCAGGTGTTGAAGTGGTTTGGGGTGTGTCACTATCTGACCCAGTCCTCTCTGGGAAGACACCAGTCCATTGTTCCACCCACTGAATCCCATGTGCTTCCAACACTTGGAGGTCTGGGTGCCGATGGCTCACCGTTCCCAGCTCTAGGTTTCTGAGGTGCAGGCCCTGTGTCTAACACCTTTTCTGGGCAGTGGGGCCCTGCTGTGCAGTTGCCTAGGCCTGGAACCAGTGTCCCAGCCCTTCCAAGCCCCCAGTTGCTTAGACAAGTTCCCCCTAGAGGCCACCTGGCTGGGGGTGCCAGGGACCCTGGGGCAGAAAAGCAAGAAGCACAGGCATGGCAAAGTAACTTCTCACACCCTCCCCATCCCAAGGGATTTGGCAATCTATGCGCCACCCCCATTTGGGGTCTGCAGTGTTTGAACGCTGGGCTGAGCCCCCATGGGTCCTACGCTGTGGAGTCCAGCAGTGAGAGCTAGCGTGGCCCTCGAGCGCCATTTCCCAGCATGCCTGGAGTCAGCGGCGAGGACTGTCTGAACTAAAACTCCTGCTGGGACCAGAAAGAGGCTTCTCCATGCGGTGATCCAGACAAGCAGTCGTCTGGGCCAAAGCTGAGCCAGGGCCGCTCAGCCCCTCGGGGCGAGGCACGGCCTGACTCAGAGGCAGAGGGTGATGCATTTTAGGCTCAGTTTGGGAGCTCCGAGTTCGAGAGCTGTGTGGGAATCAGAACAGCTCAGGGGGTCCCGGATTAACTCCCAGTCCCCACAACAGGAATCTTTAACTTGCCGGGGGACCCGGTGCATGGGTCAGGCAGTGCCAGCCCCGCAGAGACCAGTGTCCAGACTGGCTGAGAACTGCCTCAGCACTGCTACCAAGAGCCAGCTAAGACCCCTACAGGACTGCGAGCTAAGGAGCCAGGAAAGGACCCTGCCCCAGCCAGGGGCCAAGGCACAGTCAGGGAACCCTTTTTGTTTAAGCTGGTCACGTTCCCAGCACTGATCTTTAGACTGTGCCTCAGTGTCCCATCAGTCTGGAAAGGTGCCAGGGCGGGAGCTGGGGAATATTGGCTGGGATGGGGACAATTTGCTGATTTACTGTCTAGTATTTATGAGTTAACCTTAACCTTCTCCTTCCCCCTAACCTGGGGTTCGAACCTTCGCCTGTGGCCATGAATAACTCCCACTGGTGCCTCATCCTAGAGGAAGGAATTGGGGCCTGTGGGGGTGAGGGGGAAAGTGTAGATCAGACACTGATGAGGAGGATTCCAGAGATGCCCCGAGGGCAGGGCCACCCTCCAAACCAGTCAGGCATGTATGGCAGGGAGGAGGCCTTTAAAAGGAAGGAAACTGCCGTCAACAGGAGCAGGAGGGACTCCACAATCCACAGGGGGAGTTGCCAGCCAGGAGATCACCTCGATATTATGGAGAGTGCCGAAGACTCGGAGGGTAAACCAGAGAGATTGAAGAAGGCCCACAAAGGGCCAGGGCCCCTTGCAAGTTGTAAGGAGCTGGCGCCTGTGATGAAGGCACTCACTGTAGATAACTGGGTGTGGTCAGGTGTTCCCACCAGCTGGGTGACAACGCTCAGGGACAGGTCCCTCACCAATCTCATTCCATAATGGATGCCTTGTGTGGCTGGGGGAGCAAGAAATACTGCTGGAGAACATCCCTAGCAGTGCTCCAGTTCCATCCCCTCCTGCTTTCTCTGCCCTCCTCAAGTGCGTTCAGTCAGGGAGCCACCCCGGAGTTCTGGCCCAGGGCAGCCCAAACTCCACCACCAGGTGAAAATCAACACAAAGCCTATGCTCACCAGCAACTCGTTGTCCAGTCCATTACCATGCTGGTGCATGTCCACTCCTACTGAGCTGCGCACTGCCCTTTGCATGATGGAGGGAGACTTCCTGGCCAGGCAGAAGGAAAGTATTTTGATGAGCTGACCTCTGAAGCCACTGAGGGATTTGGCAGCTTGGTGGAAAGTGGGTGGAACCTGGAGGGAATCTTGTGTGCTCTAGGTGCTGGATAGTGGTGAAAGCAAAGGACTGTCTCCATCTCTCCTGGTTTTGATTTTTGACTCTGGCTTCAGTTTGGGTTCTCTCTTTCTTTGTCTCTCCCCTTTACTCCTATCCAAGATTTCATCTTTGGACCCATAGAAATACTGAAACTGAAACTGTAAAGGCTCTAAGAGTAAATAAGGGCATCAGGAGAGTAATTTGTAGCACTTCCCATGACTACTGAAATGGTGGGTGAACAGTGCAAGCTGGCAGCTGTGGCACTGTCTGCTATCCGCAGACTGTGCTGTTCTCAGAAGCAGAACCACGTTGGGTAGAAGCAACACATACTGGAGAGCAAAGAGAGGCTGGTCAGATGGCTGGCTGATGCAGCTGGAACAAAGGGAAGTGTTCTGCACTGATCAGACAGCCATGTCCGTGATGCTGGTGCAAACAGAGGAGCTTTGTGCTAATGAATACCACTATAAGGGCCTGTACCGTCAAAGACAAGGCAGGCAGCGTTAGTGAGGCAGCAATGCTGATAAGTAAAGGCAATATGAGTGGCTTAGATTCAACTGTGCTCGTTAACCAGCCCAGGCCCGAATCGTGCTTGATGCAGTAACATTTCAGCTTGCTGCTTCTTTTAATATCTCTGCCTCCTGCTCTGATTGCTGTGCGGAAATTGACTCAGAGGGACATTTAATGGGACCTTGATGTGATTTATCAGATCCTAAAAGCCAGTGAAGAAATTGAAATATTATACAGGCGTGATGAGTGAGGTATGAGAGAGGCTAGCCACTGGGATTCCAGGCCAAAACCACAACTGGCTAAAATGCTGGCTCAAGGTGATTAAAGCCATTAATTACAGGGCCAAGGCTGAACTTCTTTGACCTTACAGCAGGCTTTCTGACACACAAAACCAGACAGCTTTTCAGCTCTGCTCCCATAGTGTAGTTTAAACACGAATCAGAAAAGCAGGATGGGCTGAGGGCAGAGATTTCAGAATGAAACACAGTGAGAATCAAAGCAACTTTACCATGGTTGTAGCCCTGATTCTGCTTCCACCAGCTGATCTCTTGAGTTGCTCCTGATATTCTTTAGAGCAGGCATTGTGCAGTTAGAAGCAGGATCTATGTATCCATCTGTCTGCATGTCTACCTATAGAGAGCACTCATAGGAATAACAAGTAAGTTCTATTCAGAAACGTGTGCATCCAGAAATACGGGCACACTTTTACGCACCCTTTATTAAGCTGCAGATATCCTGCAGCATGTGCGAGAGCTGGGGTTTTGTGCAGACTATTTGAGCACCCAAAGCAGGGATGAGCAGAAAATCTCTGAACTCTCACGTGCTGACATTCAGAATGTGGTCCTTCATGGATTATTGTGGCATATCAGTTTATTCTGATGTAGTGCTACAGACGCCATCTTAGTAAAAACACTGGTATTGAACTAGGGATCTCTACAGCTGAAAAAGTGAGCAGCTACCACGGCAAGCACCTTAGCAGTTGCTGTAACAGATTCATATCCCCTGTGGATTCGGGATGAAGTGGGACCTTGTAGTGTGGACACACCAGTGGGTCACAATAGCCAACAGGCTCTCAAAGCACTTTGCAAGCTATTTGTAATATTAAATACATTTGATTAAGGGATAGATTTTCAGAAGTGCTCAGCACTGAGGTCACTGGTAAAACTCCCACTGATTCTAAGGGGTTAGGCAAATTCTGAGAAGTTTTGGATCCCAAAATATTAAAATAGCTACATCAAAAAAAGTCTACCACATGCCTGTGTACATCAAACGGGAGCTATTCTCCTAGATCAGCGGTCCTCAACCTGTGGGTCGCGACCCCGGCGGGGGTCGAACGACCAAAACACAGGAGTCGCCTAAAGCCATCGGAAAATACATATTTCCGATGGCTTTAGCTGCTGAGAAGTCGCGCTACCATCTGTAGCAGCGCTATTCAGCTGGAACGCACACCGTTATGGATGCGCGTTCCAAACTGAATGCCTGCGCGCATGCGCAGACGTGATTGCATCATCCGTCCGGGGCCTAAGGGGCGGGGGAAGCGGGGGGAACGCTCCACAGTCC
Source organism: Mesoclemmys tuberculata (assembly GCA_007922155.1). Lineage (NCBI taxonomy): Eukaryota > Metazoa > Chordata > Testudines > Chelidae > Mesoclemmys > Mesoclemmys tuberculata. The sequence goes on from ML675625.1 coordinate 4,616,684, forward strand.
ATAGCAGCGCATTACGTGTGTCCGGCGCTTGCTGATGTCATCAGTGGGCGGACGCAGCAAGCGCCGGAGGACAGAAGCCTAGGAGGCGGAGAGCCAAGAGGCGGAGAGCCAAGAGAGCCTGCGAGACAGCCTGCTGGTGTAAAAAAGGTTAATAATGTAAAAACAGTACACACACCATACACACAATACTGTGTAAGTGTAAGGTGCTTTGTGTGTAATCATTATACAATGAGAATACATAATGCATATCAGGTATTTACATTCCGAATCATAACTGTAGCAAAATTACAGTTTTGAAGTAGCCACCAAAATTATTTTTTGGTTTGGGGTCACCGCAATATGAGGAACTGTATTGCGGGGTCACGGCATTAGAAAGGTTGAGAACCACTGTCCTAGATAGTCTTCTGCTAAAAAACAGGAAGAGGAAGGCAAATATTCCCCCACTCCTAACTACAACTGGTATAAGACTTTGCCAGGCAATATGTTTATCAGCTGTTTGATTTCAGATGTGGGAGCAGCGTAACTTCTCTTGCCAATAGCTCACTAATATTCAGCTGGACGTCTGGAGGGGCCGAACACCCACAAATCCCAAAAAGAGGCAGGTGTTCCGCATCTCTGAAAAATCAGCGCCATTAATGTATGTTTTGTCCTTTCTCCCAATCCGAGATTTGAAACCAATATGATTCTTCAGTGGGAAATGCAGATGACAATTAAAAGAGAAAACAGAAAGGAGACAAGTGAAATGGGTTTTACATCTGTGTCAAGTGTCATTTTTTCTCTTGCTATTAAATTCAATGAGAAACAAAGTCCACTATAATCAGAAGTGATTGTTTATGGTGGAAATGGTTATAAATTACAATGAATAAAATGGCCTACTTTTCCTGTGGAGAAGTGCAAAGGAATTGTTATTAAAAGTAGTCTCTCGAAGACGATAATAGCAAGCCGAAGGGGCACATGAAAGCCATGGACAAACAGGGCTCCTGATATATGAGGCAGTCTTCTGATTTTCAGGCTAGACCTGAATTTAAGATGGTTCTGTGCGTTCTGCTGCTGCTTGTATTCACCCATCAGGGCCCTGATAGCTGTGTCTGAATCTTAGGAAGAACCAACGGCGTTAAGATCAATGGGCCATGTGCTCTCTCACTCTACATAAAACCAAGTCATAAAGTTCAAATCTGAAATTGGATCCAAATCTAAACTTCCCCAAATTTTTGGGCTGTTCTTCTTTACTATTCTGGTACAGAAGCTCAACTGGTTATGCAGTGGAACATTAAGTTCAGCTCTGGGTCTGGCTCCTCATTTTTCCGAAGTTTAGATGGGTTTTGATCTCAGGATCCTCTTGAGCAGACACAATTCCATCCAGTTCCGTACAGTGACACACATCAACAAATGCATTTCAATCACTTCCTGCCCCAGAAAGAAGATTGTTTTTAGGAGAGTAAAGAGTTAAAAGCAGGATAGTGATCAGGCCTAAACTACAGGGAACAAGGTCAAGGCACGGTCAAACCTTGTTTCTGCTAATTGATATGAATTCTAGTTAGAGTCTGTTATCTCTCTTCTTTTCCTTCCTTCCTGGCCATCTGTGCAGGGAATGAGTCTATCACCACACCTGTGCAAGGACTTTTGATGGGAAGAAAGTCTTATCTTCGTTCTTCCCTTGGGATATCTTTACTTCAAAGAACGTTAATGTAAAATTTATAGGTTTTAAGGTTATGTGCCTGCCCTCTGTATGGTAATTCTGTAAACAACGAACAGGGGCGAGTATAATTGTATTCATCATGTAGTTGTTAATATTCATTTTATAAGTGTCAATGTAACCAAATAAGGGTCTATGGGCAGTTACATTTACATACTCTTATGGATAAAAGAATTGTAAAGTAACCCCCTCATTGCTCATTCGCGGCGTCGAGGTGTAATGAGCAGGCAATAAAGGGCTCCGTCTCCCCAATCTGCCCCTGGGACAACCTGTTTGGTTATTTCTAACATAGTTTATCAAAGATGTCAATGTCCTGTATGTCAATGAAAAGTGATATGTCTGGATGAAGGAAACATACTTCTTCAATGGTTCATTGCTCCACATTATCATTAGACATTCATTTTGATGGTTTATATTGTGAGGTGCTTGACAGTTTATAGTGCATAAACAAAGCTGGGTACACAGCATGTGCAGAATCATGGCAATCTTTAATTGGTGGAGACTATCTGCTACAACTGGGCATGGCTCTTTTCTCCTTTACTTTGGCATTCTTCTGGTATCCAAATATCCTTGCTATTTCTACTTCACTCTGATGGTAGGAAATATGTTTTCAATCTGGAACTTGTATGACATTCTTAGAAAGAGGACAGGTGTTGGTTAAAGCAGAGACGAGTCAACAACTGATAAGACTTGGAGAGGGAACCCATGGAGAGTTCCTAGATTAAAAGCAAGTAAAGTTCTAGACCTGAGCAATAGTTAAATGGGAAAAGATAAGGAGAGATGATTAGAACTTCAGAGACCAGGGCACCGCTTTTTGGAAATATCACCACTCAAGAGAGTACACATTCAGTTTTCATTAAGTGGGACAAAGAAAATAAAGGCCCATTAAATCAAGGGCAGTTCTTTCTAATATTTCCCAAATCAGTGGCTATTGCTACATTGACTTAATTAATTGTTAACATCTATGAAATTAAGGAAAGCAACACAGATGATTCCCTGTTGGTGCTGATCAAGATAATGAACAATAATTATGGCTGCTTTGTTTTGCTACACTAATCTGTTTTGGAATATACATTGATTTTATTTTGCTTAGGCATAAACCTAGTTTCCCCACCACAAATAAACCTCTCTGATTTGAGCAAATTGCTGTTGGCATTTACATTATGATAATCAGTTTAGAATCCATCTGATTACCAGGTTTTTACAGTGTGGTTTATTTACTTCCTCGTCCACTGTAAGGATGGTGTTGTAGGTGAATATTTAATGATAGCCTCCATTCTTCTTGGCTTTATGTTTCATGCTTTCCTTGTCACCTTTATAATCCACAGAATGTTTGCCATTTGATGTCTTGTGCAGAAAATGTATTGGCTCACTCTGATTCATTTGCAAACCCTTACGATGTTTCAGACCATGTGCTGGTTTGTATTTTCCCAATGAATCAACTCAACATCATGGCAGTGCCATGGAGGACAGGAAATTTTCCAAAGGAACCTAAAAGAATTAGGTGTCCAATTCCCATTGAACATGACTCCCTTGAGCTCTTTGGAAAATCCCAGTTGGCCTCACTTGACCACTGACAGATGTAATCTCAATGAAAGTCAAAGGGAGTTGAATGACTAAATGTTCTTTGAAACTTAAATCCCCTCCAGTCTCCTTTGGTTCATATGATAGAGCTGCTGCCTTTGAATCCCTGCTCCTTTGGTTTACATTCCTTATAGAAGAATTCATTCCTCCCAATGTAACATTGAAAGTTCATTTATACTTAGTGGCTGTGATTACGGCATAATAGGATTTTGTACAAGGTGAATGTACAAAAGTGTAACTTCGCAATAATCAGAGTATAAAACCAATGAAATTGCAGGGGTGATAATGAAAAATTTAATCCTCCATTTGTGTGACTTAGTGGTAATTACAGGTATCAAAAAGCATAACCACAGCATACTAGCATTGTGACTACAGTGTAATCACAATCAGTCTATTATTATGTTTAACCTATATTTCTACACTGCTCATGTGGCAGAAAGTTTAGAACATTTCTTATCCATTCTTGTTGCCATAAGCCTAACCACAGAGATCAGGTTATTTTTTTTTTGATGACTAAGAATATTTTAATTTCTCTAGTTCCTCTAACCAAGGATGAAGTGCTGGACTCTGGACACAAAGAAGGCAGGCCTCAGGGTGACCTTATCTTGAAAAGTGCCTGAATAAAAGGTTGACTCACAAAACTCTTCAGAGATAAACACGCAGTGAACATGGGTAGGTGCTAGGGGACAGGAGGTATTTAAACTGTTTTGAGGTGTGGGGGGCACGTATCATATTGGAATCAGAAAAACACAAAATGTTATCTAGATCTTAGGGAAAACTCATTATTTTTTAACAGGGAGTTTGTTTAGATGGTTTGCCAAAGGTTGCTGAGGCAATGGCATAATAAACTCCTACAGCAGACCAAATAATGGACAGAAAAGGAGGGTGACATACTGGGTTCAAAGTGGATGGAGTGTTGCCCTCCATATCACCTCATTCCCTCCCTTTGTTGGTCCTCTCTTTTCTCCCCTGCTGTCTACTTCATCCTTCCTTATACCTGTCAGTGCAGTGAGGAGGCAGAGAAATTGAGGGGAAGGGCAGCTGGGAGAGTAGAGTGTCTTTCCATTAGCTGCAATGTCCTTCTCTTTCAGTCCATTGAATTTACTACCAAAGGGTACAGACAGAGCATGGGGACTGTCTGCAGTGAGAGAAAAACAACAGTAATACAGGCAGAACTTCACCATTCATAAACCAGTGGTTGTTGTCATGACTAAATGGATACCTTAACTCCTACAGTGTTATGCATCTTTTGTTAAAGCCATGCTGCCATTGTTCAGCTCTAATGTAATCAGTTTGTCAGCTGCACACTAGGTTAATACGCAGCAACAGAAGGCAAATTGCTTAATGGTTTAATTGCTTAAAAGTTCTGCACAAAATGTATGTATTCAGAGTCATGAGACTCAAACAGCTAACCCTAAGGGAAAAGGCCTATCTTCAAACAGCCAATGTGACATTCACAAGGACTGTAAATAATTTTTAATGTGCACAAGTCATTCAAAACTAGTCTGGTCAAAGCACTAGAAAATAAACTGTAGGGAAGAAATTTTCATTAGTAAGAGAATGGGCTAGATGATTGAATATGAAATAGCTATTCCTAATTTCTAGAGTTCATATCCTAGAACCATTGAAACGTAGGGCTAGAAGGGACCTTGAGAAGTCTTCAAGTCCAGCCCTCTGGGCGGAAGCAGGACAAAGCCCATCCTCATCAGTTATTTGTCTAACCTGTTCTTAAAAGTCCTCTAATGGTGGTGATTCCACAGTGTATCTTGGAAACCTATTTCATAACTCAACTACTCTTATAGTTGGAAAGTTTTTTTCTAATATCTAACTTAAATCTCCCTTGCCACAGATTACACCCATCACTATTTGTTCAATCTCCAGTGGACATGGAGAACAATTGATAACTGTCCTCTTTATAACAGTCCTAAATATATTATCAGGTCCCTGACTCAGCCTTCTTTTCTCAACAATAAACATGTTTTTTTAAAACCTTTCATCATAAGTCAGATTTCACAGGTCATTTGTGTTGCTCTCCTCTGGACCCTCACTGGTTTATCCACATCTTTCTTAAAGTGGGGACCCATTACTGAACACAATGCTCCAACTGAGAACTCAACAGTGCTGGGTAGAGTGGGAAATTTACCTCCTGTGTCTTACATGCGACACACCTGTTACTTCACCGTAGAATGATATAAGCCTTTTTTTTGCCACTGCATCACATTGTTAATTCATATTCAATTTGGGAATTGCTAATCCCCATATCCTTTTTGGCAACTAGCCAATCATTCCCCATTTATAACTGTGCATTTGATTTTTCTTTCCTAGGTGTAGTACTTTGCACGTCTCTGTATTGAACTTCATCTTATTGACTTCAGATCAATTCTCCAATTTGTCAAGGTCATTTTGAATTCTAGTCCTGTCTTCCAAAATGCTTGCAACCTTTTCCTTCTTGGTGTCATCTGCACATTTTATAATCATACTCTCCACTCCATTATCCAAGTCATTAATGAAAATATTGAATAGTACCGGATCCCAGACCCTCTGGCATCCCATAGATATGTCATTCCTATTTGACAGCAAACCATTGGTAACTTCTCTTTGAGTATAGTCTTTCAACCATAAAATAATTTAATCTAGACCACATTTCCCTAGTTTGTTTATAAGAATGGAAAGTGGACTGTGTCAAAAGCCTTACTAAAATCAAGATATATCATGTCTACTGCTTCCTCCCTATCCACTAGGACAGTAATCCTGTAAGAGAAGGAAATTAAGTTGGTTTGTCATGATTTGTTCTTGACAAATCCATGCTGGCTACTCCGTATAACTCTATTATCCTCTAGGTGCTTACAAATTATTTGTTTAATAATTTTTCCAGTATCTTTCCAGGTATTGAAGTTAACATGACTGGCCTATAATTCCCTTGGTCCTTTTTAAAAAGTAGGTACTGTGTTTGCCCTCCTCGAGTCCTTTGGGACCTCTGCCTCCAGTATGAGTTCTTGAAGATAACTGCTAACCGTTCTGAAATTTCTTCAGTTAGATCCCTAAGTACCCTAGGGTGAATTTCATCAGGCCAATTTGAATACTTCTAACTTACCTAAATATTCTTTAGCCTGTTCTTCCCCTATTTTAGCTCACCTCCCTTCCCCCTTGTTGTTAATATTGTGTTGAATATCTGGTCACCTTTTTAGTGAAGACTGATGCGTAATAGGTATTAAACATCTTGAGTTTCTTGAGGTCATCAATTATTAGCTATCCTGCCCCACTAAGTAGAGGACTTACACTTTGCTTTGTCCTTCTCTTGCTCCTAATGTATTTAAAGAATCTCTTCTTGTTGTCTTTGATGTCTCTCGCTAGGTGTAACTCCTTTTATGCGTTAGGACCTTGTCCCTATGTGCTTGTGCTAGTCTTTTGTATTTCTCCTTAGCAGTTTTTCCATGTTTCCAATTTTTGTTGGATTACTTTTTGATTTTTTCAGGTCATAAAAAAATTCCTGATGGAGCCATATTGGCCTCTTACTATTGCCAGTTCCCCTGAACACCTTTTATATCTAAGATTTTCTTCTCATGGACCTTATCTATCTGTTAGCTTAGTTGTTAAAGTCTGCTTTTTTGAAGTCCATTGTCCTCATTCAGTTGCTGTCACTCTTTCCTTTCCTTAGAATTATGCAATCTATCATTTCATGATCGCTTTCACATAAATTGCCTTCCACCTTCAGATCTGCTGCCAATTCCTCTCTGTTGGTCAGAATCAAGCCTAAAATGGCTACCCACCAGATTATGTCCTCCACTTTTTGAAACAAAAATTTGTTCCCAATACATTCCAATAATTTATTGGGAATGTTGTGTTTTGTCGTATTACTTTTGCAACAGATGCCTGAGTAGTTAAAGTCCCCCATTGTCAACTGGTCTTGTATTCTGGATATTTCTGTCATTTGTTCTAGAAAAGCCTCATCCACCTCCTTGCTCTGATTTGGTGGGCTATATATAGACGCCTGCCATTATGTCACCCCTATTTTTTCCTTTTTTTATCTTTGTCCAAAGACTGTCAATGGGTTTTCCTCTTGTCTCATTCTGGCACTCAGAACAAGTAAATTCTTGATGTAACATACAACCTCTCCTCCCTTTTTTTCCTGCCTGTCCTACCGGAACAAGCTGTACCCCCTCTATACCAATAGTCCTGATTTATCCCACCACATCTCTGTCATGCCAGTTAAGTCACAATTTAGCTTATGTACAAACATTTTCAGTTTATTCCCCATATGCCTTTCATTTTTGTATCAACATCTAAGGGTATAACTACACTGCTACAAAAAACCCATGGTACTGAGTTTCAGAGCCCAGTTGAAACTGACTCGGTCTCGCAGGGTTTGGGCTGTGGGACACAAAACAGCAGTGCAAATGTTTCTGCTCAGGTTGGAGCCCAGACGCTGATGAACCCTGCAGCCCCAAATCAATTGATGAAGGCTCTGTGACATGTGTCATCACTAATGTAAATCAGCATAGCTGCTTTGAAGTTACTGGAGATGTGCCAGGTTGCATCAGGTGAGGACCTGACTTTAGGATTGACGTGTTTTATGGAAAAGAATCAGGAAACCTACAAAATAATCCTAGAAAATAGGCTTGAAAAATACCTATTCAATTACCTAGTCCATCTGCCTACCAAGATAAGAAACAGGGCCAGAGCCTCTGTCTTCTTCAGTGGAGTTACAGCACGTTTCACCAGCTGAAGACCAGGCACATTATACGATCGATGATGGGTGGGAAAAAAATCAGGCTGCTTTTCATTGGTGTGAGGATGGACAGGAGAGTTTGCAGGTCCAGTTATTATTATTACTAATACCTACCTTTCATATAGCACTTCTCATCAGGAGAGCTCAAAACATTTTACAAAGATGGTAAGTAGAAATATCCCCATATTACAAATGGGGAAACTAAGGCTCAGAGAAGTGACATAAATTTGATCGAGATCACCCAGTGGGCCAGGGGCAGGAATGGGAACAGATTCCAGGTCTCCAGAGTGGCAATCCTAGTAAAAGCAGAGTGCAGGGCTGTGTGTAGAATGCACCAAATCAGCAGGAGGGAGATTTTCCTCCTCTCCAATGTTCCTACCACGTCATCAGCAAAGGAGTGAATTAGACTCTCTGATAAAAGTAAATATCAGCGAGATGGGTTGGTCGCCCAAGCAGAGAGCTGAGTTCTACCGCTTGAATCATTTATGGCCTGCAGGCATAGCAAAGCAAGCTTAATGTATAGTGAGGGGCCTCACCACAAAAAGAAGCTTTGAAAAATGCAAAGCCAAACTGCAAACATTCAGGGAAATCTAAACCCCTGACTTAAAAGCATTTAAAGCTGGCATTAAGGGCTACTTATGGAAAGGTTTCCATTCCATACCGGACCTGCTGTGCATGATCTTGGGTTAACTCAAATTCCCTTTCAGACACAGCTTATGATTTCATGCTTGATCGCCCCTGCTGGTCCTTGGAGAAGACATTTGTTTGTCTGAGAAGAAGATGAAGCCAGGGACATTGAAGGATTTGTAAGGGAGAGTCAAACCCTGCCAGTGAGTCCTGTGACCTATTCTCTTGGCACTTGCCATTCAGTCTTTTAAAAATCTACTCCTTGCCACCTTCTGAGAAGTCCCTTAAGATACTCCAGCCCACCCCACCGCCCAGGCTTGAGAGCTTGAAAGCAGCCCAAACCGCAACCTCGACACAACTATTTTTAGCACACTAGTACGAGGCTCCCTATCACAAGTCTGTTGACCTGGGCTGGTAGGCTTGCTTCCAGATGCAGTGTAGACATACCCTAAGGGCCAAGCCAAACCCTGTGTCTCACTGACTCATAGACTTCAAGGTCAGAAGGGACCAATATGATTATCTACTCTGACCTCCTCCACAATGCAGGCCACAGAACCTCACCCACCCACTCCTGTAATAAACCTCTAACCTATGGCTGAGTTATGAAAGTCCTCAAATCATGGTTTAATGGCTTTAAGGTACAGAGAATCCATTAGCAAGTGAGCCGTGCCCCCTGCTACTAAGAAAGGTGGCACCTTCACGTCCAGACATCCCCAACCTTTGTTTGAAATCTGCGTCTGAATTTTGGGGTTCAGCCCCAGATATTATGGGCCACTTGGGTCATAGATCCTACGTAGAATCCCTACGTAGATTCTAAAAATGGCTGGGGCCAAATATCTTCTTCTGACCATTTGATTCATGAACACAAATGCAGAAGCCACTTTTCAGTCTTTGATGTGTAATAGCAAAGTATTATTACTATTCATTCTAAAGGAGCTCAGCTTGGAAAATGCCTTTTATGCTTTTCCTCATTTACCACTTTCCTCCCCATCCTGCAGTTCGTTTGCCCTGGAGGCAAAGCCAAAGCACTCTGATTTGATGCTGAAATCCCCTCATGATTTCCCATCAGGATGGCGTAGCCACAGAGTTTGTCTACAGAGCAAAGCAAGCCCCACGACTGGCCTGTGCCAGCTGAGACAGGCTCGTGGGGCTGTTTCACTGTTTTAGACTTCAGAGCATAGGGTCTGGGACCCTCCCACCCCACAGGGTCCTCCATCCTGGAAGTCTACCCAGGAATGAAACAGCCCCACAGCCCAAGCTCTGAAAGCCTAAATTGGCTGGCATAGACCAGCTGTGGGTTTTTCTTTGCTGCACAGATGTACCCAGCAAGGCTGAGACATCCTTACAAGGGACACCCCATGCCATGCACACATTCCCATTCTGCAGTGAGCTCTAAGTCCTAGATAGCTTTAAGTCCTTCACTTGTCGGCATTAATCAAGCATAAAAGCAAGTGACAAGCAGATTTTGCTGATTTAATGAATAATTCCGGCTCGTTTGGCCCATCTAATTCAAGCTATTAGAGCTGAATCTGAACTGACTGCTGACTGTCCCTGCTTGTCTTTGTCAATATCTTTAGATACAGGTCAATGCAGGTAAGCAGGATTCAGTCCAACACTCAGCAGAGAATCTCCTTTTATATATCTCCAATTTTACCTGCTAAGTTTCCCTTGCCCCCATTGGAGCTATAAGGAAACCTTGTTTCCTGCAAAATAATTATTCATGGAAGTCTTTTCTCAATGTTCTAACAATACCTTTAATAGCATACTCACAGACCATGTCTTGTTGAGGATATTTTCCTACTGAAATAGTTAATATGGGAAGAGAATGAGCTTCGTCTCATTGATCTGGTTTAAAACAGCCTTGTGATTGATCCTGATCAATGCAGTTATTGCTTGATGGGGAGAAAATAACTAGCAAATGCCTGGGAATTGAACCTGGTTCTCCCACAGGCTACGTGAGTACTTGGCCCTCGTGGGCATCTCCTCCAGCTGCATTTTGAATAAGACCTGATCCAGTAGGCGATCCCTGATCAGCTCTGTGCAGGAATTATGCGGCCAAATGCCTATTTTCCCCTGGCTTGTGAATCATTTTGGGACTTAGGCACCTGATTTCTCTTGTGCATCCAGCCCCTTGTGCCTTGTACCCTATACATATATATATATATATATATATATATATATATATGCCAGTTCACAGACATGTCTTTAACTTTAGTTTATCAGTGCAAAGTTTGAAAAAAGCCTTTGACCCTAGAGCATCAACATTTGTGATGAGTGAACTGAAATCTGGATCAGTTGGTGAAAGCATGCCAAAGGATGATGCTTAAAGGAACCAGACCTGAAGGCCACAACACGCTTCTTGCAAGCTTGCCTCTGTCTAGCAGCTTCAGTTCTGATATGATTTTGGTTGTCAAGATTACCTGAACTGTTAGAGCTAGGTACAAATGCTTTGGGCTGCGCCACAACTTCCTTGATGGTTGAGGCCTCTCAGCATTACCACATTTATACGTGAAATAATACTCTGGATACTTCTTCTGATTCCAGTGAAAACCAGGATATGCACATAAAAAAATTAAATGAAAATCAGCAACAGAAAACAAATGAATGTTTTTGGATGTTGAAAGAAGGAACGTTTCAAAGTGGGTCAGTCTGAGTTTGGATCAAATGTTCAGATCGCTTCCAAATTGGTTTGTTTGTCCCTGTTACCATCCCACCCCCATCATCCTCTGCCCTGCAATAATTCTGTTCCTGAGTGCACTGCACTCAGGAATGAAAGCCTAGGATAAGATGATAGGAGCCTGAACAGAAGCCAGTTAAAAGAACATCAAATAAAAGCTTTCCTTTAAAAAAAAATCAGAAATAAACAAAACAAGTTATCTGCGGCCAAGTTGGCTGGCAAGTAACACATCAACGGTAGCTGCCTTTCCCCTAACGCACACAGAAATCCAGCAACTGCACACGTCATGTTCCCAGGGAGGCATCTCTCTCAAGAGATGATGATGTTGATGGAAGCCACACAGAACCTTAACTGGGAAACTGTCAAGATGAAGCCCCCCGTCCTCCTCTGTATCTCCATGTGAGTGCTCAGGAAGGGCACGACTGCCTGAGCACTCAGCCCCCCGTGCATACGTCTTGCCGAGTCAATCTGATTAAGGCTGTGTTGGAGAGAAGCAGATGGCACTTTTCATGTTAGGTGGAGATGGCTTAATATCCATCTGCGCTGACATTTTCCGATGCTCGCCTGCGAATTCCGGCCCCCCTGATGATCACCAACACCAGCTGCTTTTCGCTGATGCTGCTTCAGGGCCTGGCCTTTTCTGGGAGGCTCTGCTTGTTGATTTCGGTTTTCAATACGTCTGATTGCAGTGGAGGCTGGGAACACGGTGGGACGTGCCCGTGACCTGTTGCCCTTGCCTAGAAAACTGCTTGTTATTCAGCCTCCCCGTGATTGACCGTCATCCTAATTAGCACCCCAGCACACCTAGGCCATTGCTGAGCTCAGGCTTTCTGAAAAAGGCTGCATCAGCTTTCCTCCACTGGCACCGGCCATGATGGGGAAAGCTCTAAAGAGGCAATTAAGAAAATTTCAGTTTAACAGTGGAGAAGAACTGATCCTCAAAGGCAGCTTTTAGTGCCAAGCTATGTTAATTACCGAGGGGTATTTATAGCCATCATAACTCGGGCTGTTGCTTTATAGGTTTCCATAGATCAGATTATTCTGGTCCAGAGAATTGCACAATTGGGCCGAGGCAATATCTGTTCAGTAGGTCAGATTGTGGCTCTCACAGGAGGCTTAGGTGTGAAAGGCTTGATTCACTGCTGCTTGTGCAAAACTGGTGGGCCACTGTGACCCGGGGCAACTGTCCCATCAGGGATTGCAGTGCTGGCCCGCCCCAGGGAATCTGTCAGGGAGAGTAGATTTAAACTACCACCAGGGAAGTACAGGAAGGCCACTCTTCGGGGCAGGGCAGCCGAGCTAAAGGCCTTCATGGGCATGGTCCTCTCCAGCCAGTCTGCTGCTTCACGTGCAACCAGCGACTCTGAGGGCAGGTTAAGCTGAACATGGGGGACTTCACTAAAACCTGGGCCCTGCTCTGTCTGCAAGGCTGAGCCGTTTCCAGCACGACTCCCCACGTTTCCTGCTTTCCTTGTGTTCCCTCAGTAGCAGCCCCCAGGGAAGATGGGCTCTCTGACTCCAGTTCTGCTGGTCATGATACACCTCTGCCCACTGTTAGGGCTGCACGCACCCAGGCAGAGGGTGGTAGCCAGCAGCTTGGACCAGCTCTTGGGCACATTTTCTGTTGCAGCCCGGTTTACACTAGGGGGCTCTTGATCCTAGTCTGAATTTTTTGTGTGTGTGTGGCTCATTTCCACCAAAAATCTGATCAATATAGGGGCTTTCAGTAGGTAAATTACCTCATACCTACATAAGGGAATAATACTGAAGGAAGTGTGGAGGCTGAGAAGGAAGAAAGAACTTAGCAACCTATCAACCATTGTCAGTCGGAAGCTGAGATCTGTTAAAAAGTATTTCTTCCACTAGGAGCCTACACCCTCGTTGGTCTGTGTACAGCTCTGGGTGTAAGTCTGAGTGATCCTGGACTAGGGGAGCACTACAGCAAAACGCCTAAGGTGGGTTCTGGAAAATGAGATAAAAAAATCACAGCCATTGGCGATATCGAATTGCCTTTGGGGGAAGGTAGTAGTGAGAGAACCTATTACTGTGCGCTCTGTTTCATGCAGGCTTCTGGGAATTAAAGAGACTTTCTATGGTATCTGTGGAGAAACTATCCTCTGTACTGTAGCTGTTACAAGGCTGGCAAAATGTCTCACACATAAAGGAGAACAAGTCCTGAAACTTCAGCCAACACGTAAACCGAGCTGGAAACTTGGTGGAACAAGCCTGGTTTGTTCTTAGTTACTCTGCAGTTTTTCTCACCTCCCTGTTTTGATCCAAGACAAGGATGGGAAAATTCAGTGGGGCCAGGATTTCAGCCAAGGCATGGGACAGGCAATGAGAAAATGGAAACTAACTGAGAGGGAGGAGGGGCGGCAAGTACAGGGAGAAAGTGAATTTAACTTTTTGGACTGAGTGTTGCTTTTTGGCTTAATTTTGATTTTTCTCTGAACTGGATCTTTCGCCCCACTCCCTATTGAACATCTTCATCTCACGTAACAAGCATGATTGAAAAAAAAAAAGTTGAAAAAAGATGGCCCCTTTTTGTTTCATTTCATTATCTTCTAAATGGAAAAAACCTTTCTGTAATTCTGCCAAATAAAATGTTGTGGGCCTTTTTTGAAGCTGTGGAAGAAGTCCATGCCTTATTGTGCTCAAACCTATTCTCTGTCATCAGTAAATTAGAACAAAAGTTTTATTTTTCTGTACAAAAATCATTAGGAGTGTAAGAAAGAGGGTGGATTATGGGCCAAATTCTCATTTTGACTGTTCAATTTTTGACTGTTCTGATTTAACTTCTCTTCCTTCTGTTTAACTTCTCTTCCTTATGGTGTACTCAATGCATTGGCCACATGTGCGACTAACTAATGACTGCCTTGTAAAGGCACATGGTCATGGAGTCCCGGTTTCATGGACTGGTTCTTAACACACAAGTTAGGTCTTGATAGCAATCGGGAGGTGCGATATGCAGCACATGTAGACATACCCAAGCTAGCTTTGATATAGCTTGATCAAATTTAGCTTGAGTGACAGTAACCGTGAAGCCTGCCTGCCCATGACCCTGGGCACATAATCAAGCATCTGTCACTAACGAGATTAAAGAAAGCTCAAGTATGTCTGTCTACATGGGTTGCAATCACAACTCCCCATGGCTGTGTAGACATACCTATAGAGCCCAGTCCTCGCTCTTCACCCCTTGCCCGCATACCAAGCCCAAGTAACAAGGGACTGAGAAACCACTTGATCTAAATGATCAAGTTGGAAAGGATCCACTGGCAACATTCCTTAAGCCCTCCCCCAAACCTCACTGCAAATCTCCATAGGTTGCAGGAGGGAGCCCTCATGTAGCTTGGTTTGAGTTCTCCAGAAAAGTGGCATTCCCAAGAAATTCTCCCCCCTCCCTCCAACACACCAAGGCTGCCCCCTCCTGTTGCTCAAGGGGGAAGGAGCGGGCTCTGTAGCTACACAGGCTGTGGGGCAAGAGACAGTCCCTAAATATTTGCTTTCCTTGTTTCATTGTGGCATGTTCCCCTGTTACTTTACCTTGCAGTAAATAGGGGCACTAGATGGCTCACGGACTGGGAATAGGATCTGGCAGTTTTCACTTTCAGGTTACTCTTCTGAATTTGGCCTAGCAGTGGCTGCCAACTCCTATAATTTTGTCATGATCTCATGATCTTTGCTTTTTATGTAAAGCTCCAGCTCCTGGAATCATGTGAAAAGTTTTGAATTTCAGCTTTATTTTTTTTAAAGTATGTGTCTAACCATCGTGGTTGCAAAGAGAAGCTTGAAAACATGACATGAGGGTACCCTAAAGGCTCTGACACCGGAAGCCAAATGAAAAAAACCCAATATTGATTAATTAGACTGAAAAAGCAATAAAAGTTTTTTTTATTTTGTCATGACTTCTTGGTACCTGACTCATGGTTTTGGAACTCTCGAGGCTGACAATAATGGTACGGGCCAACATTTGTTGGCTTTGTTTGATACTTGATTTGTGGCTTAAGTGAAATTAATTAATGGCCTTCATCCCCCATACTTCAGGCAGACGTGAATCACGATAACACCACCACAATCTGCGTTTGCTGTCACCTGTGCCGGTGACCTCAGTGGAGAGGCCAAGGGTCTCACAAAGATAGAATCACAGATTTACTTATTCTTTTCAGGACAGAAGGGACCATTACAATCGTCCGGTCTGACCTGCATAACATAGACCTCACCCAGGAATGTCGGCCCCAAGCCCGTCACTTGTGATTGAGCTAGAGAAGATCTATTAGAAAAATATCCAGGCTTGATTTAAGACCACACGTGTTTAAGAGTCCTTCATACCCGGAGGTAATTTGCTCTGATAATTAATCCCACTCCATGTTAATAACGTGTGTGAGATTTCCAGCCGTTGACTCTTGGTAGGCCTTTTTCTGCTACAGCATTGGATCCCAAACTTTTACTGCTGCATTTCCCTTCTCTGTGGGAGTCACATAACACATCTCCCCAACCCCAGATCTGCCTGTCTAGGGCAGAAAGTGACTCACCGAAGGGAGTGGGCAGCAGAACCCAGCTGCTCCATCTCCGGAGGAGCCAATGGCCACGTGGCATGGACAGAGTCTCCTTGCTTCCCTCCCCACTTCCCAAAGCTTCTCACTCCCATGGTCTCTGGAGGTTTTAAAATACATTGGGCTGCAACCAACTGGATATCTGGGCCTGGGAAGGGCAGCCTCCCTTCCATGTCAGGTTTAAGGCATAAGGGCAAGAGAAAAACTTAGGCAATGTCTTCACTACAGAATCGGTCACCATAGCCCCTCCAGCATAGATACAAGTGTACAGTGACGGAAGTTTTTCTGCCCATGTAGAAGCACCCCTTCCCTGACTGATATTGGCTGTGCTGACAGAAGCACTCTCTTGGCAGCATAGCTGTATCTATGCTGGGGGTTTTGCCGATGTAGCTGTCACTTGGAGATGTGCTTTTTTCCCCACACTCTTGACCAACATAGCTATGCCAGTAGAAGTTAAGTGAAGGCCAAGCCTGTACTTCTGCACCAGTGTGGTGCCTGTTCTGTGGATAAGCAGAGCATGAAATTCCCTAGCGTGGTGTTGGTCTGGATCCATTCACCAGCATGTGTGCTTTTCTTTAAAAAAAAGGAAATAAAACAGGGTGGGGGAACATATTGCAAAGTAGCGATTAGTTACTCATTCTCATTTCAATCCAACACCTCAGAGGGTCAGTGAATTTTGGTACCTATGCAGGTGGGCTAGAGTGGATTGTGTGGGAAGGAGAAGTGCCTGGCAGTCACTGAAAAGGCAGACTTGTTTATCTGATCTTGGACCTTTACGCTAACTAGAATTGCTTTGAACACGGCACTGAGTGTGTGCACGCTCCCCTCTTGATCTCGTGCATGCCTTGTATGCTCAAGCGGGTGAGCTCACACAGCCTGGATGCAGCAATTCTCCCCCTTGCTGAGGTTAAGAGGAGTAACGTCATAGCTCACACATCTGGGGACCCCAGCAGAGTGTCTCAGATACTATCCAAGGGCTTCCTCCACACACAAGAGCCCTGGGGCTGAGCTGGTTGGGGTGGGTGGTTTTTGGGGGCTGGCAGAGGGCTGTATCCAGGGCACTCCTGTGGCCAAGCTATTTCTCAGCTGCTGCAAGGCCCATGGGGACCATGATCAGTCAGATGCAACTTAGGGACTTAAAGGTTTCCTTAACCAGACCCCAAATAAGGGATGCCTAGCCTCCCGTGGGCTCCACACTGGTGCAGAGATTAATCTGGGCTAGAAAGGGTGTATAGGATGGTAGAAGAGCAGAACAGGCCAGAACCTGGCCATGGGGCTTTCTTTTCTTGGGTAAGTTCAGCAAAGATAGTTTATTGGAAGTTATCAAATGTGTTTAATGGAAGTCCTCTGTTTCTGAACTTTCTTCATTGATTTTTTCCACAGAAACGAGATGCATATAACCAGGCGTCTTGCTGAATAGCACAGACGCCCCCATAAGAACCGAATAAGGAACCAGTTTGTCAAGGCATGGTGTAATGGATTTCCAAAACGAGAGAGAAGCAGCTTGGAAAGAACTTGGGCTCATGTCAGTCTGTAACCCAGGACCAACAACACCACTTGTTTGAGCAGCTCTTCATTTACCCAGCAGGACACCCTGCCCCAAGGTGCAGGATCCTGCCTCTTTCCTGGCAGAGAAGAGCTGATGCAGAGGAACGTTCAGTTGACTTGAGAAGAGTGGGGTCATCACGCATATCCACCACTCAGGCTCCTGGCCGGGCAGAAGCTATTTGCCAGCATGCATTGCACAGCCATGGGATGTTGGCCCAGGGTAGCCCAGACTGCGCCCTCAGATGGGAGCAGTGCAGGAGGCAGCATCCTTTAGGGTAACACTTGTGCCATCCCTCAGGCTATTGTGAAAGGAGATTGGGAGCACAGCCCTACCTTCTGCCTACCCCCTTGGGGCTACATGGGCCCTGATACAGGTGTGAAAGTGAAAAGGCAAGGCTCCTTGCCTTCCCTGACCATGTGCTCTTGGCACAGGCCAAGAGCAGTCTAGCTCTTTTGCTACCCATGAGATGGTAACCGGTGAACACGTTAAAGGGGGACTGGGCTCCTCTGGGCATAGGTTATGCTGTATAGGTCAATTTCATGTTCTCTGATTGATTGTACCATCCCTTACATACCTCCATTCATGCCATCTTTTCTTTCAAGAGGTGCCATTCTCTTTGGTGATTATCTCACCCAGCAGCCTTCTGCATAGCGGGAAGGTTTGCAAAGGAGTTTTCTCAGGAAAAGGAACGGTAAGTTGGTTTTACCTCCTAACTCTTTCCTTGGCACAGTGGGGTTGGGTGTTATTGGGGGGAGGGGGCGGTGTCAGACCCTGGGAGTCAGAGCGGCACTGCTGATTATGTTAGATCCCTTTAACGCTGCTTCAACATGACAAGATGCCTTGCTCCTTCAGATGCCCGAATGGAAGCAAGACCAGTTGTTCCAGATCTTGGAGAGGAGACCAAATGTGTATGCAAGACACTGCTTTCTGTGATGAACTGATAAGTGACCGGACAGGAATCGCACGCTTACAACCATGGCAGAGGGAGGCTTGCCTTACCGAGCAATCTCCGAGAGCTCCTGAAATATTTACTGAGCACTAAATTCTATTTCATTACTCTCCACAAAGGAACCCAGATCAAATCAGCAAGAAACTGGCTTCTGTACGAGTGGGCGGCTGCCTTAGCAAGCAGGGGCATTTGGACAGTAATGCCTCTAAGGAGTGTGTTAAGGCAAGTTATGTTTTGCCCAGGTGATAACGATAAAGCTTCTAAAGTTGTGCATTAATGATTTTCCCTGCTAACAACGCTACTGAATTAAGCTGCTGGTCTGCCAGAGCTCTCTCCACTCGTCCGTCATTTTAAGCAGTGTGACCAGGAGCAAGAGGGGGGAGAAGCAGAGGGCTGGGGAGGTTTGGATGAAGGTAATTGTGCAGCATCCACCCTCAGCTGAAGTGCAGCTAGGATTATAGGATAAAACCCACCCAGATATTTCATAATAATGACAAGAAGGGCTCTGCCCATCTGCCCCAGTTGAGATGCTCAGGCCTCCCTGTTTCTTCTGTGTGTGGCCCCTTCACCGCACTGTGCTCATAGACTGATAGAACTTCTGGTCAGAAGGAACCATTATGATCATCTAATCTGACCTCCTGCACAATGCAGGCCACAGACCCTCACCCACCCACTCCTGCAATAGATCCCTAACCTATAACTGAGCGAGTGGAGTCCTCAAATAACGGTTCTTCCTGCGGCTGATCAGGGAAGACCTGTGATCCAAGGCTGTCCGCCCTCCTTGGGCTGGCTGTCCAATGGAGGTGCTGCGGGGACTTGTCTTCACAGACATCCAAGTTCTGAGCACACCCCTGCCTCTGTGGAGGAGTCCAGGTTGAACAGGGTCTCTGTGCTGGGGGCGCGGCTCAGAACAAAGCTAGTTCGTCGTAAAACAGACAGGGTCTCAGGGCAGCGCTTCCCGTATCTCCCCATAAGCTGAATCCTATTTAAGTCTGCAGTGAAGGCAAGATCTTACGTGGCCCTGAACAGCCTGAATCCTGCATTCCTATTAACAAATAGTCTGAGGAGGTGTTTGGAGATCCCATAGGACCAAATAAGTTTGTGGAAATGCTCAGGGCATTTATCAGTCATAGAAATATTCAGGGAAGTTGATGGTCAGCTCGCAAACTAAAAAGGGCCACATATGATGAACAACCTGTATGGCTATCTCCAAGTTTCCTGGATTGGAAAGAATCTAGATGAGACTGGTTCTCTCCTTGACTTGACAGATGATGGTTGGGTGGATGGCTGTTAGAAAGGAAAGAGAGAACGCCTGTAGTTTCATCAACAAGCTCCTTTCAGTTAACTCTTTGCCTAATGACTTTTCCACAAAGTGTTGTCTCATCATTTTGCTACATTGAGTTGCAGATGGGATTCATTAAACCTCACCATGTAATATGTAAGTTTCCCCTCCTTCAGAATCAGAGGGAGCTGGCTGGCACTATATAATCAGATGTAAAAAATACATTTCCCTCTCTCATTCCATGTTGCTCCACTGCCTCTTAGCCCCACAAAGAGGAATGAGTCGCTGAACTCTGATGTTTAATAAATCAGCTTGGGAGCAGCTCCTAATCCGCAGGATTGTCAGCTTGTTTCACAAGGCATTTCCTTTGCTGTCTTTTCAAGTCTCACCAACATTGTGAATTCACAGGACTGATGTTTCAACACACGGCTGCTTATTAGTGGATCACAACCCATTTTAGGGGAACCTTGCATGTGGTACCGAACTTCCCTGGCCTCTTGGAGTAGTTGGAATCATTTGCATTTAAATCTGTTCTCCTGAATCGCACAGGCAAAGCAAGCACACTTCCCTGCTTGAAACAACACTGGGAATGAAGTACATGCCCCTCATCTGCCTGTTCATGGTCCCCTGTAGTTATCTCTGTAATGCTTCATTTCTTATCCTCAGCCAGGTCATGTTGTTTAGTGTTGCTGCGAGCTGTTAAGCAGCTGCTGGTACCAACTCAGAGATGGCTGCATTTTAGTTGAGGTTGCATACCTACAGTTTGTGAAGTGCTTTATAATACTTCACAATTGACAGCACAGTGTCAATGTCAAATATTATTATCACCCTCACTGCACCTTTGCTGAGATACTGTGGTTGCTCTTTAAAAGTCTTTGTTTGCTTAACACGTTGGCCAAATGCGTATTTTATCCTCTATAGCGGCTGAAGCAAGAAATCAGATTTCTCTGTCTGCTACTGCAAATAAACTCTTAGCTCTGGTTGCTTACCTCGCAGAATAGGGGCTCATGCATCTAAATTCAGAGATTATGGGTTTAATCCTTGCGCATGATCCCACAACGGAGTTTGTTGCATTTGCACACAGAGTACGTAGTT
Organism: Mesoclemmys tuberculata; assembly: GCA_007922155.1. Taxonomy (NCBI): domain Eukaryota; kingdom Metazoa; phylum Chordata; order Testudines; family Chelidae; genus Mesoclemmys; species Mesoclemmys tuberculata. The sequence goes on from ML675625.1 coordinate 4,637,425, forward strand.
GCGCTCAGGTTTTCTAGCTGCCACGTTCAACCCTTCCTGTTGGATACAGACTTTGCCCTGGTTACCCCCATTACCCTTGCCACCTCGAAACTTAGGGCCACAGGATGAGACCATTCAAAAGCAGTAGCTAGTGTGATATGCAGCTGTGTGCTTGTTAAGCACTGCCTCATGCACCCAGTGCATTACAGATGCTCCAGCCTCTGTGCACGCTACCAGTGGGCTTCCAGCTGGATATTGCTTTGTGTGGGGGTTAAAAGAGAATGCTCTAAGCTGGTCTCGGATTACCGGTGTGCTTCTCTCTCTGCTTGTGCAATATAGATGCAGTTGCAATTAGCAGAAGCACTAGATATGGAGCTTCTTCAGTTCTCAGTGAGAGGGCATTCCCTGAGGGGGGCCTCTACTTTATCATTTGCTCCCTCTCCTCGCTCCCAAGTACAGATGTATTACCCTGGCACAGATGCTGCAAAGCTCACTTCTTTCTGCAGACCTTCGGAAGGGTGGGGGGGAGGGAAATCAAGTCTGTTCAGTACGTGTCTGCCGGGTACATGTGTCCCAGAGATTGTTAACGCAGCCTGAGACACGCTCTAAAATCCACGTCACGATCAACGTGAAACTTGGCATAGATGTGGAAACCCCCAGTGCACAGAAAAGCACATAGGTCTCTGCTCACGCAAACCTTGACTTAATGAGGCTCGTCAGGAAGCCTCAGGTCTACACTGGGCACGCATGGGTATGTGACAGCTTGAAGATGTTGGCTGAATGACAGGGGAGCCAGCCTGCTCGAGAGGGAGAGGGAGAGGATCCTTTCTGGGGAGCCAAAGATACATAAAACAGAGATTTCTGTTGTCTAATCCTGACTCTACTACTGACTGGCCATGGGAAAACCATGTTAGCTGGATTGCCTAGTTAGCACTCCAGTATATAAATGCTTAGATTTCTTGTTCCTGCTTAGCATCGGATGACTCGGTTACTTTGTGGTGGATGCGTGCAGGGTACAGATTCCCTGATATTTCATTTTATTCTTACCCTTCGCCAATGTAAGCACGGCGCTCTGCTTCTCGATTCAAGGTGCAGCACGGCTCCCTTTTGAATAATTCCTGCCTGCTACTACAGCACTAATTTCATACTTGTCCGCTAATATGCTTAGCTACACATATTAAGGCTTTTTAAATGTGATATAAATGATTAATCCCAGCACTGAATTATAAATATGCACTGATTGATTAAAGTTCTCTGGTCTATGTGATGGTCTAGTCTATATATAGAAGAGCTATTGAGCCCCTGACTTTCTGCTTTGCAATAGCCATGAAGCACATAGGCCATTGGTAGAGGCACACAGGTCGCTGCTATAATCACCACCTCTAGATAAACCTGAAGCTGGTTTGGCCTGAGGGTCAGTTCAGATAAGCATTTGAGCAGGTGTTTATTTGTATTGAAGCATCTAACCCTCCTGGGATGGGAAACTCTCATTAGAGCTGGCTCTCCCCTGAGATTTCTGTTGTTCCAGACTTCACGTAGGCCAGGATGCTGTCTCTTCTCATAGTACTCCTGCCTCACCATTCCTGAGGGAAGCCAGGTGTACGTAGGCTACATGGAAAAGAAAATACATTCTTCAGATGCTCTAAGACTCTGGACAGATTCTTGTTTGTGCTGAATTTGGGGTAAAGGGTCAGGCTGAGACACATTTGTCCAGGACAAAAGCACCTGTCCCTTGTTCTGTGCTGTTCTTTAGGCCGTGGGAGATATCACCCGCTCCCCCTGCTGGGAGGCTGCACGTTATTGAAGAAGAAGACATGCAGTCTGATTAGTGAGCCGGCTGCAGTGGTTAACCGCCCGCTTGCTTTCTAGACTTCAGCATGTCACTTGTTCCCTATGACCAGAACCCAGGGAGGAAGGAGACCAGTGACAAATACATTACGCAGCTTCGTGGGTATGCTCTCAGGTTCTTATTATTGTCGCGTTGCTGGGTAATTATTCTGTCCCCTTGATAAGTTCCTCTATTCCAGTTCTGGCAATAACCTGGCATGTTAAAACATGCAGTTTTCTCCGGACCCCTCGTTAGTAAGATGTGCTGCAGGTTGGGTCTCAGTGGGAGAAGGTAGGCTCAATGCTACTGCCTTGTGCAATTCATTGGATGTACAATCCGAAGTATTGCTTAGATACTTAGATACCCCAGCTACACTGAATGAACAGAAGAGTTTGTAGGAAGAATTGTGGACAGCATGAAATTATAAATACAAATTCTGACTAATCTTGATCTCCACCTGTGCAGTTGGCTGATGAAAAGGAGTAACTATGCCATGGAGATAGCCGTCCACATCTCATCACCCTGGGGTGATGATGTGCTGGAATCTCATGTCTTCCTTTGGCAGGAGCAGAAGATATGATATGTTCCATTGGCTGCAACATAGTGAGTCAAACATTTACATTGTTAGGTGTCTCTTCTAATGCCTTGATTGGATCCTTTACACATTTCTCCCCTTGTTCTTATAAAACACAAAACTTGGGACCTTTGAAGAAATTTTTCTGAAATTTTTTAAAAATTCGTTTATAGCTCTAAAAGCCACAGCTTTTACACTGATATATCTCTAATGATACGTTAGCGCTTTATAGTTCATGACATAGAGCTCATGACAAGCTGTAAAATACACCCCAAGCTCTAAAAGTCCATAATTTCTAAAGGCTACTCCTGTGGAGCAGACGATTGTTTTAATATCTATTTATACACATTTCATGCGTAGAGTGGAGAAATCCCATCGCTGGCAAATTAAAAAACCGTATTTCAAAAATGTGATGTCATCAGAGAGTGAGAGTTCGGGTGTGATATCATATTCCTGATATGACTTCTTGGAATGACACCAGCCTTTTAACTAATAGGAATTCAGCATACAATTAACATGCTGCATGAGAGTCTGGATTATATCTGATGTCACATTCAAAACCCCTAGGAATAAGTGGTTTGGGATTAAAACATACATTTTAAAACCACCTATAGGGATATTTTTTGTTCTTCTAAGCAAATCTTTAAAGGCAGGGTTGTGTCCCAAGAGGTCAGTCAGAGGAGGTACATAGCTGAGATGGCTGGGGAGAACTCCTGAGATGGAATAGCAGCTCTGGATATTTTTCAGACACCCTGACACCATGAAAGGTAAATAGAAACTATATGTCACCTACTACAATGTAAATAAAGCATATGATCTGCATCATGGCGTTGTTACCCACACATAATTGCATGTAAGGGAATGGGGAAATTTTTTATCTAAAACACCATGTTCTATTAAGAGCCCAATTTATTATCATTCCTTTTGTTGGACTTCTTCAGTTTATTTTTTTAAAGCAGAGAGATTTTATCTAGATGTATTTTCCCCCCAAATAAATATGGGATCATTTATAAAAAAAAACAACTATAGGCTGAATTTTCACCTTTCAGGATATTTTTATGTAAATATTGAAATAGAAAATGTGGGGAAAAAGAACCCATTTCATCTATATTGTAGTCTCTCAGGGTTTTTTCCTTTAAAATGTCTAAATCTATGCTTTCACAAACTTAGGAAATAACCACACCAAAAGCTTTGTTGAAATACATTTGCTCAAGTGGGTATCTGAACAACACAAACAGCAAAGCCAAAGTACTCACACATCACTCTGCACATCATACAACACTAATTATTTAATGAACTCAGCTCCCTAATCTCCTATCCACCAAACACCAGCTAATCTTGGAGCTACAAACAGCATTTCTTTCCGGGTGGGAATAATGGGGGGATTCTAAAGGCTAACATTCTCAGCATCAGGTTTATTTTAGAAAACGATTTATTTTAGGAAACGATGAGTGAAAACACAGCCCCGCTCCTTGCATTTAGTACATCCACACTGAACTACAGCACATGAATCCAAGGTGCACTGTGACTTCTCTCCATTTCTCCTCCGGATACAATGAGGTCTTCCTCCAATTTGCACTCCTCAAAGCTTAACCATGTTGTTTTCAACCTTAGAAATGGTTTGGTGTAAAGGATTCCCCTTCCCCAGTCAATTTTTCCCTTACTGGGGTTTCATGTTCACATTACCTCTGCACTTGCAGGATCCAGCCAAGTTCAGAAGGAGACTTGCTGACATACTGTTGAAAAAGGCTCTTCGCAAATTTCTCATAACTTTCTCTTGGCCCAATATGAGCCTGATCCAACATTCATTAAAGTCCACGGGGTACTCCAGTAGCCTTCATGGCCCATGGGAGCAGGAAGTTGCATTAAATCTCTCCCAACAGACCTGTTCTCATTAGTAGATTGAGGCAAATAATGGATTTTTCAGTTCGCTGGCCAGTCCAAAAAATTGGGTGGAAAACTTTTTGGATTTGAACCGAAAATGATTTTTGTGGAAAATTTTGGCAAACTGAAAAGTCAAAAAAAAAAAAAAAGTTGGCGATTGAATAAAACATTTCATTGTGGCAAAATTGCAACGTTTTTGTTGTTTTCAACCAGTTTCAAATGTTTTCATTGTTTGTTTGAAATAAAATTCAAGGAAAATTTGAAATAAAAAGCCATTTTGAATGGAAACATTGAAACGAATCATTTTGGAATTGTTAAAACGAAGCATGGATTTTTTGTGTGAAATTTCTTAGTGCTTTTTTAAACAGAAACAAATTTGATAAAACTGACATGAATTCACAATAGTCTTAGTGTTGCCGAGTCTTCATTTTTCACCGAAAAAGGTTTTGGCCAAAAATTTTTGCCTAGCTCTATTCATGTTCCTTCTAACCCAGTTATGCAGACTTGAAAAGTTTGGCTAATTCAGAAAGTTTGGATCCAAATTTTTAGGAGTACTTTAACTGAACCAAACCTTTATGGCGCTTTCCCATTGCTACTCAGCATGCCCTGCCTCCCTCTCATTAATGAGAGGCTAGTTAATATTATGAACATGGCTGTAGCCTCTTTGCTTCTTCTGGATTGACTCAGATCCACACAACACTGTGTCAGAACCCACCACACAGCTAACACTTAATGCAGATTCTTCCTTTGTTCGGGTGATGATGGGGGTGTGCATCTGAAGCAGGTGGATTTGCATTCTAATCCTGCTGTCGGGAGGTTTGGAGTGATATAGGGACAGCCATAAAGTTCCTAAATGGCCGTGGAGTTCTTACAAGATTAATAACAACAGAAGCTGGTTAACAGATAAAGCCATTTCCTTTACCTGTGATCTATGCTGGGACTCACTGCTGTAGAGCGCGAATGAACTGAGCTGCGATGTTATTGTTAATTAGAATGCATGACCATGGCCTGATACTGGAGACTGTTACTAAACTGACTCTCTCACTGATTGCGTGTTCCTTGCTTGTTATTGAAATCCGCACACTTGTCAAAATCCTGCCTTCAGAGAGCCTGGCACAGTGTTCACTCTCCCTACAGTCGTGTGTTTGCTTGATCACCTTTACGAGACGGCGAGATGAAACTAGTCCCATCAATTACTCTTCCTGACTGTAAAGGGTCTGGATTTATGAGCATGTGTCAGACACTGTGGTTTAATTTGTCCACCTGAAAAAAGATAAACTGTTCTCCTTTCGTATCCATGATGCACATAAATAACATACCTGTCTTTTGAAATATCTACTAGCCTATATTTTAATCTCAAATCTCCCCTCCCCTTCAAGAAAGCGCAACAAAAATGTGTCTGTGATTTTAATGAAATGTTCAGATTGTAGTTTTCCAATAAATACTGCCCTGGCACAATCCTGCTCCATGCATAGCTGCAGATTGCAGTCTAGTGGCAGAAGTTTTTCTGTTTGTGTAAAGAACTGTGAATCAAAAACTCACTTCGAGAATCTACTCAGGGCACCTGTTGAAGACTCTCATGCAATTAGTGAGCCACAGCACTTGGCCTTTTTTAACTACATACCTCAAAGCCCTTGACAAATGTCAGCCGCCTTAGCCTCATTACAGACAAGGAAATAGAGGGTGCAAGGTCAATGCTCAGAGGTGCTTAGCGTTGCAATGAAGGGCAGTTGCAGCCTTGGACACACTGGAAAGAAGCAGTGAAAATGAGACTAGATCCCAGGCTTCTGATGCACAGTTAAATACCTTATCCAGGTTTACTGTCCCTCCATTTCTGCTGTCACTGGTTCCTTTGCTCTATTACTGTATTATTTATAGTACCTGCAAAGTGTTGTTGGAAGCTGTTTGCAAGAAATATGCAGCGCTAAATAAAATAGCATCATTTTGCGAGCTGTGGCATTTAAAAAGAGAGGAGTGTAATTACTAAGACCCAGTGGAGATGGAGAACACCTGACATACCTAGGCTATCTACTGTGACTTCTAAGCTACTGACTCACGTAGAACATTTTTGGGGGTGCATGCCTCAAACGGATCACTCTAAACATGCTTTTTCTATGGTGCAGCATGCGCTTTCTGTCCCCAGTCCTAGCTCAGAAACTCTGGCCGCTATAAGAAAAGTTGTGGCTATGCCGTGCCCCTGTCCCGGCTCTTTTGGGGAGTTTAGCTACAGGACGTGAGTTGCACAGTTGCTGTGCAGCTTACTGGGGCTGGAGCTGGCTTTTGGACAAAGGGCCCAAGGAGGCATGAAATCTTGTATCCCACTTGTGCACCTGGTTGCACTTGCAGCCCCAGAAATGCTAGAGCCCTATTTTCATTCATGTTCAGGAAGGTTAAGCAAAAAGAAATTGGGTTTCTCTGTAGTTTCTCTGGCCTGTTTTCCTTTAGCAGAACAATTTGAACATTGAAATGGAGCAGCCACCTACCACCCTGAATTAATATTCATGCCCTGTGTGGCATTTCAAGTACGCCCGCCGCTCAGACCTGACATCAAGCCATCTTGACAGCTAATGAGCTAGGCACAGACACTAAATCGGCAAGTTGTAATGGAGTAAATGTGATAAACAACCTGTTTCCAGATGGCTTTTTGTGTAAAACTGTTTATGCAGCATTGATAGATGGCAAATTTTATGCCAATAAATCCTCATATTTTAAAACATTTGCCTTCTTAATTGGCCAGTTTACATGTAAAATATGTTTATGCACATTGCTAAATCGAAATGTGACATGGTAGCGGCTTTGGATGAAGCAGACATCCCTCACACTCTGGCCCATCTGTCTGCGTTCATGGAAACTGGGGACAGCGGGCTAGAGGAATGTCACCTCTGGAATGTCTTTCATATAGTAGGAGTTACGCTCAGATTAAGGCTGGAATTGGGGACATATGTTACCATTAAACTCCTATCACTTGCTGGATGGTAGTTTAAAAGGGACCCAAGTCCCTTACTCCACAGGTTAGCAGGGGTTTGGAGCACTGTGAAGGAAGCGTAACTTGGAGGAAAAATGGTCTTGTGGTTAAGGCTCAGAAACTCAGGGTTCAATTTGTGGCTCTCTTGTAGGTTCCCTGTGTGATTTGTAGCAAGTCACCTCACCTCTCTGTCCTCAGTTTCCCACCCGTCAAAAAGGGTAATGAGGCTTCCATGTTCCTCAGGGTGGCTGTGAAGGGAAATCAATTAATGTTTATGAGCCCTTCTGTTACTACAATGACAGAAGCCTGTGACAGGGGGAAGACCCATGCCCACCCCCCGTGTGAACCCCGAGCAGTTTCCTTGGGCCCACAGGAGCCAAAGGAGAGATGTCCAGTCCAACTGGAAGCATGCGCTGATGACGGAACACCAACTGTGAGGGAGTAAAAGAGGGGAAGCCAGCAGGCTTCCAAGCAGCGGTCTGAGAATTAGCCCGTACAGGCATGGAGCCCAATTCATGGCTTTGTTACTGCAGCTTTATGCTGGTTGCAGTGGTTTGAAATGAGAAGGAGAGTTCCTGAGACAGAGAACTCCAAAAAGGCTGTGCCACAGGCCAGAGCTGCAGAAGAAAAGGCTCTTACTCCTACAGCAGCGAGACTGAGTGAAGGGATGGTAAGGAGTCCAGTGCCCTGTGTCGGGATCCCCTACAAAAGGGGCAGGGAGGAGGAAGGATCGCGCTTCTGTCCCTACAGCCAGCTGAGGTGGCTGGCTAAGAGGCAAGCTTGTTGCAGCTTCCTAAGGAAAAGAGAGCTCCCCTTGGGAAGGGGTTCTCTTACCAACTCCTCTTTCCACTAAAGCTTCCGCTAGAGATGGGAACAAGTCCTACAGTCAGACAGCAATGCAGAGTTCACAGACTGTTTTTTCTCGGGCTCTTCAGCTCTGGGTCTGATTCACACCTACGATCAGGCCAAACTTACACCAAGGTGACTCTGTTGACTTTACTGGTGTCATTCCTGATATTTTGGAACAGCCCATTCTAAAGACGGAACCAGTTTCCTTTTCAAACACGCCCCACGCTTGGCAGGTGGCCAAAGTTGTAGTTTAGGCTGATCTCTGGTTTGTGCAATAAACACTGTGGCCAAGTTCACCTCTGGAGTAACTCCACTGACTTTGTTGGGGTTTACCCCAGGAATTTCTTTGAATCTGTGGGGCTTTTTCCAATTTCACATCTTACTCATAGTAGGATAAATCAGGAGACACTCCAGTGATGTCAAATGAAAGGGGCAATAAATGAGATCAGAACCTGGTGCAACAGTTTTTAATATCATGTTCGCTGCTGAAACTTGTTTCCAGAGTCTCTGAAAACAGCAATTTGTGTTTGAATGGTTCCCTGCTGCGTTCCTCAGCTGGGTTTTGTGTTCTCCTCAGCATGTTCATTATACTTACATCACCATTTCTTCTCATTGCCATCTCTGCTGCTTCCATTTGCACCTTCAGACCCAGAACCGCTGGCAGGTTTGGCTCCTCTCTGGTGGAGTCCAGGCCTGGCTCACACTCAGTAACCTACCATGGAGACTTTCTTGAACTGACTGTGGGACCCTGCCAAATGCGAGTGCCTGTGATAAGGTGGTAGTGGTGAACCCCCCCCCCCCAATTCTGGGTGCATTACACGGCATCACTGTTGACTGCATTCACCCCACTTAGGTAGACATTGGAAAATGAACCCAATGAAATCACAGTTGTTTACTACAAGAACAAACTAATTAAGCCTGTTAGCCCAAAGCAGTAGCAGACTCCTAAACATCTGAGGAAGAGTTAGCAGAGAGGGTCACATAACTAGAGCTGGGTCTAAAGTGGTTTCCTCACCCCAGGACATTAAAAAAAAAATCCTATCCCAAATTGGGACAGAAAGTCAAGAACTTGAATTTTTGTGAAGTGAAAATTTTACTGTTCAAGTCAATGCAAATGTTTGGTTTTGTTAATTTATAAAAACATTTTATTTCAAGCTATTTTTTAATGTTTCTTTTTAATGTTTGTACTAGAATTAGCTTAAATTTCAAAAGATTAAAGTGGTTTCAGACTGGACAAACCAGAAATTTTTGTTTTGAAAATGGGCCCAAAACAAGGCATTTCCACAATTTCAGAACTTTTTTCCCATCGTTTTTTCCCACATTGAAAAGTTCATTGAAACCAACCCCGTTCCTGCAAAAAAGTACAGGTTTGAAAAAAGCTGATGATCACAATGGTCCCTTCTGGCCTTAAAGTCTATGAGAAAAGTTTTTGTTCTGACAAATTGGCATTTTTTGGCAAAACAAATATTTTGTTGAAAAATTCCCCACCAGCTCTACATGCAACACACACTGAATGTGCCCAATGCCTTGTAAAAGCCACCAAGTTCCTCCTGGGATCATATTACTAGGGGCTGATCACCTACCATTGGAGTCATTGGCAAAATTCCCAATGACTTCCATGGGATGGTTGTTAATTCGGGGAAGCAACTTGATTGTGAATGCAGGCAAAACCAAGCCTATGAAATGCACTGCCTTGTAGAACAGTCGGTTCGTAGTTTTATCTGCTTTCTGACTTTGCCGGCTTTTTGGTCCAATAGATTCATTCATGTATAACATTAACATAAATTGACACCCTGCAGATTTATTTGTTTGAACATGTTTACTCATTTAGGAGAGCTGATCGTCACTGAGTTTGCTCTACAGCACGTGGTGTGTTTCATTTAGCTTTTGACTCATTTAGCAGGTATTTATAGAACAGGGCTTCCCTGACTAATCAACCCAGATAGCTTAGCCTACCGTGAATGTGTCCTTCTGACAGGTTTATTTTGTTGTTTTTCTGTAAGTGAGATTTTTGTTTCGCTCAGCTTTAAAAAGGGCATCGTCAAGGTTGTTAAACTGGGAAATTGGCAGCCGCTCCTTATTACAGCTACTGCTTTAGGATGAAATTCACACACAAGGTCTGGCTGATTGGGCCCCACGGGCTGGGCTTTCTAAAGGGTCAGGGCCAGATTTCTGAGTGCTTGGCCCCAACCAGTGGGTCCAGATTTTCAAAGGTGCTCAGCCCCCACCAACTCCCACTGTGATACTTGTGGAGAGATTTTCAGAAGCACTCAGCCCCCAACATACGCCCATCATTGTGAGCTCACTGGAGAATCTGGCTGTGGAAGTTGGAATGCACAAGGATGAGGAGGCAAAATCCATCCTTCCCTATCTAGGAAAATGGTTCAAGTTACAGCCCTGCCCCCCCGCCTACGCCCGTCAATGGGGTGGAGTAGGAGCCCATCCGCTCCATCTGCGCCCCTTGAGTGCAATGCTGGGACTGTTGAATTTGTTGAGTCAGTGGAACGTCCCCTCCCTGCATGGGCACGCGCAAGGGGCGACAGCCAGGGGCACAGCATCTCCCTCCAGTCTGTGTGTACCCCTGCAGCTCAGGGAGGGAGGAAGCAGCAGGGCGGCTGGCTGCTGACTAAACTCCTCCTTGCCCAACCCTACAGCTGCTGCCTGTTGTTTCATCTTCCCTGCTGCCGGAGTCCCACCATTGCCTCTGTCTCCACCCCCGACTCACCTGAGCGGGCGGCCTGCAAAGCAGGCAACAGTGTTGGGATTCCAGCAGCAGGGAAGGAAAAGCAACAGACTGGCGCCGCAGGGTTTGGGCGAGGAGGATCTCAGCTGGCAGCCAGCTGCCCTGCTGCTTCCTCCCTCTCCTGGCTGCAGGGATATGGAGAGTGCCACTGCCAGGTGGAGTACTGCCTCCTTCAGGGAGTCCCCACCAGCGGTATCTAGAGGAATCTGGGGCGGGGTCACGCGAACCCTTCATTTGTGTGTATTTAATGTGCCCCTCCAAAAGTATTCCAATTTAGCTTTCTGGGCATGCCCCTGCCTCCCCGCGATGTAACCACTACACAAGGGGCTTACGTGGTGAATTAGGGTATTTTGGGGGCTCTCTATGCTTGTGCGAGTCTCATCCCCAAAGACTTCGGGGCCAGTCCAAAGGTTCTTCTAGAAGAGCGAGCTGAACACCCAGCAACCACCCCTTAACCTGGATACACTTGCATCGTGACGAGAACTGGGGTTTTGAAGGATCTTGCGGAAAACATACGGAAACTGCAGTGGCGGCAGCCAACCTCCTATCCCTTGAAAAATGATCTGCTCATCTATTTGAACAGTCTCAAGCTTTTACAGACGTGGTGTTTTCCAATTTGTCTGTTTGCAGGGCGGGTCTTTTGTTGTACCATTGATGTTATGATAATTAGTTATATAAAGACTTAAGAGAGAGCGAGAGTTGTCCTCACCCTGCCCAGATATCGTCTTACAAGCTGCATAGATCCTGCACATCAATCTGTGAAACACCAAGATCGCTGTGCTCCTTTGGAACCATGCGGGTCACAAATTCCAGGACGAAGCATGTGAAAAAAAACAACCTTGCTCGATGGGACCTAGGTATGGAACAAACTCCTAGAGGAGATTAGATTAATCTGGAGTCTGAGAATCTTTAGGAAATGCTACAAAACTTCTCTCTTTGATAAACTTTTCCCCAAGAGGCAGAACAACATTAATGGTGTCAAGCATTCTCCTTCCCCCGCCCCCACCATGCTCCCCCACACAGAGCCTTCCACAATCCTGAGAAAGGACAGTCCACTAGGGACTTCACCACTGACAATTTATTTTCTGTGGGCGGTGCTCAGATACTCTGGTGTTGGATGGCTGTACGGAACCTTAAGATAAGTGCACACAAGGCATCTGCAGCAGGAGACACTCAGGACCAGGCGTTAGATATGCAGAGTAAAAACAGGGTCCATTTTGAGTCACACCTCAGACTGTAACACACCTTGAACTAGCTCCTGTGTGGATTGGCATCTGCCTCCGTCTTGCAGTGTCCACAGCGTTTAGAATAAATGTTTGCAGACATTGCTGAAAATTACACAGTAACTTAAAGGAATATAATAAACCCCCAGAAAACCATGTTTATTGTTTAATCATTTACAAAGGCCAGTTGCAGTGTTTTGTAAATTTGTTCAACTGTCCAGTTTTCCTGTTATTGCTGTTCAGAAGCGCTCACCCATTTGCAAAGTTTATAAATCGGGTCTTAGAAAGCCCAGCAAAAATAGACAGGAAGATAGAAGGAAAATCCCACAGCAGTCACCACAGGGCTGATGTCATGAATCAGAAGCCCAGCCATGGGTTCTTCCTTTCTCCTTTTTCTTGGGTTTTTTTTTTTTTCCATTCCACATTTCGATGACATTTTACAGTCTTCTTAAATTTTAAAGCACATAGATTGTGGCATTTTACTGCCCACCTGCCTCTGTTTTATGGCTATCATAACGGGTGAAAAATTAAGGCTACTTGCAGCTGAAATGAAAGCCTCTATTTATTCAAAGGGTAGGTGAAGAATGGTGGCAACCCCTCTAGGCAACCTAATGAGATTTAGGGTTATTCCAAACTCCAAGTGATTTTGGATAATGAGTGCAGTCCATCTACTGTCTGGAACTCACACCAGACCTACTATTCGACATCCAGTGAACTTCTTCACATCCCTCATTGTCTCTGGAGTTTAGATGCGCCATATAGAAGAGAAGAGTTAACATAAGTTGACCTCCAAGTTCCTTCACAATTCAACACATACCAGACCATAGCTCTGTTGTGTTCAGTGGTCATGATTTTAAAGGATCTTGGAAATATATAAATAGATAGCAATGCCCATTTCTGGAGAGGAAGGATGATCTTGTAGCTAACAACAAAACCAAAACTCAGGAGACTGCCAGTAATACTGCCAGTAAGAATTGGGGAATTTGTTGTTTCAGTAGCCTTTGAGGGACACTTAATTGGGAGCAACACAAAAATACCTTCCAGGGCAAACAAGCTGTCTCTGTATTTCCTGGCTTCGTCACAAACAACGTAGCAAGTTGGATCCTGCGCCTTTTTGGTATTCTCTGACCATAAAAGAAGCTGTCTCTCCAATGGCGTACTGTGGGTCTCCAACGCCAAGGGTCCAAGCTAGCATTTGAGTCCCACCCAAGCCTTACCCCCCCCAACGCAGGGCAGGAGGGGTCCCTGGTTCCCAACAGATGGTGCTGCCCCTGAGCTGTCCCAGGGAGGGGGGGTCTGTACCTGTGGGGTGGGTGGGACACACGGCTTACCTCCACCCCTCCTGCTTGGGGGACTTTCTGCAGTTCATTGTGGCAGCGGAGTCCCCCCTTCCCTGCACTTACCCACTGCGCAGCACCCGCCTCACTCGCTCCAGCCCAGCACCAGCTTGGGAGGGGCTGCCTCACCCCCTGACCTGGGGGGGTGCTGGGATGGCCCTTCACAATGTGCAGGTTGTGGGGGGATACCCCTTAGAGCCTCCTACGCCCTCCTTGCCCCTTGCACATCGTGAAGGGTGGGCCAGGCCAGGACCTCCCCCCGCCAGGCCCGGGAGCCTGTCTCCCCCAGCATGGCGCTGTGTCTCTTGGACTCCCAGTTGCACGCTGTGCCAAGCCTAGTCTGGCACTGCTCTTGTAATGAAAACTACCATTAGATGCCACAACACGTGTACGTTTGCCAGCTGCCATGGAGCCACCATGGGTGGGAACTGTAACCGCGTTGACTTCTTCTGCAACTTTGCCCCTACTTCATTTGCTGACTGTAGACGACCCGTGGCAGGGGCCTGTGGCTGTCCCATTTAGAAGGTTGGGTGGTGGCAGTTCCTTTTGCTTTAAAGCTGGGCAGTGTCCTGTGCGTGCATGTACACATCTGAGCTTTCAGACAGATGCTCTTTAATGAATGGCCCACTACGAATAAGGCACCTACCATCAGAGGACTCTCTCTTTTAGTTCAAGTGGGAAAGGCCCCTGGTTCTGGAACTGACTGGAGCAGGCTGCAAACCGTCATCCTCTGGTATATGTGGTGTTGTCATGTCTGTTGTGTGCAGCACTCAGATTTACTCCTTTAGGACGTTCTTCCAGAGAGGCTATCAAACACGCAACTAGGGCTAGCTGAAAACATTTCCAACAAAATTGTTTGGTGATGGAAAATGTGTTGGTTTTTTTTTTGTTTAGTTTTTTTTTCGAAAAAGTATCTGCTTTCCGGGGAGAGCTTTGGCTTTTTGTTGAAAACCGAATATCTGAAACCTGAAAAATGCCGACCTTGATATGTCACCATGACCTTCTTGGGAGTCGTAGTCCGGGGCCCTCATGTTCCCATTCTCCCCTATGGGCTGGTCTCTCGGGCCAGACGACATCTCCCATCATGCAGTGCAACAGCTCAGCAAGAGGGAAAACTTTGCTGTCTCCTTGGAGATATAGTCCAGCTAGGGAGCCTGGCCCATTGCGGGGCATAAAGACTCCAAACTAAATCTTCCACGAGACCCTACAGCTGCATTTCCAAATGATGGTTTTGTCTGTTTTCTTGAAAATTTCCACAGGAAGTTCCCCTCATGCCACCCCTATTTTGTGACCATCTCTAAGGACAACCTATGTAGAGCCGAAAGCGGAAGAGACTGCCCAGTGCTGAATGACAAAGATGCCTGTATTGTCCTTGTACTTATAACCCGATGCACTGTACTACCGTGGGGTGTCAGCATTATCTGATTTCCCATGCGCCATTGAAGGAATGACTCTTTGGCTGACTGGAGGGTTCCCCGTATAATGGCTGGAATTCCCGGCTCAAAACAAGGTTGCCTGTGCATCTGCTGGATTACCAGGCTAAAGACTGAATCCCTGGCATAAATGGTGGATTACCAAAATGCTAAATGCAGAATTCCTGTGTGACATCTGCAATTCCTGGCTTTTGTAAAGGATTCCCCATGCAACAGCTGGAAGGCTGGTCTTTTAGAGGAGAAAATAAAGTCACGGTCACATAAAAACACTAACAGATATAGATTTATAGCACCCTTCTGCTGTCAGACCAAGCTTTATTCTGGTTGATGAACTCACTCCCTGGGGTAACCCTTATCTGTGTGTCTCAGGGAATCCAGGGGAAACTATCTTCAGCTGGGAAAGTTTCTCTAACTGACCCTTCTTAACACCTTACTTGCAGACTCCTACTTCACAGTCTGTGCTTGCACAGCAGTCCCGTTCTCAAATCAGTCTTTCACACCAGCAAATCCCACAGGAAGATTTCCCAGCTCTTACCTCAGAGCATCAGCCTTCCTGAACTCGCAGGCAGTCTCCCCTCTTGTCCGTTCGGTCATATGGCGCAGCTCCTTTCAACAGTGACTCCAGTGGCGGTCCACTGAGAGCACCACCCAGGCACTTCTCCTTCCTGGAGGTGGAGCAGTCCTCCACCAACCCCCTCCGGTCATTCTCTTTCCTCAGGTGCCGGGGGCAGGCTAATCAGGCAGCCAGCCCAGCTCCAGGCCTCTGACCCGGAGGAATGTTCTCCCTTGCCCTTCACAGTTAGATTACACCTTCAGGCTTAGCCTTGAGTAAGGGGCGGTGCAGAGCAGCTGACCCCACCGGCCCAGCAGGAGCTGCAGGAAGGGATTGTGAGTGAGAGGCCCCATTTTCTCCTGCCCCTCTCTTGTTGCAAAGCAAGGGGCAGATGGAGATGGTGAACTTCTGAAAGGCTGCAGCACGTCCCGCAGCTCATGCCTAGCCAGCCACTCTGGCCAGTGAAAGGAGACGATGGAAGCCCAAGGTTCGCTCTGCCCTCTCTCCACACAGGTGCGGTGCCGACCCACGGGCTGAGTAGGCTAAAGAAGATGATGAGGCTATGGGCTTACTCCCTTGCTTGGCTGAGTAAGGCCTGCTAGTGATGTTTTGCTAGCCTCAAGCATTCAGATATAATGAGTCAGGCCCTGAAATCATGAGATTAGCTTAAAAATCATGTGGGTTTTTTTTTTATAATGAATACTGGTTCCGTTTCTTTGCCTTCCGGTGGCTGAGCCACAAGGGTGCCCTCACTGCATGTTTTCAAGCATGAGGGCTAGAAACTTGTTTTTCTTCTTAAAGCTGAGATGTTTTCATGCTGTCTCTTGCCTCCAGGAGCTGGGGCTCTGAGAAAGCCACCAAAATGCACAGGGCTTGCAGTAAAATCACCAGAGATGGGGTCACTGCCTGGGGAAAATCCAGCTGTGACAAGATTTTGTGGCAAAAATAGTTTCTGGAAGCCTAACTGCAGAAAATGCTGACATTCTCAAATACTCCTGAAACCTGCAACATGGACGACATGAGGTCAGCGTAGCAAGGGGGAGGAGGTGTGAATTGCCATGGGAATTGTCTGAGCACTTTTGCTGTCCCCCCCATTCAAAACACAGACTGGCTGGCTCCCACGGCCAGGACCCCAGCTTGCTACCCACGGTTCCTGTATCAGACCTGGATCCAGATAGTTCACCTCTGACCATGTGCCACGGCTGTGTCTTTTAAATGGACAACCCACTACACCCAGGAATAATAGTCTAGCTCTGTGTCACGCTCATATCCAATCCCCAAACCCACCTGGTTCTATCAGAGGAGCAATCGTGACCGCATGCTACTTGGGAAGAGGAACGGAGCCTGGCCAGGATTCTCCCTCAGCCCCACTTCTTCCCCACATAACCCTGTTCCCTTCTGAAAGGTCTCTCCCTCCACCTAGAATTTTTGGCTGAGGGCTGGCTAGCTGCGTCCTCCATCCTGAATGTCCCTGTGGCTGTACTCAGCACATATCAGTCCCCCATCATACTGCAGTCCATGAGGGTGCGTCCTATGCCACACTGCTGACTTGAGTCTGACTGGATCCCACAACACCCTGGCTATTCCAGCCTCGGGCACCTACACGGCTGTGCCTCCACGATCAAGCTCACTCATTCCTGCAGCACCCCTGGCTGCTCCAAACCTGGCACCCCTCACCCCACAACTCTGCTAGGGCGCCTGCGTGCTAACCTTCTCCACACCCCACTGCTCAGGCTTTGGCCACTTCTGGTTACAAATTGCTTGGGCGCCAAATTGTGTCAAGTTTACGAACAAATGTCCAGCAGGGACCCTGCAAGGAACATCCAAGGGCTGGGTCCTACCCCCCTGAGGGACACTGGGTCGCACCTTATTTCGCAGTACTGACCCGCTTAAGGTATAACTCAGCATGAGCAAAGGTGGCAGAACCTGGCCCACCATTACTGGTGCTTGAGGATTTAAACCCAGGCAGAAGCGGAAGCAGGGCATGGCTGTTGTGTGCAGACGTCAGGAACCCAGCAGGAGTCGGAAGGCAACTTCTCTGGGGCTGAACGGTTAGTGACGTTTGTCTCTGCCGCCACCTGCTCTTTGAGTATTTTACAGTCGGTTTCTGTCCTGGAGACTCTTCCTTGCCCTCTCACAGCTCCTCATCGTTGTCACGTGTCTGAGTCAGCTTGCCTAGCATGTGCATTTACGTCTTGCCTGAATTTTAGCTCCTGGCTCTTCGTAAATAGGGTTGCCTTAGAGAAAACGTCAGCATTGCCAGCGGTTTCAGCTCAGCTTTCTCTGCCTCCCTTCGCTTCCCCACCCCTTCAGAACATGATGCTGTTATTTAGCTAGGCCACACTGTCACTTGAGCTTGTTTGAAAGGCAAATGACACAACCGCTTCTGTTCCTCTGGGCCTTTTGCCGATTTCACATATCGCGCATATGATTCTGCTCCCCCTCGATCTAGCTGGAATCTTATTAGCGCCAACCTTTTTACATTTCATGAAGCACACCAGGGGTTTGTTTAACACTCATTTGCTATTCTTTCTGGCTCACTAGCAATGTGTCCAATTAGTCTAAACAATGCATGGCTTTCATAGCTTTGATTGTCTCACACTGTACAGGGATGGATTTCCCAAGAGGATTTTTAATTATTTTTATTACGCTTTTGATACTCATTTCTTCTTCCCCTTTCTGAAGCCTTTCATCACCTACTGTACCCGTTATTTTCTTTCATTGCTGCCGCTGGATTGCAATCCATTCCATGTCATTATTCATCAACAGTTAGCTAGCAATTCTCACAGCCATATTGGGGGCTTTTAAAATTGTTTTCCCCCTTGAGACACATATTCTCATGTTTGACTTATTCAGAGAACCACTTCTAGAGTCCAGCATATTAAAAAAAAACCCAACTTTGCAACTTCCAAAGCTGTAGGCACAATCATTTCCCCAAGTGGGCGTGCAAAATTAAAAGTCTGGTTGATATTTGGCCCATAATGTTTTATGGAAAGCCTGGGATGAGATAGCTGAAAGGCCTGGTGGTAAGTTATTCAGCCTTTGTCTGTTGGTCCATGGTTCACATCAAAACCCAAGGATCAGTAATCATTTGCTGAGTAATCTATCCACTAGGAAATGGTTGACCAATAATCTGCTGAAATGCGATGCTAGCTCTGACTCTGAAATCGTTCCATTTAGTATATATCTGAATTTGTCATTTAGACTCATAGACTCATAGACTCATAGGTCAGAAGGGACCAATATGATCATCTAGTCTGACCTCCCGCACAAGGCAGGCCACAAAACCCTACCCATACACATTTATAACAACCCCGAACCCATGACTGAGTTATTGAAATCCTCAAAAGTGAGATTTGAAGACCTCAAGCTGCAGGGAATCCACCAGCAAGCGACTCATGCCCCATGCTGCAGGGGAAGGCGAAAAACCTCCGTGGCCCCTGCCAATCCGCCCCGGAGGAAAATTCCTTCCCGACCCCAAATATGGCGATCAGCTAAACCCTGAGCATGTGGGCAAGACTCACCAGCCAGCACCCAAAAAGGAATTCTCTGCAGTAACTCAGTTCCCATCCCATCCAGCATTCCCACAGACCATTGAGCAGACTTATCTGCCAATAATCCAAAATCAATTGCTCAAATTAAACTATCCCATCATAACATCCCCTCCATATACTTATCAAGCTTAGTCTTAAAGCCAGATAAGTCATTTGCCCCCACTACTTCCCTCGGAAGGCTATTCCAGAACTTCACTCCCCTAATGGTTAGAAACCTTCGTCTAATTTCTAGTCTAAATTTCCTAATATCCAATTTGTACCCATTCGTCCTCGTGCCTATAATAGTACTAAACTTAAATAATTCCTCTCCCTCCCTAACGTTAATCCCCCTGATATATTTATATAGAGCAAGCATATCCCCCCGGAGCCTTCTTTTGGCCAGGCTAAACAAGCCAAGCTCTTTGAGTCTCCTTTCATAAGGCAGATTTTCCATTCCTCGGATCATCCTAGTAGCCCATCTCTGAACCTGTTCCAGTTTGAATTCATCCTTCTTAAACATGGGACACCAGAACTGCACACAATATTCCAGGTGGGGTCTCACCAGCGCCGTATATAACGGCACTAACACCTCCTTCTCCTTGCTGGAAATACCTCGCCTGATGCATCCTAAAACCGCATTTGCTTTTTTAATAGCCATATCACATTGGCGGCTCATAGTCATCCTGTTATCAACCAATACCCCAAGGTCCTTCTCCTCCTCCGTCGTTTCCAACTGATGCATCCCCAACGTATATGTAAAATTCTTATTATTAATCCCTAAGTGCATGACCTTGCACTTTTCACTATTATATTTCATCTGATTACTATTGCTCCAGTGTACAAGGTGGTCCAGATCTTCCTGAATAGCATCCCGGTCCTTCTCCGTGTTAGCAATACCCCCCAGCTTCGTGTCATCCGCAAATTTTATTAACACATTCTCACTCTTTGTGTCAAGATCAGTTATAAAAAGGTTAAATAAGGTCGGTCCAAGAACCGATCCTTGAGGGACTCCGCTAGTAACCTCCTTCCAGCCTGACAGTTCACCCTTCAGCACGACCCGCTGTAGTCTCCCTTTTAACCAGTTCCTTATCCACCTTACAACTTTCACATTCATCCCCATCTTTTCCAATTTAACTAACAGTTCCCCATGCGGAACCGTGTCAAACGCCTTACTGAAGTCGAGGTAAATTAGATCTACCGCATTGCCCTTGTCTAAGTAATCCGTCACCTTCTCAAAGAAGGAGATCAGGTTGGTTTGGCACGATCTACCTTTAGTAAATCCATGTTGCAATTTGTCCCAATTACCATTGACCTCCATGTCCTTAACTACTTTCTCCCTTAAAATTTTTTCCAAGACCTTACACACGACAGACGTCAAGCTAACAGGCCTATAATTACCTGGATCACTTTTATTCCCTTTCTTAAAAATAGGAACTACATTAGCAATTCTCCAGTCGTACGGCACAACCCCCGAGTTTACCGATTGCTTAAAAATTCTCGCTAACGGGCTCGCAATTTCACGCGCCAGCTCCTTTAATATCCTTGGGTGGAGATTGTCCGGTCCCTCCGATTTTTTTCCATCAAGCTGTTCAAGTTTGGCCTCTACCTCAGATACGGTAATATCCACCACCACATCCAGATTCCCGTTCGTCATCCCTCCATCATCCCTAAACTCCTCACTAGTCTTATTAAAGACCGAGGCAAAGTACTTATTTAGATATTGGGCCATGCCTAGGTTATCCTTAACCTCTGTTCCATCCTCAGCGTATAGCGGCCCCACTTCTTCTTTCTTTGTTTTCTTCTTATTTATGTGACTGTAGAACCTTTTACTATTGATTTTGATTCCCTTCGCAAGGTCCAGTTCTACGCGGCTTTTAGCCTTCCTCACTTTATCCCTACACGTTCTGACCTCACTAAGGTAGCTTCCCTTACTAATCCCGCCTTTCTTCCACTCCCTGTAAGCTTTCTGCTTTTTCCTAATCCCCTCTCTGAGTTGCTTGCTCATCCATCTTGGCCTGCTACTCCCGCCCATGGTTTTTTTCCCCTTTCTTGGGATGCAGGCTTCCGACAATTTCCGCAGCCGCGACTTAAAGTAATTCCAGGCCTCCTCCACATTTAAATCCCCAAGTTCCTCCGTCCAATCCACTTCCCTAACTAATTTCCGTAACTCTTTGAAATTAGCCCTTGAGAAGTCGAAAACCCTAATCCCAGATCTACGTTTGTTTATCCTTCCATCTAATTTGAATTGAATCAGCTCATGATCACTCGAACCAAGATTGTCCCCTACCACCATTTCTTCTACGAGGTCCTCACTACTCACTACAGTTCAGCTCTAGTAGTCAGCTAATATTTAATGGCCTGCACGGCACACCCATGGGTAATCATAACGACAGCATACCCATGGAGATAGAATTGGGAGCCTCCAGCTCCAAAACCACAAGACAGCTGAGCAGAAGAAAAAATCTCCCTGTGTTTTAGTAATATGGGGTCTATGATGCCGATATGAACCAGTCTGACTCCATCCAGGGCATATACACACTAGCCAGCTCACTACGATACAAAAGGAGGCTGTTTATGATGCAGATGATTATTTATATAAATAGAAGAAAGAAATGGACATGACAAGCTTTTGAGCTACACAGAGTTCTTCTTCAGGTCAGTTCTGTGTAAGCTGGTAAACTTGTTTCTTTCACCTACAGAAGTTGGTCCAATTAAAGATATTCCCTCACACACCTCATCTGTCTAATATCCTGGGACCACCACAACCACAACAACACTGCCAACAACTTGATTCCTGTGGGAGATCTCGGACCACCCCCAAAGAAAGCTCTGTCTCCTGCCCAGATGAGTTTTCCCCTTAAGGTAGATAACCCCTGGGATGCTGGCTGGATTAGGGGGACCATTTATGATACTATTTATCATCAATATTTCAAAATATTTGTATTGGAGCTTATGGATATGTTTGATGTATCTGTATTACAACTTGTGCTGTTTCTGGGTGACTCCCCAGACAGGATGGCAGCAGCAATAAGCTGCTTAATGGCCCATTAAGGAAGCTGGGGCTACACCTGATGAGTCACCAAGACTTACTCCTGTGACCCTGGACTCCATTTTATTTGTGGAAATTTCCAGAAGCAGCATAGCAAAGGCCAAAGGACATAAAAGGCAGCTGCACCCGGCATCCACTTTGTCTCCAGTCTTCACCCATCTACCTCTAGACCAACTCATCTACAACTGAAGCTGTGAAACAAAGGACTGAGACCCATCCAGGTACTGGATGTATACCAGAGGGACTATACAAGCCTGCAAACTCCACAGTTCTACTGGAAACCTGATATATATGGACTTTCAAATCATTTGTATGTATGTGATTGCTTTAATCATTTAACATTTCTCTTATAGTTTGTTGCTTTCCTTTATAAGAAACCTTTAGTTTTAGATACTAAAGGATTGGCTGGCAACATGGTGAGATCCAGACTTATATCGACCTGGTAATGTGGCTGACCCTTTGGGTAAAGAGCATAGAGTTTTAAATAACTTAACTCTTGACTGGACCTAGTGGCTGATGGGGAGCCAGAAGGAGATGGTAAGTCCCTGCTGAGATGACGGTGATCTCAGCTCCTGAACCAATTTTAAATTCAATAGCCTTGCGATGAATATGGAGTTTCACCCTCCAGGCGGGCTCCATATCAGAACAAGTCCCAGATCCCAGAAACAATGTTTGTTGATTGTCTGTAACACCAGTCAACTCCCGGACTGCTTTGGTGCAGCGAACAGCAAAATGTCCATATTTTGTGCAATTAGTACACTCTGCACCTCTGGCTGGACATGTATCGTGTCTTGGGTTATGGCTTTTTCCACACACTTTGTGCCGGTAGTTGGAAATTTGTCCCTCTTAGCCTGGGAATTCTCTCTCATTGCCTCTGGGATTTTATGGTAATGACTTTTAACACTCAAGTAGCTGCTTGCAGTTTTTACACTAGTTTCAAGTTTTTCAAAGTTTGTCAAGTCTCTCTAGGTTCTGCTGTCTCACCATTTCAGATTTTTGCTATTTGAATACCTGTGGCTTGGGTTAAATCTCTCTCCAGGTGTAGCTGCTGTGAAAAGATTTTATCTGTAAACCCAATAATCAGCTTGTTTCCAATATTTTCATGTTTTGCATTCCCAAAACCAAAGTTTTCAGCCAATAAAACATTCAACATTTTCCCAGCTTCTTGACTTCTCTGGTGAAAATATATTTTTGATTTAGTTGGGGTGGTCCTGCTATGAGCAGGCGATTGAGCTAGATGACCTCCTGAGGTCCTTTCCAACCCTAATCTTCTATGATTCTTTTGTAAACCACATATCTCGGGGGTATAAAGTATGCATCAAATATTGCCACAACTCTTTTATAGTCATCTTTGTGAATGTCTTCAATAAATTCAAAAGATTTAAAGATATGCTCCATCTGCTTCCCCATAGCATGAATTAAAGACGATACCTGTATATTTCCGGTTCCTTTGTGGAGCTTGTTTGCAATTCAAAATCTTGTTTCCAGGTTGTCAGTTTTGAAGGTTTGTCAAAACTGAAATTCTGTGAGGCATTGAAGCGTGGCATGTGGATGAGATCCTGCAACCTTTTATTGCTATTTTCCTTCTCATTCCATCTTAGTTTATTCCTGACATCGTGTCATGTTCCTGTGCCACCTATGGACTGACTACAACCAGGTCTGGCTGAGGATAGTTCAAATATGGCATTTTACACATGGCACCACTTAGTGACTGAACAGTATAATACAGGCCAGTGTCCCATTACAAGAGCCATCCCCATCTCCTTGCTGACCAGACAGGAAGCAGCAGCAATGGCCTGGGCTGGAGATGAGCACAGGGTGACGTGGGCCCGATCCCAGCTTTGGGCTGACCATAAGTGAGACAGTTGCCCCCCCCATGGCTTGTTGCCCCCTGTTACTCCTCAGGACAGGACTGGCCCCTCACCTCCACTCACCCTTTGGGATGGGACTGGCCACCTCCTTCCTGGCTCTGGGATGGGACCTTCTCACTAACCCCCTGAGCAGTCGTGGCCTGAGGGGGAAGTGGAGGTGCAGATTTTTTTCTGAAATTATGTCCATGGCATCGATATTATTACATCTCCAGTTTCTTCTTTTCTTAACACTCTCTGGACAAAACTGGGCAGGTTTTTAGCCTCTGATGATGCCCCTCAGCAGGTTGCTTGGGGGGATTGAATCCAGGACTCTAAAAGTGGGAGTCTTCACTGCTTGAGTGAAAGGACCAACTTTGTTAGCAGCAGAGACGATAGCAGACTCATAAAATCTCTGTACACGCTTCATCCATGAGAGGGGGACAAAGACACAGACCGAATTAATGTGTTGTAACCACCTTCTTGTTCTCTTTAATACCAAAAGGGTTATTGAATTCGGGCCCCCATCTTAAATATTCAGCTTTATATTCACAGCCTTTTCATACGAACTGAATTCCAAACCAATGCACAGTTAAATACTACACCCACAGACAGAAACAGTAATGACTCGTGTCAGAGATGAGATGGTGAGTTGAGGGAGCTAGCAGATATGTTCCAGAGGAAAGGAATTACAGAGAAAAAGACCCTTGCACTAGCGGTGCTGACACTGTGTGAGAGGACAGTGGAGGCTGGTGCTGGATGAGTGAAACTGGAGCAGGGGCATAACTGGAGAAATATCCATTTAAAACTGAATTTTTAAAGTTACGTTGATAAATTTGCCCCAAACTTGCAAACAGTCATGCACACAAGTCGAACCTGTGGAGTTCCATGGAAATACTTGAATGTATGTAAGTGTTTGAAGACTCAAGGCCCTAATTTGTTGTTAGAATTTAGAGTCCAGCAATATTCCTAACAACTCCAAAGTGTCCCCTCTACTCACTGACTTTCATTTCCCCTCTAACGTATTGTAATAAACAACAGAGTTTTCTCTGCTTTCGTGCCACACTACAGTAAAATTTATCTGCTTTATTTTCTGATCTGGGTCTCTTTGTCTTCTTCTTTTTTCCTTTCTTTTTCCTCTCTCTTTTTTCTTTTTGGTGCTTTGGTTTTATCTTAGACTTTTAAAAATGGAACCTGGCTGTAAAATTCACTGTATGGATTATCCATTTTTCAAAAGAGTGCTCTTGACTTTATGTGGGGAGAGAATTCAGGCTGAATATATATAACTTTAATCGAGCAAGCAACAAAAACGCTTCCTTCAGAGAGTCCCTCGCAGTTCACTAAGAAAAAACAAAGCCGAACCACTGAATCATAAGCCTCCAGCTTAATTATAGAAGCACAGCAGCACGATAGTGTGGCGATGATGCTACGAATGCACAGCCTCCATGTTGAGTGTGTCCGCTCAGACTATGAGGTGTGAGCAGATGTAGAGCTGGTCTAAATACTTCTTCAAAAACAATCCATTTTTACAAAAGAAGCAGCAGAAGCTATTTGCAATTTTGGTGTGTCAAGTGGGAAGGGAAGGTCGGTGGAGGGAGTATTTTCATCAGTAAGAAAAAAACAGTGGCACAAAGAAAAGAAAAATAGTAGGTAGTTGTAGGAAAATGACAGCAAAGAGAAAAGTATCAAATTGAGATCTCCCTTCTAGTGAGCTGGGGCATATGATGGATGGTGGCAATTTTGTGGAAATTGTATGATCTGACTCATTTTTAAGTGTGGTTTGAGAATAATCAAGTGAATTTCATAATCAGTGGAATAATTGAAAAGAAGGAAATGCTTCGAGCAGCCTTGACAAGTGATCATTTATCATTTGTGAAAATCCCAGTGCGCCTGTCTCCTTTCTTCCCGTACTGCCACTCAGGCTTTTCACCTTGGCGTTTATAAAGTAGCCTATCACCTAAGCACGGAGATACTTTGGGGATCCTAAAATCCTACTTCAGCAGATTATATATCACATGCCCAGACAAAGAAGCAAATATATATCATCCATTCATAGAGCCAGCACGTTTTGCTGTTCACTACAGGCCAGAGAAGTTAATTTCCATCATTACCCTTTTGGGTTCAGAACTGAGTAAAAACACAGACTGCATACTGCTTTTCATCCCCAGCATTAGGTAATGGATCTCCACTATGCCCCGGGAAGTAATATCATGGTGTATTTTGTCATTTATTATTTGCATTGCTGTATAGCCTATGATCCCCACTCAAGGATCAAGATCTTATTCTACCAGGTGCTATACAGAGAAGCAACAAAGAGGACAGTCCCTGCCCTAAAGAAATCACAGGAAAATGGCACACAAGATGTAACATGTAGCAGAAACAAGCAAAGAGGGACAGGGGAGGTTGTGAGGATGAGGACACAGTAAATCAAATAGAGTTTAGCAGAAAAGTAGAGGTCTCAGCTAGCCTCTTGTCTACACGTGTAGATGTGAGTGATTTATACGCATCATCGCATTATTATTCCCATTTTACAGATGGGGAAATTCAGCCTATAAAAGTTAAGGTTAAAACTTTTCAAAAGTGTCCACTGATTTGGGGTGTTTCCATTTGTGAGGGACTTCAAGTGGAGCCCCACTGAAAATGAGACTATTCAGTCTGACGTTGGGTGCCCGAAAATGGAGGCATTCAAAATTAGTGGCCAGTTTTGAAAATTTTGGTCAGGGCCCTCAGTGCTATGGCAAGGTTTTGCAATCCTGGAATCCAACGCCTCAGACCTCTCTTCTCAGCCCTGTACCTGGAGCATGCCCCTCTCCCTGAAAGGAGCAGATTGTCTTTTGGAGAGCAACAGAGTAGAGTAGGGGCTGAGAAAGACATAAGAAGAAAAGTGAACGAAAGGCAATTTCATTAAATTCATAGAGGATAAACGGGAAATCAAAATTTTGGGTGCTGCTTATCCACGTACAAGCACTGAACCTCCCACTGCTAACTTGTTAGTTGGACTAAATCTCTTCTGATTTATTCATATGCCAGCAATTGCTTATTCATGCATCAGGACTGCTTTCATACTGGATACCTGCTCTTTCTCTGGGTCTTGGTCTTTGTCTTTCTTGCCAGGTTCTTGATACAAATAGCATTTTGCTTTAAATCACAAATCTATGAGGATCAACCCCCCTCATTATCTCTATGATCAGTCTGACCCTCTGTTTCCTTTCCTATTAAAAAAGCAAATTCCACTGGGGGCAAGAATTGCTAATGGGAGGGTTTCTTTAGTCATCCTCCGAGCCATTAATCTTCACATCTCCTTGCTCCGTACGGTACATTCACATGTTTAATTTAAGAAGGTTATCTGTCAGAAATGATATCTCGAGGTAATGGTAAACTGGATAAATATGTCAGAAACAATAGCTCCTGCTGTGTGGAACAAATGTTCGGAAAATACATATTTTGGTGGAATCTGGAGACTGCAAATCAGGTCAGACTGACATCTCTGTTTCATAGCATTTAGCTCGGCTCTCTTAGTTGCTCCTGACGGCTGCAGCATCCCATTGCAGAAGCTGAGCAGACATCCTGTTTTGGGTTTAATGGAGCAAAACCTGCAAGACATCTCCAGATAAATCATTCGGAGTTTCCAGTGGTGCCCTACAGACTAACTGGCCTGCTGCTAAATAATGAAGACGACTGATTTTGGACATGAAGTCCTTGATTCAGTAAGCAGTAAAATAGCAGCAGCAGGGTAAGCGGATCATGCTTGTGGGTGAGTCATGAAGCTCCTGAGAGGAAGAGTGTCACACTGGTAGAGCAGGTCTAGTTGGCCCGTATAATTTGATTCATGTCATTATCATAGCTTTTACATGGTGGATTGCATCTCATGGGTCTTTTGGATTCTCCCTGTTCCTTTCGTCCAGATGTATCACTAACGGTATGCCCACATGGTGGCTGGGGTATGAATGGCAGCTTGGGAAGAAATACCCGCACTTTAACTAAAAGGAAACAAGAAGACACCATCATGTGAGGCTCCACATCAGCAGCGTAGGCCCACCTGATCCTCCCTGGGAACAGAGTCACTTGCGCAACTGTCACTGAAGGATGAAGCTCTACGTCCTCGCTTCTGTCTTTAGCACGCTAGCTAGGGTGCTGCTGCCATAGTTACGTTTACGTGACCTTCCACTCGATGCAGATGACTCTCAAGAGCGTAGAACGTCTACGTTGCTCCGAAGCGTGGGCTACAGGGGTGTCAATAGCAGCATGCACCAAAGTGCTGTGCACTAACCCCCTTCCTCCCCACCACTGTGAGGCAGGCCTGCCAACAGGGGAAGGCAAGAGGGGCAATTTCCAAGGGGCCCAGAGATTTCAAAGGCCCAGGCATATAGGAGGATAGATATGTATCCTCCTCTCCTCCATACCTCCCTCTTCCCCCGAGGGTGCTCATGCTCTCCGCCCCTCCCCTGAGCCAAGTTTATTCATTATGCACCAGGCAGGGCCCTGGGCAGCTGAGGAGATGGTATCTGCTACTTAGCTTCCCGGGTTCATCAATAATCTCCCTGGGGAGTCCAAAGGATCTGGGAAGCTGAATAGCAGATACTTCAGCCACCCGGGAACCTGCATGGCACATAATAAACAACTAAAAACTTCTGGTGGAAGTCCACTTGCACCTCAACCATTCCTTTCTAGGGGGGCATTGACTGCTCTGCCCTGGGTCCTGGGATTGCTGTTGGTGGGCCTGGGAACAGGCACAAACTTAAAGGTCCCAAGTCTGCACGAATGTAGTCGTGACCTTTAAGTTTACTCCCGTAGTGTCCGCATGGGGAAGTCACAGTGCAGTCCTTTGGTGTGCACTGGTATTTGCACTCCCTGCTCTGAACTGTGGGGCGGCCTTTAGTCCTTGAAAGCCCTTTCCCATTGACTGGCGCATCCTGAGGGGGCCTCATCCCTCCATCAGCAACTCCTACCCTTTCTTCACAGCCAGTTCCTGTGGCTATGTCAAAGCACCTGTTGATGCTGGCCTACTCACCTCTCACCCTGCTTCTGCAGGGCCTGTGCAAATCAACTGTATAAACAAATCCAATCAGAGCGGTAACATTTTACACCCACCAGGCACATGTGCAAAGGGTGACAAAAAGAGGCAAGGTGGTGGAGAAGCAGGCTGGCTTTCTCTATTGAGCTATGGAGGTGTCTCCTCTTCATGCCACTCAGTTCTTGCCATTTGAACCAAGATGAGTTGCTGAACGAGAATTTCGAAAGAAGCCAAATAAGGCCAATCATCACCTACATCAAAGCTATGAGACGAGAGGGTTCTCCCTCCAAAAGTGTGGCCATGCCTCATGTAGCGTACTCACCCTATGAAGACCGAGAGCTTTTGTGTGTGTGCTGTATTTAGTGGAGGGCAGGTTATAATCCCAAAGAGAGACATTCACCCTATGCACACAGCCAGCACCACTTAGGTCCCACATGAACGTCAAAAGAGGACTTCTATAGGCTTCAGACTTAAGCCCATATACAGTTTTTGAACAGATTGAGCGATTGTTGGTTAGGGGTGTGATTTTTTTTTTAACTGAACTAGTTAAATTGGTACAACCCTGAGTGCGTTATTTTGATCAATTGCTTGTTTCAATAAATTTTCAGGAATAAGATATACTGGTGTAAGCACCTTTGTACTGGTCGAACTCTGTCTGAATTAGGGGTTGTATTGCTTTACCTGTATTGGCTTCCAAACTGATACACTTGCAGTGGTACATCAACGGTGTGTGGACAAGCCCTTAGTTGAGTCCAGTCCACGTGCTGATCCTCTGTAGAAGGGCAAATTCCATCCATAGGGCATACATGATGCTGTCCTATCAAGCTTTGCATGGATCTTCTGTTGAATGTAGGTTTGGTGTAACTTGGTTTGTTGTAAAGTTCCAGAGGGCTATCTGTGTTAGTCTGTATACAGCAAAAACAATGAGAGTCCTGTAGCACCTTAAAGACTAACAAATTTCTGCGGGCATAAGCTTTTTTGGCTGAAACCCACTTCGTCAGATCTGCAGCCCACGAAAGCTTATGCCCATAGAAATTTGTTAATCTTTAAAGTGCTACAGGACTCTTGCTGGTTTTTTTCGTTTGTTGTGTTGCTAATCACTGTCGGGCACTGATTCTCTGCTGGCATCAGTCAAGGTCACTGAAGCTGGGCTGATTAACACCAGCTGGGCATCCCGCCAGATCTCATCATCGCAGAGTGAAGCTTGCAGAGTTTGGACTCACGGGAGTGTTTGGATTCCTGCCTCTCCTCTGCTCTGCTTCCTAGCACTTCCCAGCTCCCTTGGTGCTTTATATCTGAATGTGATCACCTACATGAGGGCTAAACTAAGCCCCACAGCCATGATGAGAACCATACGGGCAGACCCCCATGACTTCAGTGGGACTTTGTAAGGGGGAAGGGGTCCACCTGTGTGCAGTTCTTTGCAGGATCAGGACCTTAGGTGTGTAGACTGATTTTGGATGTCTTAGTAATTGGAATGGGGTTATAGGCTCACCAGTTGATCTGATCAGAAGATAATGAGGTTTTTGTCCCAGAATCAGGCTCCAGAAGAGTTTTATAGGGACCCCGGGGTGCCTGACAGGAAGGTTCACAGTGACAGCCAAATTTGTATAATTTATAAGCTTTTATTAAGATAACATAAAATGATTGACAAATGACTGATTAAAAGAAAATGATCTAATGGATAATACAGTCTTATTTTAGAGACTCATGTGATTGATATATATATATATAGTATGCTTTGGATTAATATACTCACAGTCTTCCCTGGTTGAGAGAGATGTCCGGTTCCTCAACTCTTGAGTAGAGGGCTGAAGAGCTTAGGCAGTGCTCGAGGGCTAAGAGCAATAAGGTTCAAACTAATACTACAAATAATACTAAGTATAAATGAAGAACAAAATCTTAACACTAACTAAAAGAAGCTTCAAGAAGGAGTCGCTGACAATCGCCCCAAGTAACACTATTTGCCCCTTCTTATACCCCGCGTAGTAGGGGTCCTCCTTCTAAGTCCAAATTTGGATTCTTCACCCCCAAATTAGTAGGGTACCCTTATTCTATAGGCTGGCAGGTTTGTACGTATTAATGACATCTCCACATCTTTTCCAGATGGTTCATTTATCTCACCTTTGTTATTTCTGGCCCTTTTCCTGGGTTCTGTGGTATATCTGTGAAGTTTACTTGGGGCATAACCTGTGACAGTCCCCTCCTTCCCCCCATTTTGATTCCTCCTGACTTATCTAGGACTTAACCATATATGTCCTATCCTTTAACTCATCATTCCTTATCTGGGCCAAAGGCCCCGAACACATGTATGCTGACTGCCTTAGCCTTCATACAGGACATGGCCTGTAAGGTACCTTGCATTACAGCTATAATACTTTAATATCAATCTATGATTCTGTTATAACAAAACAACAATATAATAAAACAAAAAACCAAAAATGTATAAGGAAAGATAGATATATATATGTGTGTGCAAGCAGGCAGGCTAGTCCAATAGACTACAGATGTCAGCTCATTTAGTTTACATGTTCTAACACTCAAGGGGCTAGAGACAATCCCATCATCCCTATTCCCCATATGCTTAAACACTTTATTTAAAAAGTAGCTCTCAAAAAACCAACTGACCCACTAAAACTAACTTTAAAGGATGCCAAAACTTATGTGACAGAGGGGTGTGTGCGTGTGGTAAAATTCCCTCTCCCTCAACCTAACATATTTTTGCTTTAGTATTTGTTATTGATACTCCATAACAATTCTCCATCCCAACTTTCCAGAGCATTGTAGCAGCTTTTTTTGGTCAAAGCAATTGTGATTCTCACAGTTTAGAGCAACTGCACCTGTATTTGCCCTCAGTGATCCAGAAAGGACTCCCATTCTTGGCTTCCAGCTCCCCAGCCATTGCCTTTCTGGGTGAAGACCCGTCTCTCTCCTGTAGGAGTGGGGTATTTCCAGGCTGCACAGTTCTCTACCTTCTCTGCATTATTCTCAGCAGAGACTCACCCGCTTGTTTTCTCTTCCAGAGACTGATAACAGAGTGATTGCTAATTGTTATAAGTACCGCACTGCCCGTTCTGTGCAAGCCTATTTTATTCTTAAGGAAAAAGCACTACAGAGAAAACTCATGAAAAACAATTAAAAAAACCTAACTGCATGTTCGTAAGTTTCCCAGGGTTCACCACAACCCTAACATGGGCTCAGGTAGAAGCCCTCCTTCAAATCCCCACCCAAGGCCTCTCCTTGTGGCTATAACTCCGCTACAGCTTCAACTCACAACTAGCACTGTATTATGAGGCCCAGTAGGCCTAGTCCTTCCAACCCCTTCCCTAAGGACTGGTGCCTTCCATTGGCTCTTTCCTGGATCAGGAAGAAGGCCCTGCATCAGTTTAAAACCAGGCTATTTATCCAAAAATCCTTTCTTTGTCTGTTGGTCCCTGTCTTTATTAAATAATAATTATTCACAACACACAAAAAGCTGAGTGGGAGGAGAGAAAGCAGTGAGGGGAAGCATGAGCTATGACAGCTGGGTGTATTCTTATCCGCAAGTTAAAGAAGTATGAGTTGGATGAATGGACTACAAAATGGATAGAGAACTGGCTAGATCATAAGACTCAATGAGTCATGATTAATGGCTCCATGTCTAGCTGGCAGCCGGTAGCAAGCGGGGTGTCCCAGGGGTCGGTCCTGGGGCCGGTTTTGTTCAACACCTTCATGAATGATCTGGAGGATGGGGTGGATGGCACCCTCAGCAAGTTTGCAGATGACACTAAGCTAGGGGAGTGGTGGACACCCTTGAAGGTAGGGATAGGATACAGAGTGACCTAGACAAATTGGAGGATTGGGCCAAAAGCAATCTGATGAGGTTCAACAAGAACAAGTGCAGAGTCCTGTACTTAGGGTGGAAGAATCCCATGCACAGCTACAGACTGGGGACTGACGGGCTAGGCAGCAGGTCTACGGAAAAGGACCTGAGGATTACAGTGGGTAAGAAGCTGGATATGAGTCAGCAGTGTGCCCTGGTTGCCAAGAAGGCTAACGGGATATTGGGCTGCATTAGTAGGAGCATTTCCAGCAGATCGCGGGAAGTGATTATTCCCCTCTATTCGGCATTGGTGAGGCCGCATTTGGAGTACTGTGTCCAGTTTTGGTCCCCTCACTACAAAAAGGATGTGGACAAGTTGGAGAGAGTCTAGCAGAGGGCAATGGAAATGATTAGGGGGCAGGATCACAAGACTTATGAGGAGAGGCTGACGGAACTAGGCTTGTATAGTCTGCAAAAGAGAAGAATGAGGGGGGATTTGATAGCAGCCTTTAACTACCTGAAAGAGGGTTCCAGGGAGGATGGAGCTAGGCTGTTCTTAATGGTGATAGATGACAGAACAAGGTCTCAAGTTGCAGTGGGGGAGGTCTAGATTGGATATTAGGAAAAGGTTTTTCCCTAGGAGGGTGGTGAAACACTGGAATAGGTTACCTAGGGAGTTGGTGGAATCTCCATCGTTAGAGGTTTTTAAACTGTGCCTTGATAAAGACCTGGCTGGGATGGTTTAGCTGAGGTTAGTCCTGTATTGAGCAGGGGGTTGGACTAGATGGCCTCCTGAGGTCCCTTCCAACTTATGATTCTAAGTCCAGCTATCATTCTGGAAGCTGTCTGAAGAGGTGGAGTGAATGGGGCACTGAGACAAATCTAGAATCTATTGAACTAGTATATGCACCCCTCTCCACGGGAGTGGTTTCAAAGGGTTGGTGATGGAGGAAGTACATTAGCATCCCCCTCCTCCTTGAGGAGTTACATACAATTCCACAATCACACATGCACAATTGTATTTTTAATACAATAGAGCCCAAAGGTGTTAACCCGGATTCAATAAGGTTTTAACTTAATTCAATAACATTTATCTTAACTCCATAAAATTTGTTCACGATATTATAGGATATATTGTCAGTCTGTCACAATGATCATTATCAATTTGTCTACAGTGAGGAAATGGCCTAATTGCTCCTTCTCAAGCTTGGAACATTCACCCAGGTCGTATGGAGACCAAGGCCACAGGCCTACCAGAGATCCTGCTCTGACTGTTAACAAAGCAGGGGGCATAGATGGGAAATGATCAAATAACAAATCAGTCTTAAATTCAGAGCAAAGTCAGTTGTGACACCAGAGCCCAGGTTTCAAAGTCTTTGCAGCTGACTAGTATGTATTTCAACAAAGGGGCCCAGAAGCCCATTTGACACAGTCATGGATAACTTACTGTACCTCTTCAGTTTTTCAAAGGTTGAGATGCTCCAGATTCACCCCTTTTAGTGACTCTTCTTTACTCAACACACTCACCTTTGAAGTACACTAAGTTCAGTAAATTGGACCATATTTTGTATCAGTCTAATAAGCCTAAGAGATGAAACTGTGCAAACTCACTCACTCTCTCTCTCTCTCTCTCTTGCTGCTGATAAATGAATGACATTGTGGTTACTCACTAGCAGACACCTGCTTCTTGTTCCTAAGTCTGAATCTTTTCTGTCTTGGTTTCTGTAAGATCCTGAAGAAGAATGAGATTTGCTAGTCATCTTCAAGAATGGTACTTTTAAGGCCTGTAAAGCTCTGGAGGGGTTGTGAATGAAGGGTTGCAAGGCAATGGGCAGAGAAAACCAATTTCTGCTTAGTGATGTACATGTCTGCAAATAGATACTAGACAGCTTCCTTTGCTCTCTTATCTGATTGGCTGATGCTCTGTGTTCTACACTTCCAATAGATGCTAACAGCATGGATAAAAATTGTTCACCAAAACATGCATTTCAACTAAGTCATGTACTGTCCCTCCTGTTAGGTTCCTTGTATATGAACAAAAAAGTTGGATAAAAACATAAAATGTTCTTTCTGGAAGGTTACCACGTAACACAACTTTATTTCTTAGAAACCAGAACTCTAACATACAGAATGAAAACACAGAGAGAGACAAAGCAGTCTGCTCCCTAATGAAGCCTGGCACAGCTCAACCCACCTTGTTCGAGGCTGGCTCTTGGCAGACTGACTGCTGAAGATCCAGACTGCACACTTCCTTACAGAGCCCCCAACCCTGCAGCGGGCCAGGAAAACCCTAAGGAGTTCAAGTGATAGCCTGTAATTTTAACAGTTTTCAATATACCTCACCTTTTATATCTAGAAGGACTGTGTCCATTTTAATTGATGCCATTGGTTTTGATTCCTATTTTGTTAAGGCTTTCCTCCCCTCCTGAACTCAATGCGTATTGCAGTAATTGGATTTGGCCCATCCTCTACATCCAAATGACTCAGACAAGAATTGAGAGGGACAGAAAGTGACAATGCGAGGCAAATATTTGACAAATATGTAGCCAGAGTATCCATTTCTAGGACAAGCAGAGAGACTGAAAATGGCATAAGCTCCTGATACAGCTGCCCAGAAATAGGTTCCAAATGATAAGATCATATTTAATTGGAATAAAGTTGTCAAAAAACAAGCAAAGATGCAAGAATGCAATTTGTTCATAAATGATCATTCTTCCAAAAACCATACAGATGCTGGGAAGTGGAAATTATTTCGGAATTGTACTGCCTAACATCAAGCCACATAAGATCCCTCCCAGACCTTTAATTAAAGGTGCAACTTCATAACAATTCATAGCTTGGCAATAATGACATTCCAGGTACCCAACCATGACTCTCCCTTGACACAAAAATACATCTTGGACCAGACACTTCACTGGTGTGAACTGTGGTGAGAATTGCCCACTGAGAGTCTGGTTTCATAATTCCACTGCAACTGTATGAATTCCTTAGATCCTGAAACAGTTCCAGTAATATTACACTGAAATAAATAGGCCATCTGCCTATAAATGACAGTGGTTAGTTAGCTGGTGCTCTGTAACCAGTGCTACTTCTTCAAGTAGTGTAGGATCATACATCTTGAAGAACTCCAGTTACTGCACAAGTGAGTAACTTCTGCTTTACCGTGCTGAGTATTTTCCTTGCTTTCTTCTCGTTATCTTCTGTTTCCATGTGCTGTAGCCAGTCTTCTCTTTTGTTTTAGATTGTAATCTCTTTTGGGCAAAGGATTATTTATACGTGTGTGTACAGTTCCTAACATAATGGAATACAAATAAATACAAATACAGCTAAGCAATACAAATAAATAATAATAATCGTTTTATATACAGTATAATCTCAGTGCAAGGGCAGGTTCCTTTGAAAAACAAAATAATGCAGAAAATTGAATGCAAAATATGGATTAAATCACATTGCGGATCCATCTTTAACACCTAGGGGCTGATTCTTCCCCCATTGGTGTCTCTGTAAATCGGGAGTAAACACTGAAATCAATGGAATTTAAAATGGTCTATAAGTGATCAAAGCTAGACGAGAATCAGACCCACTGACCTTTTCTTGGTGGGCTTGAATGTATTATAGGTCTCAACATGACCCCTATTGACTGCTACTGAGAAATGAATCAAACGTTATGAATGGCAGACACAGAATCTCGTGATTATAGCGGGAGTGTAAACACTAGACTAGTCTGGCATTTAAAGATTAATACCACAATCCTTTAGGCCAGTGGGCTAATAACAACAGGCAATCTTGTTAAGGGAGGCAATCATTTCAATCATGCAAATGATTAGCATCTGTCTTCAAAGCCCTGCGAGGTCCCTGCTGCTGCTGGTCACAAAGGCAGGTCACAAAGCAAGGGGTTTATAAATCACGGCTCCTCTTCAAAGCATGTCCAGCTGCTAAAGAACTGGGCGCTTCCACCCCACAGCCGAATGCAATGCTAGGGAGACTGAGTCATCAACATGCTGCAATGATTGTCAGAGACTGGGTTTTGCTATACCTCTGCAGCAGTAACAACACCGTGCTCCCCTGAGGAATGTTCTGTGACAGGGCAAGGCCACCATTTACTGTTTGCTTTTCCCAGCGTCAGGGGATGGTGGTTTTGAATTGCTCGATTTGAGAGATAGTGAATGAGGACGGTGCGTTGTCACAGGGTGACAGCCATCTTGAATGGGGAAGTTCTAAGTTCCATGTTATACAGGATGGTCCCTTCTGGCCTTGGCATCTATGAATCAATGACTCTCAGCCTGGGCCTCCCACCACACAGGCTGGTAAATTCGTTACTCCTAAAGATCTAGGCAGAGATTTTCAAAGGAACCTCAGAGTGGTGAACTCCTATTGACTTTCAGTGAAAGTTGGGTGCCTAATTCACTTAGGGATCTTTAAAAATCTCAGCATGATACCCTCCTCCCTACATACACATAGCAACCTAGGCTGAGCCAACCGCTGCCACATGTGAATGTCTTGTTTTAGCATCACTTCTTAAGACGGGGCCCACTTCACTCATCACTAGAATGGGAATAATCAGTTTGTTAACAACACACACCAGTGCTTCATGGCAGTTTAGGACAAGAAATGAAGAACACTATATCTTATGGTGGCAGTAGGGGGAGATTAGTACATGCAGAATGTAATTATTGTTCTTCGGCTAGCCTTAGTGCCATCTACAGGGGGTTGGCTCTTTGCGTCCTTCTTCTCCATTGCAATCTGCCTTGAAGCAGCACATCAGAAACCCTGAAGCTCTAAGATCTATTTCTACAACATCTATCCATCCACTTTGGGCCTTCAAATCTTTCTCTGACCCTCCACTTCCAAGTTTAACACCGGATACATCTTTCTGATCTTCTTTTTGCATGCCCAAATCATCTCAACTTTTCTAAAATTACTACCTTCACACTTCCTCGAATTCATTCATTCCAGACACGGTCCATTCTTGTAACTCCAAGCACCCTCTTCAACATTTTATTTCCACTGCATTCAAGATCTGTTCCTGTCTCTTCCTCGGTGCCCAACACGTGGAGCCATACAGAAGTGAGGTCCTGACCACTGTCCCTGAGATCTTACTTTAGGGTGTACCAATTGAAGATGGGATTGAGCAGGATATTAGCTGTTAGTGTCAGATATCCAACTACATACTGGAACAACAGGTCACCCTGCTTAGTACCTGGAGGCCTCTGGTTATGTGGAATTGATGGGCATACAAGATATTGCCCTCTTCCTTCAGATTTTTTTTCTTTTGTATCATCTGATTTTTCTAGTGAAGGGAAAGTGTCCATTGACCTAATGATTGTTACTGCTCTGTGGAGGTTTTATAAGGAAGCCAAAGGACAAACAAAACTCTCTTTGGATTTCGCTATAAACCTGAAAACTCAAGGCTAGGCTTTCTCGAAAGGTATTCAGGCATGTTTTAAGTTAGACACACACACAAACACAGCGAAGTTCAGAGCAGATACAGACCTGAACTTTGGAGCTGGTCCCTATCCTTAAAATGGTCAGATCCAAACGCAGAATCCAAATACTCCTGAACTTGCGTAAAGTTCAGAACTGCATCCAGACTGGGCTCTGCACTTTGTGATTCAATCCCATCTAGCATGGGTTGAAAAATCCTGGGATTTTTTTCCATGACATTTTTAAAATTATGTGTTTTGTTTGAAATTTTTCCCTGAAAAGCTTCAAAATTTTGACAAGAAATGTGAAATGAAATTAATCAAAAAGATTTGTTTCATTTTGTTTTCAACTGAAATGTTCATTTTATTTGTGGTTACAAGAACAAAAACAAAACAAAAATGTCCATTTTCCATTTCCTCGCCTCCATTTCTCTTCCTTATCTGCTTCCTCAATCCCTCTTTTCCCCTAGAAAAAGTAGGAAAAAAAGAAAATGTACGCATTCATTTAAAATCTTTTCCACACTTTCTTTCCCTTTAGTAGTTTCCCACTTTATTTTCCATTAGAAATAATGGGAAAAAGTTTTTTAAAAGGGTTGGTGGGGAGATGAACTAATGTTTTGCTTTCATTTTCTCACCTACTCTTATTTTTCCAATGACAAAGGAAAAAAGAGTAACAAAGTGTTTTCCCCCAAAAAAGTGAGAGAGGAATTCAGAAGTAAAAAGAGGTAAATTGTGGTTCATTTTTTGTCACACTTTTCCAATGGAAAAAGTAAAGTGTGCAAAAGTATTTGTTCATCACTTGCTCTCTTTCCCAATGTTTCTTCTAGAGGGAAAATATAAAGAAGTAAAATATTGTGGTTTTCCCTACAATTTCAAAACAAAAAATGTTAAAAGTACCAAAAACCAATTTCAGGTTTGCTCTTTTGTTTTAAAATCTTCTCAAATAACAAAAAAGTGTAATCAAAAACAAATTTTTTTCTACAGAAAATGTTGCTTTGACTTAAATCCCTCTTTTGATAAATACACTATTTGTCAGAAAAAAATATTGCCCACCTCCAGCCTGATCCCTGCTTTCACGTGAGACTGGTTTGCATTTTGAGCAGAGCTGGAACTGTTTATCATCTCAGGAGGACAGAAACCCTGTGCAGGGTGGTTTTTCTGCACAACGCCAGCCTTAAGCCAGAAGAACTAGATAGTTTCAGCCACATTTCTCTCTGTCTCTTGTGTTCTGAAACTGATTTCGCACAGTTCCAGTTTTATTATCTTCTTTATGCAACCACTCTTTATCCAACCATGCATGTCAGAATGCAGCTAAAAGTCCTCATGGAGACAGACACTCTCATGAAGCTGATTATCTTGGCAGCTAATTGCCCTACAAACTGTATAGAAAACAAAATCGTATTGATTTTGCAGAAGTGTTCCGAAAATACCACTTGGATGAGCTGAGTCTTTATTTTTAAAAAAGATGAAATAATTCCATATGCTGAAGTGGAAATGCTTTGCTGTTCAGCCCTGTCATCCCCTTATTCTCTGATCAGCCATTGCTCAGACTTATTTGTGGCTTGATGCTGAAATGTTCTGCTGGTTCCAGTGTGAGGTATTCATGAAAAGGGCAGTTCATTTGCTGTTGCTACTGCTGCTAGCAAAACTACAGCTGGCTGTCGTCAACCAGAAAATTTACAGAATACTTCTGGCGCTATTCCTCCTAAATGGGTGCGCTTTCTTATAAAATCACATCTTCTAGAACTAGCTTTCAGATGAACTCAGTGGCAATGCACAAACAAAACTCAAGTTACAGAAGAATCAGGATCTCTAACAAACTGTTTTAGAAACACAGAAGACAACGGAGGATGTGACTGGTGTCCTTGCACTCAGAGGCAATAGGTCATGTACAGCGCCTAGCACAATGAAGCCGAGCATCGAAGCACTAGTGCAATATAACGGCAATTGGTGGGCTATAAGAAAAGATTGTCTCCATTCAATGCTTCAAAAGAGAGCAAGCGAACCGTCCTCCGAAGTCCCAGTATCAATTCCTTGCCAGCATGCCCTGAGGGAAAATTCCTGCCCAAGCCCACTCATGGTGAGGAGTGGAACCTTGTGCACAGGGTCAAGAATCGTCATCTTTATGTTTCTGAGACCCACTCCTGCTGCAGTCAGCTGGCTCAGTGCCATCCACGCCAGTCCTGCTGCTGACTGAATCAACAGCCGTTCTGACAGGCAGCCTGTCACACTGCGTGTGGCTGTGGCTAGTCCTGTAAGCAGGCAGGGCTCTGTGCATACGTGCGTGTGTGTCCGTATATTGTTCTTGCTTAAACCTGTGTTCCCTGTATGGAATGGAAGCAAAGCGCAGCTCTGCTGGTAGGGATTGGCTGAAATTGTACCCAGCCTCTCATTGGAATCTGTCATCTCCATTTTCTCGTAGCTCAGTTAGAAGTAAAGGCCTGATCCCTGCAGCTCCTCCCGTGGGGCACGGTCAGGAGTGCAAGGTTGTTGCACTCCAATTCAAGGGGGAGCAGAAGCTCCAGCTTGGTGCTAGTAAGGCTAATTGCTAGGCACAGCTCTCCACAGGGAGCAGAAGTGCTTCTCGCTTGGGGCGTGCTGACTTCGTCTCAAGAGGACAGCATCAAAGGAGGCGGGACGTGGCTGGAGAATGGACCGGAAAGGGATAGGCTTACGCGCGGCCCCGAGAATGCCAGCGTGGCAGACAGTTCTCTGGTCTCAGAGACAGTTCTCTGGTCTCTTTGCACATAGGCTGGGAGAACTTGGCAGCAGCATATTAGGGTCCACTACATGCCCAGTCCTGCTCAGCACTTTTTACCACTGTAGTAAATATTTCTCCTGTGGTAACACCCACAGGGTGAGGGCCCCATTGTGCAGGGTGCCGTACAAACACAGGAGAGAGCCAATTCCTGTCCTGAAGGGTTTATAATCGAAAGGCACAGACAAAGGGCAGGGGAGGTGGGTACAACATACAAGCAAATGAAAATGCTGAAGAATTGGCCCATCTCTGGAAATGACATGGCCTGTAGGATGGGTGTGACTGTGTTTTTTCGGAAGGGGGTGTGGTTGGAGGAAGGAAAGAGGAGAGGGAGTAGGAAAAGACAGAAGGGAAAAAGGAACTCCCTTGCTTTTCGACTGTACATGTAAAACTCTGTACAGGGGTCACTCCCAGAAAGCAAAGTTTCCCAGACCTCTTTCAGGGCTGGTTCCATTCTCCTTCTCCCTGGCCATCAGTCTTGACCAGGATCTTGGTGAGGAACAAATGAGGAGCCCTGAGATGACATCAGGCTGTCTGGAGTGTCTGATTTATTTAGAAAGTAATTGAAACAAGAAAGCAATTCTTCCCAGGCTCCTTCCCCAGATGTTGCTGTTCACCTACCCCGGGGTTCCTGGCTTCTGTAGCAGTTACCAATACCCTAGTTATCCAAATCCTCTCTGATTTTTAACTAAACCACTTGGCTAGGTTCAATAAGTGTAGTCAATATCGAAGCATGGCAGGGGTTTTATGGTGCAGGATAATAGGCATATCATTTCTATTTGAACAAACCCAGTCCCAGTGTAACATCTTACACCTTGTATAAAAGATAAATGAGAGAGAAGGAAAATGGTAGTTTATGTAAAAATGTGTTTTAATAAAGCTCTGTAAATTACACTAAGGGATATTTTAACAAGATACCATTGCAGGAGCCGAACTGCAGCCACGGTTTGATCATTCCTGTATTTTTTTTATTTAACAGCCAAAATACAGAACTCAATTTACAAGGTTTTAGCCATGGTAGATGAATTTTTGTGGGATAAATCCACATGCTGGTTTTGATATCGGGATGCACTATTGAGGCACTCAGCCTTTTTATTGTTATTAGGCCTGGCTGTCAAAGCCAGTTATATTGCTCTCCTAAAAACTAGATGCAAGATTGCTTGACTCACTCAGGCATCGATAAAAATGATTTGTTTATTGCAAATTTTTTTATTATTATTCACATGGAGACAGTGAGCTCATATTCCTCAGTCCTTGGTCTCTCCCAAGAGCTAAGCCAAGTCAACAGATACCTTTCCAGTGGGTCATGGCTGCTGCTAAATACGTATGTGGCCACGTCTGGCCACAAACCCCTAAATGAAAGGAACACCAGGGAAAAGGAGCAAGACCATCCAATGAGCTCCTTTGACTTCTGTTAAAGGTGAGCTCTCCTGTGGATACTAATCTGCAACTAGAATTTTTCAGCGACATGAAGTTTTTTTTATCAGAAAATGCTGATTCATTGAAACCAAACCTTTTCTCAGTTCCAGGAGGATATTTCTGGTCAAAGCTAGACAATACATGCCCCCCTTTGGGACAGCCAATAGCCCCAGGGTCTGGTCACTGAGCTGAGGTGTGAGGCCCATGTTTCATTACCTGTTCCAAATCACCCAGAGCAGGACTTGAACCTGAGGGTCCCACTTTACAGGCAACTGTCCGAACAGCCAGCTAGTGGTTATTTGGGGTCTCACTTCTCTTGCTGGTGTTTTGTGAAAAGCTTTGAAAGATCACGAGGCAGAACAGGAAACATTTCCAAAACCTCATAAATTGTCACAGGTGGGAAAACCATTTCCCGCCCAGCTCCATTTGCAACTAACATGAACTGCCCTGGCCCTTCTCTGGCTCCTTTGCGCCGCTCTCATGGCACTAAGCAGCTGTAACACATGCCAGAGCAACCACTTGCAGATTCCCTTGGCGTAAGGGGAATTTCTAGCTGGAAGAGAGCTGGTTTAGTCAGCTCTCCACCGTTGCTCTTCATTCCTAGTGTCGGGGTCACGTCAGAGCTTTGGCTGAAAAACAAAGCATGTCCCGATCGTTGTTACTCTATGTCAATGGGATGGGGGCTGCTGCAGCCTGAGGGTGCTCTAACTTGCACCAGGGGTTGAATGGGTACGCAGACATCCCCCAGCTTGTGTGGGCATAACAACTATTTTGCTGCAGCTTAACTCTGCATGAGGACTGGTGCCACTGTTTTCGCGGCAGCGCTTTTCTACTTTTCACACTGTTCTACTGAATGGAGCTCCCACTTGGAGTTTGCCAGCTCCTGAAACTCTGGCCTATGGGTCTGTCTACACTGCCGCTGGGAGGAAGCCTCCCAGCCCGGGTAGATAGACTCACACTAGCAGGGCTTGAGCGAGCACACTAGCAGTGAGGAACATTGGGGGCTGGAGTGTGGTTTTGAACCACACCTTGCAGGTAGGGCTACATGCAAATAAGATGCTGTGGAGCCCTGCAAAATGGCCAGGCTTTAGCTTGTGATTTTGTGTAAAAATTTTTGCTTGCAGTGGGATGGGCACCTCCTGTAAAGATCTCAGCATTGAGACCGTGTCCTCCTAACAAGCTATTGCTGAGAGAGGCCAGTCCTTGTCATATAATTGCTCTTTTTACTTCCAATTTATGTAGCCGGTCCTTATCAGACACAACGTACCATAAGACGTCTGGAAGAAGAATGGAAAGGGACCACCTCTTCTTTGTGTATAGTTGCATATGGAGGATGGGTCAAAGGGCATGGATATTGCTCACTCTTATGGCTGATGTAATTGCAACTAGAAAGACTCGGAAAGCTCTGCTGGCCAACCAGTAGTCCTATTCTCTTTCCATTTATTGAAGGCATTGTTCCCATCTCGGTACTAAACAAGCCTCATAAGGCACGTCCAGAACCTTTGCCTCAAATTTCTGGGAAAGACCATTGCCCACAGCAATTAATGTCTCTAAGGTGTTAATGCATAGAAGTGAATCAGGTAGCTGTGTCCAATACATCATAAATTGCCTGAAAACAGGTTTAACCAAATCTTGTCCTTCTTGAATTATGATATAATCTATTAGCCTGTGCACCCAGGAGTAAAATCCATCAAGAGAAAGACCTTACTCCAAAGGTGAAAAATGAACTGGCTCTAACAACCAAGCAATCAAGTGTACTCACAAACACATGGCAGGACAGTAGGCCTTTCTTCCGTTTCACCTAGACTCCCCAACCTCTTGCCTGTAGGAACATATTTAAATGCCTTTTCCCCCTTCATCTATCTGAAGATAGCTGAGAGTAGCAAAGATCCAGGAATGGAATAGGTGAAAATGGCAAACTCATGCAAGGTAAGCTGGTAAATATGGTCTGACTTGTTCAACAAAAGGAAAGAAGCTGGTTGCTACTGTAAGTGCTTGGCTGGTTCTAAGCAACTTTAATAGAGAAGAGAAAACCAAATTTTCACATCTTATCGTTTGATAACTTTGCTCATTGAAAACTCATTCATGGACTACTTAAGTTTCATTGAAAACCTTTTGGTAGAGTTAACTTTCTAAGACTATTTGCTATTTGAAATTATTCAAGTAGATTTTTGTAATTCTTTAAAACTCTATGGATTGACCGGGTTTTGGAAAAATTGGAAAAAAATGGACCTGGTTAGAAAAAAATAGAAGAGCTGGTTGGAGAACTTTATTTCTGAAAATTGCACCTTTAGGGCAAAAAGTCAAAAGTAAAAGCAGAAATATTTTGGTAAAAAACTTAAAATTTTCAGCCTCCAACTGAAAATTTTGATTGGGAAATGCTGCCACAGTGTATCATGGGAATTATAGTTTGGGAGCCTCAAGACTCAAAAACCGTAGGCTGGGCTCCCTAGTTTGACTACATCATCCATCATTCACAATGGCTTCCCTTCTTGTTAACCACTGTGACACACCGCAGGACTGCCATGTCTGCGGTGCATCATGGGACATGTAGTACACTGAGGAGCCCAGCCCACTTATTTTAAATGTTTGGTTTTCAAGAGTTCAATTTATTGATGAAGTTCAAAATTTTCTGCAGAAAGCAGATGCTTTTCACACACCAAAAAACTGTTGCATCAAAAAAACGAATATTC
Organism: Mesoclemmys tuberculata; assembly: GCA_007922155.1. Taxonomy (NCBI): domain Eukaryota; kingdom Metazoa; phylum Chordata; order Testudines; family Chelidae; genus Mesoclemmys; species Mesoclemmys tuberculata. Next base: position 4,682,331 of record ML675625.1, read on the forward strand.
CATTGAAAACTGGTTTTGATGGAAAAATTTCCACCAGCCCTAGGGAGCAGTTTCCTGTGAGCATTTGATACTCATTAATTGAGCTGTTTTGGGCAGTCATAAGCGGTCTGCTAAGTGACGTGGCATTATTACTATTCCCTGTTCCCAAATTGGTGGAATGCATTGTACAAATACTTGTGTGTGCATATTTAACATTCTTTTTCTACAGCCATTTATAGACTCATAGACTTTAAGGCTAGAAGGGACAGTCTGACCTCCTGCACATTGCAGACCACAGAACCTCATCCACCCACTCCTGTAATAGGCCCCTAACCTATGACTGAGTTACTGAAGTCCGCAAATCATGATTTAAAGATACAGAGAATCCACCAGCAAGTGACCGGTGACCCATGCTGCAAAGAAAGGCGAAAAACCCCCAAGGCCTATGCCAATCTGCCCTGGGGGAAAATTCCTTCCTGACCCCAAATATGGTGATCAGCTAAACCCTGAACATGTGGGCAAGACTCACCAGCCAGACACCCAGAAAGAATTCCCTATAGTAACTCAGAATCCCCTCTCCCAACCCCCCTCCAACATCCCATCACAGGCCATTGGGCATATTTACCACTAGTAGTCAAAGATCAGTTAATTGCCAGATTAGGTCCCATCATACCATCCCCTCCATCAACTTATCAAACTCAGCCTTAAAGCCAGCTAGGTATTTTGCCTTCACTGCTCCCCGTGGAAGTTTCTTCCAGAACTTCACTCCTCTGATGGTTAGAAAACTTCATCTAATTTCAAGTCTAAACTTCCTGATGGCCAGTTTCTATCCATTTGTTCTTGTGTCCACATTGATGCTGAACTTAAATAATGCCTCTCCCTCTACTTGTGGCAGAAAAACTCAAAAGCATAGATATGTTAACAGATAGTCAACAACAGAGGGGGCAGGAGCATGGGAAAATTAGTTCATTAAAGATCTGTGCAGCATTCACCCAGCCCTTCCCCTAGGTATGAACCCAAATCCTTGTGGGGTATGTGAACCCATGTCCTTCCGCCTTACACTAAGCCTCTATTTACACTCATCTTTCTTGACAAAAAATCGTGCTGAAATCCTTTTTCCACAACTCCCAAATAAACCTAGTCTATTGTTTTGAAAGGGGTAACTGGCATTCCCCAAAGGGTCTCTCATTCAGGTTTATTTTGACATTAACAGTACAGAATAGCTGAAATTCCTTTGTTCACTCATCTTCAGGAAATAAGTGCCACATTAGGTGCAGACAACACTTCATAACCTCTTAGCTTCCAGGGACAATGACACTTTCCTTCTGCTGTCATCCCAGGGGGGAAGAAAATATTTTCTAGTCTTCATTAAATACCAGTTTCCAGTGTCTGCTTCCCCTGGCCCCGGAGAGAGTATCACCGTAGCTGAAAGAATCTTTCTCCTAACATGACATTCGCTATGACCCTGCCAAAGTTGTTATCATTAATCAAATGAGATGTGTGAATCTAAATAAAAAAATGTGCATATCAATTTATGCAAATTGCAGTGTAAGCTTTTAAACTGCTGGGCTGATAAAAAAAAAATCTTTCAGCTTTCTTTGCTGTAATTAAATATATACTGATCTGCCTCTAGGTGGATAGATGCCTTTGCTTGTCTCTTTCTGTGATCATATTCTTTGAGAAATGACAAATTAATAACGTGAGTAACAACAGCTTAACGGAAACAGCCTGATTACGAATCTTGATAGAAAAACGTATTGTTACAGGAGAAGTTTCCATTTAGAATGTGGTAAAGCAGATGTCTCTGAAGGAAGAAAAGCCATTTAAAAACTTCCTTAAATGAAGAAACAGTAAGCAGGAGTGACAGTGCTTATTGCTCTTATTATACGGGTATGATTCAGTTACAGAAAACCCTCAGCAGAGGAGCCAGTTCAATTCGCTATTATCAGAGGGGATTAGAATTGCCGATCTCTGAGGGCCTCAAGAGCTTTCCTACATTATTAACTAGGCTTGACAGTATATTTTCTCCTTTAGAGCACAAACACAACACCTCTTCATTTAGCATGCACACTGGATAGCTCCTGGTTCAATGCAATGCAGCTGTGCTGCAACTTTATGAATTGTTTTTGCCATTCTGGAGAATAAAGCAGTGGGAAAAGTTCAACGGCATTCAGGATATGACTGGTGCCTTACTGCGCAGACCTGAGAGGCAGGGAATTGATCGGGTAGCCAAAATCTTATGAACCATTCATTCCTAGTGATTAACTTTTGGTGTCAGATAGGAAATGGAGCCATTCTTCCCTTTACCTGGCTGGTAGTGCCTGTGTTTACCAGGTGATTGGTCTTTGGCGGTCAATGGCATATGTGTCAATAAGCCTTACTCCAGTTCCTAGCAGCAGGTTCTCCACTTTGTGAGTCTTCAGAATCCACCAGCCCAGCTGGGACTAAGGCCTTGCTGGCGATGGCGCAGGAGCTCTTATCTCACCACTGGAGCTGTTCTCAATGGGCAGCGGTTTCTGCTTTAATTCCTCTGCAGAGAAAGGACTTCAGTTTCCAGTTTGGTAAATCCAGCCCCTTTGTCCAACCCAAAGTTCTTTTGAGGAAAGAAATGAGGTTGCTGTGCTGATGTCAGCATCTGTATTTAGAGACAGCAGCTGGCAAATGTAGGGCGCTGTACCTTGCTGATTCTCTCGATTCCCTGGAGAGAGGCCCGTGTTGCATGGCCCCGCTGCTTCATCCCTCTCTCTTCCTCTCCAGTTATTGTTTTTCTTTTCCCTTATCCAAGGAAATCTGGAAGTTGTGTGACAGACAGACCTGATCGCCTGGCTTCCCAGCTTGCAGACATCAGAGGTCTCACAGCTGATGGACAATGTGCTCCTTTCTCACCCATTCTGTAGCTCTCGTGTAGTCTGCGCTCACTCTGAATGCAATTCGCTCCCATGAAGAAGGCAGCACTAAGGCTATGCAGTACTCAAGTCCTTCTTAAGCCTTAACAGAGTCGTACGTAGGTTTGGTGCTGCCCATCTGCAGAGGCGTGAATTTCATGCTATCTGCATGAAACTGCCATTAACTCTAGTGGAAGGACTGTGTGCAGAGCGAGTGCTTTAAAGGTAGCCATAGAAACTGCAGCACTGGGAATTTTCACTCCCTGTTCTCCATTGATTATTTACATTTAGAGGAGACAAAAATGAAATAAAGAACTTTAACTTGCCAGCAAACGTCTGGGGTGAAACCCTGACCCCGCTGAAGTCAGCGGCAAAACTCCCATTGACTTCAGTGAAGCCAGGATTTCACACCAATGGTTGTGCTTCTGATTCCTTGTTGGCCATTATCCAATCAGCATGGTCCTTGAAACACCAGGACAGCTGGAAAAACTATCAGGAAACTGGACTGTGTTTGTATTCGCAAACAAACAGGCTGAAATAGTTATTTATATCCCAGAGGCAAGGAGCACGCAGATGTGCGCCTGATTAGCAAGCGGAGGATTGCAAGGAGGCCCCCTCTTTTCCCCAAGCTCACCCCTGCATGCTAGCAAATAAGGGAACAGGTGCATAAATCTCTCAGCTTCATTGCCTGCTTCTGAAATGACGTGATCAGAGAAAATTTTTTTCTTTCGATTTACCTTGCAGTCATATCAGCCCAGATTTTCAGCACCAGCCTCTCTCTCCACAGAGCCCATCCATGCTGCAGCATCTCCAGCCACAGGACCCACTGTTGAGTGGCACGAGTTGCTCTCTCTGGCTTCAGGGCTAATGTGGCTGTCCTTACAGCTGCCATTTTCCTGCTGGCCAAGGAAGCAAAAGACCAAGGTTGAAAATTTCTCTCAGAGTTTCTGCACTGCAGGGAAGAACATCGACTACTTGGCAGGTGGGCCCATGTTATGCCTGGGCAACAAAATAACTCACCGATTGCAGCTTTTCTTTACAGATGTACAGGCTCGGACCTGCAACATGGGCTGAATCTAAAGACCGGATCCAGTGGAAACTTGTGAATTCATATGGTTACAAAACTTTGGAAATTCTCAATTTGTATGTGGCTGTCACTAGGTGATTAATTTCTTTCTAGCTGGCTTTGGCTTCTATCCCCTGAGAGTGAATTGTAAATGTTCCATCTCCCCTAACTTGGAGCCAAAACTTTTGGACCTCTTTCCATTTTCATTGTACACCATAAAAAGAAGTCTCATGCATTATAACCCTTCCCCTCCCATCCTGCCATCATGAATAATAGTACGAAAAGGTTCTGCTTTTGAATATTGAATGTGTAAGGAAACAGCAATTAAACTCACACTAATATGGCTGGGACACTATGAATGGATGCACACGTCTCTGGTCCTACTCTTTTCATGAAAAAAAAAATTCTTTAGAATAAGAGGACCTAGAAATTGCCACTGCTTCATTTAATCCCCTTTTTAATTTGAAAATGAGACCTAACTAGATGGACAACGTTCAGAGGAGTCACGGGACTGTTCCTGTGCCTGGCAATGCATTTGCCTATGAAGCTGCACTTGCCTTTAAGCTCTTGGAGACCCATACTGAAGAGTTCACTAGTATTTCTGTTGCCCACCCTATCCTACTTGAAGATGAAAAAGTGTAACACTGTAACAAAGCCCCATAGCTTTGTTTGTTTCTTTCCACATTCTACAGAGCTGTACCCTTATCTCTACAGAACTGGTGTGAGGGTGACCAGGTCATGTATAGGAGGGGACAAGGGTTTTTTCCTTGACGTCCCTTGCCCTTGCCTTACCTACCAGGGACCCAGTCTTCTGTGCACTCTGTAGAGCTTAGAGAAATCCTGGAGGGATGCTGTGAGCAAGCATAGCCAGTCTCCAAGGAGATCCTACTAGCAGATTGTTCTTGTGGAGTCACATCAAGAATACAATTACTGCTATAAATCAAGCAGCTAGCCCGTATCATCAGCTAATTAGGTATCTGATGGATTGCCCTATCACCTGGAAAATCTATAAGCAAAATCTGAACTAGATTCCAAATCCTTCATTTCTTCCATTCAAGCAAAAGTTATGATTAGTTTTCCTGCCCCTTCTTGATACCCCAGTGCCTAGTAACATCATCTAATTTAAATCACTATTTAAAATTTTTCTATCATTTGAAAACTCATAATCTGCTGAACATTATTGTCTTTGTAAAATATGTGTGGCAACTTTGTATGTAAAGTTAGAAACTTCTACTGCATAAGGCATGTTCCAAACCTAGGGAAACAGCTTCAGACCAGTTCCCTGGAGACAAAAGGCTAGGCCACACCTCATCCATGTGTCAACAAAATCAAGAGGACTATCAAGTGTTTAAGTGGCCATTTTTTGTCGAGAAGAAGGTTGTTAGTGAGAACATTACATATTGATAACGGGCCAGCTAGGGGTTCCTGCATAAACAGACTGACTATCACTTGAACCCCAGCTGGAGATGATTCTCAAAGAGGAGGAAAATATATAACAATGAGGAAATTAGGTCCCACAAATCACTTCTCTCCCCTCATCTTTATTCATGGCATCAACAACATTTGGCAAAGAAAAGAAGCATCATTGAACAGAGGAAGGGGCCCTGGTTCAAAGACCCAGCCAGACTGCTGTGAGCATGTGGTGAGAAAAACCTTTTTTGCTTTAAATTCACATAGCTTATTAAGTCCGGTATTACTTTGCTTTTTACGTTTTATTTCTTTGTAACTAATTCTGACTTTTATGACCAAGTACTCATACTCACTTAAAATCACCTGTAGTTAATAAACTTTTTTTTTTTAATATATCTAAACCAGTGTGTGTTTGGACTGAAGTGTTAGGAAGCCTCTATTGGAGATAACAGGGTCTGCGCATATCATTTTCTATTAATGAAATGACGGGCTATCTATGAGCTTGCATTGTGCAGGAGGGCGCTGGGCAGTGCAAGATGAACATTTCTGGGGACAAGTCGGGGCCTTGATGGTGTCACTCTGCAATATAATTTCAGGAGTGGCTGGTTAGAAGCACTCCTATAATTTAGCTGGAAGTAATTTACATAACAGAGGCTATGTGGGAGCAGGCCTGGAGTGGTTGCACTCACAGCGAAGCAATATAAAAGGCCCCCCAGGTTGAGAATTGAGGGGACATGGCTGTTCAATAGTCCAGATTGTCCCCTGAGTAATGCCACGCCTTCTCATCTGCTTGGAGGAGCACCCAGCCATGGAACTGTGATTAGGCATAAGTTTTGGGGGGAGGAGCTCTTCCTGCTCCTCTCCACCTGTCGAAGGCCAGAACAATCTGACCCATGGGAAGAGCTTGCTGACCTTACAGTAAATCTTATTTTACTAACGGTTTTATCTACCCATGGAGTATGAGCAGTTCCACTGTGCTTCCAGATGCCACTCTTGGAAATGTAGCCTTCCAGGCAATGGTTCCAGAAATTATAATGAGTTTCAGCAGATAGGTTGTTAATGAAGGGATATGCCCACAAACTGATGTAGGTGTGTCTCCTTGTGACCAGGTCTCCCAACTGGTAGGCAGACAAAACTGCTACAAGATATGAGCTCGAAAGATTCATAGTTCAGCTGGGCTTTGATAAGATCAGATTTCTAAAGCCTCTGAAGGGATTCCCCTTAATGGGAGTTGGGCATCACATTTGCTTGGGCACCTTTGAAAATCTCAGCTTGGACGGTTTTGGAAATCTTATCTGAACATCTGAACATCCTCAGGCCTCCTGCATTGCATGATTGACCTGGAAATGCCATGAGAGAGATTTTCTCATGAGATTTCCAATGGCACAAAGATTTTTTTTTTTTGTAGCATGCCAGAACTTCTGCTTCTGATTGAGGTCTTGGAAATATGAACCCATGCAAAAGCGTCTGTATTTATCTTTACTTTTCTGAGCCTCACAAAAGGTTCCATTCTGGTGACGTAACAAGCCAGATCTTATTTCATCAGATCAAATTCATTCAACCCTACAAGGAACTAGCATCCAGATTTCAGTGAGTCCTACTTCATTTTCCCCAAACACTTCCACAAGCAGGAGAAGCTAATAAATCCCCACACTCCACATTATTTCCCTTCCTACAAAACACTCAGCCCTTGCAAAACTGATGTGGAAATTTACCAGTTTTACACAGAATCTACTTGCCCTCCTCCAGGATTATGTTGATCATAAAAAAAAATGGCACTATCTCTACCACTGGAAAACTGTTCTTGACCTGGGTAAGCTGGCATGCAGAAATTTTCAGGCATGCAAGCATACCCCGGTACCCCTAGATAAAAGACACATGACACAGCACCAGGAAAGGCCACAAGAGACTTTGTCTCTTGGCTGAAGTTGTACCTACCCAGCTAAGTGATGAAGCAGTGGATGGGCAGCCTGCACGTGTCTGGGAGGGGCCGTCCTTCCTTTAGTCCCATAGCTGCCTGTGAAATGGTGCAGCTCTGTTGTCCCCTGTCTGAGCCATTGCCTACAAAACATAACCTGCTCTCAAACAGAGAGCCATCCAGCCGACATCAGGCTCCTTTAAATAGCAACTTCCCAAGAGGCTTCTACAGTCAGGGTCTCTCTCCGCTGATCCCTTAAAACAAACAGCATTGTTTTAATTAAGCGCTAATCAATAGTGCCAGTACATGCAGGCTACCAAGGAGATGACTGCACGCTAAAGACGTGACAGAGAAGCAGCCGCTCAGGGTAGTTAGCAAGAGTCGCCGCAGGAATGTCTGTGGTGGTGTCAACTTAATTTAGACGCGAGTAACAAAATGCTAACATAAACGCGAATGCACGTTGGACACAAACAATTAACGTTCTTTTATTACAGCAAAATGGGATTCATGGATTTTTATTTTTGTTTGTTTCCCTCTCCATTTTCTTAGCAGGTGTATTAAAAAGGCAGTGATTTACTGTGTCACCTGGAGTAAAAACAATTGGAATTTACTGTACGCTTTCTAATTGAGCCCCTTCTGATTAATGACTCAGATTTATAGAGACTACTGTATACACCTGGTGTGGCTGCATGTGGTGCACTTTAATGAGCCCTGCTTTGGAGGCCTTGTTTCTCTGAATCGCTGTGCTGAAACATTGACCTGGATTTATGAAAGTGTTGATGGGGTACAGAGGGCATAGCTTCGGTAACAGTGGACCCTGGCACTTCAACTTACTTTCTTCCCCGGGGCACTGGGGTTGGCATTTACTCCCAACTTCCCAAGAGGACAGATGCTGGTGAAACACTAGCGTAATACATTTTAACACCCCCCCGGTAGTCTTAGCGATTGTGCCCTACGGTCACTGCACCACTTTCTGGGGGCAGGCTGTGTTCTTCTCAAAGCTTCAGCTCCTGGAGTCATGTGATTATAGGAGCACCTCAGCATTTTTAAAATTAGTTTGTTTCCTTCGTAGTTGTTGAGAAAAGTTTGACAATATGACATATATCAACCTAAATAACTTATAAGGCCTCTGGCACTGTAGTTTTTGAGCACCTCACAATATTTAATGTATTTATCCTCACCACACTCTGTGAGGTAACAGACATAAGCGAGTTACTGTGAGACTAAGTGATTTGTCTAAAGCCACACAGCAGGTCTATGGTAGATGAGGGACTCAGAGCCAGGACTCCTTGGTCCCTTGCTAACACCTCAACAAATGGACTATCCTCCTCTAAGGGCCTCAAACCCAAAAGGCAAATAAATAGGAATAATACCTAGCTCTTCTGTAGTACTTTTTCCTAAGTAGATCTCAAGGTTTAATGTGTCTGTCGTCCGCACACAGCAGTGAGGGAAGAAAGAGCTCTTATCCATTTGACAGGTCGGGAGCGCACAAGAAGTAGCTTGTTCATGGTCACTCAGAAGGCCTGTGGCACGGCAGGGAACTGATCCCCAGTTCAGCCACTTCTTTAAAAAGACTCATGGTGTTTTTAAGCTAATCTCTGATTTTGGGGGGTAGAGAGGGCTGACTCCTGAGGTCTGAATGTTTGGGGTTGGAAACCCTTTGATCCTTGCTATGAAGTGATTGCACGACTCACGCAAGGTGCCGAGCTGACTGACCACCCTGGAGAGGGGAGCTCTCTATTTATTGCCACAGGAAGCAGCAGGTATGATTCCTCAGACCGGATCTGGAGGATGCAGCTCTGCAGGGGAAAGAGGGGCTCAGTCTACGCAGCCCTTGTCCATAGCCCACGAGGGCTTCAGTGGGACGGAAGTGGGGCTGACTGTATGTGACTCTGAATCCTGCTTTCCTGACCTGGCTCCGCCCTTGCTCCACTACTCGTCTCCTGACAGCAAGTTGCTAATTGACTGGCGCACACTGACAGCCGATGGCCTGGCCCTCATAGCCACCAGCATATGGAGCCCGGAGCACCAGTGAGTCACAGAACTCAGCCTGAGAACGTCTTCCTGATCTTCTGCCCAGCCGTTCCATGCAGCCTCCCCTTCTCACAGCATCAGCCTCTTCTAAACACCACTCCCATACCTCGGCCTTGTTACTATCCACAGACCCATGCCCACCCGTCCCTGCCAACCACAGCTGGATGGGAGGTAATTTAAAAACATAGTACAAAAAGATGATCATAAAGCAGAAAGCAAACCGGTAAGACGTGCAGTAACCTACTGTGGGGCCTCCCACCCCTTCCTCCTATCTCCTCCTTCTGTAGTGCCTTCCCTGTCTTATCATATCCCTCCTTAAATTGGAAGCTCCTCAGGGCAGGACCCTTGTCTTGTTTAGTGGCCCCTGGCATGTTGTTGGGTCATGAGAATATAGAGTCAGCTCCAGAAAGCTGAACATTTCCTCCCCTCTCCCCCGAGAGGTTGTAGAATTTCAAACAACGTAGAGATTCTGAATTTCTACTACCTGACTGGCTTGCTGATGTCAATTAATTGGTATATATCATGCAATTAAATTGTTTATGTTCCAAAGGCCAAATTCTGCTCTCAGTCACATAGATGAACAGCCAGAATAACTGCGTTATATGTCGCTGAAGTTATGCCAAGCTTAAACCATTAAAACAGAGAGCAGGAGACATTAAATGCTCCCAAGACTTTAAAGACTACTTTTAGGGCCTGATCCAACGCCCACTGAAGTCAGTGGAAAGACTCCAATTGACTTTAATAGGCTTTGCATCAAGATCTCATCCTATCACCCCCACCATTATTATACCCTTGTTCCTGAATTTAATATAATAATAATATATTTTCATAGCCTACAAATGCTATAAAACTAGCAATTTTCTTCTTCTTTTTTAGAAGCCCAACTAAAATCTATAACACAGGGGGAAAAATAATATCCTAGACCCATAATACTGTAAATTGAGCAAGGACAGAAAGTATTTCATCCTAAACCTTCTGAGCACAATCTGTTTCATTTACCCCAGACTTACAGTCTATAGGATAGAACAAACTCATAAAAGGTAAATCAAATCAGCTATTATAGCAAGCCTCGGAAAAAAGGACAGCAAACTATTGTGTTGATGTTTTGTTTGTCTTTGTAAGCACGCTGTGGTCATGTCAAATTTGTATTCCCAAGGATCCTGCTAACTCGATCATATTGTTTGTCTGGTTGGTCCCAAGTGACTTGTCAGAGTCTAAAGACTTAAAGAGGCACAGGGATTATCGATTGGACACATGGTCACACCGACCTTATCCTGCCACTCATCATTTCAGTGTCCCTTAACCCTTTTTTCTTTTACTTGTACGACAATGGAAGTTATTTGTTAAAGAGCCGAGGCCATGAGTGTCATAATAAAAAGCTATTAATTTGCATTGGAAGGGTTTCTAGAGACACTTTCTTTCCTGAAGTATGACTGTCTGTAAATTCCAATGCAGATATTTACCAGAGAAGGGCCTGTATCAAAACCCCTGATCTGAACTGCCCCAAACTCTGAAGGGGGCGTGGAATCCAAACCCTCCATTCAAATTGCACATTTGCACACCAGAGGTGGCTGCATTTCAGTGGTAGCTGCTGGTAGGGAAACTTTTACACTGTCCATAAAAAAGTTAGGCTGAAATTGCTGCAGTCGTGGCAAGTGTAATTTGTTATTACTGAAACTATAGCCGGGCAAACAGCTCAAACAGTACTACTGTGAATATCTGCTTATTTAAGAAAAAATAATTGGTTTTGCTTTTCTCTTCTTTTGTTTCCTTTCCCAGAATAGTCCAGCAAATTCTGGGAATGGTGCTGAAAATTGAAATTCGTAAATGAATATTAGAGAGTATTTGTGGAAAGGTGGAATCTCCATCTTGAGGGATTTTTAAAGCCTGGCTTGACAAAGCCCTGGCTGGGATGATTTAGTTCGGGTTGGTCCTGCTTTGAGCAGGGGGTTGGACTAAATGACTTCCTGGGGTCGCTTCCAACCCTAATCTTCTATGATTCTAAAGTGAATTTTGAATTAGTAAACCTAATCTGAAGAGTTACCCTTACCCAGTGATGCAATAAAAACAATACCATGTGTTGTATAAATCCAATCACTACTAATCAGCAAAGCTCCAATTTTTAATATTGAATACTCAGAACAAACTGCTCACAAGCAATCGACAGACCATGAATTAACAGCTGGAATTGTTCAGGGAATACTTTTGAACAACAACTAAACTTGAGACAATCATAGACTGCTCACAAAGAATTCATGAAAAGGAAAAAGAGGCCAAATTCATTAGCTAAATTATTCACTCTGCATTATCCCCCTCAGCTCTGTTAAAGATTAAAGAACTATATATCTGCAGCCACAGACAGAGAATAACGCTAAATTACAGATGGCTGTGGAAAACAAGTGAAAGAATGTAAACATCCCAAAAGCAGACAACTAATGGAAACCACATTTTATTATGTAGTTAGAATGATAAACCCAACCCGATATTCCCAGGTCTAACACTCACAACTTATTGCTCAAAAACTTCGGAGTAAGAGTCATTCACTGAGCTACGTCGATAAATATTTTCAATTATTATATTTATTGTTCAATTGATGTAAAACATTTCATTCATTAATGAATACATACATGAATACGAATACATGGATCAATTTGAGAAAGTCACAATTTGTTCAGAAATTCATAATACAGAAATTCATTCCAAATTATTTGACGAGCACCAAAACTCATTACTTTTGGTCCAGGATATTAAGAGCGCTATTCTGCTCTGATGGTCTGTTCATAGTAACTCCACTGAAGTTATACCGATGTTGCTAAGAGAAGAATTTGATCTGTTGTTGGAGAAGACTGTCAACACCCCATTTTGAGAGTGCCAGTTGTCTTCATGTCAGAGGGTTTATCTACTCTTTGAAACATTATCAAGGCAGAACATGACCTTGATGAGTTGGGATCACTTACATGATGTTAAGCAGAACTTACAATTTAGCACACAGTGTAGACGGGGCCGTCACGGTTCAGATTATAAAATGACATGAAGTTAAACACAAGTCTGTGTCTATACTTTGGGTCTAATATTGTGTTAGGGCTTGTCTTCACTATTAGCGTAAGGCATAACTCAAGTGTCGCCCTTCATCCAACTCCTGTCCATGGACAAAAATCTCTCGCTTGAATTAAGTGGTGCATTAAATTCGAGCTAGCATCACCAAGGGATGAGGCTTGAAACTTGAACACTGCTGATGCTGGAGCTTGACATCCATTCAGGACTCACATCCAAACTTGACACAATCAGACTGGGTCTTGGAATGGTTCGCTCATTACAAGAAGTCATTGTCACGGCTCACACATTCTCACCTTCTGATCAACAGTTGTGAATAGGCCTCAGCTACTCTAACTGAATGGACTTTGTTAGCACTTGCCCTCCCCATGGTTGTTTCTTACCCTTGGATGTATATAAATACCTCCTACCTGTGATTTCCACTTCATGCATCTGAGGAAGTGGGCTGCAGCCCACGAAAGCTTATGCCTGCAGAAATTTGTTAGTCTTGAAGGTGCTCCAGGACTCTGGTTGTTTTTGCTGTGTACAGACAAACATGGCTCCCCCTCTGGAACTATTCAGGACTCAGCTACGCTGTGCTGCTGGGTCAATCACTCTGTGCTATTCAAGTGCTGTTTTGCAGTGTGGCCATTTTCATTCAAGCTAGGCTAACTCAGGAGCGGGTGGCTTGAGTGGAGATCACTCTAGCTACGGCTACAGTTAAAGATAAGCCCTCAGTTACCTCAGCTCGTCAAGACAATATGACAACACAATGTCATTTCCCTGTGTAGCCAACAGAGCCGCTAAAGCAAGTGGTGAGGCAAATGGCAACACCTGGCTACGTTTTGTGTAAGTTGGGGAGGTGTATAGAGTATGTGAGTTATGCTTCCAATTGCCTACCTACTTTGCACACAGACATACTACTACTGTGCCTTCAAACGGGTGCAAACAAATGATCACAGTTAACCATTTGTGCCTGCAACTACCCATTGTGAGTAATTGTGCTGGCAAACAGAGAGCAATTGCACCTCTGCATTCAGGGCTTTAATGTTCCACAGTTGTTGCTGAAAATAATTTTTACTCCTAAAGATTAGCTGCAGTAGAAAAAAATACATAGGATCTTCGTTCCATTGATAAAATACATGACGACTAATCTTTTATGACATTTATATCCACTTCGGAGTTCTACCTCATGGAGGTAAAATGTCATAAGAGAGGTCAGCCATCCTGTATTTTAATACATACACCAAATTAAAGTTGCCTTTGAAAAGTGTGCACATGGCAAGATGCCTTCTCCTTTTGAGGACTGTACTGGGCTCTCTAGACCCCTTCTTACGGCACTTTTCAAGCTGATTTCTTACCAGCTATGTTGGAAGCAAGGTTGTTTACTATTGACTACACATTTTCCTGTTCATAAATGCCAGATAGTGGGACATCTTTGCACAGCATGCTGACAGGCAGCAAGACGCTCTAGAAATGAATCTTATCTGGAACTCAATGGGGATTTGTAATTCTATTTCCCCAAGGGACCTCTTTTTTCACAATGCAGGGCTTTTCATGCACAGCAGCCACGACAAACACACTGAAAAAGCTGGAAACATTCAAAAAATGAAGGCGTTAGTTTTCAAACCTGCATAATATGGCCAAATAGGAAAGACACGTCCCTGATTTCTCTGCTAATTAACAGCTGGGGAAACTGACAGTCTTGGAAGCTGCCATTAACTATTTATAATTTAGACCAGGTGAAATATAGTTATGAAATTCCCAATGTGCAGGTCCCTATCCCACAGGTCAGCAATCAATCTGCTCTCACTAATAGTTTCATCCAATGTCCACTGAAGCCTATGGGAGTCTTTACATTCAGTGGGCTTTTCATCAGGCCCTATAAGCACTTTTCTTTCTCCCTTCTTTTTCCTCATTTCCCTCAAGGAAAAGAAATCATGTCATTTTTGTAGATTGTACCATACAGCGACCTAAGTGCATGGTCTCTAAACTGAACAATATATTGACTGGGCAAAGGTCTTGGTGGTGCATGGCCCAGTGAACAGTGTGCTGGCCTGGGAAACAGCGGATGTGTGTTCTGGTCCTGACTCTGCAGTTGACACACCATGTGAGCTTCAATTAACCATGAAGCTCACTTGACCGCCTGGGTCATTTAAGCCTCGCTCATAGAATCACAGAAGATGAGGGGTGGAAGGGACCTCTGAAGGTCATCTAGTCCCTCCCCCTTCTCAAAGCAGGACAAACCCCAACTAAACCATCCTATGAGGTGCTTAGACCCTTCAGCTCCCAAGAAGTCAGTAGACATTGACGGCGCCTTTGGCCCACTCATGCAGTCATCATTAAGAATGGTACAAGTTGAAGGGCATCACCTGGGTAAAGGTGTCAGCACCTGGTAACTCTTAAGAGTTTGTCAGAGCCCTCCCATGGCCTCCTGTCTTCCCCACAAGCCGTCGGAAGGTTACTCAGCTCGACATGTCAGCCATCTGAGAAGCATGCTTGGGATTGTGTGTGCTGATCATCCTGTGATCCTGGTTAGGCTTTGTGTCATCTGCCAAGCCTAATAGGGTCCCAGCAGGCCTGCGGATGATTGTGTGGGTCTCTGATGGCCCTATAAATAACTATAGGGGGTGGACAGGTCTTTATGGAGCCGTTAACAAACAACCCTCTCCCAACAGAACAAACTGCCACACAGACCATCCACAGCTACCAGTGCTGGGGGGAAATCTAGTACATGGGTGCGTGCAGAAGGGTTAGAAGCGGGCAGTGCAGTGATATACAGTAGCTATAGTCGTGGTATGATGTGTTTCTGTGAGTGGAGGAGCCAAGGGATGTTAGAATAATAGAAATGTAGGGCTGGCAGGGGCTTTGAGAGGGCATCAGGTCTGCCCCCCCCCCGTGCTCAGGCAGGACCAGATCAATCAAGACCAACCTGTTCTTAGACTCATAGACTTTTAGAATTTAAGGCTAGAAGGGACCATCGTGATCATCTAGTCTGACTTCCTGCACATCGCAGGCTGCAGAAACTCACCCACTTCTGAAATAGACCCCTAACCTCACGCTGAGTTACTGAAGTCCTCAGGTAATGGGTCTAAAGACATCAAGTAATAAAGAATTCATCATTTACACTAGTTTAAACCTGCAAGTGCTAGTTTAAACCTCATGTTGCAGAGGAAGGCAAAAAAAAATGCCTTCCTGACCCCAAACATGGGGATCAATTAGATCATGAGCATGTGGACAAGAGCCACCAGCCAGACACCTGGAAAAGAATTCTCTGTTGCAACTCAGAGCTCTCCCCATTTAGTGTCCCATCTCCAGCAGTTGGGGATTTTTGCAGGAATTGGCACAGCTGTCAGTGGGTCACATTTCATTGTAGGCAGTCCCACCACCCTCCATAAACCTATCAAGCTCAAGCTGGATCCAGTTACGTTTTTTGTCCCGACTGCTGTCCTTGAAAGGCTGTTCCAGAACTTCCGCCCTCTGATGGTTAGAAACTTCGTCTAATTTTGAGCCTAAACTTGTTGATTGTCAGTTTATAGCCATTTGTTCTTGTGTCCACATTGGCTCTTAACTTAAATATCTCCTCTCCCTCCCTAGTATTCATCCCTCTGATGTATTTATAGAGAGCAATATTATCTTCCCTCAGCCTTCTTCTGGTTAGGCTAAACAAGCCAAGCTCTTTGAGTGACCTCTCCTAAGGCAGGTTTTCCATTCCTCGGATCATCCTAGTAGCCCTTCTCTGCACCTGAATTCATCTTTCTTAAACATGGGAGACCAGAACTGCACACAGTATTCCAGACGAGGTCTCACCAGTGCTTTGTATAAATGATACTAACACTTCCCTGTCTCTACTGGAAATACCTTGTCTGATGCATCCTAGGATCGCGTTAGCCCTTTTCACAACCACATCACATTGACAGCTCATAATCATCCTATGATCAACCAGTACACCCGAGTCTTTCTTCTCTTCACTTCCAACTGAGACATCCCCAGCTTATAGCAAAAATTCTTGTTGTTTGTCCCTAAATGCATGACCTTGCACTTTGCACTATTACATTCATCCCATTTCTATTACTCCAGTTTACAAGGTCATCCAGATCTTCCTGTATGATATTCTGGTCCTCTTTCGTATTAGCAATACCTTCCAATTTTCTGTCATCTGCAAATTTTATTAGCACATTCCCACTTTTTGTGTCAAGGTCAGTAATCAAAAGGTTAAATAAGATTGGTCCTAAAATGGATCCCTGAGGAACTTCACTGGTCATCTTCCTCCAACCTGACAGTTCACCTTTTAATATGACCCATTGTTGTCATCCCTTTAACCAGTTCATTATCCATTTTTCAATTCTCATATTAATCCCCATCTTCTCCAATTTAATTAATAATTTCCTACGTGGCACTATATCAAATGACTTACTGAAATCGAGGTAGATTAGATCTACTGCATTACCTTTGTCTAAAAAATCAGTTAGCATCTCAAAAAAGGAGATCAGGTTGGTCTGGCATGATCCATCTTTTGTAAAGCCATGCTGTATTTTATCCTAATTACCATTCACCTCTATGTCCTTAACTACTTTCTCTTTCAACATTTGTTCCAAGACCTTGCATATTAATGAGGTCAAACTAACAGGCCTGTAGTTTCCTGGATCACTTTTTCCCCTCATTCTTAAAAATAGGAACTATATTAGCAATTCTTCACTCATGGGTACGACCCCTGAGTTTTCAGATTCATTAAAAATCCTTGCTATTGGACTTGCAATTTCATGTGCAAGTTCCTTTAATAGTCTTGGATGTAGATTATCCCAGTGGCCCTTATTTAGTCCCATGAAGCTCTATTAGTTTGCCTTCTTAATGGTGGGGATTCCTAACCTCCCTTAGAATCCTACTCCACATCTTATCTACCATTATAGTGAGAAAGTTTGGCTTCACTTTTCTTTTCCTTGCTTTTGTTGTTTGCATCAGGTATGTTCTGTGTGCAGCACCCCAATGGCTTTGCAGTGCAATTAATATGGACTGGAGTACAGTGGACTTGCTAAATGTTGCCTTCATGGTATGTGCTTCTTCCCCTATTCTCATCACTAATGTTTTTCTCCTTTTAGACTACTTACTGCATGTCAGATCTAAACTGGTTGATAAACCTTTGAAGATTAATGGAATGAGAAGTAACAACAATCAGTTCTGTGAAACAAATATGATGTACGGTGGGGCTACATCCCACAGACTAAGCTGAAAAAGAGGTCTTTGAGGAAATGGGGGGAAACAGTGACTGGTTGCCTACCCCCTCTGATCTGTAGCCCAAAGAGGCTGAGATCAGTTTCGATAACCCACTGAAATTTTAGGGTGATTGTCTAGACTGAACCTTTTAACCATTTAGAGTTTCTCCTGCCATGTACATCTTCTATAGAGTAGGTTGTAGGGCTTCTTCTTTCAGGTCAGACTTCTGTATCAAATATGGACTGCTACAGAGCTTCCTTCCTAGAGACATACACCAGAGCTGTGTTCACTATAAGATCACTGAAATGCACTACCAAGAACAGCTGTTGAGAGCTTAAGGTATGGTACACACAGCGCCAAGTAGTGGCTGAACAATATAATATAATTTTGCATTCCATTACATCTCCTCCTATAAGTTTTACATGCCTGTCATTTACAAAATGTACACTATCATGTTACCTTTGAAGGTCGATACGTTCAGTTTGTTAAGAGTCTCTGAATCATACTGGTTTTCTAATGACATGATCCAAATATGTAACAACTTGGTTATCTGGTTGTCCATTAGTTGAAACAACTGGCTGTGGTCGGTTTGGCATTTTGAGTTGTCTTCTTTTGGTTCTCCATCCTCAACCTGTTGATTGTTCCAAACAAACTATAGATGTCAACAGTTTCTGTTGCACTTTCCAATGTCAGTCTCAATCACATATGATTTGGGTGATTAATTTTTCTTCACAAAAGCTGGTGTTGTCCATCCTTTTTCTCCATCCTGTTTGCCACAAACTTCCTCAACAGGATGTAGGTCAGGCAGTTTTCTAGCTGAGTGACATCTATAGTAAAAGTGTCTGTAAGCTCTTTCTGTATTTTTATCCAAGTTAACTATTCTTTTCATGTCTAGCCACTTTGGAAATAGGTTCTTTTCCAAAGCTGGAATAGTAGTTGTGAGTTATCTTCCCATCAGGAGTTGTGCTGGTTTATATTCAGTAGCTGTTATCAGTGTTAATCTGTAATTCAAAAAAGCAAGAATGGATCTTCCTGCTGTAAGATTTTCTTGGCTGTCAGAACAGGTCTCCATTTGCTTGTGGATAATGTGGACTGCTAGCAATGTGATCAAAATCTTTTTTTTTTTTAATGACTTAAATTTTGCAGCAGTGAATTGTGGTCCATTGTTCATCACTAGTTGTTCTGGAATACTGAAATGAGCAAAAGTGCATTTCAGTTTCTCGAACACTGCAACGCATTATGTTTTTCAAGTACATTATTTCTATATACTTGGAAAAATAGTCCACTACAATCAGGTAATGAAGTCCTCTGAATTCACACAAATCTGCAGCTAGTCTCTTCCAAGATCTGTCTGGTAGAGGTGTTTGTATAATGGTTCAGCATTGTCTCCTAAGTTTATTTGTATTCAATCTCCTTTCAAAAGTCCAATATCATCAAATACTCTAAGTTCTTCTACCTTTTTCACTAGGCCCATCATGGCTGCCACACTACGGCTGAAGAAGGCTTTTGGTTTTTGATCTTTTGATCACATCCACTCTGAATACACAGTTTTATCTCTGTAAGTTGTTTCTGTTGTGAACTGTTCAGAATACCTCCAGGTCTAGACAGATCTGTGTCCAGTAACTTTGTCTCTGGGTGGGGTTGAAGATTATTGAAAGCCCCTTCTGAAATGACTGTCATGTCTGCTCCTAAATCAATTTTAAAGTCAATAATCTTGCCATAAAAATTCTCTTTCGTTCTCCAGTCAGACTCTGAGTCATTATATGTGATAGAGTCCGGAAACAATGTTTTTGATTGTCTGTTATATTAATCAGCTACCTGACTGCCTTGTTAAAGCAAACAACTGCAAAAATGTCCATATTTTGTCTATTACAACTTGTGTCTTTGGCTAACCATATGTCTGTTGGACTATGAATTTTTCTACAACTTATATATTTAGCCCAAAAGGCTCTGCAATGAGCCTGGAATTTGTCTCTCTTAGTCGCAGGGTCATTACTTTTGCCATCCATGATGCATCTGTTTACAGCTTCAAAGCTAGTTTCAGGTTTTTCAAGTTGCTCCTCATGATGGGGGGCCCACCCCAGCCAGGATTGGAAGGGGTTAAGACAGCCAGGCAGGCCAGTTAATGCCACGGGCTGCACCTGAAGGAAGATCCGGGGAACTAACTGGAAGCAGGTTGAGCTGTGCAGAACAGGCAGGGCCTGTATAAAGCCAGGTATCTGGGAAAGACGGCAGGAAGGTAGGCAGCAGTCAAGCCCTGGGAAGAGGGTTCTGGAACTGGTACACACAGAAAGAGAAGGGGAATCAGGGAAGCAGTCCAGGGAAGGAGCAGTGAGGGCTGAGAGAGGAAAGTCCAGAACTGCTGAGCTTAGGGACTCTGGACTGGACCCCAGAGCAGCGAGTGGGCCAGATTCCTGTACCAACCACTGAGCGAGTGGCACTGAGGCAGTAGAAGGGAAGACTGCCTAGAGCTTCCAGGGAGAAGGGCTTTGCTACCATAAAAGGGCAGAACCCTGAATGTCCTAGCTGGAGGGCTGAGTCATGAAGAGGAAACTTTGGTTCCTGGGGCTGAGAGAGGAGCTGCAGACCAGAAGAGACAGCAATGGCATGCAAACCAGGATCCCATTGTGCTAGCAGTTGTACAACATAGAACAAAAGATGGTTAAACCTTTTAACATCCTCCTGTGAAACAGGCTTAAATGTAAGACATCACTGCAGTGACTAAATTCATGCCCTTGAAACTAGCACTTGCAGCTTTTGGAAGAGTCAGATTAAACACTAGCCCAAGAATTGCTGTAGGGAAGGATTTCCAACAGGTGGGAGGCAGTAACTCTGGAGCAATGCCTACCCTGCTTCTAAAAACCTTTCCCCAACCCCGACAAGCTTCCCATGTGGCCTGCTTGGAAATCCTCCATTGTCTCTGTCATGTACTCCCCACACATAGTGTCACACCACATCTGGAAATCTCCCCATTCCTTAGCCTGTGCTCTATGGTGCACCTGCCTCCTCACTGCTGGAAATTATCCCTGGTCTCTGGAATCATCTGCAAGCCCCATGAAACCCACTCCCCTCTGCTGAGTTTTGATCTATGTGACCCTAAAAGCAAGGCCCCCTGGTCTCTAGCAGTGTGCCCCAACTCACGGTTGTCATAATCTGTATCTGTAAGGTGTCATCCTCCACTGGTTTAAGGTTTAAATATTTTGGAACCACATTTTCCGAGCGGCTAATTGCAGCCTGAGAGGGGCTGACGGTGGTTACTGACCCAGCTGTCCCATATCTGGCCCTTCGTTTTTGTTTGGTGGGTTTGGTTGTTTTCCTGGCTAAGGAAGCTTGGTTAAACCCAAGGGATGAGAAGAGAGTTCTACTCCCCACCCTCTTTTGGGTCACTTGACAGCCTTACCTTGCAGCCATGTGGTCTTGGAGCATTTTGTGCCATCATGAAGATATTAAACCTCACGTTTCAGGGCTTAAGCCAATTGCTAACTATTAGGCTATGTCTGCATAGCAGGTGGGAGGGGTAAATCCCAGCTCGGGCAGACGTGAACACGTGGATTCTGCTTCAGCTAGTGTGCTAAAAATACAGAGTGGCCACGGTGTATGGGTGGAGGCCTGGACTAGTTGCCAGAGTACTTTCGCACCCAGCCCCTTCATCATGTACTCGGGTGATTAGGCCAAGCCGCCACACTGCTGTTTTCAGCGTGCTGGCTTGAGCAGACCTAGCGTGTGTACATCTACCGGAGCTGGGAATCACAGCTTCCAACTGCCGTGTAAACAGCACCTTAGATACCGGGGGTGGGGGAACGGATTATCCCATATCTACTACAGCAGGGTCCGTACGCCTTCTCTGAAGCAGCTGACACTGGCCACTGTCAGAAACAGGACACTGAGCTAAACGGACCTCGGGTCTGATCCAAGAGGGCAACCCCTGGCCTAGACTCCCCTGCTGCACCGCATCCCAGGCAGTAGCAAGCAGCACATGCTGTGGGGCTGCAGCTGGGCTGGCCCCTGGCGGTGCCTGCATGGCTGTCACATTACCGAGACGTCTGGGGAGACATTCAAGCAGCGGAGAGAGACTAGAGCAGTGAACATTTTTCATTTTGGATGTAATGAAAGTGCTTTAGTTAGAAAAAATAAACCCAACTTTTAAAAGGATCATGAGATGGATTCATTTCAGGATTATTCAAATATCTTGCTTTGGGGGAATATACTTCACTTCACTTTTAACTTTAATATCACATTAGAGACTGGTTTCTGGAAGGGTGGATACAGTATTCTCAATACTTTATTGCCAGACTGTGAGAGCCAGTGAAGTGTTTTTTGATAATAGAAATGAATAATGTATCATGCATTCATTGCCTACCAGACTGATTTGTTTACTAATAATTTGGTTTAAAACACATTATTGTTTTACTGCTCACACACTGATTTACTCCCAAACGCTGACTGATCAGCTATCATTAAACCAGAATAAGTTTTAACTCCAAAAATATTGGGTTTACAATATGTTCCTTTGCCAGGCATCACGTCCAGGCTGCCTCTGTTGGTCTTTTCCATTACAGCGCCTGCTGGAATCTTCAAGCTGATCGTCCTGCGGGCCATTTCAAAAGACTTCCCTGTTAGAGCTGGTCGGGAAATTTTCGACTAAACAATTTTTGATCAACGCTGAAACTTTTGGAGGGAATGTGCCAGTTTTGACTAGGCTTTTGTTAGGAATGTTTCACAGGTGCAGGATGGAAGTTCTGGTGAGAAAGGGATCCCTTTACCCCAGAATAACCAGTAGCGTGGTGGTTTGGAAACTCATCTAGGATCTGGAAGGCACAAATCCCTACTGTGCCTGATTCAGACAGATGCTCCCACAATGCCCTTACCTCTTGGCTGTTCTGTGGTTAAGCTCGTGCTCTCCCTCCCCCCATTGGAGCAATAATCAAATATTTATTTGAGGAGGGACTTGAATCTGAGCTTACCCCACCGTAGCTGAGTGCCCTAACCACAACCTACAGAATCGCTCTCTGGCTTATTTGCTCTATCTCTGCTGTTGGGGCAGTTCCACTTTGTATAAGTAATTACACATTCATTGGGCCAGAAACAGAGAGAGATGGACTACTTCCTATGTAACCACTTTCCATTCCAACACCCCCCCATTTTCCAGTAGCTAGATCTCTGACTATTTCTTTCTGCAGAACGTCAGCAAGAGCTAAAAAAAACTCCTGGCAACACTGGCTGAAGTTCCAGAGCAAAGGTGAAGTTCAGTTTTTCCATTTGAAGCATAGATTCCTCCTCTATTATTTATGAAGAATAGCGTCTCCTCCTCAAAATTACAGCACTTACTCTCCAAGTACAAAATTAATTTATAAATGGGGCCTTCAGCATATTCCACTGTGTCATTTTTTGTCTTCAGTCATTTCTATATCAGAATAACAAGCTCTGAAGACTTTCCACTTAGTTAAAATGCATTGAAATCTCATGCATGTTCCAGCTGAAGGAAGTTGGCTGTAATTAAGCCAAGGAGAGGTCTACACTTAAAATGCTGCATGCTGCTGCGCGTCTGTAGGTCTTTAAGGAAGATGCTCTATGCCAATGTGAGAGAGCTCTCCCACATTAGTTTATCCATTAGTTAATCCATCTCCAGGAGAAGGGGTAGCTATGTCAGCGGGCAAAGCTCTCCCGCCAACATATTGCTGTTCACACCGGCGCTTAGGCTGGTGCAATTTTGTAGCTCGGGGTGTGGATTATTTACACCCCTGAGCGATGTAGTTATACTAAAATAATTCTGGAGTATAGTCCAGGGCTTAGTTATTAATGACTATTGAATCTAATAGTCATGATTTATATGGACGCTCTGACAGCACTGTTCTGATGCAATGAAGGGAAAAAATATGAAAAAAATCCTAATCTCTATTTAAAAATCAATTGAATCTTGTCTTGGACCACAAACACTAAGTACGTTCATACTAACCATGTGTTTATTGCTCTACAGGGCAAAGTCAAAGTTGTCTGGGAGCACTAATTGTGCCTTTTAGTACCAAGGGAAGCAGCGGGGGCAAAAAATGTAACTGGCTTCAACACTGAGCTTGATCCATGTATGGAGGGGCTAGTGTGATGGGACTGCCTACAATGACATGTGGCCCATCGGCAATTGCCAGTAGCAAAAATCCACAACAGTCAAAGACAGGACACTAGATGGGGAGGGCTCTGAGTTGCTACTGAGAATTCTTTCCCAGGTATCTAGCTGGTTGGTCCTGCCCACCCGCTCAGGGGCTAACTGATCACCATATTTAGTGTCACGAAGGCATTTCCCCCAGGTCAGATGGCAGAGACCCCAAGGAGGGTTTCGCCTTCCTCTGCAGCCATTGCATGTTGAAACTAGCGCAAATGGTGAATTCTCTGTAGTATGAAGTCTTTCAACCATGATTTGAGGACTTCAGTAACTCAGCCAGAGTTTAGGGGTCTATTTCAGGAGTGGGTAGGTTCTGCAGCCTGCAATGTGCAGGAGGTCAAACTGGATGATCACAGTGGTCCCTTCCGACCTTAAAGTCTACGTGTACAAGGGTGGGCTCATTGCTGGGGTGCCCCCTTGTGTCTGGGTGTAGCGTAACAGCTCGCTCTTCCCTGGTGCCCTGTGACCCAGGGACCCCTCGGCCCCAACTGGCAGAGGGCACAGGAGGGGTTGCAAGGATCCTTCGGGTCAGGTGGAGCCATAATTCACCAAAGCATGTCAGATCAGGTTTCTACCAAAAGCCAGTATTCACCACAATCATCGCGAGTTATGTGCATGGATACGATTCCAGGAGTCATATCTATATTATGAAGGCCTGTGAATTAAGACAGATTACCAGGTGGTGGTAAACTGGTTCTGTTCAGGCAGTGGGTAACAAACACTCCTCTCTGTCTGCTCATGTGTGTACTGAGCATTGTGTGCATCACAGTGGAGGCCTATTGACACGTTCACTGGGTACTAATCAAACTCTTCCAAAAGAAAGAAGGAAGAAGGAAAAAAAAAACAAAACCCCACAACCATCAGCAGTAGGGATATAGTCAGTTTACAAGTAGAGATGGTGGATGGTGGGACTACATCTAGGGGCACAGAGGGACACCGGGCATCCGGCGCTGAGTAGACAAACAGCCAGCATGATCTGCCTTATGAAAGGAGAGCCACAGCCAAAAAGACTGGAAAATGCTGTAAAGCCTTTGGATGAGTGAAAACGCATTAGACAAGATGGTAGCTCGTTAATTAAGTCTAGGCTTGCAATGGGTGCACTCCCCTCTCACAGCACCCCCTGGTCAAGTGTGTGCATACCTGAACTTTCTCTCACTGTACCCCTCCTTGGGATCTGGTCCTTAATTAGTCCCATAGTCTATAAATGGTCCCAGTCCTGGTATCGAGCCATTCTCCAGGGCTTCCCTCCTGGAGGCAATGTCTTCGCCCTCTCTGGGCCTTTCAGGCCCCAGCTCTCTTTCTGGGCCACTAAAGAGGTCAGTTCCCCTCAAAGTCCAGGCCACTTCCTCCAGTGGTAATGGGGTGTAGGAGGAACTCAGACCCACCAGGGACTAGCCAGGGACCCTGTAGATAGCAGCCATCCACCGTGTCCCTTTATCTAAGCTTCATTGCTGCTCGGATTCCCTGGGTCACTTCCCAACACCCTAAACTCTGGGCCTTGTACTGATGGCGTCCCAGCAGCCAGCCCAGAATTCCTTCTTGCTCCCCCCAGGCTTCTGATAGCAATGCTCTGTCCAAGGTCCTATAGCTCCCTCAGCCAGCCCACCCACACTCCTCCAGCAAGGAACTGCTCTTACTCAGGCCCTGCAGCAATTCTTATACTAGCCTGCTGGGCCCTGATTGGCTGGGTCCCACATACCCACTCTAGGCAGCTTGGAGGACCCTCACCACTGCCCTTTTCTGGGGTGGGATATGGTAGGGCCGTGAGGCCTCCAGCCGGGGGCCTCAGAGGATCTGATAAAAGGCTCTAGAATGTGTGTGATGGTTTCATATGACATATAACTATTTGCTTCCAGTACTTCTACTTGCTACTTCTCACTTCTCTGTTCCTTTGTTAAATAAACGTTTGCTTGCTTTCACCGTTACCATATCTAAGTGCTGTGTTTTAAGCGGAGCTGTGATCTATTGTGTAACGGGTAGGCTAGTGGGACTGTTCCCTTGAAAGCAGCAAATCTGAATATTGTGGGTGTCCTGCGGACCAGGGGTTGGGTGGGTTGCAGGGGATCGTGCAGAGGGCTTGAGCGTTGGGGTCTACCTATCACTAATCTGCAGAGGGACAGTGGGGCCTGCGAGAGGAAGGTTTGTGTTGCCTGTGGCTGGTGGTGTTGGGGAGCACAGACAAGGGTGCCTCACCGTGCTGGATACCCCCCAGGAAGTGTTGCACGTCCTAGCTGACAGTCACTTTGGCCCTGCAGCAGTCTGGCTCTTCTCACAACTCTGGCCAGCTTGCACTTTAGCCCTGCCCCTTTCTCCAATAACAAAAAGTCAGATGAACAAAAGTCCAACAAATAATTCCAAGACCTTGTGTCAGATCTCCAGTCCCAGACTCTCAGCCCAGGCTCCTTACACTCATGTCAAGGGCTTCACACCACCTTCCCAGTGGCTAGTAGGGGAACCCAGGTCCATCCACGACAGTGGGTTCCAGTGGAAGGACCCTAGAAAAAGCAGCTGAGATCTGCTCTGTCAGACCCCTCGCCACTGCCTATCTGGACTCCTTCCTACCATTACCCTTTCTTCAGGCCTGGTCTCCAGCCCTTTGTAGCACCCTGGGCTCTTTGTAATGAGCAACTCTTCCCAAGGCTTTTCCCCAGAGATCCAGTTCCTGCCATTTTGCCAGGGTAAGTCAGAGGAGCTCACTCCAATCTTGCTTCATCCTTCTATGGGCTTCCTTATCCACTGGCAATAGCCTCCTGTTTTCCCCACAAGTTTCTTCACTGCTTAGTGCCAAGAGAGTGAGTTCAGAGTTCTTCCCTCTCTTTCAGCCTCCATCTGCTTCAGACCTCCTCAGTTTATAACACCACCAAGCTCCTCATGCAACCATTAATAACCAGGTTAATTGGTTTATGTGTTAACCCCTTCACCACCAGCATGGGATAGACACCCCCTCTCAGAAGGCCAAATCCCCCTTCCCTCCCACACACAGTTGGTCTCCAAGGAGGTTTAGTACTTACTCTTGGGGTTATTTTCCTTCCCACTGAAACGCAGAAAACTTAAACATGGCAAAGAAGATGAAGTCACCCTGACACTGCCGTCAGGGAAAAGAATGGAGGAGAGATTGTGCAGTTTACACAGAAGGAAAGAAATTAAACTGCAGTGTATAAAAACCCAATATCCCAGCTGCAGGCTCATCCAGTAGGTGAAACCAATCTAATTTGTTGGCCTCTTTATTCTCAAAGCCTCCTGAGACCCTGCAGTGAGAGAGCAAAGCTACTGAGGGAGAGAAAAAAAAGGAAGTTCCCAACATAGAGAGGAGAAAGAGTGTGATGTTTGTACAAAAAGAGAGAGCAGTTCAATAAAAGCAGAAGCAGAAGCTTGCATACCTTTAACCACAGATGTACAGATCCTGAAAGATAATACCCCCTGCTGTCAATGAACGAATGTTTCTGAGACATCACTGATTATATTAATTTAAATAGACATTGTCCTTCTTGGCAGCTGTTCCTGAACCTTGGAACTATTTTGATAAGAATGTGGAGCAGAAGCTAAATGCTCCCAAGAGGAAAAAGAAAGTTCCTAACGGACAAGGGAAAAGGTTTTCCATACTGTGGGGAAGTGTACCTTTAAGAGACTCTGGCAAGGGCCAGTTGGAATGAGTTGTTCTGTTGAGCTGAGGCTCATGTTACGTAGATGCTAAATGAAACAGACCTCTATCAGACTCCTGATGCTGAGGAATTACTGAACATAACACTTACCAGAGAGAAAGGAGAACATGTTGTTCACCTGCTGCTGGGGCGTTTGTTTATTTTCTTAAGGTTTAAACCTGGGGCCAGTTTGTAAACACTCACACAGGTGAGCAGTTACGCAAACGGTCTAATGCCAACTTGTGCACAAAACTGCTTGCCAGTGTAAGAGGGTCACAATCAGGCCCCGCCACATTTATACAAAACTTGCATGGCTTTGTACAATCAGACACCACCACTTCAATTACATAGCTGAGGCCTCAAATGGGTTATTAATCAATTTGTATTAAGCTACCTGTAATCACTTTGCTTTGCCTTGAAATTGAATCCCTTAGGGCTTTGATAATTAGGTAGGAAAACACTCCAGGACATGTGTCAATGGTCTGTGCTGTTGTAATCCCTTGAGGTGTGGTTTTATCTCATAATAACTACACACACCTTGGGATGCCTCCATGCAATTAAAAACTTAAAATTAATAAGAACATTTGTAATTGAAATGTACTGACTCAATCTACCCTAAAAATATTTCCACACAATATAACATTTCTAATATTCCGACAAATCCATTTGATCAAAATCTCTGCTCCCTTGTTCCTGTTAGAGCTGGAAGAATTAATAAATTATTCAATGATTTAGTCCTTTTTCTGTTTGTGATCCAGTCCTATTTTCTGCAAATGCATTAGTTGCTTGCAAATATTTGTCTATGTGAAGGACATTCAGCCTATAGGGTGTTTGCGTACTGTTTGCGTACTGCGCTCCACAGCGTGTGATAGTCACCTGAGATCATATGGTATTGTTCCTGCTCTCTGACTGAATCATTTTAAACAGGAGATTAATGAATTAGAAATTCAGAAAAACAGAGAGTCAGGACCAGTGAATAATAAATAGTGAGCACTCCTGTTCACATACAAATGCCCTTGTTCATGTGCTGCTGGGAATATGGGGGTAGGAATTCAGAGATTTATAAATGTCAAAGCCAGAAGAGACCATTGTGAACATGTAGTCTGACCTCCAGTATAATACAGGCCAGAGAACTTCCTTAGAATAATTTCTAGAGCAGATCTTCCAGAAAAACATCCAATCTTGGTTTAGAAATGGCCAGTGATGGAGAATCTACCACAACCTTTGGCAAATTGTTCCAGTGGTTAATCATTCTCAGGGTTAATTTATGCCTTATTTCCTGTCTGAATTTGTCTAGCTTCAGCTTCCAGCCGTTGGATTGTGTTATACCTTTCTCTGCTAGTTTGAAGACCCTATAGTTAAATATTTGCTCTCCATGTACATACCTAGAGACTGTAATGAAGTCACCCCTTAACCTTCTCTTTGTTAAGTAAAATAGATGGAGCTCTTTGAGAATCACTATGAGGCTTGTTTTCTAATCATTCTCGTGGCTCTTCTTTGAACCCTCGCCAATTTATCAACATCCTTCTTGAATTGTGGGAACTGGAACTGTACACAGGATTCCAGAAGTAGCTGCAGCAGTGCCCAATATAGAGGTAAAATACTTCTTTACTCCTAAGTGAAATTTTCCTGTTTATGCATCCCAGGATTGTATTAGCTCTTTTGGCCACAGCATCACACTGGAATCTCAGGTTCAGGTGATAGTTCACTATGACCCCCCCACAAATCTTTTTCAGAGTCACTGCTGTTCAGGATAGAGTCTCACATCCAGTAAATATGGCCTACATGCTTTGATCCTCGATGTATACATTTGCATTTAGCTGCATTAAAACACATCTTGCTTGCTTGCAAGCAGTTTACCAAGCAGTAAAGATGACTCTGAATCAGTGATCTGTCTTTTTCATTATTTATCATTCCCCCAATTTCTATGTTATCTGAAAACTTTATTAGTGTGATTTTCTGTTTTCTTCCAGGTCATTAATATAAATGTTAAATAGCTCCAGGGCAAGAACTGATCCCTGCAGGAATCCACTAGGAACATATCTCTTGATGACAATTCTGAATTTACAATTACAGTTTGAGATGTATCTGTTAGCCAGTTTTAAATTTATTTACCGTGCGCCATGCTAATTTTTTAACCTTCTAGATTTTTTAATCAAAATATCATGCAGTCCCAAGTCAAA
This sequence comes from Mesoclemmys tuberculata, assembly GCA_007922155.1. Lineage (NCBI taxonomy): Eukaryota > Metazoa > Chordata > Testudines > Chelidae > Mesoclemmys > Mesoclemmys tuberculata. The sequence continues at coordinate 4,711,851 of ML675625.1, forward strand.
CACCTTACAGAGGTCTGGTATATTACATCAAGACTATTACCTTTATCAACCAAACTTGAAACCATATCAAAAAAGATATCAAGTTAGTTTGATAGGATCTATTTTTCATAAAGTCATGTTGATTTGGATTAATTATATTACCCTCCTTTAATTCTTTATTAATCAAGTCCCATATCAGCCACTCTGTTATCTTGCCTGGGATCAATGTCAGGCTGACAGGACTATAATTACCTGGGTCATCTGTTTACCTTTTTTAAAAAGGGCACATTAGCTTTCTGCCAGTCTTCCGGAACTTCCACAGTGTTCAAAGACTTATTGAAAATCAGCACTAATGGTCCAGCAAGCTCCTCAGCCAGCTCTTTAAAAATTTTTGGATGTGAATTATCTGGACCTCCTGATTAAAAAATGTCTGACTTTGGTAGCTTCTTTTTAACATCCTCCAAATATACGGAGAGTGGAATGGAAAGAGTGTTATCATCACCATATGATGAGAATGTATCATATGTTTTTTCTCAAATGCAGGAGAGAAATATTTATTAAGCACTTCTGCCTTATCTGCATTATTATTGATAATTCTACCATTTCTAACTAGTAGCAGACCATTGTCAGGACTTTTTTGGTAACTAATATATTTTTTAAAAAACATCCTTCTTGTCCTTAATTCTGCTGGCCAAAAGAAGTTTTTGTGTCTCTTAGCTTCTCATATTAATTTTCTACAATTTCTAATGTCTGATTGGATATCTTTTCCATCAACTTTCCCTTTCTTTCATTTGTTTATATATATAAAAATTTTATATATAAAAAAAAACAGATAACATATATATCTCAAAATTTTATATATATATATATATATATATATATATATATATATATATATATATATAATAGCTATCTTCACTTCTCATTTAAGATAATTTTTTTAATGAAAACAGCCTTTTTCCTCAATTATGGGACTGTGAAGAGGAATATTTATTCCCCAGACACTAACGAAAACAAAAACTCATTCATCTGCCTCCTTGAGAATAGGATTAAAAATAATTTTTAAAAAATGGTTTTATAAAATTCAAATTGGTTTGTTTAAAAATTTAAATTAAATACATTTTTCTTTAAAATAAACCCATTTGAAAATATGACAAGCTCTATTAAGACTTAAACTTACTGTACTCTATTAATCATGTAAATTAAAATTTCAAAAAGTCCATGTCTGCAGCTGACGTTTTTAAGAAAGTCTTGAGCCACTGACTGGTGGAAGTCCCTGGCTGCACACCTGGACCCAGAGATTGTGGAAGGGCTAAATAAGTTTTGGACAACAGTAGCCTCTTCTGCAGGTACCGAGAGAATATTTTCTTTACTTCCGATTATTCAACTAGTTCAGGCCAGTGACCAGTGTGACAAAATTGGCAATTTCCTGTAATACTCTTGAAAACCTTTATTTAATTAAGTTTAAGTTTCTTAGGAGCCCATTGCATTAAATGCAAAGGTTATGCATTATTGTGGGTTTAGATGATCAAAGGACTATATGAACAATGTGGTAGATAGGAATGATCTTTTGGGGACAACACATGGAATTCCTGGGAGATATCTAGCAAAAGGTAGATGCTGTCGGCTGGTTATTCAGAAACCCAGACTCTGGAAGCAATGCCTTGAGCTCAAAAGTCCAACTGTATAAAGAAACAGGCTGATCTGTATTGGGTGGGTGCGTGTTCTGAGCTAAAGCTGTAACAAATTTGTAACCACAGAAAAATCACTTTGGCAGACTGACTCCTACCAGAGTCCCTGCTGGAGTTACTGGGGGGTGGTGGGAATGGAGGTAGAGGGAAGGTAATCTCTAGTAAACTTTTTAGCATGTGCATAGATTCCTTTATTGTTTTGTCTATAATGCTTTCACCTTAAGAATAAAAGTACTTGCTTAGAAAGAGCTGTGTGGTAACTTATAATTGTGGGCAATTATGCTGTTTAGAGCCTCGAAAGAAAGCAAAGCACAGATGCTGGCCTTGTTAGACAGTCTGGCATGCTGGGGATAACACAGTATAACAGGGAACACTATCCCCTAGGAAAACCCCTGGTCAGGAGAGTGAGAGATGTGGGTCTCTGCTGGAGCCTAGAGTGGGTACCCTCCAGGGAGCACTGAGGAAGAGGACAGGTACAGCTGCCTTTGAGAAACTCGTTTAGGGTTGAAAAGCAGGAAAGCTAGCTTTCACTTTCCAAGTTATGAATAAAAATGAGGTGTGAGCGGATAAGATCTACTAGTTCCAAAATCTTGAAGGACTTGGTGACCAGAATAATCAATTCAATTCACTAACTACTTCCTTTCTTTAATCAGTTAATTTTAAATGAAAAACATGACTTGATAAGCTTACTTTTTTCTCACATATCCAGCATTTGAATGAGGTTTTATTTAACTAATTAAAAAAAAGGCTGCTTTTGTGCATTTTTAATTGAATTCCTATTTCCAACCAAACGGAGCTTGAGACAAATCATCAGTAAAAATTAATCACCATCTAGTAAATAATAAATGCTTCATTCTCCATTTTCTAACATAATAAAATAATTAAAATTGACACTATGAATTAATGTATGTTGAGCTGCATACTCGCTTAAATAAATGTGTAAGAATATAGTGTATTTTTATGATTAGCAAAATTTAGTATAAAGACTGTATTTAGTTGCAAGTTAACATGTTTTAATGGTTACCAACACATTAGAATCAAGTTTTTTTAGGAAAACAACTAAAAAATATAAATGCACAATAAGATTAAAATAAATTATTTTAAATCAAAGTTTCCTGATTGCTCATTTAAATCATAATTCAAATCCAGCATTTTAAATCACTTTGATTTAAATCAATCCATCCTGACAGGATCTACTAAGGGATGTGAATGTGATGGAATTGAATATCCCTTCCTGACTGGACAAATGTTCATGGATATTTGTAGCATGTGAACAGCTCTGGATTGTGTCTATTGAGAAAGCTATTGAATTACCTGTTTTGATATGGTGCGTTCCTGTTTATTTTCGCCGTTGGAGGATTCTCTTGATCAATTCACTGAATGGCCTGTAGAAGGACTATACAGAATTTCAGTTCTTTTTCTCAAGGCAGTTTTGAAACTGCTCCCTCCCTAATCACCCAGGGGCACACAGGCCAACCCTCTCTGATCTAACCTAAGGAACATGACCTGTGCACGAGGGGAGCTGCCCTGTACCCCACAAAGGGGCTTGGTCATGGCATGATCCTAGTTCCTCTGTGTGCTGCTGCCATCAGGGAACCATTGTGCCTGCCTGGCTCCGAACACCTCCTGGTGCCCGCGTGAGGAGATATGGTTCCACGTCTCCACTCAACAAATGAGGACGCAGGGTCTGATATCTTCTAATCTGCAGCCCCTGAGGGTTTGTTAAAGAAATAGCAATCAATATCCCTGGTCAGAGATGGATAGAGATGGAAATAATTTGACCATTACTGATGGCTGAATCCCAGTCCACTTCCCATGTTTGGCTGAGAAGACTCTTTTGATGAAAGGTTTACTGCTTTGTGGGGAGATGGGGAGACAAGCATTGGCAGGGTGAGTGGTTATATCTTCAGCCTCACTCCTGAAATTCCTGTTGATTCATCATGCTTTGTTCCTCTCGTTTGTGTGATAAAATATGGATGTTTATGCTGATATATAAAGATACCAGCACTGAGTTTCTTTTCTGCACTAGATTTGATTGCTATCAAGCATCCAAAGCCTTCCCGAAGTCTTTTTTATTTTACCATGGCGCCTTCCCAAACTGACAGCTTTGGTCTAACTGTATTTTCTGCTGAGAGAAGCATGCAGAAGAATTTGGAATGAACACACGTGAGCTCCCAAAGGGGCTACTGAGAAACTCCCAGTGTTTGTGATGTTAGAAAGACTGTTCCTCACAAATAACTTATTTGCACTAAAATAAATTTATAAATAAAAAATTGCAGAGTTCGTCCACATTTATTATTACTCTCTCTAGGCTTTTGTCTCGCGTTACAGCATTGTTTTCTTAGTTGTTTACTGGCAATTCTTAGCACTATTCATACAATCCAGGAGACGGAATATTGTGGGATATACATATAGATACAGTGTATGCAATTTGATATTAGAGATGAACGAACAGGCTCAGTGAAAACAAGAAGGCTCTCAACATTTGCCCAAAAATCAAATACAACTTTTTAAAGGTTTAATTAATTTCTTTTTCTCACTCTCCTAATTTTTTGCTAGAAATACATGTGAAGAGGAAATCCCCAGATCCAAACGCCCCAAGCTCTGGGGAAGCTCAGATGAGTATCCAAATAGCAGAGCACAGATTTTTCTCTAACCTTTGAATCCTTTTCCGTTTCCAAGTTATGGTAGGAAGAAGAAAGGTGGAAATGTGCAGAGACAGGGGGAGGCCAGGGGGGCAAAGGAGAGGGGCCTGTTGTTGCAGCATTTCAGACCCAGAGAGACATAGGGAACACAGCAAACCTTAACAGAAATCCCATTTTAATAGGATTCCTAGCCCAGTTATGAGCAGTTCATAGTACTGAACCTCCAGGTGCTATTCCAAACCCAAATCCTGAATCATTCTGAGGTTCACCCAGGCTACCTTGTGCTCAGAGGTCCTGGTACATTGGAAACGTAATTAAATGGCTGCAAACAGCTCCTAAGTCTTTCCAGATGGGCTTTGACTTCCAAGCCCTCACATTTTGTGAAGGCGCTACAAGGACACAGCAGGAAGCCACATGGTAAAGTAGGAGGCACACATCAGATTCCTTCCCTCTGTTGCCCCATGTTTTAAAAGCTGCAGCTCACCAGGGATAAACGATCCCGCCTGGTCATCTTGTAAAGGAAATCAAAGACAAGCCCATTTTAGAGTGATCCATAGCGATTAGACTCACGGGCAGTGGAGGAACCCGTGCAGCCTGTCAGACCTTCTCCCAAGAGGTACACTGCCCATTTACCGCAGAGCTGCTATGTCACGCCCAGATTTATTTAATGCACTGAATTTGGAGCAGCTGAGCAGCACCAGCCTGACACTCGGACACCTGCTTGCTTTTATTTACTCACAGAAAATGTGGGGCATAAGCCACAGCTGCGCCAGCCACCCCCACAGGGCCTCAGTCCATACCTGGAGCAATCCTGGGTGAAATCCTAGCCCCGCTGACGTAGAGGCAAAATTTCCACGGGGCCAGGATCTGGATTTCACCCCATGTGTACTGGTGAGAGGGGCAGTTCAGCCCCCAAGGCTCATTCGGTCCTTGGACTCTGCGGAAAATTCAACTGAGGGAAGCGCTTAATGTCACGTGGTGATGGAGGTTTTTGTGACGTGGACACCTGAGGGGACGCACTGACATCACCAACTCATTGCGTGACCTGTAGAGGATCTGAAATGCTTTAAAAAGCAAGTCGGAGTCAGACTTCGGGCCCACACCAAGCAGGAGTAAGCAAGGTGTAAGTCCGCTAGTGCCATCTTTGCAAACTCCGGAACAGGTGAATGATCCTGATGATGGAAATCAGCACTTCTGTTCCAACTCTGCAGCCGGGTACCATAGGGCAGCGCTAATTCAAGTGCCCTTTGCCACCCAACCCATCCTTGACAGCGCCCGTTCTCTTCTCACCCACGTCTACGATCGATGGGGTAACTGCCGCGCCAGCGCTTCATTGTAGTGAAAGAGGTGCCGGGCCTCAAACAATTGCTTTACTTTCATAGCTGATGCGGAAAGCCCAGAGGTGCTAGGGCTATGCACTGCCAAGCCTAGAGGTGCCCTGACAAGCCCTGGCACAAATTAAGCACTGTACAGCACTAGGCCTGCTGTGGCCTGCCTACGGGTCCTATAGAAGGCAAAGTCATGGAATGAGACCAGGCAAAGCCGCCCTTGATAGTTTTTTCAACCACACCAAAAGTCTTTCTGTTTTGCTGTTTGAGTTATTACAGAGACCTCTTTCTCACATCTCCAGTTTCAGAGCTGTCAGTCAGGAATACTCTGTGGGCCATACTTCCCATTGCATCTCTGCTCTCATGCATCACCCCACTGATATCATCCCCCAGAACCTTAATGTTATATATAGTCACACACGCCTGGAAGGGATGGGTTTGGATCACAAGCTCCTGGAAAGGGCGATGGAGTGGGTCTGGGTGACTACATATATGCCGCATAGTCACCACTCGGGTTATGGAGTGCAAGCCAAACCTGTGTGGGATTGTGTCATCACTGGGTGTCTTACAATGCTTTGCTGCTGTAGCTCACAGCTTGAGATGCTCATTGACAAAGTACAAGCATGCAGATCACACCCTGAAGTGCTGTGTGCTAGACAGTCCCAGCAGCCTGTGTACAGCCCTACAACCCCACTCGGGCATCCATCAGCTTGAGTTTCAACCAGCAAGGTGACTCCAAGACACTCCCAGTCCCAAATTTTCTCAGACAGCATGTTTTGCAATGTCCATCCCTCTCCTGGAGAGTTCAGAGAAATAATAAGGTTTGTTTGATCCTCTAAAGAGACAAAAGCACATCACAGCTTATTAACTTAATTGGGATGAATAGAACCTTTCCTGCGAACACAGCACTGTTAATTTATAGTAAAAATACAATAGAAGCTCAGAGTTACAAGCACCAGAATTACGAACTGACCAGCCAACCACACACCTCATTTGGAACCGGACGTACACAATCACGCAGTGGCAGAGACAAAAAAAAAAAAAAAAAGACAATACAGTACAGAGCTAAACTTAAACTACTAAAAATAAAGGGTAAGTTTAAAATTTTTTTTACACAAAGTAAGGAAACTGTTTTTGTGTTTGTTTCATTTAAATTAAGATGGTTAAAAGCACCGTTTTTCTTCTGCACACTAAAGTTTCAAAGCTGCATTAAGTCAATGTTCAGTTGTCAACTTCTGAAAGAACAGTCAAAGTTTTATTCAGCTATGAACATCTCATGGTTATGAACAACCTCCATTCCTGAGGTGTTCGTAATTCTGAGTTTCTACTATAAAATACAAATTTTAACAATAGGATATAGGTTAAGTGATGCCAAGTAAAAGGAAGAAAGGTAGAAAGGGCTACATGCAAATAAAAGTGAAAACACACAGTCTAAAGTCAAAAATTGAATCTAGCAAGGTCCATGTTTTGTTGAAGATAGTTTCTCACCAATCTTTGATTTCCAGAGGCTTCACCACGGTCCATACCCCTGACTGAAAGATCCACACTTCTCAACTTGCAAGATCTCTGGTCCCTTGTGTCTGTCTAAGGATAGATACCAAGATGGCTTCTGTCCTTGCTTATACCTTCCAAAGTTCAATGACTTTGTTTCAAGAGACAGGATGCCCTCAGGCTTCTCCCTGTATGTAAATGAGGCTTTCGTTGTTTTGATGCCACCATGCTCAATTTACACTGGAGACAGCCACCGTCTCTCCTGTATGAGAGGAAAGCTGTTTTTCCCTGTTTGGCCACAGAGTTTAAAGCATAATATCATTAGGCATCCAAATTTACTCATAGAGTATTAATACAGACACTTCAGAATGATATTAATTATTATATGTCATTAGTTTTCAGAAAAGACCTCGCTCTATGCACTTTTATAATACCGTACACAATCAGTTGACTCAATTGCTTAGCACTTGAAGTTCAGCCCCCTTGTCTGTATAGGCAAGTAAACCTTTGCATTTAAACCTTTCAGTTTAAACCTGCAAGTAAACCTTTGTATTCCTTGAAAAATAAAACCACATTTCTTTTTCTGGCTAGGTGTAGACACCATGTTGTCTCCTCCTCCTTTTGCCTGATAGCCTTGGGGCACTCGATATGTAAAAATGAACTTTTATTGCTTCTGTCTCATGGCTGAGCTGGTCCAAGAAGCACATACACATTCCTTTGTCTAAGGCAGACTTGTTTACCAAGTCCCTCTGACATGGCTGGTTTAAACGCACTTCAGCAATAATTCCATAACTAAAAACTATACTATACTATACTACATAATAACTATTAATTAATAATAAATAACTCTTAATACACACCGTGACCGCACATATCACATTATTAATGATCAGTGGCTCATTAGTTTTCAAATGATACCACATAAGAAATATCTTGTACAAGGGTAATTACAACAGTGTGTAGGGTGTGACTACAGAGGGCTTAGGGTCACAGCAACCCTTAGCATTCATGAAGGCATCTGCCAATTTTGGTAGCGCTGCTGAAGCTCTGAGCTTGGATGAAGGCAGGCCAAGATAAATAACTTTTCAGGGGCCAAAATAAGAATAGAAAATGGTCCTGATTTAAGGTTTCAATGGTATGTGCAGAACTCATATGCTATTGCATGCCTCATTTCTGCATACATAATCACTTCTACACAGTGGTGTAGTGGTAAAAAAAAGAAGGGTGTAGTCTATCTTTGAGGATGTTGGATGCCACTCTCAGGGCTTGTAGCATTTGGCTGAAGAGTTAAGATGTTTTCTTGTTTATTTTCTAATCCTGGTAATTTATTTTACTTTCTTGGGCTAATCAAGAGGAAAAGGTCTTACTGACTGTAACTGTTTTTGTTCTCTGCTGGGTCATTTCACCACTTTGTAGACATCTGGGTCCACAATATCGCCAATGTTTTGTTACCATCTTAAATTCATACCCTTCTTGAATTCCCCCATACTACTCACCTTGCACACAAAGAGTCTAAGTCCAGATGAAGCCAACGGAAAAGCTCCCATTGGGAGCTGGATCAGGCCCAGAGTAAATATGTCTGTGTTTCCTTTGCATTTCTCTTCATTCTCCTCCTGAATGCATTCGATTCTTTGATGAAAACCCTTTCAGCACAAAACACTGTGTTAGCTGGATTAGCCTGAAGGGATCCTCATAATTACAGCATTGTTAGACTTGCCTCCTATTTAAAAGCATTATGTTAAAGATGCTTTTGTATACAGTCCTGTAATTTTCCTAGTGGTGGGCAAGGCGGAAACTCTATGCTAAGCTGATAAACTTGTTTGTCTATAAAACCAATTGCTGTAGAAAATCCACTAATGCAAAGGACATAATGCAATTACTTGGAATTGATTTCTTATAAGCTTATGAACAAACATGAAACTTCTGCTGTGTTGAGAGTTTGTTATAAGAACAGTCATCTTTTACAGTACCTTTCGGTCCAGAGGACACCCACGTGCTTTACAAGCTACATAGCTGGAGAAAGATGGTCTAGTAATAGGGCACAAACCTTGGTCTCAGCAGAAATGGGTTCAATTTCCTGTATGACCATGGGCAAGTTATTTAGTCTCTCTATTCCTCAGTTCTCCATCTGTAAAATGGGGATAACAGTGGTGATTGTGAGGTGTTCAGATTCTACTGTGATGGGGGCAGAGGAGTATTACAAATATCTTACTCTTTATCCAGCATCCTTGAAACACCACAGCAGGCACACAATGTGCAGAACAATGATGAGAGGAGAGGATAGATTTAGAGACGCCATTGAATTAAGCTTAAGTCTGCTCTTAGGGCCATGGGATCTTTAATGTTTACAGAGTAGAGGGGACTTTAGCTTTTAATAGAGCTAGTTGGATAGTAACCAGAAGTGGGTGGGGAGATCTATGAATATTCTCACAAGTGCCAAGGCACCAAGGTGATGGCAACAGACTAACAAGAGAGAAAGGAAGACAGGTAGTAATTCATTTTACTGCGATTCATAGGCTCCTGCTAGTCACTTTTCAAAATCTGGCTCTTAATTAGCAGAATGTTAATGGCCTTTGATGCATTTGAGAGGAACTTTATTTGAGCATTTAGCAACGCTCCACAAATTATCTCAGAGGCAAAGCTCTCTACAGGAAATATAAATAACATGCTGTAACCATCTTGCTCTATGGCAGATTGGGGTCCTAATGAGGTTGTCAGTGCTATAGCTGGCCTCTGCAAGCCTGTGAAACCTGCACTGGTGCCAGACTTCATCGGGAAAAATCTAAGTTCACCTGAGGCATCCAAATAAAAAATGAACCAAATATTCCCTCTACAATGACTGCATCCAGAAAGAGATGGGAACAAGACAGATCCGTGGTTTTGTATGACTTCTCATCTGAATCCAGGACGATCCATTTAAACTAAGTAACAAAAGGAGAGACGTGACAACAGGCACTGTGTGCTGAGATACGTACCTTCCCTTCTCTGCCAATATCCTTAACATTTGACATCATGTTTTAGTCATTTCTTTAAAATTGCAGTGGGTATAAAAAACTGACCTAGCTCATATTTACTTCTGCTCATGCTATTTGCAGAATAAATTGCATGTTTCATATAAAGAACATAATAGTTAATAGCCTGGGTAACTGCACCATCAAGTTTGTTCTCTGGTATGAATGAGGAGGTAATACTTTAATATTTAAAAACTTTCAAAATCATTCCAAAGACATATGGGGATTTTATAATAGTTACTGCGCAGCATCTCAAAAGTCCATCTTATGAAGTGCCTGATTTAATTGAAGTGATCATAATCATGTCACTATTTTGAAAATGACCTGAACAAAATATGCGTTATAAAGACATATTGACAGATTAAATAGATTTTATGGTGGGAACTGGGGAATTGCTCAGTTAAAATGTATTTGTATTACTGCATTAGGCGATTATTAAATTAACATGGCAGAGACTTCCCAGTTTCTGGAGATGGTCTTCACAGTATACACACAATGGACACACAAGTCATATGACAATATGTGCTCTGTAGAGGTGGGGGTGAATCAAACCCTGAAACTTTGGTGTTTAGAAATCTAGATCTCAATTTTGTGCGTTGAGCTCATGGTAGTTCCGTAGTGGTTATACGCCAGTCAAAACTGTGAGTATCCCTTTTTCAGCTTAATATAGTAAAATTGGAGCCATGGAGTTATAGCACAGCCAAAAAAAAATTTTATTCTTACAGGGTCTCAACTGCTTTGTGATATTTTTGGCGCAATTTTACAACATGTGAAATTCCCCATTTCCACACCAATGGTTGTCGTAAATTAGGGTGCGTTCCTGCAAACCCTTTGCATAGATTGCTCCCAAGGCTCACAGTGAGAGTTCTGCACTATTCACATCCCATTTATGCCCTATTATGAGGATTTGAATGGGACTTCAGTGCCATATTGGACTTATACTGACCCTATGTATGCAGGTGAATTTCACCCTAGATATGGTCAAAAACATAAACTGAGAAATAGTCTGACATTTCATCAAAAGTTCCATAAGTGCCTTGGGAAAAAATTACCTTTCAAAGGTATTTCATGCAGATAAAGCCAAATGTGTCTACATACCCGAAGAACAGTATGGCAGGGACAAAGACCTCTTTGTACATACAGAAGAAGCTGCTTCTGTTGGCAAGTATAGCTAAACATTATAGGTAAAAATGGATACTGAATCACAATGTAAACTCTTAGCACAAAATTCATGTAATGCTATAGGTAAGGAAAGAGTACAGACATCTAATCCCACATTTGGTTCATATATTCAGGCTGTAAAATACTAAAACACTGACCATAATCATGGCAAATCCCAAAAGAACAGCCATACTGGATCAGATCAATGGTCCATCCAGCCCAGTGTCCTGTCTTCTGACAGTGGCCAATGCCAGGTGCTTCAGAGGGAATGAACAGAACAGGGCAAGTTCAAGTACTCCATCCCCATTGTACAATCCCAGCTTCTGGCAGTAAGCAGTTTAGGGACACCCAGAGCATGGGGTTCAACCCAAAAGTCTTGGCTTATGGCCACTGATGAGCCTGTCCTCCAGGAACTTATCTCGTTGCTTTTTTAACCCAGTTATATTTTTGGCCAAATGGATTTGGCCCCCTTCCAAACCATATGCCATCTGGATCGATCTCTGGCAATGTGCTTATGGTGGTCTGGTTGTATGTTCAGTTTATGACCATCACAGACAATTTTGTCACCCCACTGAAGCTTCTGATGTCCACGTGATCACTGGCTGTATAGCAGCATTCCTTGGTACATACATTTTGGCATTGGTTGGTTTTCTCTTCTAATAGTACGTCCATACCAAGAAAGCTGCCAAAACTGAACCCGTGCTGATGGAGGCAGTTGCTGGGTTTGACTTCAAATATCCTCCTTTTTGATCTTGTCCTGCCACCTGATAAGGAGAAGCTGATGAAGATAAGAATCAAACACATCTGTCCGGCATTCTTCAGTCTTCCTCAGGCTTGAACACAGCTTTCTGTTCCATTATAGAACTCTTCAAATGTACCGTCTACAGCAAGGGTAAAATTTCCAGACAGCACATGCAGCTGGATAAATTCCCAGAGAGAAAATGCAGATGTACCCTCTATGCTGGGGTAAAGTTTTCAAAAGCCCATAAATGATTAAGGAACCTAAGTGGCACATGCACTACAGCCCAGATCCTGAAAGGTACTTGGGCCCCTAAAGATGCACTTAAATGCCCCGTGCAGTTTTCAAAGGGAGAAAGCAGGTTAGGCATCTCACACCCATGGATTTCAATGGGAATTAGTGGGATTTTGAAAAGCACCTATCTGCGTCTTTAGGTACCTAAATAAATACCTTTGAAAATCTTGCCCTTCGGAGCCTGAGTCCCTCTGACTTTTACTGAGACTTAGGCCTACGTCACTTTTGAAAATTTTACCCTAGGACTAAAATCCTACCTTTCCCTGCCCCAAATTTAGTTTATAAACACAATATGTGCTATACCCCTGTCACATACCGAAATAACACACAGGGTTAACAAGTAGAATTCCCAGAGGTCTCCAAAGGCCTAGGATGTCTGGAAGGACAATACCACATTAGGATAGACAAAACCGTAACTGCCGTGAGCCAGCTATCAAGATCAAATTTTTTACCCTAACAGATAAAGTAAAAATGAACTGGGAAATAGGGAAAATGCCAGGTGTTACTGCAAATATAACCTGGGTAATTAATTTAGACTAAATATATGGTTTTAATTGAAAACCCAAATAAAGTATGCATGTGCATTGATCCATATGATTTAAATAATGCCACAGAACAGGAACATTATGTGTTGAAAGCTGTTGAAGACATGGTATCCAAGCAGCAACACGAAAGTGCAGAGAGACCATCTCATAGGCTAGGAGAAGGACTTAATTGATTTTGACTGAGAAACCTATTTACTGTTAATTGATTACTACTCTACATTCATGGAGATTTCAAAGCTAACAGACAAACAGCAGGCTAGTGATTACCCAGATCAAATTATAATTTGCAAGGCCTGGAATACCAGAGAGGCTGATAACTCACTATATTTCCCAAATTTCAACGGATGTACTCAAGCCTTTTATGCTAGTACATAATCTCCTCGCCACACAGTAACAGGACGGCTGAGAGAGCTCATCAGATAATGTGACACATCTTTAGGAAAAGGAAAAAATAAACATGCTAAAAACCAGTTGCAGACCAGTTTGGTAACTGTTGTCCTTTGAGATGTGTTGCACGTGTCCTTTCCAATGTACATGAGAGCGCGCCAGCCCACCAAAGCCAGAGAACTTTTTCCCACAATGGTACCTGTCGGGGTAGCCCACATGCCCTCTGCTCACTCGTGCTGTCAGGTGAGAGCGTCAAGGGGTGGAGCTGCCCCAGTCCCTCCCTCAGTTCAGACCAGAAGCCAATATTTGCAGTGACTCTGCTATGGGCTCCGTCTACACTTGAGACCGTCCACAGTCACATGTGTGTTGCTGTTCCATAACCCTACTATTGTCCACTTTTGAGGCCTTGAAGCACATCCCTGAAGGAGGGCGCATGTTGCAAAAGCTAGCATGCTGAGGGGTGCATGTACACATCTCTGCTGTGGCGTGGCCCCGTACCTGTTTGCAGGGCAGCGTGGACGGGGACAAAGGGCATGTAGCAGGTCACAAGTATTGATAGTCCCCCAAGGCCTTCCCACAATGCAATGACCCTTTCCCAAAGGTCCCTGACTCCCCCCCGACCATTGCCAGTGGTATCAGTGACCTACACCAAGCATTTCAGCACAGTTTTCTGCTGCAGTCTATTGATCAGTGCAAGCGATCATGGTCTGAGAGCAGCCATCTGGTCTGTGGAGCATGCCCGGGGACTGATCATGGTGTGGGCAGAGTACACGGTCCTCCACAACTTCACTTGGATCAGCAGGTACCTATGCCTCTCCCAGGAGGGTTCACGGATGCTGGAGCAGGCAGCATTAACCGAAGTCCATCCCAGTGCTGGGAATGCATAAGGCACCTGAGGGTCTGGTACCGGAGGGAGAAGGACCTACCACCATGCTACAGTGAGCTGGACCAAATGCTCTCCAGGGCTGTGAGTACAGATCCTGAAGTGACTGATGGCCCCTTCTTAACCCCATTGGCCTTATTGTCTGAAGGAAGGGCAGGGTTAAGAGGCAGAAGGGACCTTGGAGGAAGCTGCGGGAAACCCTGAGGAAGAGGAGCATTTGATTCTGCACCAATACCTGGCATATCCAGCTGAGAAAGCCCCCCCTGCCCACACCGCCAAGGAGCTTGGGGAGGACTCAAGCCCCTGCAGGAACCAGAACCTGAGGCTTGTGAGTTACAATCTCCCCCCTTGCTCTTGTTATACATGCCTGAAACTGCCCTCTTCTGCACCGAAGGCCAGCATGGTCCTCCAAACGAGACACAGCTGCAAATCAATGATTTTACTGAAATCCTACCAACCCCTGCCCAGCATTTAGCAGAAGCCAAACTAGATTTTTAACAAGCAGTAAGTGGGCCCTTGTGCCTTTGTAGTTATTGGCCAGCTCACCGGCGGCCATGGTCCATGGGCCGTGCAGCCCAGGGGAAAGAGAGGGAGAGGGTTCTGAAAGGGCCGAGGTGGGAAAAGAACACTTTTATGACACCTATGGCTGTGCAAAGTCTCAACGTAACTCCTCTCTCCCCCCTTTCCTTCCCCTTACGAATGGGAGCTGTGTGGAAGAGGTGGTTGAGGGGCTTGGTTTCCAGTGCGCAGACGAGACTCAACGCTTGCCCAGTTTGCGCATGCCCACCAGCAGAAAAGTAGGTACATTTCACAGCATGTAGGATGACTGCGAGAGAGACAGAGGGCAAGAGAGAAGCCAAGGGGAGGAAAAAGTTAAACAATGGACAGTCCTGCCAGCCCCTCCGCAGCTGGACCCCCCTGCGCTGTCAACGGGAGCTCCGGTTGCCGAAAGTGTCCAGGGCTGATCACTGGTTTTGTGCCGTCACCGCCTTTCTCAGCCGAATCCTGCCTCGCTTTGCCCAGCTTATCCCCCGTCATGGAAGGAAGGTGCCTCGTGTTCTGCTGCGACGCTTGCAGCTCAGCGGCGCTAGCAAGCTGCAAGCTCTCTTGGCTTTTCCCAGTAGCAGCCAGCTTGGGCTTTACAGAGATCACTGAGTCATTGCGAAGAAAGCAGGAGAGGAGGGTGGTTAAAAACAGCGTCCAGGGACTCAGTCGGCGTCCTTTAGCATTACTCCTCGCCACACAGCAGAGCCCAGGCTGAGCAGTCAGCTGCCTCCCAAAGGAGGAGTGGTTGTTGAATGCTGGCCTTCTGCAGCCACTAACGAAGGGGTGTTACTCCGGAAGCAGCAGCGAGGTTAATTGTGCCCAGGGGCTATTAGAGGGCCTGAGGTATTGGTAACGACCATATTTGTCCACAGCATCTCACTCCAGAACTCAGGCAGCGAATGTATTAAGGGCTAAGAAGAGCAGCAGGTCTGTATTTGCCCAGGAGGATGTATTGGGCTACTCACGGACCAGACGTCGGCAGTGACCTTTATTTTAGAGACGCTAATATTCTGTCTCCCCCATCCCTTTGTTCTCCTGTTGTTCCAGGCATGTGTATGCAAGCCGTGCCTGCCCACAGAGATTACTCTTGACAGAGAAACATTGATAAGCAAACCAAGGGCAGGAGCATTATGCTGTTTACAGTAGCTGATAATGGCAATAATAAATATTTTATTCCCCCTTGTTTCTGATGTACCAGTGGAGTTTGACAGAAATGTGATTAAACAAACTAAAGGGATTGTGGAGGACACAGGACTGAAGCGTTTCAAAGAGAGCAGAGGCAGATTTACTCTCACAGGCAAGGAGAGCATGGAAAGAAAGAACCGGGAGCTGCACTTCTGCAAAGTCCTGGCTCGGTCAGATCTGGAGGCACCTGTATTGCACCCCAGCCCGACCTCGATGCATGTGCCATGTAGAGCCGCTGCTGCGAGGTGTAAAAGGTCCAGAGGCCATAGGGAGCACAGGAAAGAGGTGGTTACGCTTACACATGCCCAGTGATGAGCAGTTCCAGCCCAATCTCTTCTCAGCGTAGTCGTCTAGAGCATTATGGTGGCCACGTTTCCAAAAAGCTCTGCAGCACCCACTTAGACACCCCTTTGAACGGGCAGAGTATCAAATGAGCTCACAGAGTGCTGAGCACCCTTCTGCTCTAAATAGTTTCCCAGCCCCGCCCGTGCATATTTCTGACTAATATGTTTCCAAAAATCCGGGTCAGAGCACCAACATTTTGCAGAGAGAAAGTCATTATATCACCTACTGACCCTTATCACCAGGTTTGAGCATAGGACCCTCAGCGCCACATCACAGATCTTGCCCACCTAAGCTAAATGAGCAACTCCCAATGCTGGTAGCAGTAGTAGGCTGTTATCCACTAGCAGTCTAGCCTGGAAAAGGGAATGCAAAACAGGCCAAGCTACATTCATGTAAAAATGTATTTGCAATGAATAATTTGACTAGCTCTAGCATCAAGCCTCCAGATGAATCAAGGAGTCTCTGACTGCAAATATTAAAAATCCTGTAAAGGTAAAACCACCAAAGAGGCAGACTAGTGTGTCTCAGTTTTAAAGGGAATATGCAGACTTCTCTGTTACATTGTATCTTATCAATTAACCTTCAGCAAGTGCACATGTTTCTCTGGATCTCAATCTCACCCTGGTATCTGGAGAAAAGGATACAAATTGTACAGATTTTTTCAGGAGAATATTTTTAATAACCAAAATGTTTCTGCGCTTTGAAT
Organism: Mesoclemmys tuberculata; assembly: GCA_007922155.1. Lineage (NCBI taxonomy): Eukaryota > Metazoa > Chordata > Testudines > Chelidae > Mesoclemmys > Mesoclemmys tuberculata. The sequence goes on from ML675625.1 coordinate 4,728,787, forward strand.
AACGAGAGTGACTTTTCTCTTTCAAATGCTAAATTATTTCAAGCCGAGCTGTTGGAAACCATTAATAATTCAAGTGACTGTGCTTTGGGTAAGAACAGCATCTGTTGGAAGGGGTAAAACCACAGGAATCACTTGCCTTTTAAGGATATTTTCACCATTGTCTCATTCCGGCTATGAGACAAAAGGGTGCCTCGTTAAGTTTCCGGAAGAACGTGTCACTTTCTGAGCAAGGGGGGGTGAATGATTGAAGTGACAGATTCCCATGGGGCCCGATCCTGATATACTTCACCCTGTCTCAGCCAGAACTCCCACTGTCATTAGTTTAACGACAAGATTAAAATCTTCAGGATCAGGCCCCTCAAACATCAGGAGCGTGACACGCCCAAGCCCCAAGAGAGAAGGGCTGAGAATAATGTTCTGAATTCCCAACACCGGTGAGTGGGGCTGTTGATGTTTCTCCGACCCAGTGAGAGACTGTTGCTAACACTCCCAATTCTAGTGTGCCTCTCATGCCATTTGGTGGTTTTCCTAAAATTGCAGCCCCTTGAACCAGATGATTACGGAAGAATCTGCTTTTGTGTTTTTTTTTAAAAGATAATTTCCTCGCTTTCATGGTTACAGAGAAAAGGTTGAAAAGGTGACCCCATAAAGTCTGCAAAACTGGACAGCAAACCAAACGAACCCACCATGTGTTAGTTTTTAATTACCGTGATTTTTAAGCCAATCTCATGATTTAGGGGTCTGAGTCTTGATTTTTGAACACCCGAAGTTAACAGTGTTGGAGAAGCTGAAATTGTTGCAGAATTTCCTTAACGAAATATACGGAAATCAGCTCCATAGAGAAGGATGTTACTGATACAATAATCTCTTTGGGGCAGGGACTGTCTTTTTGTTCAGTGTTTGTACAGCACCTAGCGCAATGGAGCACTGGTCCATGAGTGAGGATTCTAGACACTGCGATGATGATGATGGATGATGATGATATGGGTCTCTCCTATCAATTTGTCCAGCAGGAGTCTTGCTTTCAAACACAAGTACCTGCCTCTAATTTATCTATGTAGTTACCACAGTTGTACATGTCAATCAGCTAAATGCATGCACAAGTGAATAACTATGGTTATTTGAATGTGCAATTACCCAGTGTATGCATATGATTGCAGTCAATGATCACACAAATGAAGTGTGCAGTTGGACACCTCACATGGTTAAATTTCAGGCCTTAAACTTTTCCACAGCTCTAAGTATAAATGTAATTACAAAAATCCCAAACTCACCTGACTTAGTTTAGGGTAGAAGTTCAAATCTGGTCTGACAATTGTCTATCCATTCACTTCAGCGTGAGAATGCTGTTATTCAAAGTCCAATTTTGAATGAGCCTGGCCTAGTTCAAGTACTGTCAACCCCAAGTGTTCCAAAGTTGTGAGTCAGACACCAAAAGTAATCATGAGATTGGCACACAAATCATGAGATTTTAAAAATAATAAATGTTGGGTTCTGTTTATTTGACTTCTGGTGTTTTTTTCTGCACTGAGGAGGCTAGAAAATTAATTTTTGTTTTAAATGAAAGCTGAGATGCTCGAGTAATCACCTGACTCCAGGAGTCAGGACTTGAGAAAATCTGCAAAAATCACAAGAGTTGGCAATACTGTATTAATCATTTTGATGTGAAAGTAGACAAAACATGACAGTTTCATAAGTGGATTTTTAGTTCATTCATCATTGAAACTGAAAGGGAAAATAAGGGTGTGTCACCCTTGACAAACTAAAACTAGTGGATGAGCTCAGATATAAGAATTCAGATAAGGATGCAGATTTTGAATACCCCAAATTTCCAGGGGTATTTAGATACACAGTTTAGCCCCATCTCTTACTGAAACCAAAGAAAAGGCTGAACTAATTCTTATGATCTGAAACCAGTAAGTTTTGCATTGCTCTAATTATTCACTTAAACCTATTCATGTAAGTGTAGACTTTAAGAATTAGCTGAAAGGGATGTTAATATACAGGCTATCCCTGTGCTAATATCACTGATGTCAGGGGATCCTGTGAAATGAGATCTGAAGGACTTATTAAAATAAATGAATGGAGTGAGAAGAACATGACTGCTATCAGATCCTCAGCTGTGGGCTTTTGCTTTTGGTTTCCACATGATCACAGATTAAGAGGAATATTCACGATATTGTGAATGGGTCTGATGTATTTTTATAATTAGTCATTCAGATGCTGTTGGAAGAGCTAATTAGGAGTGGTCTGCAATTCATTAATTCCCATATATTTTAAAACCACTGATTGACAGATTTTGGACTGGGAGGATCTGGCTGGTTTCTTGGAATGTGAGGGTAGATCTGTATGAATAACCAATGTTGGGGGGGTGAGCAGGGGGAAGTTTTACTTGGAGGAATAGAATTTTTTTTTAAATTAATTAATTTCAGGTCAACACACAAGGCAATTTTGGTGGGTTTTTTTTATTTTTCAATGAACCAAAAAGTTAAAACAAAATTTGTTTTTGGTTGAACTAAGCATTTTGTTTGACCCATGATAAAATGTTTTGTATTGGGGGGGAGGGGTTAACCTTTTAAAAAAAAATAAATTAATAAAATGGAAGAGGTTTGACAGGGGCCAGATGGCTCAGACTAATTATAGAAGATGAGGGTTGGAAGGGACCTCAGGAGGTCATCTAGTCCAACCCTAACCCCAACCCTAATGGGCATCTCAAACTGGAATCCTCGCAACAACATGTTTGGCTGCTCGGATTCTTTTAAGTTGTGAGAGGAAAATGGGGCTAAGGCTGGAATCCTTAGCTACTGCTCTTGTTCATGAGTCGCCAAAAGAATAAATCCCTGAAACCCATCATAGCACAGGTCCTGAAGAGTGATCCAGATTCTGGCTCCTGGGAGATCTAAGTCTCAGTGAGAGGTTTTTGGAAACCTCACAATAATAGCTTCACTCATAACAAGGAGTGATCACTTTTGTTTAACAAAACTTATTTATGAAACTTGTTTCACTGGTCCAACATTTCCTATGTTCTCCAATATTTCATTGTGTATATCTCATCTCTGTATTTATTGTGCATTCCAGGCCCATTGTGTTTCATATTAGACTTAAGAATAAATTTGTTTATCATGCTCTGCATTGTCTTTCCATTTCTTCTTTTTTTTTTTCCTAACAGTCGTTAAGCAAGGAAGGAAGAAGCCTAACATGACCATTACTGTAAAAACAACGAGAGTCCTGTAGCACCTTAAACAACTTCTCATTGTTTTTGCTGTATGCAGACTAACAGTGCTACCCCTCTGGAATTTAAGATTACTGTCTACATGATAAAATTGGTGTTGCTACCATGATTTAAAACACCCGTTAGCACCTGGTTAGACATAGTCTAACATATTTGCCATCAGGCTAGCTGGTTAGGTTCTAACTTAGAGAGTTGGATCCTTACTGCAGTCAGAAACCATATGGCTGTTCTCAAAGCAAAATTCCAATGGGACATTCGATTATAATTGTAATCGTTATTAATGGTTTATATTAAAATCATGCCCAATGGTCTCATTCAGTATCTGGGGCCCAGAAAGTGGGTGCTGTACAATCAAAGATGAAGAAGAGATGGTTCCTGGGCTGGAGACCTTAAAAAGTCCCTGGGGTGAAATCCTAGCCCCATTGAGATCAACGGCAGATTTGCCAGTGACTTCAATGTGGCCTAGATTTCATGCCAAATGCCCATACAATAGGAATGTCACTTGTCAGGAGGTGCATCATTCATGTGCCACTAAGGCGCCAATCACGCAAGACACATGCATATGCTTAACTTTGTGAATGGTGAGTAGAGGTCCAGTCTTTGCAGGGTGAGGGCCTAAAGCGCTAAGAACAACACACAGCTCTGGGAGAAATATTTAATTGGGATAGCATGTGACAACATCTATCCATGACTCATAATAAAAATCATCTGAAAGGGTCCATACTGCCTTGCGTTTTCCTCTCCCCAGTGACTGCTACAAAAGGATAAGAGCTGCTATCCCTGCTGAAATTTCCGGGTGGCTAGCAGAACAATTTATACCCGTGCAAACTGGAACTGGATCTTTGTTTTACAGGATCCACCCTAACTAATGAAGAGAGGAACACTTGCTAGTCATTGTCCCAGCTCAGACATACCAAAAAGATAGAGATTAATACCAGTAAAACATAACCAATTGGTGTTTAAGGGTAACAAATCACATTTACTCTGAATGGATACCTTCTAAACTGCTGAGTTTTAACAGTGTTAATAAAGCATTAAGAGAGAGATTGAAACTTGAAGTAAGAGAAGAAAAACAATCCTACACTGTAGTAACAGAAATGAATTCCATTTGGTTTTCAACCTGTATGGAAATGGCCTACGTGTTTAATGTGAGAAACACACATTTATTCCCTGGGCTAGTTCTTATAACTACTCCAACTGCTGAGCAATTTAAAACCTATGCATTTTTATAAGTGTCCATTTTTTACATCTGATGAAACTAACCCTTTGGCATTGGTTAAATTATAAATGGAAAAAACAGGGATGATGCATTGCCAGAATACTAATAGAGCAGCTGTAAGGGATCAACAGCACTGAACTTTGCAATAGCGATCGGTTTCTATCATGGGTTAGAATAATCCTGAGTACACACATACGTAAAGGTGATGTCCATGTAAAAAATCCAGAACCATGTGCTAAACTCTGGATCTATATGAAAAAACCTTGTGGTTCTTTGAGGAACAATGAGGGTCTGGATGGGCATGTGGGTTCCTTTTATTAAGTGAATGAGGTTTTTGTGGGGCTGTAATGTATGTGTGGTTTTTTTCTTTAAATACCAGCTGTGTTTTGTTTTGCCAAAGACCACTGGTTTGCTACTGTCATTTTTGTCTCTGATTGTATTGCTTTCTTTGTATAATTACATGATCCAATCAGAATAAATAAACAAATAAATAATCACATAGCTCTGCAATTTATATTTTATGTTTGTCATGCAGCTTTGATCACCTCTCGTCTACTCTCTAATCCATCTCCGCAGAATTTGTTCTAACAATCAAAACTCCCCATGCCTTTGTCACTTGTAATTCCACGGTACAAACTCAGGCACATACAATCTTTATACCACGCTCCGCCATGGTAGGAATATACATGTGTAGGTGAATACACAGACATACATATATTATTTACAAATATTGACATTACAAGAATGTTACGGTTGCAAAGTCAAGCACTCAAAAGTTATGAAATACCAGGATTATTGTTGCGTGTGCCCTCTTAAATCAGCTATTTGGTGCGTATGCATTATGATACATTTTTTAATTACATGATCACATGATGTTTTCCCACACAGATATCGAGAAAGGTATTATGTAGTATACACTTCAAGTGCAAAATTCAATTCAATCTTCACTGTGGACTTATGATCATTTTATGCACACACATGCTGTACATACACAGAATTCAAGTACTCAAAAGGCAAAAAAATCCTCACTTAGCTTGAGAAAGCAATCTCAATGCCTTAAAATATGGTTTGTCTTCATATCACTTTACAATCAATTAGTTGTCAGTTAATATGATATACAGTACCATACATACTGGAACTTCTCACACAGCCAGACATGTCATATGTAAATTACCGTGAATATGGGCTTCAGATTTGACTTGAATTTTAATTTTAATAAGTTCTAGAAAACAAGCCACATTTGATAAAAATTGGCTGATTAGTTACATACTGTATAGCTTTTTAATTAGCAAATATATAATGATGTAAACGACTTCCATATTTTAAGGCCTGAACACAAAGGAGACACACTTAAGACTGAGTGTTTAGCATTAACTCTCCGTTGTCTAATTGATTTTTCAACTGTAATTTTACATTAAAACTATTTTAACCCACACTGACAAAGCATGTCTGTCTGTCCTTTCTAGTGGCCAGTCCATATAGAGCTTTATGAGTCATGCTACAGCCTTTGAACTAATAGACTGGGGGAACATTTTCAAATGCACCTAAGTCATTTAGCCACTCTTAAAAATGTTAGCTCTCATTCTTTAGCTCAGGTAGCAGAGATTCATGCTTTTAGCTTCCAATCTTCCTGCTTCAACCCTTACAGCCAACTACCCATCCAGGGGCTGTGAAGTTGCCCGTGAAACGTGTATACATAAATATTTCAGTGCACGTTGCTATGGAATTTTGATTGCCATGAGTTTGGGATCACTGGAGAATGCAGAAAATGTAAGTATGAGTTCAATGGGATGTAGTGGTTTGAGCACAGGGCCTTGTATCAGCAACTTCTGAGTTCAAACCTTGATTCTATCATGGACTCCTGTGACATACCGGGGCACAATCCAGGCTAGTGAGATGCTGTGTGACCCCTGCTCTGCAACCTTGGGGGAAGGGAGTTGAGGATTCTTCAGTTACAAAATGTTTGTGCAGCAAAATGTTTGTGGACTTAAAAAGTCCTCATAAGTGCCAGGAATTTGTGCAAGGGCTTCCTTGCCTGCCTTGTTTTGGTACTGTGGAGTACTTTCGTGAGATGTCATGGTTACACACCACAGTGGAATTGACCAAAAAGCGAACAAAAGCACCTTCTAATTCCAGAAAAATACAGGCAGGGAAGGTTGGCCCTTACAAACACACTATCAGGGGCCTGTGTAGATAATCTGCATCTAATGATTCTACAGTAGAAAGTACCAGCTTTGTGTTGGGAAAAGGAAGTGCTTAGAAGGTAGGGGTATCCTGTGCCGTAATTAGCGTGATGGGTTTGAAGGCTCCATATAAGTGAGGGTTCCCCTGCTGGTCTATTTCTGGTATTATAACACGAAAAGTCAGCCTATCCCAAGCATGATGTGGGAAGAGTGGGAGATGTCCTCTCATGGATGGACCATCAGATGAAATTCTCCATTGCCACTGCTGATCTAGGGAAGCTATGATCTATGATTCTAAGCTTAGACACGAAGGCCTAGTCTACACTTAAATTTAAAAAAATATCCCAGCGTAGCTATGTTGGCCCAGGTTGTGAGAAAACCACATCCCATAGCGACATGGCCATGCCAACAAAAAGCTCCCAGTGTAGACACAGCTATGATAGGAGAGTGTCTCTGGCAGCATAGCTATGTCTTTCAGGGAGCTGGGGTTCCTTCGTCGACAGAAAAACTCCTTCGGTCGGCACACGCTGCATCTAAATTAGGGGGCTACAGCGACACAGCTTTGTTGACATAGGCTTAGTTGCATTGCATTGGCCACAGCAACACTCACATCCCTCTATCAGCTGCCCTGGCACGAGAGCCATTTGAAGTCAGTGGAAAGATTCCTGGGGGCTTTGGATCAGGCCCAAAACAGGCACTAAGGCAACAGCTGATGAGGCACGAATCAGCTGTTTTGCTTCCACTTTGGAGCAGGATGGTGTTCACCCAGTCTCTGTCTGAAGGAAAACAGCTTTTATTCCTAGAAATGCATGCCAGCTTTTGTAATAAGCTGGAGTCAATCATGAGCCCCCGAGGATGCATTTGCTTTAATTTAGTTCTCTGAGTGTGTGTCTCTGTTATTTGCTAGCACCCAAAGAGCCGTTACTTTCATTACCCTGCTTCATAAATATAAAATAATGCCAGACAAACTGCACAAAGGCCTCTCTTGGCTCCGGCCTGACTGACAAGGAGGTTATTTACTAACTTTTTGGCCTTTCGGTCAGCTACAATAGTGCAAGTTTTATCTCTGCTATGTCCCATCCATATAAAGGAATGGGTTGGATGAACTAACCAGTGCTTTCTTCCTCTCCACCATCCATGAGTGATCAGTGACTCTAGTGTCTGCTTTTAACTTTCTATTTTCTCTCCCTTTGTTTCTAACTCAGCCCTTTATTTTCCCCACACCTGGTGTAAGCACGTTGGCTCTGTATGGGCTGTAAAGAGGGAATGAGGGATAGTGTAGGGCACATAGCCCTGGCCTAGGACACAAGAGTCCTGGTTTCATTTCCCAGTTCAGCTCCCGATTCAATGTATGACTTAAGGCAAGTCAATTAAGCTACTCTGTGCCTCAGTTCCCCCTCCCTTGCAAAATGGGAACAACTGCTATACAAGCACAAAGGAAGGCTCTAACTCAGAGCGATTACAGTCAAAACTATATGGATGTTTGGTCCATAAGGGAGTGACAATGAGTTTGACCACAACCATGTCACACAAACAGATCCAGCTGCCTGATGGGGGCAGTATGGAAACCACGACTCAGCTAGGTTACGTGTCCCCAGCAGTGTCCCCTGCACCTCCCGAACCAGAACTGCATCTCAGGCACCAGGGCTTAGGTGGCCCCACATTTCCTCCCCCCCGGGAGCTCACTAGACAGAGAGAGGGAGGCTCCAGCTGGCACCTTTGGGCACTGGGGAAGGCATGAGAGCACCTTTGTACAGGTTTTTCCTTCTGACCTTCGTGTCCTGTATTGGCTGGCTGTTTGTTGCCAACACCTGCTCTTCCCTGACTACTGCTCTCCTCTGCCTTATCTTCTTCCTCCCTTCTATCTTTCTCCCTCCTTTCATCTAACTCCTCCTAACAAAACCTCCCCCCACCCCAAAATAAACCTGTGGCACTCACATGACTTCTGTAGGCCACCCCTTTGTTCACTCTGCTTGTGTGTTCTAACCCTTTCTCCATCTTTCTATTTAGATGGCAAGCTCTTGAGGGCAGTGCCTGTCTGGCCATATGGATGCATCTACACTGGAGCACAAGGTGTCATTGCAGCTTAGGTAAGCACCCCCTCCTTAGCTCTCATGGAGCTAGCACACTAAAACCAGGAGTGTAGCCTCAGCTAGCTTTCTCAAAGCCTTTAAGGAACCATCGTGATCTTGTCTGACCTCCTGAGTCCTATACCATTCCAAGACCCTGGTCAGATACTTCGGGTGGCTAAGCCTGTCCCACTGCTCTCACTGCTGAGGCTACGTTGTGATTTTCGGCACACTAGCTTGATCAAAGTTAGCACGAGCATGCCTTCCAGAGCTGGAGATTACACCTCCTGCTGCAGCATCTGTGCAGCACTGAGCACAATGAGGATCAGATATAAGCTGCGACCTGTAGGAGCTACTGTAACATAAATGACTCATAATAAATACAAACATGGTTATTTCTCCTGTGTGACCAGGGCTTGAGCAGCAGTAACACAGGTATCCAGCGTCATCACGGTATAACTATTGAAGTCAACTTTAGTTGTTCCAAACAGGTGTTTGGCCCAATGCATCTAGCTGTCGCTTGGGAATCTTTGGTAACCTCTTAAAGGGGACTTGCAAAGGGGAAAGTGGGTTTCTTTTAGACAGTCTTCAAAACTGTGCTTTTATTTGGATGGATAAAGAAAGGGGAAAAATAAAGTGGAGGAAGGGAGCTTAGCTTAATTGTAGTCATTAGAAATTAAAGCCTTGTCTTAACTTATTGTCCCTGGAAGACTCTGGGGGAAAATGGACAGCTAGTGGATTTATAACATCACAGATGAAATGGAATGAGATGCTGGATGGTTTGAGACAGGAAGTGATTTCATTTTAAAAATGCTTGGAACTTTTTCTTTGGTTTTATGACATGAGGGCTGTGATGGAGATGGAAAATTCATGAAGAATTTCAGGATTTTGAAGTCTTATTTTGTCCTGAATCAGAACGAATAAAAAAAAAATCAGAAAATTAGAAAATTCTCAACAAAGGAAAATTTCAACATATTTTTAATGTAGGTCAATCAAAATGTTTAATGTAGACAACATTGGAATGTTCTATTTTGAAGTCAACCTTATTTTGCATGGATAATATAGAACAAAAGAATAAAAATATCTTTAAAACAAAAAGTCATTTCAAAATGAAATATCAAAACATTTCATTCTGAAAAGCATCAAATCAAGTTGTTTTAACATATCAGAACTCTCGCCCCCCTACACGCCCCTTTACGCCCCCCCAAAAGGAAATTCTGGCATAATCAACAATTTCGCAAAGTGCTTTGATTGCAGTAGAAATGCATGTTCCGACAGAATATGGTTCCACCACAGTTTGTCTGACCAGCTCTGGTAAGAACCTGCTTGATTCCAGTGGCTGCATAGCTTGTGGGGGGGGGAAGGAAGGGGGGAAATTACTCTTTTGTAAATGTACATTCCCTGCTGGTATATAGTGGTGCCGCTTCATTGGAAGCGATGAAGCTGAGCCACCTTACACGAAGGGAAAGGCTTGGTATTGTTTGTATTTAGTGATAACTCTGAATACTCCACTGCTTGGATCTATTTGTAGTTACTCGTTATGTTAATTGCTCTATAAATGATGTAATGAGAGAAGTGGGCGTTGCCCTTTTAAAATAGGGAGGCGGCACTGAGAGAGGCTCTGGGAGCAGCTGGTGAGCTGCGGGGGCTGCTGTGCTCTGTGGCAGCTGGGAACTGGGGAGGAGGCAGCCTGAAAGAAGCTCTCAAGACAGGTTAAAATTTCAGGGCTGAATAACATCCTCCTTCCAAGAGTGCTCCGGGAGGTGGGACCTGGGCATCCTTGTCTCTTCACTAAGAGCAGCGTCCTCCAGCAAAGAGAGCAGATCAGACTAGAACGCCCTGCTAGTCGAAAGGCAAGAAAAAAAGCCAGAAGACTAGAAAGAAACAAATCATCCCTTCCTGAGCTTTTGTACCGCACGACAAAGGCAACGGACCATCTTTTTCCTCTGAAGGTCTTCTCTGTTACCTCCCCCGGTGTCTCACGGCCAGGTGGCAGACAGTTCCCTTTAAATACCACAATGTGACATTTTCTCTAGACTGAACAGCTGCCCCTTCACACACATCTCCACAACAAGCTGTAAAGTGGCTGTGTGCTTGGGCCATTTTTTGCAGGAGAACTGGAAGTGACTGTATCAAGGGCCCCATGCGGGAAGGCAACGAGCACCAACTCTCACTGGAAACTGGGGGGTCCAGAGTATCCCAGGACTCATTACTAATAGTGGATAGGCCAGAAAGCCCGAAGCATTGTCTACACCCAAACCTTGCACTGGCTTAGATAAACTGGTGTGTTCCCCTACGTGGATATTCTAATTTTGGTTTAAGAGGGGTTGTTCACTCTCTTATCTTAGACTGAAAGCTCTTTGAGACAGAGAATCTTTTTGTTCTGTGTTTGTACAGCACCTAGCACAACAGGATCCTAGTCCAGGACAAACATGCCTAGGCTCTCCCCCAATACAAATAACAATAATGTGTTTAGTTTAAACCTGTTCCCAGTCAACTTATATCAAACCAAAATATGTCTGGCTCTAAACTGAAATGAGAGCCATCTGCACCACTTCAACTTACCCAGTCTAAAAATCACATCTTCCATTAAACCGACGCAGCTCTGCATGTGGACAAGCCCCTAGTGATCCTGGATTGTCACAATGGCCTGCCTCTCCCAGAAGCCTGGGAGAAATGCTAAGCATTCTCATCTCCCATTGAGTAAAGGGGGAAACTGAGGCTGTTCACCATCGTTTAGGACATGCTCAATCTCTTTGCAAAACTGTGTCCAATGAGAAGTCCAATGTGTGACAGCTCAGTAACCGCGCACCTCTACAGATGGGTTACTGCCCAATCATTCCCTCTTCTCCCTTATCGTCCAGGATTGACTTCAGGCAAGTGCTGATGGGAAAACGTTCTTGTGATGTATAGATGTCTGACACGCAGCTGAGCAATCCTAGCAGCTCACCAGCTGCCTTTGCCTGGCAGAACATCTGCCTCCAGCATTTCACCAGCAGGTCAGAGGACCATTCTCAGCTTCAACAGTGTGAAACAGCATCCTTGGTCCAGAAACTCTCATCCTTCCCAGTCTTGACAGCCTCACACAGGGGGACGTTCAGTGGGGAAAGACGGCAACTCTTCTCACCACCTGCTTTCGCACACAAACGCAAGTAAAGCAAGGGGGTGATTTGTTTAGCCAGAAGGATGTTTACATACGTGATGCTTCTCTGGGCACCAAGAGAAGAGTCACCTTGTTATCATCTGCTTCCAGAGCAAGGGAGTCTGGCCTGCCCTAGCGGGGTGTTAGCTTTCTAACACAAGCCGCCTGTCAGCCACTCAAGCGTTCTCCTCTGGACTACGCCAGCCCTGTCTTTGCCTTGCAGGTTGACAATAGATGCCCCCCAGCCCCTGAGTCCTTTCAAAGTTTCTTCTTGTGGAGTCCAGCGCCTGATCACTGGATATGCATGGAAATCCCAGACCCTCTGTTCCCAAAGAAATGATGTGCCACAGATTTACCGGTTTGACCCTAAGCCACTGCTCCTGTATTATGCACCGCCCTTGAGTTCGAAGTTAAGACAAAAAGAACATGTAAGAAGGAACAGAAATTCAAATAAAAATGGGTGTGAGATGAGACAGGTAACCACAAGATGCTAGTTTATACCAGCTTGGGCTATTTTAAATTAGGAACATCAGCAGATGTCTGACCACAAGTGTGCCATGCTAACAAGCTTGAGGTTTCTAACATATGGGAGAAGGGCACCCAACATTATGAGGTTGAGGAAATGCAGATAAGAAAAAGAGGCTGAAATCCCTATTGAATATTCATTAGTGTGATGGGTTCACACCACTCACCGCAGGTCTGGCGCCTCCTGCTGGTTGTTTGGGGAATAGGTCCAGGCCGCCGCCCAGAGCCGCAGTCCGCGCACTGTCACTCTCTCGCTGACGCTGGCCTTTAGTCCTTCTCGCAGCTGTCCAAAACCGCAGCACCCTCTTCCTGACTCAGCCTCCACCTAAGTCACGGTCTCTGTTAGCCCCTTCCGGGGGAGCTTTTGGCTTCTCTGTAGTTTGGCCACTTTCCCAGTGGCCCCTTGTCCTGCCGCTTGCCAATGGTGAGAAGGGGGAGGGGTGCGGAGGGACCCAAGCCCAGGCACTGCTCTGGGGCCCAGCCCGGGGACCCTGTGAATCGCAGTCTTTTGCAGCACCCCTAGTTCCTTTTCTTGCTGCTATCTCCCTGGGCCACTTCCCCTCAGTCCTAGCACCTACTTCACCTGCTCTCAGAGCCTGCCACCATCCTCTCTCAACAGCCTGCTGGGAGCTCCTCTGGCTTCCCTGGTTCCTGCCAGCTATGCCCTACCTCAGGGCTACAGGTTTCTCGGCCTGTGGGGGAGACAGCATTCCTCAAACCTGTCCAGGTTCACCTGCTGCTCTGAACCAAGCAGAGCAAGACTCAAACTGGAGTCTCCTACAAATGTCCAACCATTGGGCTCTCGGCCACTGTGGGAGAGCGGTATTTCACTCTCACTCTCTCATGTGTTTTGAACAGCTCTTCCACTCTGGAGTTGTAAAACCTTCCCACGCAGCTCCACCCAAATGACTTCAGATTGCACATAATGACAGCAAACACTCGGTGCACAAGACCTTTGCTGAGGTAGCACCAGTTGGTGCTTCCAGCAGAAGAAAGTGGACACGTATGGGAGGTTGTTAGATGATGGGAATGCAGTCCAGAGTCCCGAGCTACATAGGTCCAGATTTTCAGAATAACCCAAGGGCTTTAGGAACATGAGTCTCATTGAAAGTCAGTGGCTCTTGTGTTCCTATATCCCTTCAGCACTTTAAAAATCTCCCCAATAAATCGTAAGTGAGTAAAATCAAAGGTTTAGGAAAAGAAATTTAGCTGATTATTCAAAGTTTCTCAGAAGGTGGTTTTTTTTTTTTTTTGGCAATATTACCCATCTCTGATGTATACAATCATTGCTGTTGTGCATCCTCTCTAACAGTGCGGTACAAGCAGTATCCATTTTGCTGTCCCCATGCGAGCCTTCCAGGTAGGCAATGTTCCCCTTGAGACAACCACTGTAAACCCATTACAGCCCATCAATATCAGCTTCCCTCACTGCAACCCACCTCCGCAAGCAAGAGATTCAGCTTCCATAGTCATTTCATTCTGTCATCTCTCATGAGATGGTCAACAAGGATGCTAATCAGGGCCAGCTGTGAATGTGGTTCTTCTGCGATGAACAGCTGTCTAGTAGAAACTGGAGTGAAACTACCTCATTTCACACAGGCCATTGAACAGCCATCAGTGACTTTCCATCTCTACTAGACCAGATTTGAGTCTAGTAATTAAATGCTCCATATCCCGACTCCTCTTTCCCATCCCAACTCTTTATTGCACACACATCAAAACAAAGCCCTGAAATGGCTCCTATTTACAGCTTCTCTGAGTTAATAAACACACTGCTTCCTAAAACAAGGGAGTCAGTTTAGACATGACACTCTCTATTCCAAGCCAGAACCCCTTCCAAATCTGGAATTGGTTAACAGTCTGTGAGAGCTATTTAAATATTTAGAGTCCCTCATGAGAATCTGCATTGTCTCCCATAACTTTTCCAAAACCTTTCTGGTGAAAATAAATCAGGTTTGTGGATTTCACATCAGTTCAATTGCACTCATGCTGATCCCCATTTATTATGATAATTTTGCTGTGAGAAATGACAACATGATAAGGCGCATCCTGTGCTGTTTAAAGCTCTGCTGCTGCTGGCTTTAAAAAGGTAGTTGATTAGTAATGGCTCTATCGCTAAGTTTGAAAGCAATCAATATAATTGTTACAGTATTATTTATGTTACATTGACACCTAAATGCTAAAGACTGGGCCCCCTGCTGTCAGGCATTATACAGCCATATAATAAGAGGCAGGCTTTGCCCCAAAAAATGTACAATCTGAAACAGAGAGCATATTTTATTACTATCATTTTACAGAGGCATAACTGAGGCACAGAAATTAATTACAGTATTGCCAACTCCAGCCATTCAAAAATTGGGAGATTAAACCCCCCCCCCACAATGCATGCTGGGTTCTTTTTTTGTCTTCTGGTTTCTGAGCCTTTAAGGTACACGCAGGTCCCATTTTCAAGCTTTTCTCTGAAACCACGGGGGCAAGAAACATACTATTTTTTTCCGAAAAAATTAAACTTGAGATACTCATATTCACACACTCGCCGGAGCTGAGGCCTTAAGAAAAGCACTAAATACCAAGAGATTCAGCAGCACAATAAGTAATTTGCTCAAGCTCTCTCACACAGCCTGTAGCAGACCTAGGAACTGAATCTAGATCTTTGTTATTCTAGTGTAGCGATAAGACCAGCCTGTTACAGAATCAATACCTTAACACCATATTCAGTTTTTAAATCAAGCCAGCTCCCTGTGGCTTCAGTAGCAATTTAAGAGAATTAAGAAAAACATCTTTTATTTTAGATATAAACTTACTCTTAAAGTTATTGATATCAGCTGGTCTAGCATGTGGCCGTCCAGGCTCATCTCTCACTGCTCAAAGTTATGTCTGTCTGTTCTGAGAGGAGTATAGTCCCTAGGTAGACATACAGAACGTACTTGCTGATCCCCACAGGTGCACACTTACCACGGCTGTAAAACATGCAATTCTGTTGAATCTGTGGGAGTTACACCAGAGCTGAATTTGGCTCATTGATTTTAGGCTAAAAGTCCTAGTCTCCTCACATTCAGAACAAACACCCAGTTACAATTTCCTCCTTTGGTCAAATTCGGATCCATGCTGACATATGACCATTTCTAACAGGTTCTTCTGCTATTTCATTGTTTGGATAAACTAGCTTTCATCAGTCTCTTCTTCTTATGTGGCCACTTCATTACAGGAGGTTTGCAGCTGTGGTAATCCATCCACAATGAGGCTAGGAATCCTCCCAGGATATCACGTCATCCATCCATCCAATATCTGCTTTTTCTGCCTCCTATTCTTCTGCCCCCAGCTTTCCTTTCCAGTGCCTGTAAACATGCATTGTGCCCTGAACCTGTCAGCCGTGGGTAAATTTCCCACAGGCGGTGTTTTGCGTCACTGAGTGTCTCCACAGATAGTGGAATGGCCTTCAGATATGAAGATTAGTTGTGATGTAAGCAGGGCAACGCTTCAAATAAGCAGTCATGGACAATCTGACAACAGTCCTAGCAGGGCGTGATGGAGCATCAGGTGGCACTGCTGCCCATGTAAAATGACACAAACGTCCAAAGACAAGGTGAGGACAGGCTGCCACTCAATAAGGCTGCTGCCAAAAATCCCTGCTGTCTTGTGGGATAAGCCTTTTGGCTAAGGCTAAGTCTCCCCCCTGAAAAAAAACAAAAAAACCTACCTGCGCTTGATTCTTGGGGCCCTTGTATAAAATTAGCCCCAAAGTTAAACCATGATAACTTCATGACTAGACCATGGAAAAGACCATAAACTGGTCTTTGGAATAGACAAAAATCTTTCCTGCATCAGTTTCCATCATCTTCCCTTTACTCTTGCTATTCAATTCCAGGTGATTCCTTTACAAACTAATGAGGTTCTACAAAAGGCAGCACCATCCACTGGGAGGGCACTGGTACACAGCCTAGTTCAATTATACACTTCTTGATTACAGGCCAGTACTGAATACCAAGATCATAACAATCACAGACACAAATACACCCAGTCAAACCCATTAATTGGTCATCACTGTAAGGCTTGAGATGGTTTTCAGCTAACAAGCTGTAAGTCAAAACTCATATAAATGGCTCAGGAAGCTAGATGTCCTTGTAGTGATTCTAATTCCAATGAGAACAGCACATTTGCTTTTAGAATTTCTATCTGTAAGGACCCCCGCACTTTTCTTCCTCTACCCTACCCCCCACCGGGTGTAACCCGAGCATCCTTGATGTAAGTAAAGTGAGTAGAAATGTCTCTGCATATATGTAATGACCATTCTCACTGTTGTTCTCTTCGGATGGGACAATGTCTGTATTTGTAAATGAATAGATAAAGAATTTAAAATGTACTATGTAATTGATAAGAAAGGGTATATAATTGACCACTGTACCACCATGAAACTGATTTATCAGACTTCCCGGTATCATGAATAAACCTCTTCAGTATTGTCTGGGCTGCCTGATTCTTGGAGAAAGAATCCTTAATTCTTCACATCACGAATTGGTCACCCTCACTTTATGTGAGCTACCACTGACCAGAGTCACTTCTAGATAGCAGCCCAATGAGATATTAAGAAGATGCCTTCCCTAAAGGCAGCTTTGCTTCTTAAAGTGATTGTATTCTCCATTTTCCCCTACATCTACCAAATTGAAATAAAAAGTCTTTCTGCCTGTTATTATTTTCCGGTTCTTTAGAGCTCTGACTTGTTTGAAGATTAAAGTCCTATTAGGATAAAAGCCTCATGATATGACAAACACCATCAACAAAACACAAATGGAAGAAGGGAAGATTGCGGGGAGATCTTGCTGACAGACCACAGAAAAGGATTTGCAAAGACTAGGAAGTATTGGTCTGTATTGTTTTTATTATTTATATTGCAGTAGTTCCCAAGACCTCGTTGTGCTAGGTGCTGTACCAAACAAAAAGATAGTCCCAGTTTCAATCTAAGTACAAGAGAGAGAGGAGAGACAACAGACAGATTACAGACAGATGGGGGAGTGCAAAGAAATAATGCGACCATATAGGCTAGCATGAGAGGCAGTGCGGTCTCAGTACACCAGCAAACTACCCATTGTGAAGTTTGGGACAATTAATGGAGATTCTTCCTTGAATTATCCTCAGAGCTTTTCATTTAGACTGGCAAATACCTCAATTTATGGTGCAGCGATATCTCTGTTATACATTATGGACTAGGGCTACATGATAGGCTATACAGACTGCATTTATAATGCACTTTTGACTGGCTCACCTGTTCTCAGCCACTAATCCATGTCTGCCAGCACTACATCTAGCAGTCCAGAGTTCACAGGAAAGTGTTTTTTCCTTGACCGAAAGGAAACTTTTTTCATCAAAAGTTTCCATGGAAAATGCAGACTTTTTTTGGAGGGGAGGAAGAATCAATCCCCAAAATATTTCAGTCATAACGAACCAAAAAAACCAGTTTGATTCTGAAATTCAACTGCAGTGTGCCTCACTGGAGTTCTCTCCTGAGCACCTCACGCTCCCAGTCTCCTCTGAGGGCCAGGCTCCCTGGCCTGACTACATCTCTGGGGAAAATGTCTGGGAAAAGTGATCAGTTTGAGTTTGGAATGGCTCCATTTGGCTCTTATCTCACCTGGATTGATTCACCCAACCCCCCTGGCAACGGCACAGTACCTCTGCCTAATTCCCTTCTCGTGGACCCTGGTGGGTGCGACTCTGTTGACCTTGGTGGAATTGCAGTTACCCTGGATCCAGCATAAGAGTGAGAATGAGGTCCAACTGGCATCTTGTCTTAGCTCAGACCTCCACAACAATGGCTGCAGAGAAGACCTGGGCCACTTCCCTCTGCAAATCAACATATGGGAAGCGGACATTGCATCTCAGCAAAGCTGGAAACTGCAAGGCACTGGGTCAAAGACGAAATCCACACAAAACCACAATCCGCCCCACTGCGGGCTCAATGCCTCCGCACCCCAGCACATGGACCAAACAATCAATGAACACCGAAAAGTGCTTTCACAGGTCTAGGCCAGCACCTGAGCCAATGTACGAGAGAGAGGGGAGAGCAAATGAAACCCAGCGGCAACCTGGACTGCCCCCGACAGCTGCACAGAACCAGCAGCCTGGCAGATGCCTCACCGTGGAGGCCGACTCTCACCACACAACAGAGGTGTGTAACCACCTCTAGGCTTCCTCTGGCAGCAGCTCACTTGCTTTTCTAGCGTCCCCTGCCAATGGCCATTCCAGTGCTGTGGTGGCTTCTTTTCCAGTGACTCGGCCCCTGGCTGGGTCAGTCATAAGTCCATCCCTTCCCGGGTCAAAACTGTTCAAACTAAAACCCCAACGTGTCTAACACAAAAAAATCCTTACGCCTTTTCTGGGGATATTCGTCAGGCTGGCTTCAGGGCTCAGCCTGCAGCCGCCTGGTGGGCTTAATAACCTTCGTGACGGCCTTGTGCACCCTCGTCTGTGGGGCCAGCGGAGGAACATAGTCCCACACTCTGCTCTGGGTTCCAACTCGTGGCCCTGTCCTTACCAGCTAGGTCTGAGCTGTAGCTTTCCATGGGCCACTTCCTACCCAGCCTCTCTCTCTCCCCTGCTTTAGACAAGGTTTCTTCCAGGCCTCTCTGCAGGAGAGCCTTTTCAGTCCCTTCCCTGTTTAGTCAGGGTTTCTCCCAAGCCTCCCTCTCTTGAAAGCTTTCCTGCACGCTCGGAGCTTCCTGCTTGGGTCTCCTTCCAGCTGTTTGTACAGCTGGGCTTTGTCACCATTTAAACCTGACTCTCCCCTTTTATTGCAGTTATCTTCTGCTCCTCATGGGGAATTGCTTGATTCCCCACATGTGCGGCTCAGTCTGTAATCAGGTTAGATTAGCCCCAGGCTCTCCAGCCTCTAGGCTAGCCATACCCTTAGAAAGTGAAATCTGGAGGTACAAAGCACAGTGTAAAGCAAGTGAGGAATGACTGGGCACTCCCCTACACCGTGACAGAGAACAGATTGAGACAAAGATGCTTCTATTCCAATGTCCCAAACATGAAGGAGTTCAAGAGAGATTTTCCTAATTTTTTCAGTGATCATAAGAGATGTGCCATCCAAAATCCACCAGGAAACCCTGTACCTGGCTCCGGAAGGTGGAGGGAGGCAGCAGCAGCAAAAACGTCGTGCTACGAGGCAACCTGCCGCTGGGTCAGGCACAGACAGCAATTGAAACTAGACACTGGGGCTCAAAGCCAAAGGGTGTGTGGGCAGTACCTGCCCTGAGAGTCTCCTCAGAGAGCTGTAATTTTCTCACACTTTGGCACTGCTTGTCCAGCTTGTGCCGGCAACTGAGTGCCAATGAATGGAATTGGGACCATTTCACTGGCCCTTTTGCCAGCTTCCTGTCCATTGGCCAATTCGACACAAAAATCACCTTCCTAGTTTTAAACTAGAGTCACAGCAACCAAACTCTCCCAAGCTTCCTACTCCTTACTGGCTCCTTCCTCCGCTAGTCCTGCCATCTTCTTTGTCTCTTCTCCAGGAGATCCTATAGCTAAGGCAGGTGTTTGCACGTGTGTCATTTTCTCACACCCACTACCCAATCTCTGAGACAGGCACTCATACAAGATTATCTTAATGGTTTCTTTTGGGCTTACATTTCAGGAATCTGCCTGAGACATTCCCTTCTGTCCTCAGACACTGATCCTGAAAACCTTCCTTTTCCCTTTAGCAGGTCATTGAACCTCTGCGAGCATCGGTTGAGCCTGCGTATTAGGGATGCAGTGGAGATGTAAAACAGATTGCTCTGCATGAGAGTAGGTGGAAATGAGAGAGTCAGGCCTAGATTATTGAATCACTGGGGGTAGCTCCTTGCATACCAACTTCATAAAATAGTCTGACGGCAACCGGAAACAAATGCAGTTCCTGCGTTTAGAGTGTGGGAGAGAACTAGGGTGTAGTCCTGTACTACAAAAACTGCGTAAGAGGTCAATGTAAAGGGAGGAGACCCAGGGCAGCATTTTCAAATCGATTTAATTTCTGAAGGGAGAAGAAGTGAGTGTCATGGCCCTGGAGGTTTCTGATTCTCACAATTTAATTCCTGCTTTACAGCAGGCAAGAGGTTTTTCTAGAACCTGATGTTCTCTGAAAACATCAGCCTTTTGCCAGGATCGCAAGTTAGTTTAAGGGCCAATAAAGAAATAAAAATCTCATCCTTCCTTGCTGGGATAAAAATGGCCAGATTTAATATTATACAAATGCCATAACCCCCCATCCCTGCCTCTGGATCGACCCGCATGGAACCCTGCAGCCACGAAGCACAGTCAGCAAATCTGAGTGCAGGATCAAAGGCCCCCTGCAAATCAGTCTATGCAGGTGGGGTCTGGTTTATTGGCAGATAGAGAGAGAGAGAATAGCTTTTCTATTGTGAAATCCACTGCCAGGCCTCTTGGGATCTCTGCTCAGCCAGAGCGGAGTCTATAGGTACAATTAAATACTAAGCACTGAGTTAAAGGTGACCAAATGGGGAGAAATTGACTTTGTTCTTTTTTTGCTTCTGTATGAGGTACAAGGTAGAAATGACATTTTAAAAAAGTCTTTTTCTGCCTTTTTTAAACTATAGACATATCAGGAATCCCAAATGTTTTTGCCCCTGTTTTAGCAGAAGGTCTCCCTCAAAAGACCCAGAAAAGGGGATTGGAAGCTTTCTCAGTCCTGAATGGAAGGTGCAAAGTGCTAAATCTTTAAGAAAGAGAGCGTTTCTCTCTATTATTTATTCAGGCTTTTGAGTTAAATAGATGTGAACAAAACCAAACAAAGAATGTTCAATAGCTTGAATAATATGGAGAGCACAAATAATAGCTTGTGCTTTAGATGACCAATCACACTGTGCAAACAGAGTTCTGAATAGCCGGCACTTCAAGCAGTAGCCGCAGACAATAGTTTATGAACAAGACCTCCGTTGGAATATACTCACATAACCCAGTTGTTGGATAATTCTGAGCACTAAAGTCTGGTTGTGGATAATTCATCAAATATAGAATTTGCTGTGGTTTGTTTGTCTTGCTGCACTGCTATAATGTAGTGGGAAGCGGTAGGGCAGAAGACCTGCCACTGGCTTGCTAGGTGATGTTAGAGTTATTTCACTTCATTTTCCCTATCTATAAAAAGGGACTAATTATACTGTCCCCTCCTTTGTCAAACGCCCTGCAATTGATGGATTTGGAGCCAGGTGTTACTATATCATTAATGTAAAGCTTCGCCCACAGCCCTGTAACGTGCATCTATACTGCTTCCCTTTAAGAGCTGGAATCCAAACTGCCCAACTATGTGTCAGAAGCACCACGGAGCTAGTGTAGATGCTCTGTTAGCACTACAGGGAAGGGGCTTGTAGTTTCACAATGGAAAAATCTGAGTTCAGAGATGTAGATGCCATGAAATCTCCAGCAAACCTGGTATGCAGGACAGTGAAGCCAAACTGTGCTCTGTGCAAAATTCTTTGTAGCCCCATAGAGTAGTCTGTGAGCGAATGATTGCTTTGTTTTGTAGATGGATTAAATATACTGTTCATTTTTAAAAAGCAATCACCCTGGCAAGACCAACACCCCACAGTTCCTGCTTCTTCCTCTGATAGTCATACACTGCAAGAGGAGGGCTCCAAGTTAAGGGTTCCTCCAGAAATATTTAACTCATGAATCTATTTTTCAGCCATTTGAGACTATGAAATGTTCGCGAGCACTTAAATGCAATAATAAAGAACATACATACTATTAGCAAAATACCTCAGGCATTGCAAAAGCAGTTACCAGGAAACGGGTCAGGGGCTGGTTACTTTGTGGACAAATATATGACTTCAGATAGGAGCTGAAAAGAGCAATTTCAAGACACGCAATAGAAATATACAGTGGATCATGTGCACCGACTGTAGCATCAAAATTACCACCATAAATAAGACACAAAAAGAAACAGCTCAGTGAGGGAGAGAGATGAGGCTGGCAGGAAATCTCCACAAATTATATTTCCTTCAGTACATGAAAAGTACTGAACTTTTTGATCAGCGATATAAGTCCATAGAATTCAGTGGAGTCCCCGTTACCCCATTAAAATGTATAAGCAGCTTTTCAATAGATATTCTATCAATTCAGAAAATATTGAGTCTGCCTTTTGTGCTGACTGAAGTGTTGTGAGGTTATTGGATGGGATGGAGTAGCATTACTCCATAGTTCAGGCAGTAAGTATATTAATAAATACAGTTTTGCTATTGCTTTAGCATCTTGGTGGTAACTTAAATTTTTTTTACAGATGGGCTTGGCTTCCTGAAACAACTGGGTTCAGACAGTCAGTCATTTGATGATCTGAATGTTAACATTGCTACAAAGTGTCTTTTTAAAAAAGCATATAAACAAAACACTCTCTATTGATGGATGTTAACTGATATTTTCATCTGAGGTACCTGAAACAAGCAGGACGTCTGGCTGTTGGAGCGGCTGGGAATCAGGGAATCCATTGCTAGCTATGGTCCCTAAACACTGGGTTATTCACTTAATGATTCCAGGTGAAATTCACAGGCCCAGCACATGGTACTGGCACACTTACGTCCCTACTTAAATAAGGTTCACTAAATAAGGTTTATGCAGTTTCTGAAATGCATACCTGAACACTCGAGTCATTTTTAATTTTCAAAATAGCACTGAACAAACCACACTCCTGGCACTTCGCTATTTCTGTTTACAGTCCTTAAGGAAGTCAACAAATATGGACATGCACCAAAGAGCTAAAGGAGGAAGATATCCAAAATTTAGTACATCTCCAAATTTTGGGGTTAAGATTTGCACTATTTCATTAGGGCTTTTATTGCTTCATCTGAACTAATTTTCCCACCACTTCGATAGCTATATTGCTAAACCGAATAGCAAACGTTGCCATTGCCTCCTGTTCTGGGAGACTGCTGTCTGCCAAACTGTCTGTTCTGTCTAGTTTAATCTTAGTCAGCTAGTGCGTCAGAAGTACCCCGGAGTCAGAATTTCAGAGCCCTGCTTAAGAAGAGACTATGAGGCTTTGAAGTGCACCTGACTATCAGATCATCTAACATTCAAGTTTCAAGGAAATTCTGTTCTGTTTTACCAGATTAAAGAAAGTTTCAGAATTTATTTTCATGTCATATTGATCACAGAGTTCTTTTAAATACATTTTTCCTCTCTCTTCCTCCTTCCACCCCTATTAAAGGTTGTGATGAATTATTTAACTTTTCAAAGCAAGACATAGAGACTTTGCTATATGAAACACATTAGCTTTGATTGGACTTATATGGCTATCCCCACCTCCCGCATATCACATTGCAAATGTGGAGCCGTAATTTCTCTTTGGAGAAAATCAGCAATGACCCAACTACAGTAAACACTATTGATTCTTTAGATAGTGCATGTCTCTATCTGATGAAGTTATTTCTTGGCCCATCTGTGAAGGACCTGAGCAGTAGACAGTCTCTAGCAATACTCTGTGTTTGTGGCGTGTGTGTGGGCCGGGGGAGGAGAGGCTGGTAGCACCATCTGCACTAAGACCCTGATTTCAGTTGCTTATAACTTGCCAACCTTTAATTGTGGGTGTGATATTTTCCATGCTGGATGTCTACCTCAGACTGAATTTTTCAGGAGAACTTTCAACAAAGTTCAGCTGTTTCTGAGAATAAGACTAGGGAAAATACATTTTTTTTCTCACCTTCAAAAAAGAAATTCTTACAATTGTTTTGTTGAGAAGCTGTAGAACTCCCATGCTTTGGAGCAGAGACTTGAAATTTGGGAGTGGCACATACTGGTGTCAGAGATGTGCCTTTTGCTGTTCCCCTGCAAAGTCATCCATAGTTGGCCAAGCTATTCACCTTTGAAAAATCTCAGTTTGCACATGCTCGGTAGAGATTTGTTCAAGTTTGGCAGCTAAATTCATTGACGATTCCAACGGCACTGAGCATGCACCAGTCCTGGGATGCAAGGTCTAAGCAGGACTTTCCTTGTAATGGCTGCTGCCTAGGCAGAAACCCAGCATGGAAAATTACAACCCAAACGATTTAAGTTTGCCGGAGCTATAAGCAACTGAAAACAGGATCTTATAATGGGAAGTGTCAGGCACCCGTAACCATAGGTGGCGCTGCCAGCTCTGCCTAGGAAACACACTTTCTTTCTAGGTAGTCAGTGAGATGCTAAGGGTTAAGGGTCAGGAAGAAGTCTGCTCTTAGACAAGCAGATACGGATTACTTCAAGCTATGCAGCTCAGTCACTGAGAGATGTAATGACTAATGCTTTTCCAAAGAGTGGAGGTAGATCCGATCCACTTGCTAGGAAGCCCAGATAGAATTCAGTTCAGTGGTTCTATTGGCACCATTCATTTATGGAAAGACATTATCAAGCCTTACAGGCGGGCAGGTGCTGAACAGCATTATGGGCCATTTATATATAACAGTTGAGTCATTACCCTGGTGACATATAAGCCATTGAGAAGACTAGGCACGCATGAATATAATGCACCTTATCGTGGCAGTGTTTGTGGTGCTTTTTACTCTCCCCTCCATCTGCACATTTCCTGTCTGCACCTGTCAGGGCTGCAATTATGGAATGACTTAGCCTGGGTGATTAGAGTATTGTTACTGGAAAGCCATAGCAAAGAGAGGACCTTTCCAGGGGGCTGGTTGCAGAGCAACAATAAAACCAGCTATGCCAGTCCAGCCTGCAAAATATATTTTGTTCTCATTGTTCAGCTTTCAAAAGGTTGCACAATTGTGAAATCTACTCTGCCTGCTTTGGTTTTCTATTATGGGAGATATTTTAAGGGTTATCTGGCAGCGACAACATTCCTAAGCCCTTTTTATGAAACTTTTCATTTGCCACAAAACTTCATATGCAGGGGTAAATTCTCAGTTCTCTTTCGTGGGGGCAATTTGCACCTGCCAAAACCAAAAAACCCCACAAAATCCCACCCTGTGTTTTTTTGCATTCACCCTGAATTGCTGGCACAAATCTGAGTAGTTACACATCTAACTGCCTCTTCTGCACCCATTTGAGTTGCTTGGTGTGATTCCCAGCTCGCTTAGAGATATATACCTGCACTAGCACCCCAAAATAGCCAATTATGTGCAGCAGAATGCAAAGTGGTTTGAGTTAGGAGCCAAGTACGTAGCCAGGGGGTCAGATGGGATTGTATTTGGTATGGCTAGCCCATGCTGCAGTGGACACATTGCTATTTTTGTGCTATCTTAGACATAACTGGAGTGGGTACATGTATGCGTTCTGGGAATATCACCTCCCAGCTCAATCATAGATGTACTGACAGACAGATGTGTGTCTCTTAAAAGCTTTATACACAACTGCCTGAGGACACAAATTGGAGAAGGAGATTTACAAGCACAAACAGAAGTCTCTAAAAACAGGAGACTAGATCACTGAAGATGTGACTCTTCATATAACTTACTCAGGTAACAGCAAAGACCTGTGTTAAATTATTAAAAGCTAAATGTACAGTGACATTATATACATTGGACTCTTCCACAATGGTTGAGTAAGGAATTCAATCTTTCTAAAGGTTTTAGGATGCTAATCTATATATAAAGACAGCAGATTTTAACTCCATCTGGCCCCTTCCCTGGTTTAATTTGTATATTACAGTGATCCTGGGCAATGAAAGGAGGGAAAAAAAAAAGAAAAACATTGGAACAGTCAGTGTTGGATCTTTGTCTTCAAATATTAGTAAGAATATGAAGAAATAAAAGCACCTCTGGGTATTAATAACCATGTTTACTAACTATACACAAACCTGTAAAGCCTACCTATATATAGTCTGTTCCGCTAGCTGGTGTCTGGCAACTTCCAAAATACAAAACACTGAGCACCCCAAGAGAGCTCACAAACCATTCAGGGGGATACAATTCCTCCCCTTTAACGTAAAGGCTCTTTAAACAAAACTAAAAATGCATTACTATCAAAACTACCATCATTAACTATACAACACGCTACCAGTTAAGTCTGAAAGGTGATTTATGAAGTCTCTCTGAATAACATTGTGTAGGCATCACAAATTACTCTACTTTGGTGTAGTTGAATCAGCAACATCTTCCTGGTCTGGAATCACTTGTAGTAGGCACAGGCACTGGATGTTCACTGGCACTATCACAAATCACTGTTTGTAGCTGCATTGCAGGCTGGGTATTTTTGATAGTCTACACCAGGCATGTCCAAAGTCCGGCCCCCGGGCCATATACGGCCCTTCATGCTTTTTAATCCGGCCCGCTGAACAGGTCCCAGGGTTCTTAAAATCAGGCCCGCCAGTGTGCATATCCAACCGGTTCACAGCGGTTCGCGCGAACCGGTTCTTAAAATGGTATCGTGACCGCCAGTCTGCAGCTCCGCCGCGGAATTTGGCAGCGGAGAGTGAGTTTCAGGGCGGAAATTCTCCGCTGTGAGTTCCACTCTCCAGCTCCGCCGCCGAAATTGACAAGGGAGAGTCAATTTCACCGCGGAGGGTGGTCTGAAGTGCTGGCTGCTGGGGTGCAGTGTGTTGGGTGCTCTGTGCATAAATGTGTTTATTTATGGCCCGGTCCCTCTGTCAAATTTTAGAACCCATTGTGGCCTGTGAGTAAAAAAGTTTGCCCACCCCTGGTCTACAGAGATGCCTATCCTGCTGAACTTGTGCTCAAGAGGTGGTTGATGTGCCTTCACTATGATGGGTCTGGTGTTGCGTCTGCCCCATAAGACAGAGGACCAGTCTGGGAGGTGATCACTCCATGTTGCCACAAATTATTTCAGTCACCTCTTACTAAGACTTTCTCCCATGTCAATACTGCACAGTTGGGTGTGACTATATTGGGCATTTGATCACATGGTTTCTTAAAAACACCCTTTTCTAGAACGGGCTTTAAGAACTCCAGGTCAGACTTTAAATTACACCTCAGAAACAACATTGCTGGTGTCTGACTTGTAGCAGCATGAAGCTTCGTTCCTACAGGCCAGTAGAAAATCTGCTATCTTGTGTTTGCAACCTATGGCTCTGGAGAAGGGTAGAACAAATTGCTTGCTTGAACATCTGGATAAATCTTACCACTAATCCACTAGTAGCAGAATGTCAAGGAATTGATGTGACATGTTTGACACAGTTTCTTTTAAGAGACAATTGAAACTCTGGATGTGAATTGAGTTCCATTTTTACTTTACAATTTATTCATGAACTCCTGTCCTTGAAAACAAGTGTCTCAACTCTTCCACCGTCTGCATTGACTTATTTGAATTCATATTCTGGACCATTGATAATGGGTATCTACTGCAGTCAAAAACATGTCCCTTAAATGGTCCACATAGTCTATGTGGATTCACAGCCGTAGGGGTAGTTTGCCTTATTGAATGGGGCAAAGGAGCCTGCTTATACCTGTGTGTTGTGTTTGCTGATAAAACAGCATCAAGGTTGCCATTTCTTCATTTGCGCATCCACCCCTAGCTGCCACACAACTCCTGGGCAGGACTTCCCTTTTCAGAATTCCTAAGTAGCCTCAAGTAATTCTTGGTGAATGTGTGAGCTGCATAGAACTAACCACTCTAATGTGACACATCAGGGAACCTTAACGTACACTTGACTTCTTTTCGAGCAAAGAAACTGGAAATAATTGTTTGCATGCATCAGTCTACCCTTTTACCAGAACATCATGCACACTGGTCAGCTCTAGATCATTTTTAGTTTGGTATTTGTCACTAGCAAGGATTCAATTGGTAGCATGTAGAACAAACTGATTTTCACTGGTTCCACATCAGTATTCTTACTGGGAAGCATGACAAGCAAGTTGCTATCACATGTTTGTTGATACTTTTGAACTCTATCATAACAGAAAGAGCCCAAGAATATTGCCCAGAGTTAATTGTTTCCCATAGTAAACGCGAAGCTTCTCTATCAATTTGAGCATAACTCTGTTTTGCCAAGGTAAGAGATCTAGACACAAAGGCCAAAGGCCTTTCACTCTGATCTTCCATTAAAAAGGTACAATCACTGTTACTACTCCATATGGGAAGTGTCACAAGCTAATATTATACGCAAAGGTGCAGTGTAGCTCATAAGGACATTTTCAGATGCTGCACACTTCTTGGCTTCATCAAAAGCCATGGTGTACTGAACAGATCAACATCATTTCTGTCCAACAGTTCGTCTGGAGGATGTCACACTATTGATATGTGAAACCAGAGCCTATGGTAATAATTGCCCATCCCAAGAAAGGAACACAACTGGTAACTTAAGAGTTGGTGGCTGAGGTGCCTGAAAGATAGCTTCAGCTTTTAATTTACCATCTTTTTCAGTGGTGTGATGGCAATACACGACTGTCTTTGAAAACATCTCCTTTTTCCTCGTTTGCTCTGAAACAACCTCACACATACCTTTGCAAGAGTCTCAAGGTGCAATTAATCACTAGTTCCTGTGTCCAGTATAGGGTCCAATTAACACTAAGTACCTCATAATACTGCAATAGCTGGTCCATGGCTCCCTGCTAAATAGCAGGTGAGGATGCTATTCCAAACAGCCTATTATATTGTAACAGATTTTGTGTTCATAGTCATGAGATTCTTCTGGTCCCTATCTCCAATCTCAATTTTGATGTAGGCTTCAACTGGACTGATCTTTGAAAAATGCTTCCTACCAGCTAATGAGGCAACTATATCCTCTATCCTAGATAAAGGATACTGAGCCATATGCTACTGGGTTAATGGTAACCTTGAAATCAGCTCAGATACTTGTATCCATTCTTTTCCATCACCGGTCCTCTAGCGGTGCCCTAGCCTCTCAAATTAACCTTGGATATAATCCAGAGCCCAGGAAGTACTGAAGTTCCACCTCTACCTTTGCCTGTATCTCAAAAGGCATTGGACCAGCTCTGCAAAATTTAGGAATTGATCTCTCTTCAAGAGCAATGTGGCTCTCATAGGCTTTAAGGTTCTGATACCGTCCTGCCTTGTCCAAAAATTCAGCTAATTCTTGTGTTGTGCCAGAATCAATCATTTGTATCCATTTTCTAACACTTTTCTAAACTTTTATTTCCTTTCTAAATCCTCAGTGTACCCCCAGTCTGAGTGGCTGAAGTTTCCTTTTAGTTTCATGTTCACTGGCCCTCTATAATCATCCTCCATTCTACTGAATTACTGGCTTAGGATCTCATGCTACTAACCTGTAGAAACCACACAAGTACAGCTGAGTCCCACATAACCCTTTTTACTAACTATACACAAACATGCAAGGCTGATTTCTGTTGGCTTCCACAACACAGAACACTGTCAGCACCAGCATGAAGCTCAAACTATTTGAAAAGATACAACCCTATTCCTATACACCACATCTGGCCACTCCAATATATTGTCTCCAACAATGGCCAACATCATGTATTGTAGTAAGATGTAAAAACTCCATAAAGCACAATAGGGTAAAATGAAGGGATATTTCACCCTGAGCCCAGCTGTTGATCTGGTTTTGCCGTGAAATAGAAGCAATAACTAGATAACGCTAATGTAAGATGCTATTCTTACTCAGAAGAATGTCTAGGTCTCATTTACAATTTTCTAAGCTACTTAATATACACTTCAATAATATCCTTTGGTGTTGGGTCCCACACAATCTCCTGAAGTGCAGTCAAAAAGCTAAAACCTTGCATACTGCTTTCACAATGTGAGGCGTTTTTTTTTAAAATAAAAGCAAATCATCTCCTTTGATCTGCTTCCAGTGTCCCCCAAATCTTTTGCTAACATCGTTGGTAGTCCTCTGAGACACCCAGTATATATTACATGCCTGAATGCTGAAATGAACAGTTTAATGAAATCTATGAACAAATTGATAGTTTAACTGAAACTACCAAAGAAGTGTTAATTTTGGGGAATTTAAAATTCTTCTTGGACTTACCTGAATTTGCGATCAGGTTCATGAATTTGTTATCACACATCTATTTGAATCATGAAATCTGCCATTTCTTTTGGATTCATACCTTCACTTTCATACCTGTGATGGATTAATGTAATGGACTGTATTTAATCAGCTTAAACAATTTGTTAAAAAGAAAAAAAAAAGATTAACCAGTGAATTTGGAAAAAACAAATATTGACCTGAATTATTTTCTGTGTGCTGCAGACATACAGTTAAAATTTAACCAGAAAGATATCAGAGCTCTGGAAAGGACCGATACAATGCTGAGCTACACTGTGCTATGTTAGTTGACAAAATTTGTTAATCCTTTTGTGAATCTGACTGCAGAACTTTCAAAAACATCCCATATCATTTAAGTATGTCAGTTCAATTGTGATTTTTATGTGTTCTACTAGGATGGCTTGTATAGTTGCATTGTAGTGGGACATCTATTTGTCAAGCTCATGGAATCAGATTTTCAAAAAAGGTCAGAACCAGACAGACTTCCATGTACTCAACACCCAAAATTGGGGTCCAATTCTTCCAAAGTGCTCAGCACCCAGCAGCTCCCATTGTGATGCTGACAGCCAGATTTTCACAAGTGCTCAGCACCCAACATACCTAGCTCAAAAATACAGCTTTAAGCATTTTATTAAACCCAGTTCTTTCTCTCTGTGAGTGTAAGGAGGAAAGGAAGATGGACATGCAATCATTTCAACTTATCTTATGTTCTAGCAGCAGAGGCATTGATGGGATTTCATCATTTTACACTTAATTTTAGACCAAAATTGAGACAGCCAAATCTGATGAAAAATATTAATC
Organism: Mesoclemmys tuberculata; assembly: GCA_007922155.1. Taxonomy (NCBI): domain Eukaryota; kingdom Metazoa; phylum Chordata; order Testudines; family Chelidae; genus Mesoclemmys; species Mesoclemmys tuberculata. Next base: position 4,759,863 of record ML675625.1, read on the forward strand.
ACTGGGTTCCACTGATAGGCCTGCATTGACCCTTTAGTTGATGCCAGTTAATGTCTTATTGATGTTGAAATAACAGGTGCATCTCTTACCTTTGAAGTAAAGCATTGATACAGCTCCCTGTGGGGATAATGCTAGCTAGGGCTGAGGAGAAATTTATGAGAGCACAGACGCTTCCTAACCTTTCATTAGAAGATCTGCCATTGGCAAAGGTCTGTCTGAAGCTTCCCTGGCACATTGTGAAGCACAGCTGGCTTTATAGCCTGCATGGGGGCTTTGATCAGTTTGTAGATGGGTATTTTTGCATCAAAAATGACCAGGCTGGATTCCAGTCCCTGTCCATCTCTTGTCCTGACTTGCCTCTTTAATCCCTCCCACTCTTTTCTTCACCAATGCTTCACCCTTACCTCTGGGCTCTATGTTTAGGCCCAGCAGCCCCCCGCACACACACTCCCATCCCTGCCAGCCCTGAGCTATCCATGGTGTTGCATTTCTTCCGCCCGCTAAGTGCATTGTCTTCACTCCTCAGCTCCCAGCCACAATTGACTGTGATCTGCACTGCAGCTCCTTTCATACTAGCCTGCACCCTTCTGATTGGCTAGTTCCTTTCAGCCTCCCCTGATTGGCTGTTTTCCCTGAAGCCTCTCTAAGTTGCTTAGAGGACTCCTCCACTGCTCCTTTCCTGAGGGGGGTGTGGCAGGACTCTGAGGCATTCAGCAGGGGGTCTTAGGCCTAGTCCATCCTATCACAGACCTCCCTTCCAGACAGCATTGGGATGGTTATTCTTTAGAGGGTAATCATTCTTTATACCCCATCTTTTGCCCCACTTTGGCAGGGTCTTCTCCCTCCTAGATCTCTCTGTCTGGAGAGCTACTAGGAATAGTCTCTGAGCCCCGATCTACAGGGGTTCTTTTCTCTCAGGCCTCTTCTCCTTGAGAGTTTGTATTAGTCTTTTGCCCCTTTCAGTCAGGGCTTTCTCTGCCCTAGACCTCACAATCTGGAGAGCTTTTACTCAGTCTTGGCCGTGGTTTCCCAAAGTCTACTATCCTATACCTTTCTTAGGTGGAGAAATTGTTTGCAGATACAATCTCTTGACTCACTACCTTCTGGGTGCCAGGGTTTCTGTACACCAAATTTCTAGTTGCATCTCATAATCATACACTGTGTGAAGCAAGCACTATTTTTCATTCTTGGTGAATTAGTGATCTTCAATCAGCTGTTCATTCTTGAACTTGAGATTCTCCAGTTCCCTTTCTGCTGCCTCCAATCATTTTGCCAGGTCATCTTCTCTAAGAAGTGAGCTCACAAAGCCTGCCTGTGCTTCTCCCTTCCCTATCCTAGGATCGCATTCTTTACCCAAGTCCTGCTCTTTCGCCTCTCCCTCTTGGGTTATTGTGTTTGGGCCTCTGTGCTAGTTAGCACAGTCAGTATTTTAGCCTGAGTTCCTACAGTGCTCTGCTGTGCCCTGTGAGTTTTCTCTCTGGGCCTGGGCCAATGTTTCATGTAAAGCCAAGTATTGTTTTCTTTTGCCCTCAGCTTCCACCATCTACCTGAACCAACTCCTGCTCTACCCGGACCAAACTGGCTAATGACGTTCCCTCAGGAATGCTGGCCTTGTCCAGCTCTTGTTGGAATATCCTCAAACAGTCCTTTACACCTTGGGCATTCTGGTCTTGCCTCTGGGGTCTCCTTACCCTGGCTTTCCAACCCTCTGCTTTCCTTCCCAGCGAGGCTTAGATCCTCTCGGTCATGGGTTGCTGTCCTGGTCTTTCCCACATGAGGGATGAGTAGCCCACCCAGTCTCTTCCCACAGTTATGGGCCAAGGCAGGTCTTTGACCATGCTGACATGAAGTCGAGATCTCTGGCCCTGTACTTCCAGGCCAGCTTCTACCATGGGGTAGACTTGGGTCTCCCCATGTACACAGCAGATGTGCACTGGGAGGTACCAGTCCAGGCCAGTTGCCTTTACCTGGTTTTCCCACACCAAGGTTTACTCACACCAGGAGACCAGACTGAACTATGGTTCCTCCCTGCTTCACTGCTACTACCCATGAGCCACTGCATCCCTTTAAATAAACTGCTTTCAGATCCCTTCTGGGGGATATCATTGTACAATTTTTCCCCAGTGGGTTGGGAAAGCATGGGTGAGACACCCGGGCCCATCAACTACTATCTGTTTTGTTCAACATCTTCATTAATGATCTGGAGGATGGGGTAGATTGCACCCTCAGCAAGTTTGCAGATGACACTAAGCAAGTTTGCAGATACCCTGGCAGGAAGGGATAGGATACAGAAGGACCTAAATAAATTGGAGGATTGGGCCAAAAGAAATCTGATGAGGTTCAACAAGGACAAGTCTTAAGACAGAAGAATCCCATGCACAGCTACAGACTGGGGACCGACGAGCTAGGCAGCAGTTCTGCACAAAAGGATCTGGGGGTTACAGTAGATAGGAAGCTGGCTATGAGTCAGCAGTGTGCCCTGGTTGCCGAGAAGGCTATTGGCATATTGGGCTGCATTAGTAAGAGCATTGCTAGCAGATCACGGGAAGTGATCATTCCCCTCTATTCCACATTGGTGAGGCCGCATTTGGAGTATTGTGTCCAGTTTTGGGCCCCCCACTACAAAAAGGATGTGGACAAGTTGGAGAGAGTCCAGCGGAGGGCAACAAAAATGATAAGGGGGCTGGAGCACAAGACTTATGAGGAGAGGCTGAAAGAACTAGGCTTGGTTAGTCTGCAGAAGAGAAGAATGAGGGGGATTTGATAGCAGCCTTTAACTACCTGAAAGGGGGTTCCAGGGAGGATGGAGCTAGGCTGTTTTCAGTGGTGGCAGATGACAGAACAAGGAGCAATGGTCTCAAGTTGCAGTGGGGGAGGTCTAGGTTGGACATTAGGAAAAAGTTTTTCACTAGGAAGGCGGTGAAGCATTGGAATGGGTTACCTAGGGAGGGGGTGGCATCTCCATCTTTAGAGGTTTTTAAGCTGCGGCTTGGCAAAACCCTCACTGGGATGATTTAGCTGAGCATAGTCCTGCTTTGAGCAGGGGGTTGGACTAGATACCTCCTGAGGTCCCTTCCAACTCTAATATTCTATGATTCTATCTGGGTCTCAGCCCAGGGAATCTAAGAATAGCAGCCATGTGCCACTTTGTCCCTTTAACTAAACTGCTTTCAGTTCCCTGGGCCACTTCCCCATCACCCCAGCCTTCCCCAATGCTTCACCCTTACCACAGGGCTCTACTATGTTCAGGCCCAGCAGCCAGCCAGGAGCTCTTTCTCACTCCACCCAGTCCCTGCCAGCACTGAGCTGTCCATGGTGCTTCAGTCCTTCATCCGGACAGGAGCACTGCCTTCGCACCTCAGGCTCCAAGCAGCAATTCATGCTAGTCTGTGCTGCATTCCTTTTATACTGGCCTGCAACTCTCTGATTGGCATCCCTTACAACCTCTCAGTGATTGGCTGCTTCCCCCTGCAGCCTTTCTAGGCCACTTGGAGGACTCCTCTACTGCTTCTTTCCTGGGATGTGCGTGGCAGGACCCTGAGGCCTCCAGAAGGGGTCCTCTGGGCCTACTCCACTCCGTCAGTACATACATACAAGATTTAATGTTGACCGTTACCAATTATGTGAGCCAACCACAGTCCTTTTTCCCTTTAAGTATTAAGGGCCTGGTTTTCTTAGAGAGAGGCATCCTTGCACATTTGGGCTGGAGACACCACCTGGGATTGTGTGAAATCGATTAATTAGGCTCCGCTCTGGCCACTTCTGTCTGCAAACACCTTATTTGCATTCACTCACAAATGACCCTACTTTTTAAACAACAGGCATTTTCAGTGTCTCCTATCCAGCTAACAAGGCAATGCATTTTCTGGAGCCCTAAATCCAGTTCTTCCACACTTGATGTTTTGCTGCCAACGCTTGACTGGCAACAGGCCTGCCAGTGATGCTAGAGCAGCCCTCAGGGAAGGGCTAGGCAGCGGAGGTGACTTCTCTTTTTTCGGTTTGATGCACAACTTTAAATAGGTTTGAGTTGGCTGGTAAACAAAGCAGAAGTTCAGGCTGGTTCTGAGCATTTCCAGATCATTGCCCCCAGCTTCACTTTCCGCCTTGCTCTCATTTATTGCAAATCAACCATGACAGCCTGACTGGGCATGGAGAACTGGGAAAGTTCACATGCTCAGAGCAGTGGTGGGTGAGCTTCAAAGGACTTGGGAGTTCGATTTGGATATACACCCAGACATTCATCTGCTTCTCTCCGCGTGATCAGACCTATCCAAACTGCTTAGCTCTGTGAAATCAGGCTAAAAATCTAGTAAGGACAGCCTCTCCCATGAGCTTTCTGGTACTTCCTGCTTCCGGGGGAGCTGGAAATACCATGAGGCTCTTGTTATTGTGGGATCACATTGTTTATATTTCTGGGAACTTCTTGAACTAGAAAGAGCAAAGATGCCATCAAAAATGAAAAATAGCCCTACAAAGTTGGCCCAACATTGTCAAACCTCCCAAGAAGGTCACTTTCCCTACTGGATAGCAGGTGGGGTTGGTTCTTATTGTATATGGATTGGCTGAACCTTCCATAATCAGAGGATGATGTCAACTCTTGGAAGGCTAGAAACACCCAGATTGCTTAGCTACAACAGTAGATTATAAATGCAGTCCCTTAGTTCTACAAAGACGGAGGGTTGCATCAGCTGTTGTCAAGCCACTGGAAGCCACAAGGGCAAGGGAATGGGGTGCTGAAAACAGGCATCAACATGGCATGTGTCCAAGAAGTCTTGATTTTTGAATGTCAAGCTCTCCACTGTGTGCAAACCCCAATTCTGGTTCTAGCTCTCAAGGCTCCAGTGATAACCTTCCATACAAAAACTGAGTGTACACCACTGCCATGATGTATGCCTGAGTCTGCAGACAGCCTGACAGAAGGTGTCAGAGGTGTGAGTCCTGTGCTCCATTAATCTCATTAGAATGTCAGCTCTAAAACCCAGTGGACACTCTTTAATGTTGACAACTATTTCATTGCGGATCATTTGAGCAGATGGAAAGGGAAAGGGTTGGAGTGAAGCCTTTGAAGGGCAGGAATTAAGAGCTGCTGGAAGGAAGGAAATGCAGACAGAAGAACAGAGACTGAGGAAAAGATCATGAGAAAGAGAGGAGAAAAGGATAAGAAAGGAAGAGAAATATAGAGAGATATAGCACTGGCCAAAAAGGGAGGAGGTTCTCCCTCTGAGCAGAACTGCTCAGAAAAAAAATTCCTCCCTGAAAATTTCAACTTTTTAATGAAAGATCAAAAAACAATTTTTGTTGTTTTCAGCAACTGAAAAATGTCAGGTGAAAGCTCTGAAAAACTTGGAAATTGATTGTGTTTTTTTTTTAAATCAAGGAAAGCAGGCACTTCAGGACTTGTGGGGCTGGGCAGAGGGTGCACGATGCCGAGAAAGGTGGGGAGAAAGGCAAGAGCAGAGGATCCACTGTTGCATGGAGCCCCTGCTCCTGCCTTCATGCAGGCAGACTGTAGAGGCTACTCCAGCCACTGGGACACAGTTGCCTTCATGAAGCTGCTCCACGGCCTGGAGGAGGATTCCCATTCCATCCCCCATGCAACTGCTCAACACCCAGCACAGCTGCCCAGGCCGGGGTCTGTAGGGTTTTAACCTCAGTGCAGATCATCAATGACCAGTGCAGGATGGACCATCAAAGCGCACTGCCCGACTCAGAGGCTCCCACACGTGATGCAGTTTGTTCACATGTCTATCATATGGCAGGAGCTTGTTCATGGTTTGAATTGCCAGTCGTGTCCTGCTGAACCCAGCTGCTTACAGAAGGGATGGAATTTTCCACTGGCGCGGAATTTCACAATCCTCTGACTGGAACTTCCTTGGCTACAGTGCCCTCTGCATCCATCTTTCTCTCCCTACAGGTCCTCGTCCCATTCTCCACTCCCAGTCTCCATTCCTCAGGCTTCTCATTCTAGTCCCAGGCCCAGGTCCCCCTGTCCAGGCTCCTCCTCTGATCAGTCTCTCCCCCTCGCTGGCTTCCTTGTAGCCACCCTCCACTCTTGTTCTCCATATCACTGGCTCCCAGTTCCAGTAGCCCTTCCTGGGTTCTTTATCCAATCTCTCCATTCCCCCTGCCTGGCTCCTGTTCCAGGCTCCTTGGCCAGCTAGTCTCAGTTCTCCTGCCACGCCCTGTCTCCTCCTCAGATCAGTCTCCTTCTCCCCACATACCACTGGTCCCCAGACCCCGTTTCCTGGCCCCGTCAGTCCCAGTGTCCGCCAGCTTCTCATCCGATCTCAGCCTCCCCCCTACTGGCTCCCAGCCTCCACCTCCTTCCTTTCATGGCTCTCAACCCCAGTCTCCTTGCGCAGCCAATCCCAGACAAAGTCCAAATTTCTCTGTCCCACCCCACCAGCCAGGTTACAGGCCCTGTCTTCTCCCACCTAGCTCCTTGTTTCAATGTCTACTCCCCCTGCCACCCACCCTGTCTGGCTTTTCTCTCCTCTTTGTTTGAATCAGGTAGCTTCCTCCTCTACACTGCCGGCACACCAGCAGGGTGTCACTAAGAGCACAGGAGAGAAAGGCTTCCTGCTCTGAGTTTCAGTGATTCAGCCCATCTTGGCCCACAACAGCTATTACAGGACACGTCCTGCTCAGCCCAGAGCTGGGACATGTCCCGTGTGGATTGAGCCATGCTCCTTCCCAGGCTCTGTGTGCAAGGATCTTATATGGCCATACAGAAGAGCAATGGCTGAGGTCAAGAGATGTCCATTGTCCTAAATCATAGATGCTGTGAGGAGCTATCTATCAGGTGATGTACTGCTAGATTAATCTACACCGGTTTCTTCTCATTAGGAATTCGCTCAGCTGGTTTCTGTGACAGGTTTTTGTGTTCTTTGCAGATAAGATTGATCTGTTTTAGACTTATGGATTCACAGAGTCATAGATTTTTAAAGCCAGTAGGGGCCATTAGATCACCTAGTCTGGCCTCCTGTATAACACAGGCCATAGAATTTCCTCCAGTTACTACCCTGTTTAGCTGAACAATTTGTATTAAATAGTGTGTATAAAATATCTAGCAACCTTTTTTGGGAAGTGCTAGCATCCCCAAGTTTTGGAGCAGGGACTTGAAATTTGGCATATGGAACATGGCTTGCCAAGAACCTTGGAACTGAAATTTACTACAACCCGAGTTCTGGGATTTCACGTTGGAAATTGCCATATCTTTTTCATAGCTGCTATAAGAACAACATTATACCGGGTACGAGATGGAAAGCTACAAGTTATTGCTTAAGCCAGTGGAGGACTAAGCCAGAGTGAGCTACAGCTACCTAGTTCATAAATTGGGCTTCTTAGCACTGAAGTGGGCAATTTGTGATAAATTCTATGATTTCCTATAGATGAAGGACCTCAGGCACAGATTTCACTATGCATATGATTTGACTGCTAAAGAAAGTGGGAAAAAAATCAATTGGCAAACAAGTGATGATGAGATGCTAAAGTGATCATATCTATTATAGAACCAGGAAACAGAGATCTGATATATCATCTTAGCCCCCGAGAAAAGCAAAAACTTGCAGATAGATGGAAGCCATGAGTACATATGTTACTAGAGCAACTAAAGGTGATTCACCTGTCTTCACATTACAGGCAGAAACAGGAGATGGTCCTCTCTGAACTCTTCACAGAGACGTGTTCTGCCCCTGTGGATTCATTTATGCGCCAGAGCTAATGGAGGTAGCACTGCTGGAAGCAATTCCAGTAAGTGGCAGAGCCGGACACAAAGTAGCTAGGCAGATGTGCAGTCAGAGGAAATGGATGCATCAATTGATTCAACTCTGCAATCTGAACTCACTGCTTCAGCAGAAGAATTTGATCCAAAGCAGAGTTCTCAGCTGGAGGGAGATCAGCATGGAGAGGCACAAACAAGGTTAACTTTATGAGATGAGATCTCCATGGGAGCTGAGGTGAATTTGCCAGTCTCCACCATAACATCTGTGGCAGTCACAGCACAGCTACCTATTGGACCTCACAGAACAGATAGCACTAGAAGCCAGCTGGATGAATTTGGGGACTATGTCCTTGACTTTGCTACTATTGTAGAGACCAAAGATCCCCATGTGATACAGACTCATTGTGCATCCCTTTCTTTGCATTTTACTGTGCAGAAAGACACTGGCAAAACATTTATGCAATTCACAGCTGTTACCGCATTGCCAGGACATCAGTCATGTAAGTAGGGGAGACTGTAACCCACGTGCTTTATGATGCAGCATTTGATTTATAAATCAACAGAAAGAGAGAAAAGCAGCAGGGAGGAGACAGGGATTTTAGTCTGAATCCTGTCTCTGTACACATGCGACTAGCTGGACAGCGCAACTTCATGAGAAGGACCCCAAGCCCTCACATAGGGTCACATTTTCCAGAGTCCAGCCGGGGGTGAGCAAACAGAGCACGCATCCCTTGGGGAAGCAAAATCCCTCACTAGTTCACACACACACAGGTGCCTGCATGCACAAGTCGAGCAACTGCATGTGCAGCCGCCCGTGCAGCTAACCCTGTTTTCCTGGGCAAACATCTGCAGCATATCTTTTGGGGCAGATGAGTAAAATCTTCTTACCCAGACACAGGTGAGTGCAACAGGCGCGCACACATCTTGCACAATTCACCCACTGCATGGGCCTTTGGAAATGAGGGCTGGAGGGTTTGCACTGTGTATAACATGTAACAACACATCTGTATTTTCCTTCTTTTCTTTTCTAGTCACTGCATTAGTAAGAATGCACAGAGCATTCTGAAAGCAAGACAATGTCATATCAAGCTCTCCCCAGCTTGACCTCACTTAAACATGCTTGAACTCTTCAACCACAACAACAAAATCCCCCTTCCCCAGCCCTGCTTTTCTGCCTCTCCCATCCTCCTGTCTCGCTTCCACACCCCCATCTCCCCTTCCTAGCTGGTTAGCACACTGAGAGCCAGGCTACCTTTGTGGCCACAAAGCAACACATTATAAATGATGTATGAAACAAAATTAAGCTCCTGCCCAGGACATGCTGCGGGCATACAGGGATTGGTTTGTAGTGATTTTTAAAGGCCTTCATTATATATTTTTCCGTTTATTTCCCTTTCTGCTCAGTGCAGTTGTTGGGTCTACTGCCAGAAAGCTGGAGAGACTGAAGCCGGCTGCTACCACAGGGCCAGGCGCTCCAAACTCATCATGCACAGTCAATCAATCATCGTGAATAGGCCAGATCCTGAAATCTTGGCTCAGGCCATCTTCTTAATGGGAGTTTCATCTGAATAAAGACAGAGTGCTGGCTGCTTGGGGATATGGCTATACCACAGCCCACGTAGATGTGCTTAGGCAAGGTAACTCACATAGCAAAAGGAATGAAATCACAGCAGGCTGAGAATAGCAGCCTAGACCATACGAGCCCACCCAAGACGCTGGGTCTGTAGTCGAGTGGCTAGCCCATGCTGTAGTGTTTTCACTGCTCCCATTATTGGAGCTTGTGAGATCAAAGCTAGTGTCCGTATAGCTACGTGCCATGCGCTGCAGACCCACCTCTGATTGCTTTGTAGATGGAGCCTAAGTCAATGAGAAGTATTTACAGCTTCTGGCTGTGCTGAATTTCTCTTTGGCTAGTCCAGTGGCGGGGATGGGCGGAAGGGGCCGGAACGACCCAGAGCAGGAGCCCCACGCACAGCAGGCAGCCGGCAGGTTGTAAAATACCTGCTGTGTTTCTGGGTGTGCAGGGGGCCTGGTGTACTGAGGAGCCTGTGCCAGTTCTAAGATGGCATTGCCACGGCACCTTTTATTGCTAGATTCCCAGGCCAGAAGAGACCACTGTGATATCTAGTCAGATCTCCCGTGCAACACCGGCCATAGGAATTCCCTGAATTCATTCCTGTTTAACCACAATCTCACTGATACCTCTCCTCTGAGTAGCAACCCCCCAAAAAAATTCCTACCAGTGCATCTAACCAGGCCTCTACGGCAACTGGCTGGGCAGAAAGCCTGTTTGACCCCATACAGTAGAACAGCAGAGCACAGTACCAGCTTCCGAGTTGTTTTTCTATTGATTGACTCCTTACAGGGCTGACTGATGAGGCTGCCAAATGCCTGGCGGATCATGCTGCAGTCCCATTGCTAAGCACTGTTTATGTTGGGAGTCAGCGGGGCCACATACCCTATGTCCGGTCACAGAAATAGAGCCCTTCATAAATTTTAAAGACGGACACATCCAAGACCTAATTTAGACTCCAGATCTAAAGTAGTATAAAAAAGCCCTCTAAACCTCTCATCTAATAAAACACATACCATGAGCCTTCCTACAACTTTCACTTACCGCTGTCTGTAATATAAGGTTGTGTTCCCTCAAATCCTGGGAGCAGAAAGATTTCATCCTTCATTCTTACAGTGCACAGATTGCCTTGCTGGTTGGCAAGTGAATTATATAGGAGACATTACACTGTGAAGAGCTGACCTTGTTCTTAACCTCAGCACATTTTTCAATTAATGCCCTGGGAGGTAAATTAATTCAGTTAGTCTACTGAGGCATCTGAGCTGCTGAATTGGGATTTCAATATTTTTCCAAAATCCCTTCCTTAAAATCAATAGCCTGGCCATATGAGGGCGCCATCTGTCAGGGAGCAAGAGGGCCATGAAGAGAGGATAAAGCTGGGGTGTCTATTCCAACAAACAATGGCACCAATTCTGTAAACCTCTCTTCACATGACTCAACCCGTTGAAATCAAAGGGACTGCTCAAATGAGTACAAGCCATTCATGTAGCCAGGGGACTGTGTGACCAACACCTTCTTCTTTATCTCAAACTTGCTGTAGTTTCATGCAAAGCATTCTGCTGTCAGACTTGACCGAGAAATAAAAGGGAGGCTCTCTGTAAGAATCGAGGGAAGAACGGTAAAGGCTGAGCACAAACATATGCATGAGGTGTTTCCTAGTGAGTTTTCACCAAGGCATTATTGCTTGCGATGTAAACCCCTCATCAGCTAGTCACCCCGATTGTGTAGCCTGGGTGGGAGTGTCCCCACTGCAAAGCCCTATATGCATTACTATGTCGTCTCTGTTTCTACACTGGCTTGTGTCTAGGGGTGTCTCCCATGGTTCTTTGTGCTGAGATGCTCCAGGATTCTTTCCCACTCAGTTGTGCCAGCTGGGGGAGAACTTGTCTCTGTTTCAGGCAGAATTGTGGGAAGGCACTGGAAGGCGATCAGCACTCATGTGATTAGTCTGTGTCCTCACTGCAAAGTGGTAGGTTCCAGCCTCAGTGTAAACAGATTCCAACCGCTGGGCCAGCTAGTCTGGGCTTAAAACATCTTCAAACCTGGGTTAGAGGATGTTCGGGGGGGGGGGAAATAAGGCTAAAATTTAGGCAAGAGCCCAAATTAACTGCACACCATAGAATATTCACGGCAGGTATCACCCTGCCCCAGAATAATTTCAACAGACAACGTACCCAGTGACATAAAGAATCAATGACGCCAGGTTACATGCAGTGAAAACTTCTAGAGCAAGGTACTAGGGGGAGACGTTTATAGGGGAAAGTGTTAATTTTTTTTTAAAAATGTCATACTATATAAAGCAAACAACGAACAGCCTTGTTAACACCTCCCACATCTCTGGTCTTCCCACCACATCCCTGAGGCCTCTAAATGTGACCCTAGAACATACCTTCACAGCACTTCTGAGCGCTCAGCTTTCCTCCAGGCCAGGTGAGGGCAGACAGGGGGGCTGGAAAGTGCAGTCAGTGGATCAGGAACACTTTTAAACCATTGCAAGAATCTAAACACGATGGCAACAACAGACAAAACGCCCAGTGCCTAGAACAGAGATCCTGTGCTCACCTTGAGAGCCTGAGAACCTTGTTCAAAGCAAGTCCAGCATCCAGGCCGATTCTCTGAACTTACTTACACAGACATTGCAAAGGACTCCTGTGCAATTAGCACTGTGTTTGATTCCTGCAATTGTTACTATATTTTCCATCTTTGCCCCCAGAGAAACCTCCATATTCTCGCTTGATTACACGGTATTTTAGATGTTAGGCCTGGCAGATGAGAACTAGGAATAGTGTCTAACATGGCAGTGAAAATGAAACAGCCATTTTATATGTCAACAATGCTTAAAGGTGGGATTTTTCAGAAACAGTGAAGGGAACGCCCAACTCCCACTGGGAGCTGATAAGAGTTCGATGCCTAAATGCCTGCAGGTGCTTTTGAAATTCCCACCCTAAAACACTGGTATCTCATGTGGTCATATTTAGGTCTTTGTGAGAGAAACCTTGACTCCTTGTTGAAAAGTGATCCAAATATTGTAATCAGAACAGATTAAATATGAATATCTGAAGCAGAGAAACCTTTCATTCCCTCACTTTAAATCACTGGGTATGTTAGTCATAACAACTGTAACTTTTAGTTCATGTAGTTGGGATTTTTTTTTTTAAGGGGTAGGCCAGATCCAGAGTTGATATAAATTTGCACAGTTCCACTGACATCAATAGAGCGGCTCTTATTTACGCCAGTTGGGATCGGACTCTCTATGTACACAGCTGCCTGTGTGAAGTAACCAGAGAAATATTATCAAACTGCAAGTACATTCAGAGAAGTGTTGCTTATCCAATGCTCAGCATACATAATGAGTCTGTAGGAGACACACATTCAGACTAGAAATAAGGCAAGCCTTTTTAACAGCAAGGCTAATTAACCCTTGAAACAGCTTAGCTAGGGATGTGGGGGATTCTCCATAATTCAAGATCTTTAAATTGAGATTGGTTGTCTTCTAAAACTCTAGCTCAACCTGGAAGTTTTTGGCTTGAAGCCGGAATTACTGGGCAAAATCCTCTGGCCTGTATTATGTAGAGGGCCAATTAGGTTATTGTAATGGTCCCTTCTGACTTTGCAATCTATAAATCTATTAAACGCAACACATAATGACAAAAACTGGGTTAAGTTCCAAAGTTTCACTTTACTGGGGTTTGTGTGAAAATTTCCTTTGGTTTAGATCCACCTGGGTTCACAGCCCACAAGTTTCTCTTTCCATTTCAGTTAGATCAAACTCAGTACCTCAAAGGGAAACTTCACTGAAACCACTACATTTTGCCTAACTTCATGTCAAAATATTACAATCAGCCATTTACATGTGGTTTCCCTGCAAGACCATAATATAACCCAGGCTTGTCCAAAACCAAGCTCACGTTTCATTCAGAGCCTTCCAGTCATTTTAGTCAGAATTTCAAAGTTCCAGTGAAGCCTGAAACCCTGTGAGTTTCTCCTAAATGTAGATTCCGTTGTGACCATTTCACACAGCTCTAGTACTGAGAGCTAGGACTTGGCATCAAACAACACACCACATGGTACGTCCACAATGAAGCTGAAGGAAGAGACAAGGAAGAAAAAGGCATTTAAGCTGTTCTCTGTATGATGGGGAAAAATGAATTTACACTGGAGGCCTTACAGTTGCTTACAACAATACCCTATGGGATTCAGAGTTGAAAGTTAGATCATATTCTCATGAACTCTGCATTGCATTTATGCAGCAGGACCAAAGCCAACACAAAATATAGGGTAAATGGGATTGAAAGCAAATTAATAATTGCTGATGAGAAAACAGAAAATTATGGAAATTCTTCTTGTTGCAGCTGCAATCTGCAAAGGGAAAAGAATGGAGGATTAAAGTTCTCCTTTACCATTGCGGTTCTCTGGCTTTGGTGGAAGTGGGATGGGTCTTCTGCACAGGAGGAAGGCAGAATGTAGGGAGCCCATGCAAGGAGCATCATTATCCATGTGTGTTCCCAAGCATGGCTCCCTGGACACCAATGAACAGGGTGATTGGGGAAGGGGTGTGGTAGCACCAAGACACCCATGACTACTGTGGTGTATTGAGGACTGTGTTGGAATCGCAAGCTATCATTTCAAGAGTTGGGGGGAGGGTTTCCTGGTCCCGCTTGCAGGCTAGTGGGCTCTATAGGGAACTGTGGGATGACTGAGTAAGTTTGCAACAGCCAGCCTAGAGTAAGGCAGGATGAGTTGTGGCTTTCTGTTTTTGGGAGCAGCCTGCTGTGTCTCTCCCAGGCTCGAGTTCTTGGATGTTGGCATTCTGAATACTAAGGTATAAAGCAGTGTGACATTTCTACCTTCCAGCGGAAGTACTTTGTGTTTTTATTTAACGTCTCAGTTTGTATGTGGTGAACATAACCGCCATGCGGATCTACCAACCATCTCCCAGATGTGGATAAGAGGGTGAGAATAACAGCCACAAAGGTTGCTGCAGCCCTCAGGTTTCAGCAGCTACCCCAGACTTTCTCTGCTACCACCCCACAACCTGGGGATGGTTCTTTCCCCCTACTCCATCCCTTGAAGCCTCCTGAACATGTGTGGGCTGTGCACTGAGACAAGTCCAGAAGTCATATAGGATGAAATGCTGGCTCCACTGAAGTCGAGGAAGTTTTGCCACAGATTTCACGAGGGCCAGGATTTCACCCCTAACATCAGACCTTTGTTTTAAAAACCCTCTTACTATTAGACATGTAACCAGTGTGCAAATATCACCAGCCCCAAGTGCTGAGGATGCTGCCTCAGGACATGTATGTTTTCACCAAACAGTGTGCTCCCCCTCTTCAGCGGAGGCAAAACTCATTAGGGCAAAAGTCACCATCCACCCATTGCCCTCTGCTAGTCCATCCATGCGACAGCGCGGAGGGCACCTTTTCAGGAGGCGCCTTTGCCAGAGACAAGGGCTTTAATAGCCGCCATTGAGAAGAAAAGAGTTAAAAAACGAGTTGCCCAAATGAAAAGAAGGCCACTAACTGAACACAAAAGCCAGCACTTTGCTTCCTTCCCTTCGTGTATAATAGGATTTCAGTAGCAGTTACCTAGGAAAGAAAATGAGCTCAATTCACTCTCTTTACACTAGCTGTAACTACATTGCTTTCAGTGGCCTGGCTCCTGATTTACACCGGCACGTGTGGGAGGAGAATCAGGCCCGACATTTCCTTCTGCCTCCCTCCCCCTTCCACCTGTTGAAACTATTTTTTGGTCTTTGCGAACATTTTCCATTCTGTGTGTGTCACCGGCTTTTCTCTTTGCATTTACAACTTCATAAAGCCAGAATCCGTCGCAATCAGTGCTGAAGGCGCATAGCTGGGAGTAATGAAATAATCTGAAGAGCCATGCTGCAACCCAGAGACAGCCTGCATGTCTCTTAGCAGACGCAGAGCGAATAATATTTAGGGATGTGTGTTTATAAATCAGCGCACCCTTTAATTAAGCAAAACATTTTACTAAAAAAGAATTAATTAGCAATTCATGGCACAAGGCTGGGCTTATCATCAAACTGCTCGTACACGATAACGCACAATTGCTTGTGTGTCTTTAGAGCTAATTATCAGCAACTTGTTTTATTTTTATTTCAAAGCGCCTTGCAAAGCGACAAGACAAAGATCTACATTTAGTGGTTCTGTGTTGGTGCTTTTGGCGGGGGGGGGAGGGAAAGGAGGGGCTTTCTTTCATGATTGTGCAATTTGCCATTAGCAGGCCTGGGAAGAAAGAACACTTGTGCAGCCACTGTGTGAAAACGAGTGCAGATACAGGCTCTGAGGCCTGATCGGCAGCCCATCGAAATCAATGCAGCAGTGATTCTTTAAGGAGGGTAGCAGTAGAGATGGAGGCACTTGTGGCCCAGCACGGGCACCATTTTCATGGGGGACAGGAAGCTCTGCTCCCTCCTAGCCACCACCTAGACACAAGCTGCCTGGGGAACAGGCGAAATGAAGGCAGGCCCAGCCTTAGCTCTACAGCCCATGTAAACCAGCCAGTAGAGCTGGCCAAGAGCTGTGGGAGATCATGCTGGATCCTCTCCATGGCAACGAGGCTGCCAGACCCCACCCCAGGGACAAGTCTGGCTGAGTCCAAGGCGTGTTTCCTTAGAGCTGCCCGTCTGCATCCATTCAATTTGCTTGCGGGTGCCAAGGCTGCAATCTAGCCGGAGGCCACACTGGAGTAAAGCAGGATCGGACAAGCTGGGATCTGTGCTCTGAAGAATCCCATGCAAATTTCTAGCTGCTACTTTGCAGGATTGGGGCCTCCCCACTTTGTTCAACAGGGCCACGTTTACTCTTAATCAACTCTGGGAAGAGCTTCTTCCCCCATGAGCCATCGTCTCATACGCAGTGTGGGTGCCAAGGCACACTTGGCATTTGCCCCTCGACAAGGATTGTCTTTCCACGGTTATCTAACCTAATCTATTACCTCATGAAAGGAGCAGGCAGGTGGTCTAAAGTCATGTCCTAGTGGACAAGGTCCAACTCCTTAAACCATCATAGCAGTTGAGGTTTGGAAGAGACCGCCGGAGGTCAACTAGTCTAACCCCCTGCTCAAAGCAGAACCAACCCCAACTAAATCATCCCAGCCAGGGCTTTTTCAAGTCACACCTTAAAAACTTCTAAGGATAGAGATTCCACCACCTCCCTAGGAAACGCATTTCAGTGCTTTATCACCCTCCTAGTGAAAAAAATCTTTCTTAATATCCAACCTAGACCTTCCCCACTGCAACTTGAGACCATTGCTCCTTGTTCTGCCATCTGTCACCACTGAGAATAGTCTAGCTCCATCCTCTTGGAACCCCCTTCAGGTATTTGAAGGCCGCTATCAAATCCCCCTTCACTCTTCTCTTCTGCAGAAGAAACAAGCCCAGTTCCCTCATAAGTCATTTGCTCCAGCCTTCTAATAATTTTCATTGCCCTCTGCTGGACTCTCTCACTGTAACTGTCATGAATTTACACCCTTGTGAGCCACCCTCTGTAAAGAGGGGACAAGACATGTTTTAATGGTGCTGCCTGTATTAAACTAGCTAATATATATTAACTGGGGTCCAACGTCATTGGGAACTTTGGCTATAACTGGAATGTGCTTCTGTCCTTCAATCTAGCAAAGCAAAGATGCATGGGCATAACTTTAAACAGTCTAACTGCTTTGGTGTATTAGGCCCACCATGCATAAATAAGAAAATCTAGAAAAGAAACAATTCTCAACTTAAGTTTTGAAGGACAGAGGTCTAAATCATAATCTAATTAAGTTTAGGACTAGCATGATAACATGTTATGAGAACAAGAATAAAATAATTAACTTAAGCCGAGCAAACTTTGGAGGAGTGAAAATTGTTGGATAAGATAGGGAAAAAAAGAAAAGAAGGAAAAGGGACAGGAAATAAGAGAGAGAGGGAAGGTCCAGTGGGAGTTTGGGCACTAACCTGTGATGTGGGAGACTGGCACTCAGTTTTCTTCTCTGCTACAGACTTCCTGTATGACCTTGGGCAAGTCATGTAGCCTTTCTGTGCCTCAGTTCCCCCATCTGTACAACAGGGATAATTACATTGTCCTCCTTCACACAGATGTTGTGAGGACAAATACATTCAAGATTGTGAGGTGGTCATATGCTATGATAATAAGGGCCATATAAATAACATAGACAAAAGAGACCAGCTGGGTAAGGGTGTTTTCCCAGTCTCTGACTTGAAGCTCTCTTCTAATGGACATGGCCAGGGATATAGGAGACGGCTCATCCTCCTCTTCTTTGACTGTTGGTAAAGAGCATGGAGATGTTACTTTCTCCCTTAGAAACGTAGAAGAGATGGTTATTTTAGCTCAGGGTGTGTGGGTCTATATGAAACCAATATTTATGTCTCATGAACATGTGCCAAAAGAAGAGTTTAAACACACCATGGTGACACAAGAGGCAGGACTATGAGGAATGTCATTCTGATGCACATGGTCTTCCATTTGCTTCCTTGGCTAAACAGCAGTTTGGCAAGTTTGGCATTCATAAAGCTTTTATATTATTCCATGAGCTTATCCTCTGTGGCCCACTAGGAGCTCATTGGAGGTTTGTCGATGCCTGGAATTGTGCATTAGTCTTTAATGAGGTTGTGTTCATATTTTCTTTGTCAGAGAGGTCTTGGGAATTCTATACTGTAGAACATATTCATTTAAAAATTGCATCTGGCCACTAAAATGTCACTGATCTGCTAATAGGTACAGATTAGCAAGTGCAGGTCATGAGGCCAACAGCAGCTAACGTACAGCAATTATCTGGCTGAAAAAAGAGGTGCTTCAAGTTAAAAATCAGCAGCGGTACTGTACGTGGTGAAAAGATCATATGGAAGCAGGCGGCATCCAAGGAAAGATGCCTGACGCAGTGTGCTAGAATGCTCTGGGACATCACAGGAGACAAATATGGCCAGAGGCAAAGATCATATGTTTGCTGCCTCAGTCAAGTGTTTTGAACAAACAAGTGGATGGCCATGGACAAACTTTCAAATCTTGGGATGAAAGCATGAAAAATATCATCTGTAAGAGACTTTTATACCATAAGGGAGGCCTACACACCATGACAAGCAATAGACATCCCTTAGCGCACTTTCATATACATAATAAGGCCACATTTCCACTGCATACGTAGATATACGGTAGAAATCCTGGTGATACGTTCTTTCCCTTTAGTCTAACCTGTTACACATTATTTATATGTTAAAGTCTAATTATCCACTAGCCATCAGGTCCAGCATCTGGCTTTACTGAGCTTAAATCAATAAGGCAGCTAGAGCCTTATGTTGGCACAGACTATTTAATTGTTAAGACTAGAAATACTTTGCCAACAGTTCTGGTATGACTGTAAACAAATGCAGGTCTTTGTTCTTATCTTATCTGATGGTTTGTGTCTTTAATCCACTTTAGCAGTGGTGGAGAATGAGCCTATCAAAATCTAACTCACTCGCCTTCAAAGCATGCTACCTAACAGTCTATCAGGAACCCAACACATAACCCTTAATCCTGAGATTGTTATAAAAGAAAATGGCCAGCTAGAATCACTGTGATCAACTAGTCTGACCTCCTGTATAACACAGGCCAGAGAACTTCCCCAAAATAATTCCTAGACCAGATCTTTTAGAAACGAACATCCTTTCTTGATTGAAAAATCATCCGTGATGGAGAATCCTCCACAAACCTCGTTAAGTTGTTCCACTGGTTAGTTACCCTCCCTGTTAAAAATGAAAGCTTAATTTGTTGGCAAGAATTCATGAGCCCCATACAACATACCCCTATTTACATTAATAGTTCTTAGTCATGTGAAGATGGCCTGCGCATGTAAGTAAGATTTGTAGGTTAGGGTTCCTACGTTGCAATAAATTCTCTCAAAGGAAATCCATCTAAATCGTTGTGGCAAGCTACAGGTTTCCGTTGAAAGAAGCTACCAACTTTCAGAGTGTAAAATCATTACTTCACAACAAGTGCGATGTAAATGTGAAAACAAAGGAACACGAGGTAGGAAGTATATGGAGGAAGAAAGGGCTGGAGTCCTGGGGAGCGTGGGCTAGATACAGGATGAACGCAGGACTAGGAAGCAGAAGCTCTTGTGTTCTACTGCTGACTCATTGCATGACCTTTGGCAAATCACATACCTTTCTGATTCTGTTCCCACAGTCTGTAAAAAAGGGAACAAGACTGAAACCTCTCTCCTGGGCTGTGTGAGTGTGAGAGAGCGCACAGGAATGATGGAGGAACAAGTTTTGCTTTGACCCAAACTGGTATCAGCCTAAGGTCTCTCCGCTGGGGTTGATGGTGTTTCTCCAGATTCACACTGGTGTAAAGGAGATCTGTATTTCACTCAGCTGCATCTGTTCTGGGCTAGATTGTGCCAATGTCAGCAAGGAGCTGCAATGTGCAGGGAAGCTCCAAAGCTGGTTGTGCCTGAGAGAGGCACATTCCCTCCTCAATACGCATGGGGGGCAGGGGCATGTAGAGATCAGACCATCCTCTAGGATGTTACAGCTTGTTTCCCTTGACGAGCCTGGCCTACTCTGTGGGGCAGGGTGGTAGGGCATGGCCTTGTCCCCAACAACCACTGAGGTGCATGGAGAGAGCCGTTCATGTACTCCCCACTCCCTCAGAGACTGTGCATTCCTGTCACGTGGTACTTACTCACCGCTAGGGGGGCATCCTTGTGGCCCCCTGTGGGGATTAGTTCCACTCAGGCCTGACACCCCCCCCCCCCCCGCTGTGTGCTGAACACCTTGCTGTCTCTTTCTCATCCCTTGAATTTAACATATTCCCTTAACTCTATAGCGTCAAACACACCTTCTTATTCCCAGGGAATGACCGCAACCTACTTCCCTACAGCCTTTTCCTGTTGTCAGCTTCCTGGCTTTATCTTAGCTCTGTCGCTTCTCAGCTAGGTGCTGTCATCATTCAGAGGTTACTTAGGCAACTTAATTCCCTTCAGCTGTAGCCTAGCTGGTTAATTGGTCTCATCTCAGCCTCATTAACCTGTTCCAGCCTGGTGTGGGGTGAACACCTCATCACAGTGCCCTCTGCACTCTCTCCCGTGCAAGGGTCAGTCACAACCTGGCCTGGTTGCTAAGCGCAATGTGTTCTGGTTATGAAATCATTGTATTTTAGGCTGGGTTGCATGATTTTAAACCAACAAAGAAAGCAAACATTTTACAGTAACACAGTACGCAGCTAGTGAATTCATATCCCAGGTCTCTGGGCATTCACTGACGCCTCGACTCCTTTCTCTCTGCAGTCTGCCACTGCATAGATCACAGGAAATGTATTACCACAAGCATACATTGTGACACTCTTGCAATATCATTCTCTGTAGCATATTCCATATCATCTTCCTGCCAATGGCTTTTCTTCACACACGCAATACACCAATTCCCATAAAGGCATTCTAAGAAGAAACAGAATTGGAATGAAACAGCCAGGTGCAAGTTAAAAAAGGGAAAGTGAGGTTATGTGGCAGTTATAATGGACTTCAAAAGGAGGCAGGTTTAAAAGAACAGCAGTTCTATACCACAGGCAAAATAGCACAAACAGCCTAACTGAGAGGCAGCTGATTGTACCTGGAATATTTATAAAAGTTTATGTTAGCCTATGCACTGTCATTTTGTGCATGTTATTTATCTAACCACTGCAAATTTCTCTCAAAACATAAACCATTGCAAGATGGCTTTGGAGAGGACTCCTCTGTTTTCTTTGTGCTTTTGTATTTTTTTTTTCTTTTTTGCCAGATAAGATGAATCTGCAATATTACAGATTTCATTTTTGGAGAGAAATACCAGGTAAACCACATCACAAAATGAAAAAGAGAACATATCCACTACAGAAACCCCCCGTGGTGCCTGCTTGGAGTGTGACATTGTTGCGGGAAGCATACAGTGTCTTCTTATAGAAACCAGCATCTTCTAATAGAGTCTCCCACAAGAAATCCCCACTCCTGAGTTACCACACAAAGTTTGACAATAAGGACAAGTGAAGGCCTTGGAACCACTTTTTTTCCCCAGAGGGCTGGCGTGTGAAAAAGGAGAAAATCTTAAACATTTTTAAATAGCAGAGGTAGATCAGAAAAGTCATATAATGAGGGCAGATGGAAAGTACAACATGTCTTGAGTGGAGAAAGAATGGTCAAGAGAATAAAATATCTCTGGAGGGTGAAATTCATGGTTGTGCAGAGGACCAGCATGAGGTTTATGTAGCACTTAAATTCCACTTATCTGAACCCTATTTTGAGCACTTATGGACTGAAGCAGTGCATAGACTTTGTGCTGGCCCTTGGCCCAGGGATGAATTTAATTGGAGTGCTTAGTGCAAGAAGGAGATTATTAGTATTTGTAGTCAACCAACCTCAAGCATCGTGAGTCCAACTCCAAAAAAATGGTGAGATTTAAAAGCAAACCAAAAAAACCCTACATTTTATTTTATTTGCTTTTCTCTGCAGCCACAAAAGCCAGACATTGATTTTATTTTTAAATGAAAGTTGACTCACAAAATAACATGACTCCAAGAGGTGGGGATGCACAAAACCCACCAGATATCTTGGGAAACTTGTGAGAGTTGGCAACGCTGCATGATTTACCCACGCTCATTATTCAAGCTTTAGGCCAGCAAAGAGGTGCCTGGGCTGCTACATGCCATTCTATTCCAGGTGCTAGATGGGATGACAGTGGCAATTTGTCAGTCATGTTCCCTGGAAAATGTTGGCACTGGGTCATCAGGATGATGACACTTGGATAAAGAGATGCAAGATTTTGTCTTGTTGAAATCCAGCTTCCTTTTTATTTCCATGGCAATATGGGAAAATTTGTGATCACTCGCTGAGACATTTCAATATGCACCAACAAAGCTTTTGCCAGGGTGACAGCTGACTGACAGCTATGTTAGTAAGCCTGATTTGAACCTTCTGCTTTTTTCTATTCCATCGCAAAGCATACAGCCGGAGGAAGTTGGGTGGAAGGGGGGAAGAAATCCTACTTAAGGCAATTTAAGTGAAATGTCAGTAATTGAGAGAATATGTTTAATTCTCTCTAAATTGGCATCAGCATCTTCAGCTGACTGCAAGGCAAGGAAGTCCAAATCCCTGGAGGCAGTGAGTTCGAAAATAATTCACTGCTGCAGCACTTTGATGCCAAAAGTTCTTACTCATAAGTATTTCTATTTATCTATCTCAGTAACAGATCCCTTGCTCTTGCTCTCTGGGGTAGGAACAGTCTTTTTAGTACTCATTTGTACAGCACCTGGCATAATGGGGCCCTGATCCTTGCTCGGGGTCTCTGGGAGCAATACAAATAATACGAATAATGATCCAACTCCAGTGGCTGGTAGAATGGATGTCCTTTCCTTTATTCCTGTTGGGCCTGGTGTAATTACAGAAATGGATATTCTTGATCACCATGCCTCTGGCAAAGGGCTCTTCCAGAATGAATTGCAAACAGTCCACCCCCTTCTGGTGCGAGCTGCTGCTGAACAAGAAGGGGAGACACACTGTGGAATTGCAATATGTTAAAGAGATTGTAACAAACAGACAAACAGTGTTTCCCTTACACCTTTTATCTGAGATGCTCAAAGCGCTTTATAAACATTAAGTCTCAAAAGACCCTCGGAGATAGTTAAATGTCGTCATCCCCAATGTAGAGATGGGGAAAGTGAGGCAGCAGTGAGTGAAATGACTCTCTGAGGGTTACATGGCGGGTCAGAATTAAAACCAGGGACAGAACCCAGGCTAGCCTAAGGTCCTAGCCTTCCGTCTGCCAGCCTAACCAATGGAAAGCACTCCCTCCATACCAGGCGAACACCCTTAAAACCTCCGGACAGGCCAGGCGGCAACAGAGCCTAAGGCACTGGTTAGGGTCCCTCATGTCCATGGAACACCACCTCAGCCATGACAGTCATGAAAATACAATGGGAGCAGGGGCTAAAACAGCTAAAACAGGGGCTAAAACAGCCCCTAAATGTCCTGATTCAGAGCAGTTTTAATAAGTTCCCGTCAATAGGATGAGCTTCTTGTTCTCTGTCAGATTAAAGAGCCAGCCACAATACTCCTTGGTGACATCTTCATTGGTTTCTTCTGACAGCCATCCCACTAATGGTTAACACACCAGGACGTGCATTCCAGATTGCTCAACTGGAAGAAAGCCTCAGCCCGTCCGCCCCATAACGTAGCAGCTGTGACAATGCTTGAAAGCCGGACTGACATGTCCCTACGTCAGATACACATTCATGTCAGCTCTTGTAAAGTTTGCACACCAGGGACCTTTCTTTATGCAGATGATTCCTTATGGGCATGTAGCTTCTTGCCTGCCAATACAAGGAGATTGTATTTTATTCGCCAATTATGATTTCTGTCTTCTCCTTTCTCATTCCTTTATTGCCACTGAAAATGTTCAGTAAATTCAATAGGCTAATTTAAAAAATAAGATGCAGCTGCATAATAGGTGCATGCATATATACAGTTAATTGTAGGCCTGGAACATGAACATATGCACGCTCACATTCACAAGCATTTGGATGTATGTGTAGTTCTCTGCTTCTGCATATAAAAGAGCATATTTTGTGGGTGCAATTTAGGTCCTGGTTTCTGAAAAGTCAATGCTCTGAGCTGGACTTTGAAATGAGATGGGTATGAAAATGCATGCACAATTGCCTAATTTGCATGCATACTTTCTCCAGTTTATGTGCACAGATCAAGGAAGTACTTAGAAAAATGAGCCTCATTGTCCATTTGTGTTAGCAGCTGTCTCACTTGCCTGTGCAATCACTGATGCAAACTAGGCATGCAGTTGCATTTGTATTTCGTATGTGCATGGACGTGCCTGAATCTAGCTTTCAAAGCTCATAGAAGACAATGGGGCTGATTCCAATATCAACACATGAGCATTTGTTCTGTAGGGAGTGCACATCCTACAGACAACTTATAGGGACTATAGCAACGTAGCTACCGTGCTAGAGCTATGCCAGCATACCTCAGTAGTGAAGACACAGCCTAAGCCGCTGGAAGGGGTTTTCTGGCACTGTAGAAACAACACCTTCGGAATGATGGTATCTAGGATGACGGAAGCCTTCTTCCATTGACCTAGCTGTGTCCACACCAGGCATTAGGTTGGTATAGCTATGGTGCTCAGAGGGGTGGATTGTTCACACCGCTGAGCGCTGTCGCAATAGTAACTTACCTTTTACGTGTAGATGAAGGGAGAATCACGTCCCTGAAGGCTGGGGGTTCACATTAAATAGGACTGTCCAGCTTGCATCAGCTCAAACAGATATTGATCCACTGAGGCGTTGTTAAATGAGAGACTGGTAGTTTTGTCCATCTCTATGTTAAACAGAACCAGGCTATGCTCATTAACCAAGCCTTGCAGTTTGTTACTGTCCCCGGCAGTTTTGCTTGGAGATTTGAGCTTGACTCCAAAGGGGAACCCCTCAATGGCCTTTCCTTGCTTTCCTACCCTCATACTCCTCAGGTCCTTGCTCATCCTCCCTTGCCTTCCCCACCCCTGCCATTCCCCAGTTCTGTTCTCTTCCCTCCTCACTGTTATTACATGCCCTTGCACAGCAAATTCCCTTCTACTTCCACTGCCTGTCTTCAAAAGCACATAGGAATGAAGGAGTTAACAGCAGCCCACTGTCTGCTCTGTCTCTCTGTGGGGGAGAACTACTGCATTAGGTAGCTGAAGATCTGGCTGCTGGCCACTTCGAATAGGTCCAAGGAAGCACCTGTGCACCAGATGTTCCTGGATTTCCATGTCCAGCTAATGACATGGGGGATGGGAGTAGAAGCTCGCTGTGAATGGGGGAGTAGAGGGCTAGGAGGGAAAGTGATGGGAGCTACTGGGACTCGGTGGGTGGGGGAGCCAGCTCCATGCTGGAAGGAGAGGTCCTGGTGGTCCTACCTGCTTGCTGGGCTGACCCCAGGTGCTAGAGAAGTTGCTGCAGCTCCTGAGGGTCCCATTCTAACCTCCAGCCTTCTTCTGATTATGAGGATGTTAGCCCCCCCACTGTTCCCCCAGTTCCACTATCCCTGCCTAGACTTACATCTTCTTGACTCAGACGCCCTCTTACCTTACCTTCAGAGGGGTTCCAGAGGTCTGTTTTCTGGGGAAGAAATAGCCCCCAGAGGAGAGCAAGGGAAGCCAACTGGGAGATGGAGGTTCACCAGCTTACCGTGTGTCTGTGGAAAACCTCAGCACATGTTCTCAAAATGCTCTTGAGCAAGGATTGAGTTTCATGAATGAACTGAACCTTGAAGCTAAAGTTCAACTGGAGTGAGTTTAGAATGAATATTTCACTCAATCCCATTTCCTTACCTCTTCCCCTTAGCTAGAATGGGACAAGGACCCAAACACCTCTGTGCTTAGTTTTGCAGAACCAAAACTGCTTCTGGTTTTGCCCTTTCCTAGCAAATATTCCAGCACCAACACACTCATGCTCCCTGGAGCACAGTTTTAGAAAATGGTACAAGTATTTTAAGAAGAGGGATTGGCTGGGTAATGTGATACAGTTCATCTCCCCTCCTGATGGTTATCTCAAACCCAGTCCAACTGGTAATGATGAAAACAGAGTTTTCGTATCTTCGTATCTTCGGGAGCGGACAGCCCCACCTAATGTTAAGGTTGTTTAGCACTGTCCATTAAAAGATCCTGTTTTCAGCTGCTTATAATCTTGACCAGTGCGCAGTAAATTAGGCCACACAATGAGAATAAAATAATAGCTAAATAGCTGCTCACATTAAGTGAGTTCCATCCATCCTGCAAACAAGGCAGACCTGTGAAAAAATATGATGTGATCATGGACTTAAAGACTGCATCCTAAAGCGTACACACAAGGGCAACATTAAGTCTGGCATTTCCTAACTTTTGAGTTTGTGACTTGGCAACCTTCTCTACTTCTTTTGCAGTTCCTATATGCACAATTTCCATACAATGTCCATTTATTATACCAGCCTCCCTTTACCTTTGTAAAATGAATTGGTGGTTTCAGACTAGTTCCCAGCAGCCTCAAGATAAAAATCACCACATAACTGGAAGTAATTAGTAACTCTGTCCACCCAGCGATTAGATGGGCATGGAGACTGCAGCACAATATTTCCCGCTAGAGCAGTGTTGGTGCACACAGCCAGGGGGCAGCATGGGAGATGCTTGCAAAGCTGTTGCTCTTTCTGGACCTGTTCTATGGATAAATAGTACACATCAGTGTACAGAGCTCTCAGTCCTGCACGAAAACCCAGTGTCTCCAATAAATCAGTTGGCAGGCAAATGCCGATATATCCTGCCAAGTCGTCTGAACTCCCGTTGATGGGCTTTTTCTATAACACTTTGGTGTATATATATCTATATATGTAGATCTGAACTATTAGAAAACATAACTTTATTTTTAACTACAGCTTCCATGCCTCAGCAATTCATCACTTCACCATGCACCAGGAGAGATGGCCTGGCAACAACACCTTGGGTGCTTGGCTCAGAAGGGGTGTGTATAACCAGCAGGCACTGCACGAGAAGCAGCACAGGAATTGACTTCGGTCTGTCTCTTCTCCTCCTTTAACGTGTACTGACAGGTAGCCAGCTGGGGGGAGCCAGATAGTCAGTAACGCCCTCTGTCCTGCCAGCAGGTTGTGGGGAGTAACTGTTGTTCAATTGTGTCTCACTCTGGTTGGCTTTCCTAGTAGCTGATGAGAGGTGTTTTCAATCCTTATGCGTGTTTATCAGTGGTAGCAAATGCTGCGGGAAGTGGCCCAGAATCATCGGCGCAGATCTGGAACAGACTCAAGACCCCCTTTACAGGTAATTGGAGTTTTTCCACTGAGTAAAGACTTCAGGACTGGGCTCCTACAAATTGGAGATGGAAATGACCTACATAGGGCTGGTGTAGACTGGTGCTGTTAAAGCATTTACAATCCTCATGTGGACACAGTAAAACTGTTACAAAAATGCTTCTATCAGTATAGTTTATTCGCATACAAGATGGGGATGGATCACGTGATGATTGCCTGTTCTGTTCATTGCCTTTGAAGCACCTGGCATTGGCCACTGGCAGAAGCCAGGATACTGGGTTGGATGGACCATTGGTCTGACCCAGAATGGCTGTTCTTATATTCTTATGATAGTGCAGGGTCACAGTGTGGATTTTCCGCAGCATTGACGCACTAATGATGGCGTTGGGGGAGGAAGAGGAGGCAAGGACAGAAGATGTGAAGGCTTATTTACTGTGCTGTGGACTTCCTCACTTAAGCCTCACCCTGCCTAATGAGCCTGTGCAAACAACTGGCATATGACATGTTTCAGAGATAGATCATTAGCTGGACACGGAAATCCAGGAAGATCTGGTGCACTGGTGCTTCCTTTGACCTATTCTAAGTGCCCAGAAGCCAGATCTTTAGGGTACCTAACCCAGTAGTTCTCCCATGCAGTGAGACAGAGCAGAGCAGACAGTGGGCTGCTGTTAACTCCCTCATTCCTATGTGCTTTTGAAGACAGGCAGTGGAAGTAAAAGGGAATTTGCTGTGCAAGAGCATGTAATAGTGAATAGGGCAGAGAGCGGAACTGGGGAGCGGCAGGGGGGAGAAGTTACGAGAGGATGAGCGAGGACCCGAGGAGTATGAGGGCAGAATGTATTATGAGCTAGCTGCAAGGAGACTGGTGTAGCAGTGGGGCAGCAACTGGTAGGCTGGAAGAGGCCCAGGAGGGGAGAGGCAAGAGGGGGTGATAAGATGGATCATCAGAGGACAGCTGTGGTGGCATGGAGGGAAAGAGGAGAGGCTGGTAGTGGACTGGCAGCGAGGCAGAAGCAGGGACAGTGTTGCATCGTGAAGGTGAGCCAAGTAAGGGAACCTTATGGGGAGTGGCGTCATTCATTGCCCTGTAGTTCAGAGTTTCTGTCATCCAATCAGGATGCCCAGAAGAGACCATGTGGCTGTTGTGACCCATGACCCACTACAAATAAAGCATAGTGAAAAGCTGCAGCAAACAGCTTACAGCCAACCCATAGGCAGGAAAGTCCTCCCATCAAACTATGGGGTCAATGGTATCAAATCGATTTGCGGAAATCCTGGTCACTGCTGTGGGGAAAGGGCTAAGTGCAGCGGAGTATTACTAACCCTGCGCAATTCTACCTGCTCTAATAACAATGTATAGCGTTGCAGTACAACTCTATCATCTCTACACAGGAGGGTGGTGAATACGCCCTTTGCATTCTTCCCACCCTAGTGCATCTGCCCAGCACAGGCAGGATCTGGCTTAGTGTTTATGTTAAGTTCTATATAAAGGAAAGACGTCATTATCCTATGCCCCCTTTCCCAAGCAGTCTAAGCGGAAACCAGGGATGACCATTACCATCCAGGATTTAGGAGCGCTCCTGGCTGTAACAGAATATGAATGGACCCAAAGGCTGGATTTTTCCCACTCTATAGCTAATGGCCCCATACAGACCTATAACACTCAATGCTAGTTGGTGATCTGGAGGATGGGGTGGATTGCACCCTCAGCAAGTTTGCAGATGACACTAAATGGGGGGGAGTGGTAGATATGTTGGAGAGTAGGGATAGGATAGAGAGTGACCTAGGCAAATTAGGGGATTGGGCCAAAAGAAATCAGATGAGGTTCAACAAGGACAAGTGCAGAGTTCTGAACTTAAGACTGAAGAATCCCATGCACTGCTCGAGACTGGGGATCGACGGGCTAGGCAGCAGTTCTGCAGAAAAAGACTTGGGAGTTACAGTGGACAAGAAGCTGGATGTGAGTCAACTGTGTGCCCTTACTGCCAAGAAGACTAACGACATGCTGATCTGCATTACTAGGAGCATTGCCAGCTGATCAAGGGAAATGATTATTCCCCTCTATTCAGCACTGGTGAGGCCATATCTAGAGTATTGTGTCCAGTTTTCAGTCCCCAACTTCAGGAAGGATGTGGACAAATTGGAGAGAGTAGAGCAGAAGGCAATGGAAATGATTAGGGGGCTGGAGCTCAAAACTTATGAGGAGAGGCTGAGGGAACGAGGCTTGTTTAGCCTGAAGAAGAGAAAAGCGAGAAAGAGAAGAGAAAAGAAAAGTGAGAAAGAGAAGAGAAAAGTACCTGAAAGGGGGTTCCAGGGAGGATGGAGCTAGGCTGTTCTCAGTGGTGGCAGATGACAGAAGAAGAAGCAATGGTCTCAAGTTGCGGTGGGGGAGGTCTAGGTTGGATATTAGGAAAAACTTTTTCCCTAGGAGGGTACTGAAGTTCTGGAATGGTTACCTAGGGAGGTGGTGGAATCTCCATCCTTAGAGGTTTTTAAAGCTAATAAGAGAGAAAATATCATAATGCCACAATATAAATCCATGCCACACCCACACTTTAAATACTGCATGGAGTTCTGGTCATCACATGTCAAAAAAGATATATTAGAACTGTAAAAGTACAGAAAAGGGCAGCAAAAATGATTAGGGGTATGGAACAGCCTCCATATGAGGAGAGATTAAAAAAACTGGGACTGTTCATTTTAGAAAAGAGATAACTAAGGGAAGATGTGATAGAGATTTATCAAGTCATGAATAGCGTGGAGAAAGTGTTATTTTCCCCTTCACATAACACAAGAAGTAGGGGTCACATGATAACATTAATAGGGAACTTGTTTAAAACAAACATAAGGAAGTACTTCTCCACACAACACACAGTTTACCTATGGAATCCCTTGCCAGGAGACATTGCCTTCGAGGTGTGATTTTTTTCACCATGCACAGCCAGTGTAGCTATGCTGGCATAACTTGTAGTGCAGACCAGGCCATAGTCTTGATCCAGGAGTAGAGATAAATCGTGGCCTACAATCCACCCTTCCAGTTCTGTGTTTCCACTAATGCACCTCTATATCTTTTTTTACTCCCCCCTGCTGCCCTCCGGCTATTCCACACAGCCTCTGCATAGCAGAGATTGCTAACTGGGGGGCAGCCAAGTACCTACTTTTTTAGATCAACCTACAGTATGTCCAGAGCCAGCCAAACTCATTTCACATGTGATCTGGGCAGTATTTGAACTCATTTCCACTAGCCTTTCATCACTGTGTGTACTGCATCAGCCCATCAGCCAGCCAGCCAGCCCCTTCCTCACTCCCCGTGCCTTCTTTTGATGCTGTGGTAATTTCCGCCTTAACGTATTAAAAATATAATTTTTCATGAGCCATTTCCCAGCTGTCATTGTGATCCTGTCACAGCAGGAGGCTCGGCAGTGTAATCACATCTCGGCTGCTTCTCGACATGATGCCAGCACAGTTGCCACAGCTTAGCTTTATTATGTTGAACATTTGGACTAAGTTATTTAAAGCTTGTGTGAGGTGGCCTCTGATTAGAAAGCTGCTTCGGCTTTTGATCTAAAAAACGATGCTATCATGCTAAAGGTCTCCCAACTGAGTTTGAATTACCCTGCCATATTCTTCACATTACTGTTGATTACAGAATGGGCCCGAAGCCTGGAGATATCCAGAACCAGCTCTTAACTGGAGTGTCTCCCAGGCCGGGGGAGGCAATCTGAGCTCATCCGGAAGAGGGACACATGATCATGTTTAATATGAATGCATATTAATTAATTGAAGGCCTGTACTAGGTTTTGTACACCCGTAAAGTAGGATACAGTCCCTGCCTTGGAAACCTTACAAACCGAAGACAGACAGACAGATGCAGATAATAAAACATAAGAAGTGACCAGAACCTTTCCTCAGGATCATCTCAAAGACCCTTCTCCTTTGACTTATAACCTAGCAGTGTCTCCCTTTTTCTGCAGCCAGCCAGAAGGCTGCTTCCTCCCAATCCATAGGCAGCAGCTGCAAGGAGAAATGGAATGAGACTGTGGGGAGTACCACTGGAGAATTGTGGGCTGGCAGGGAGCCTCAGATTTTGGGGAACTTCACATAAATATCCCAGCAGGGGCTTTTTCTGAACCAGCACTAACTTGTGGTTAGGAGATGCCATTACTTGAGGAACACCCATAGCACAAGCACAAGCAGACAGAGATACTGTGGTAAGCAGCACCTAAGAAATGCTATAGATAGAGAGAGAGATAAATATAGATGGGCTACATATGAGGATAGATGGGCAGAAAGAGAGATTTCCCATTTGTGAGCTGCTTTTCATTGGCTGAGTATAAAATATGGAAGCCAGCGGAAGTTAAGCAGAAATCTACCTATGTACCTACTTACGCACCACTATAATATCTAAGGGCCTTCCACATAAATATCAACAGCAGCAGTGAAGTTCCTAGAGGACCTCATAGAGTCTCTGGCACTTCTCCCTTAAGGGGGTCAGAATTCCTCTTGGGGGGAAGGTTTTTGGTGGGGTTTTGTTTTTTGTTTTGGTAAGGATTTGAAAATAGAAAGGGGTGTTTGTGTTGTGAGTCTCATTCATATGGCTGGCTCTCTCAAAGATGAAGGCTTTGCAGCATTTCCTAGAGATGGTCAGATTCTGGTTTTGCTTGACCTCCTTTGGAAGTTTGGATCCCCTCGCCAGAGAATGCTTTGTCCCCAGCTCTCATGTGATTCATCCAGGCCTTTGTGAACTGCATTGGCCCAGGAGCACAGCTGCCATGGCTGCTCAGAGATCAGAATTCACCCTTTGATTTTAGATGGGGCTTGATCGATTAATTTCAAATATCTTGGATCAAAGCATGAGGTCCTTACTCTGTTTTCTCTGAATTTGTTTTGAAAAAGAACTGAGTAAAAATGAAGGACCTTGGGATTTGGGCCCTGAAGTATAAGAATATGAAAGGCCAGCTCTTGAGAGGTGCTGAACGCTGTGCAAGTACCTGCAGGTCCTACAGTAAACCTCTTTCCAGGGCTGGAGTGGCTCAGTTACCCATGTGTGACCCAGGGAAGCCTGGGAAAGACATTAGAGGAAGAGGGGCACTGAACATGTGCTGTGTATTCCTTCCTGTCCAGCTGGGGACCAGAGCTCTTTGCAGGGCAAATGGATCAGGTGGCCTGAAAATAGTGTCCTCCCTCA
Organism: Mesoclemmys tuberculata; assembly: GCA_007922155.1. Lineage (NCBI taxonomy): Eukaryota > Metazoa > Chordata > Testudines > Chelidae > Mesoclemmys > Mesoclemmys tuberculata. Next base: position 4,792,164 of record ML675625.1, read on the forward strand.
CCCAAAAAATCCAGCCCTCGGCCAGAGAGAATCATGCTGAAGATGACTCCCTGCTGCTGGCAAGTGGCAGGATGGAGGAGAGAGCCCTCAGCAGCCCTCACAATCCAGAATCAGTGGGATGGAAGCTGTTCCCATGCCTCTCTCCTGCCCCTGCTAGAGCCACATGGGATTTGCTGCAGAACGAGGGAGGGAATGACCCCCCCATGGCTTCAGCAGGGAGGGGAGAGGAGACCCACTAGACTCCTTGGGGGAACAAAAATGGTTTACACAAGTTCTCTCCCCCCTAGGCAGCTCCATGGCTGCTAGCTGTAGAAGACATATATTCCACCCTTCCCCCTTCTGCTGTACCAAGCAGACCACACTCAGTGTGCACTACCCCAGTGTGCGGCTCACTGGGGCTTACCCAGCTGTACTGACATGAAGATCTGATTGTCAGCTCTTCGAAGCAGGGACCTCGTTGTCACACCTGTGCGTAAACCACCCAGCCCAGTGTTGGTGCTGTATATATTTAGGAGCTGAAAACTCAGAATATTTCACTGCTCCTGAATTGAAATGGTAAACCCTCGCCCTGATCAAAGCAGACCACCAGTCCTCACCTACCCTGAATGCACGCCCAAAACCAACACTGCCTCCTCTGTCCAGCTCCACTTCTAATGTTGCTTAACAAGTTTAGAGGGGATCTGCTGGGTCAGGGTGACTTCAATGCAGATGTGCCAGGCATGAATCAGGGATGCTAGTCAACTTAAGCTGAAATTAGCCAGGGTCTTTGGAAAGCGTCAGTGCCAGAGGGATTTGTAGTAATTTCACGGCCAATTAAAACCATTGCATAAACCCCACTATCATGGAAAATGTGATGCTGTCCCTCCAATTTATTTGTGACTGGCTGCCCTGATCTCTAACTATTGCTGCTTCTCTTTACATCAGTAAGTGGCAGCGAGTTGAAGCCTATAGGGCAGAGCTTCTTGCTGGTAGCTTACCAGGATCTGCATCATCACGTGGTACTGGCACCTCTTCCTTACTCCCAGCTGCTAAACTGCATGAAAGGATCACTAATAATACAAGGAATAGTCACCTAATATTGCTTCTCCATGGCAACGCATGCTGTGTTTATTATCACGAGCTGCATTTGTATTCCAGTAATGGCTAACGGTCCTAGGTGAAATCAAGGCCTCCCAGTGCTCACTGCTGCACACACAGAGTGTGAGAGAGACCTTACACTCTAAACAGAGACAGCAGACGAAGGGTGTCAAGTGAATCAGAGACAGAGAGAGGTGCAGTACCCTGCCCTAGGGCGCAGTGGCAGAGCCAGGCCTAGACCCTAGCTCTCTTGATTCCCAGTCCAACGCTGTATGTATGGGATCCTGCTGCCACAGGCCTGGTTTGCGATTGCAAATGACAGGAGAACATGAGTCAATCTCTCTATTAAGATGTGGCCCATGCTAATTACATCAGTGTCCAGGCAGCTGCTGATTTCCAGCTGTACCTCTTGCAGTTACATGGGCCTGCCTCCGCCCAAAGTCTGTTGTAGGAGAGTAAGGAGTTAAAAGCTGGACAAGTAGTCAGGCCTAAACTACAGGGAACGGGTTCAAGGCAAACCTTGGTTCTGCTAATTGGGGCAAATTTTAGTGAGAGTTTGCTATCGCTCTTCTTTTCCTCCCTTCCTGGCCATCTGCTGGGAATGGGGCTAATCACTATTACTGCATAAGGCCTTGGTGGGAAGAAAACTTTGTTTTTCTTCTCCCCCTTGTATGCCTCTACTTCAAAGAATGTTAGTGTCAAATGTATAAGTTTTAAGGTGATGTGCCTGCCCTCTGTATGGTAATCCTGTAAACAACAACCAGGGGCGGGTATAATTCTATTCATTATGTAGTTGTTAATATTCCTTTTATAAGTGTCACTGTTACCAAATAAGGATCTGTGGGGAGTTGCTGGAAATGTACACATTTACATACCGTTATGGATAAAAGAATTGTAAAGTAACCCCCTCGTTGCTCACTCCTGGGGTGCAGGTGGAATGAGCAGGCAATAAAGGGCTCCATCTCCCCCAGTCTGCCCCTGAGACAACCTGTTTGATTATTTCTAACAGCTGTGAGTGACGGGAAGTGGCTGCTTGCTCAGCAAATTCCTCCTGTCTCTGAATAGCACTTGAACAAGAGGAAGTTGCTCTCTATTCCATAGGCGCAGTGTACATTTTAAAGTCAGGGCACTGTAGTTACATCAGTCCGGGGTGTGAAAAATCCACACCCTATACTGACATAGCTATGTTGACTGACCTCCCTGTGGAGATGCAGCTGTGTCGATGCAATAATATTTCTGCTGACTTAGCCACCATCGCTTAGGTGAGGCAGTGTTCCTACACCGACAGAAAAGAATCCATCTCTGTAGGCTGTAGCTACTCTATGAGGTTATACCAGCACAGATACGGCAACATAGCTACACTGGTGTCGTCTCCATAGCGTGGACATATGCTTAGACAAGGCAGCTCCACTGACCGGGGGTGAGGGAAAGGGTATAAATGACACACACAATTTAGTAATACTTTCCTCCATGCCCTGGGCCGGCTGCCAGCAAAATTACAGCTGGGTGTGGGGGATGAGGAGGGTATGTCCCATTCACTCTTTGTCATGTACTTCTGAACCAGATTTGGACTCGTCACAGAGCTTCTTATACACCCCAGAAGTGTTGATCATAAGATCCTTTAATGCTCTCCCAGGTATGGCTGAGTTTGGTTTAAATAAGGTATTTTACACGCAGTGCCAACTAATGGCTGAACAATATAACGCTGTTTAACATTCTATTACATCTCCCCTTTAAGTTCTACCATTTACAATATGTACAAAATAGAACTTCAGAGTTACGAACACCAGAATTATGAACTGACTGGCCAACCACACACCTCATTTGGAACTGGAAGTACGCAATCAGGCAGCAGAGATAAAGAGTATGTCTTAATACAAAGCTGTATTAAGTCAATGTAAACTTTTGAAAGAACCACTATACTGTCTTGTTTAGAGTTATGAACATTCCCCGAGGTGTTCATAACTCTGAGGCTCTTCTGTTCTATCACACAGTCTTTGAAGTTCAGAATGTATCAGTCTGTTAAGTGTGGAATTGTACTGGTTTTCTAATTACCTGACCCTAACGTGCAATGACTTGGTCATGTGGCTGTCCATTAATTGCAACGACTGGTCCTGGTTGGTTTGGAATCCTTGAGTCTTCTTGTTCTGCATTGGCCATCTTAGATGTTGCTCTGCTGATTGTTCTTTCAGAGAAACAAAGTGTAGGTGTTGGGCGTTTCTGCTGAACTCTGCACGCTCGGTTTTGGTCACATATGATGAGTGCTGGTTTTATTTCTTTACAACAGCTGGAATGTTCCATCCTTTTTCTCCATCCAGTTTGACACAAACATGGTGAGGTTCTAGACCCTGAAATTCTCTAACTGAGTGACATCTGTTGAAAAAGTGTTCCTAAGCTCTTTTAGCCATTTTCTCTGATTAGGCTACTTTCTTCATGTTTGTCCACTTTGAAAATAGACTCTTTTCCAAAGTTCGAACAGTTGTTCTGTGTTGTCTTCCTGTTTGTTGTGTTGGACTATATCTAGCCCCTGCTATTGGTGTTGCTCTGTAATTCAGAAGAAGAAGGAATGGATCTTCCTGCTGTAGGAATTTTTTGGCTGTCTGTATAGCTGTCTCAGCATCTCCATTTGCTTGTGGGTAATGTGGGCTGCTAGTAATATGATCAAAATAAGATTTTGTTCAGAATGACAAATTCTGCTGCAGTGAATTGTGGCCCATTGTTCATCACCAGTTGTTCTGAAATCCTGAAATAATCACAAGTGCACTTCAGACATGTTATGTCTTCCAAGTTATGTTATTTCTATATACCTGAAAAAATAGTCCATGACGACAAAGTACTGATGTCCTCTGAATTCGCACAAATCTGCAGGTAGTCTCTTCCAAAGCCTGTCTGGTAGAGGAGTATTTACATTGTATGGTTCAATGTTGTCTCTTAATTTGTACTGGATCAATTTTCAAAGGTCCAATATAATCATATACACTCCGTTGAGTTCTTCCTCCTTTTTCAATAGGCCCATCATGGCTGCCACAGCGTAGCTGTTGGTCTTTGATCCTTTGGTCACATCCACTCTGAATGCACAGCTTTTGCCTTTGTGAGTTCTCTCTGCGGTGAACCGGCCCATGACATTCAGAGTTCCTCTAGGGCTAGTCAGAGCTGCGTCAGCTGTGGGAGGGGCTTAAGATGATTGTAAGTCCCTTCTGAGATGACTGCGATGTCAGCTCCTGAGTCACTAGCCTTGCCATGAACCTTCACTTTCACGCTTCAGGCAGGCTGTAGGTCCTCACAAGTGATATATCCCAGAAACAATGGCTCTTGGCGGTCTGTAATACGAGTCAGCTCCCTGACTGTGGTGCAGCAAACAGCTGCAAAATGTCCATATTTCATGCAATTATTACACTCTGCACCTCTGGTTCAACCTGCATCATCTCTTGGGGTATGACTTTTTCCACACCTTGTGCATGCAGGCTGGAGTTTGCCTCTCTCGCCTGGCAGAACTCTCTTCTTGCTTCAGGGGTTTTATGGTAATGACTTTTAACATTCAGGTATCTGTTTACAGTTTCTAAGCTAATTTCAGGTTTGTCAAATTGCTGTAGGTACAGCTGTCTCACCAACTCAGACTGCTTTTTTCCCTGTGCTGTGGCTAGCATTAAGTTGGTCTTCATGTATAGCTACAGTGCAAGGCTTTTATCTGTTTACCCAATGACCAGCCTGTCTGATAATTTCAGGTTTTGCATTCCCCAAATCACAGTTTTCAGCCAATGTATGCAGAGTTCTATAAATCTTTCAATATTTTCCTCTAATTCTTGGATTCTCTGATGAAAACATGATCTTTCAGAAACCACATTTCTCTGAAGTATGCATCAAACAGACAGAACCCTTTCCTAACCATCTTTGTGACTGTCTTCAGTAAATTCAAAGAATTTAAAGATAGGCTATGCCTGCTTCCACATAGCATAAATTAAAGACAATACCTTTAAATCCCGAGTATCTTTGTGGAACTTGGTGGCAATGCAAAATCTTGAAAAATATTGTTTCCAGTCTGTCCATTGTGAAGGTTTCTCAAAACTGAAGTTCACTGGGGTATTGGACAGTGGCTTGTGGAGGAGATCCTGCAACATTTCTTGTTTTGTTCCTGCTGTGTTGGGCTGGGGATCAATTCCTGTACCCACAGCTGGGCACCCTATAACTGTATCAGTGAAGACTAGGATTCAATCTCTTCAATGCAGAGCTATTTATTGAAAAGCAGGTATCACAGACACATAGAAAGGACTATACAGTGTCTCTCCTTAGTAAGCCTTAATTTCCCAAGCATCCACCCTCAGTAACTATGCTGTCCTCACATAGTATCCTGATCAGTAAATAAAGTGATGAATAGCTGCCACTCCTAGGTGAAGATTGTCTCTTCCTTCTTCAAGTTCCCTCAGGTCTATTTTCTGAGTCCCTCATAGTGGAGTCTTGGCTACCCCAGAACCCTCTGGTCTATGGTCCCTCATAGCAGTGTCTAGGTTAACCCGAGGTCCTCTGGTTTAAAGTCCCTCTTCTGTCCGACAGTACCATCAGCCTTCTTGGATACCTGCGTATATATAGAGATATGGATATCGATAGAGACCATGTGATCTTTCTAGTACTTATACCCTCTTCCCAAAGGTGTCACATGTCCCCAAAATATGCTTTGCTAGCGCATCACCCAGCATATAAAAATTAATTCATAATTTGGGAGAGGGCTACAGGGATCGGCTGATATTCACTTTCCATTAACCACTCCCCCCCAGACACCTGACATCAAGTTGTTCTATAGGATCAGTTGACCCAGGTCAGATAGTCCCAGATTCACTATTACACTCCTCCGCATGTGCACACCAGGTGAACATAGGCCATTGGCTGACTGTGACCATTGGTCTTCCACATCAGCACAGCTGCTTACAAAGGGTCTGGACAAACATTCATGACTCATGCCAATACCAAGTGTGAGTTTGGCCTTTTCAGTGATTTTCCACTGTCTAGTGCTAAGAGGCCCCGCTCCCAGAATCCTCTAGCACTCAGGCTCACCATACTTGTCCATTATAATACTATATAGTGATTCAGCACCGTTCCAACATTCTGTCTACAATCTTTGCTGCTATTTTCCTTCTGTTTCTATGTTTAGTTTACAATTGACACTCTGTCCTGTATTTTTGAACCAGATATGGATTGGTCTCAAAGCTTGCTTATCTACACCAGATATGTTCATCATAAGAGTCTTTATTGCTATGCTAGGCATGGCTCAGGTTAGCTTAAATATGGTATGTTACACAGGGCATGACCTAGTGGCTAAACAGTATGATACAGTTTAACATTCCTTTACACTCTTTTTCCATACCACATTCACACACATGGAAACAAGAGAGTTCCTAGAGCGGTTATATGGGTTCTAGAGTTGGGGAAAGAAGTGAGGGTACCTCTAAAGTTGGAGCTGGAGGTGTGATTCCCACTTGACCAGATATACTTGCGCTGGTTTTCACTGAGCTAGGGTGCCAAAAATTGAAAGTAGCTACCCCAGCGTGTGCTGCAGGAGGGGCTAACTACCCCGAGTATGTGGCCATCCAAGACCCTATGCACATATGTCACAATAACACTCTATTTTTAATATACTACTATATGAGGGCGAGTGCAAATATGTCTACATGAGCTGGGAATCTTACCTCCATCTCAAAGTGTAGACATACTCTAGGTTTTCATCGACCTTCCTGAAGTCCATTCTCAAGCATCCGTACTGGCATACAGACCAAGAGAGGCCAAGAACATTGTCTGATTGCATTCATTATTCACTAAGACCTTTCCTCCCTTCAAGAACCAGGAGGCCTGGAAATTAAAGAATAAGCAGCAATGCTTCTTTAGGTATGTCCTGTCCTGCCATTCATTCATTCATCTTGGCCACCCTGTCACAGAATCAACAAACAAGGGCAACCCTTGTACATTCTATTCACCTCAATATCCTCTAAAACTATCAATCAGGAGCAAAAATAAAGATTTATTTTCTATCCATTCTTGAAGCAAAATAAATGGATCTAATATTTTGGCTAAAAATAGATGTTTTTGTCAAATAGCTTCAACAAAACCCACTGAGGCATTGGGTACCAGTAGAGAAACAATAAAGAAAACAGTAAATTAATGGTCTCTGTGCCTGCACCTCTCTCTCTGGATGTTCAGAGAGAGAGAGAGAGTTCAGGCACAAATGGGGGTCATTAAACTAAACAAATTCAGACAGTAAACAAGATGCAAATAGTCCATGGTGAGGTTAATTAACCTTGGGTACAATTTAACAAAGGTCATGGTGGATTTTCTATCAATTCCAATTTTCAAATGAATACTGGATGTTTTACTAAAAGATCACAGAATCATAGAAGATTAGGAATGGAAGGAATCTTAGGAAGTCATCTAGTCCAACTCCCTGCTCAAAGCAGGACCAAACCCAACTAAATCCACTCTACTTCAGACAGGAATTATATCAGGGAAGTTCTGTGCCTGTGTGACACAGAAGATCAGACTAGATGATCACAGAGGTCCCACCTGGCCTTAGAATTGATGAATCTATGAATACTACAGCATTTATGACCTGTAATACACCCGTTTCATCCTTCCCCCAATTTTACTAAGTGACATGCAACTCAAGAAATTGCACTTGGAAACATGCCCCACTATGCACACCTGTATGAAAGTCCCTTGAGAATAAGTATTAAAAGATCAGCTATGGAGTGAGATTGCTTTGTGAAAACCGTTTGCCCATGGGTGATGTGGTGTTTTTGTCTTTTCGAAAATAGAGTGATTGTCTGGTTTTGCCCACATAGTTGTTACTGGATCATTTGGTGTACTGGATGAGGTACACCACATGTTGTGATAGACATGTGGAAGACCCATGAATCTTGAAAAGTGTGTTGTTGTGGTATTGGTCATTGTAGCGGTGGAGATGTGTCTGCATGATTTTCATCTGTTGCTCTGGCAGGGTTTGGCACCACTTTGAATTGGTGGGTCCTGGTCTTTGGGGACCTTACTTGTGATGATGAGCTTGGTGAGGGTGGGGGATTGTTTGGAGGACGGAAGAGGGGATTCAGAAACAATTACTTTCAAGATGTGGTCTTCATAGAGCATGGGTTGTAATTATTTAATGGTTTCTAATGCAGGGTGATAGATGACAACTTGTGTTGTGTGGTCAATGGGTTTCTTTTTCCTGTACTGAAGCAGGTTTTCCCGGAGTTATTTGGTGGCCCATTGCATGATGTGATCTACTTCTCTGGTGGAGTGTCCTTATTTAGTGAAGGCAGTGTTCAGTGTGTACCCCAGACTTTCTGTTCAGAGAAAATTCTGTGCTAAGTGCCTGGCTGTAGCTAACAGAGTTTTGGTGCATCTGGGTAGGTTGCTAGATCTGTGGAGGTATGTGTGGCAATCTGTGCATTTCTTGTTCATAGGGTTCAATTATTTCAGCTGATCGTGGTGGGTTCCAGTGTGATCTGCTTTACTTTGGTCACTGTTGCAGCCATGCACATCCATCCCTGCCACAAGTCAACTTGTGCTTTCCATTTCTAACACAGCCTGGAGTGGCCAGCAAGCCTGAGAACATCTCCACTACAGCTGGTTAGAAGATGCCAAATTATTTTTCAGAGGGTTCTTTTTTATTTTTATTTTTTTAAATCTCACCAAAGACTTTTCTGGTTTTTCAACCAAAAAACAAAACGGAAAATTGAAAATAAATTTAGGTTTTGAAAACTGTTTTCAGTAAAAATGTAAGTTTAAAAAAAAACAGAAAAAACCATCAATTTTTTAATGAATATTGTTATACCTTTTTTTTTTTTTTTTTGGTTTGTGTTTTGTCATTGAAGGAAAAAAATAGAAAATTTTGACCCAACAGAAAATTTCCTGTGGACATTTTCATTTTGGATAGAAAGTTAATTTGTGTTAAAAAATGGTGACCGGCTCTTATCATAGTCTTTAGAAGAGGAGAAACAGAACAAATCTAACATCAGCCTGGCAGATGAATGTTCCCTTATGGGACTGGAAGCACAAAATCATGTACATAATATATTAAAAGGAAAGAAGAACATGACTTCATGTCATTGGTATCTCCAGCCAGGCTGGCTGGCACGATGAACTGTCCCTGTTCACTGGATCTGTGTAGGAGGTGACTTTTGTCATAAGAGAACGCCAGAGGGTGTGTCATTAACCACCACATCTACATGCCCATAAAGAATGGGATTTCAGAAAGATGGATGAAGAATCTGGAGGTGCAATGCATCTTCCCAGTAAATCCACTGCACTACAGTACTGTATCACCACACAGCAGACTTTAATAAAGTACCATTGCATTCTCTGAGTTAAAACTAATACTTATTAAAGTTAGATTCATGTAAGTAATAATTATTTTACAATTAAAAGTATGCAATACATTTTCACTGGGCTTTAAACATGGTCCAATGGAGTTAGGACATCTGGATGCAATTCCTGACCCCTTAATTGACTCTATAGCCTTGTGCAAGTCATTTGACATCTGTGTGCCTCAGTTACCCCACCAATGGGGACAATGGTGCTTATTGTGAGTTCTGTGAATGAAAAGTGCTCTGCTATATAAGTGCTAAATGGCTAGGATTTATCATTAATGACACCCTTGATATTTGCAAAAGTATCAGTATGCACATGCAAAGGGAGCAATTGTTCCCAAAATACCCCCTTGTGTAGATAACTGGCCAAATGCCAAGGTCCTTACTTAGGCAAAATTCTCATGAAGTCAAAAGAAGTATTGCCTGATTAACGAATGAGCAAAAACTAAGAATGGAGAAATCAGGATTTAGCCACATCACCACATGCAATTGCTTATTTGTGGTCACAAATATGGGATTTTCTGTGTTCAGTGTGATGCTCTTGTCAAATTTGTAATTGTGAAAACAGAGGCCAGCTGAAAATTTGGCCCAACAGATTCACCAAACAGTGGTCACAGCTTTGGAGAGATTTGTAAGTTTTCCATGTTTCACAGGAATGATGCCATGAAATTTTCTGTCAGATTCATTCCCATAACTTTCCTGAGATTTTTTTTTTTCACATCTCCTTTTTTTTTTTTTTTACTTTGCCATTTAGAAATTGTCACCCTCTTCATAATACATTATTATTCCATTAGGATCACTTCAGCTAACAAACATTAAAGGTACAACTGCCCGGAGGTCTCCTGGTATGGTGTACATTAAAGTTTAATGCTGTATTGATGTGTGCATTGTGTTTCGCATGAGCCAAACTGTTCCATTAACTATGCGCAAAGGGCTATGGAGTTATAACATTTATCTCCACGGACGCTCCAGATTACTTTTTCCTGTTGCATGCCTTCGAGGCTAAACATCGAGTCTTCAATTTACGTAGAGCTGTTAAAATTTTTAAACCTTTGTAAATGATGAACCATGTATCAATGTAACGGCATTTTTGTCAGCCGTGGCTTGGGAGGATAAAGAAATATTGGTGACTTTCCATTGGTCATTTTTTTCTTTTTCATTTAAAGCATGAGCAGGGTAGAAACAATATCTATTATTAATAGATAAATGTTTTATTAAACATATAAAGACCACAAAGATTTGTAACTTTAATAATCCAGTTTCTTATTTTAAATTCTATAACATTATTATTTATTGAACAACTGGGGATATTTCTTATAGGATCTTAGTTATGCAGAGCCATAAGAAAATGGATAGCTGTGCTATCTGGGGGAGGAAATATTCTAGCTGACTTAAGAGCATACTGATAAGGTATTTTTTCATAATTTTTAAAATAAATGTTTTACTGGCTATTTACAATAACAGCCTATAAAGTTTGCAGCTGAACTCTGCTTCCTTACATTATTTCCTCTGTTGCGCATGTTATAGCAGGGCTGCTCATGGACGCTGGTGGGTTTTCTTCAGGGCTGCTGACGGATGCTGGTGTATTATTTTTTGCCAATTTTACATTTAGCCAATTTTGTTTAGTTGTCACTATGCTGCATAAAATGACCAGGGGACTCTCGTTTGTACAGAGCAGTTCTTAGGTCTGAGAAGGCTGTGCAAACAGGTATTGGAAGTGGAAGTGGGGGATGGAATTTATGCACTTCTCCATCTCTGTGGTTTGATTCAGTTTCATGTGGACTTTTGCTTGGTATTGTTCCATTTGTTAGGTACCTAACTGAAATTAAAGCATTATTATATAGAAATTTCAAAAGCATGCAATCTGCAAATCAAATGTGAAGTGATACATTGCACAGTTACATTAATATGGCACAGAGATATTACATTCATTGTCTGGTATAGTAACTAATATCACATATACAAATGGAAAAACAAAAACAAAAAACAAAAAAACACAAATAAGTGTCATCAGCATTCTTGGGGTCTTGGTTGTAGGAAGAGAGCATGTTTTATCAGTTACCTGTTCTAAGTAGAGTTCCATAGTCAGAAATTTTCTGTGAAAAATTGTTTCATCGGAACATGTCCAATTTATCTCATTTGAAACTGTCTGTTGTGACAATTATCCCCCCAGTCTGTAACCCACCCACCCCCTCTTTTTTGTCCTATGTCTGAAGAGGTGTTAACGGGCCATTCTGCCTTGAATTGTTCCTTATAACATTTGCTAACTACTTATGCTAAACAATCTGTTCCACTTTGCATTTTGCTGTAACCCTGGGAGTTCCTTTTCCAGATCTGAAGAAAAGCTCTATGTAGCTCGAAAGCTTGTCTCTCTCCCAAAAGTTGGTCCAATAAAAGATATTACCTCACCCCCCAGTCTCTCTAATGTCCTGGGACTGAACTACTGACGCGGCATACACCATATGAATGATGTTACTTTGGAGATACAATGGCAGATCAATAACTGGACATTAACTTTTAACGACGGGCTGTCAAGGGGGCAGAATATTGACAAAAGCTTGACAAGAGCTAGTCACAAAGAACTGAGGTGTCAGGAAATTGTGCTAAGAACCACTGCCCAGTGCAGAGCGAGAGATGGACTCCTGGATGTTTGGAACCAGAAGTAGGTTGTGCTGCCAGCACGATATATCTGTAAACTCTGCTGTTTCAGTCTAATCTAAGGGCCCTGAAATACTGTGTTCTGCTTGCCTGACAACTACTGTCTTGCTTTGAAAATGCTGCCCTGTGTCTCTGCAAACATCTGCTGGCTACAGAACTCCCACAGGCGTTAAGTTCACAACAGGAATTCAAGCTCTTTTGCGCTCATTGAAGGAGCCATGTGAAAAACAGAGGTGCGGAAATCAGGGTCCAGGCTTGGACTAGTGGAATCACGGGGCTCCCCCTTGCAACAAGTGGAGGCACTACTGGGGTACACTCCTAGAGAGACCATATAAGGGTCAGAGACCTAGCATGCCCTGTGGGTCTGTGACAGCTTCTTTACAGGATCAGGGCCGTAGTTATTCTTTTTATGGTCGAGTCCGTAGCTAGATACTGTATGACCACTACTCTCTTACTATATAGTTTATCTGGGAGGATGTCAGACGGGAAGTCAAGCTGATAAGGAACCCCTGACCATGGAGGTTTTCAAGAACAGGCGTAGCTATGCTGGCAGAGCCCTGGACTATAAACACAGCCTACACAACCATAAACCTATTCTGTCAGGTGTAGGAGCCAGGGTCCCCACTTTACCAGAGCCCAGAGGCCCTGGGGGGCCTGGCCAAGGCTGTAACCCCTATGGGTATGTGTGTGGGAGGGGGTCTGTATTACAAATTTGTACTAGGCCCAAAAAATTATGCTTGGGCCCTGGTAGGAGCACAAGCTCCCTGAACCAAGTTAGCTGTGTCGACAGAAGCCCTTTCCAACAGACATGGCTGAACCTACAATGAGGGTTATGTCAGCACAGATATGGCCAACAGGGTGTGGTTTTTTCCCCATCCCTAACTGACGTAGCTATGCCGACGTAACTTTTCAGTGTAGAGCAGGCCTCACACAGACATGCTTTTGTTTGCACCAATGGCTGAAGAATGGCTGCTCTCTAGATGAAACCCTGTATTAGTGTGTAAAGAAGGGGACTGGTGCATGAACATGTCACTGATGCTGTGCAAAGGGTGTGTAATATGCTCTGTCAGTGCGAGCGAATGAGTGAGTGCAGGATGCTGACTGGGCAGCAGTTTCACATCCACTTTGCACGTGTGTAAATGACCACATGCAGTATTCACCCTGTCCCTTTAAAGGAATCACAGTGGTAATTTGTTGATGGCTTTGTCCCAATGTTTATCTTCTTCATTAAATGTGAAATTGCACATTCTGCATAAGTTCTCAAGCCCCCTCGGAACACGAGACTGTAGGTCACTCTGAATTTATTTTGCTGACCTGTAAGACAAATTGCACTCCTATTGAATCAGATCTTCAAGGGACATCCTTCAGTGACATGACAGTGACTTGTTAGTCTGCGTTGCAGAAAATAATTATGTAACAGTGCAGGCATCTGACAGGGATTTTTCAATGCCTGCAGTGGTTTTTTCCTCACGTTGCAGCATCTTGAAAGGACAACTGGTATGTAATTTCAGCTAGGGAATTTTGGATGCAGTATGTAGGAAATGCTCTTAGTCTTTCCTAGGAGCCATTTCCTAATAACGGGGCTAATTGGTGTGGCGAGAAGTCTGGTTTAGCTCCAAGGAGATGTGAAGAAAACCAAATAGGGAAGCATCCTTCAGCCATCACTTCCCTGCAGGTCCCTCTCCCAGGGCTGGGATTTGGGCCTGGGTGGGCGGGATCCAGCAGCTGTGGCTGCAGGGGAAGGAGCAACTGGGAAGCAGACCAATTAGGGCTTTTTCTGAGCCACAGCCTCTGCTCTGCAAACACCCCCAACATTACCTGTTATTTGAAAAATATTCCCCGATAGAAGGACAGAGGCTTAGAAAAGAGGCTGTGTCCTGAAAACCCAGGCGTATGGTAACCCTACCACAGTTCCCACTAAGTCAATGAGCACTGGGGTCAGCGATTAACAAGGGGTGCTCAGCGCTTTACAGGATCATGCCCCGGTGCTCTGAATTTGAGCATGTGAGTACAGGGAGTACAAAGCTGCCCACTCAGCAGAGCGCAGAAATAGGGCAGTGGGAAAGATCCCTGCTGGCAGCTTTTGGTTTTCACGAAAGAAAATCCAAATAGTGAATTAATTCCCTATTGATGTTATTTATATTTAGTTGATTACATTCATTTCTTAAGTCGGGGGCAGGGGGAAAGAAGGCAGGGGGAGGAAAGAATCTGAGGGGCAAATGCAGAGCCAAGAACATGGGGGAGAAGAAAAGGAAAGAGGGGAAGAAGGTTGGTCTTGCCACTGCAGCTCAGCACGAGAGTCAGAGGATCTGGAAGAAGTCTTGATTCCACTGAGTTCAATGGGAATTTTGCTGAAGGCTTTCGTGGGGCCAGAATCTCACCCTGGGGTTCCAATACCTCTTGTGTAATGCTGGGAAAATGACTGAAGGCCAGACTGCGCCTCACAGGGAAAGTGCTCTGAGATCTGTTAATGGAAGATGCTATGGAAGTGCAAAACATAAGAACTTTATAAAAAAACACCTTTATATTAAGGCCCTAATGGATGCTTTTAAAATCTGAATGAGCCTAAGCAATTGGGCAGAGCTACCTTTATTTGCATTGCCGAAAGGTTTAAAAAGCTAGGAGATAAGCTGTGGAACCTAGGAAGCTAGCATTAAATAGTGATCTTGGGCAGAGCTAGTTCGTACAGCAAAGGGAAAGGAGCAGAAACAAAGCAATGAGGGATAAAGTCACCAGGGAGCAAAGCATGAATGTGAGTCCCACACATACTTCAGTTTGTTTCTGGAGCAGGGGAGGGATGAGGGATCTAGCAATGAAGGATGTTAAAGCAAGGGAAAAAAAGGGCAGCTCTGTTGGGAGCAGTGGAGTCTCTATTATTTCTTAAGATCCTGCCATAATTTAATCCCCATTCAAATGGAAAACATCTGAGGGCTCTCTCCCTGCAGGCTGTCCCAGAGGAGAGACAGGACACGTGGAAAGTGGCACTGACAGGCGTGATTTGCCAGGAAAGAAGATGTGGGATAACTAATGGAGGTGGCTGTTGGGTGAGAACTAGACGGTCTCTGGTTTTGGCACCAGGGGGTGGGTGCGGGGATCATCCTCCCTTTTGGGCTCTTCCTATGAGGGTGAGGGACAGCCACAGTTCCTGTGTTCTAGTGAACATGGGAACCACTCTCTCCCAACCACCTGACAGCAGGGGAGGGGAGGTTTTGACCCTGCTCACCAAGCCCCATGGCACAAGCCTGCTGGGTGCACAGAGAGGAGCAGCCGGCCCAGCCCTGCGAGATGGTGCACCACCAGCAACCACTTGGGAAGTGGTGGAAGGCAGTACATCCCCAGTGTGAGCCTGCAAACAAAATCTGGTCCTTGCTGAATTAAATGGGAAGGATGCAAGGATTCTAGCGTGGCTGTGAATATAGGTTCCCGGTAGTAGTGACATCAAACACTCAAAAATCATGCTATCCCCTGCACTGTATCTGTAGACTTGGCTTGAGATAATTAACTTGCCTCGTTTCTTAGTGCACATAATTGGGCAGGTGAATGGAAGGTTAAGTTATAAATAGGGACTTGACAAACAGTATGCTGGAGGCAGGATATCTGTGCTAGCTAAAATAAGCAGTAACACTTTGATGCTAGGGACTATGGACAAGGTAAACATGGAACATACAGATTAGGCTCCACGTGAACATGGACAGAGCATGGAGTACGGAGACCGGTTTCTGCAAAGTAACCAAGCCAATTCCACAATGTGTGTTTTAATGTATAGCAAATGCAATGTAATGTTTAGATGCATATAAAGAAAGAGGGGGTCTGTGTAACTTTGGATGTGTCGTGGATGCCCTGTACCCATCCCCTATCCTTGATTCTGATCAACTCAGTGTAGCTTTGCTGACCAATGAAATCCAGAGTCAAACTGAATTGTTTGGATCCCAGGGAACCGGATGAAGCTCTCTCTTAAAACTGGAGACGGTGTTGTGGATAAGCCGAGTGGAAAAGGGCTTGGAGGGAATCCCAAGAATAAGTCCCTCTACTTCCTGCCAAACCAAGCTCCTTCTCTTTCTCTCTCTCTTTGAATCCCCTTCTTCTCAACTCAGTCTTGAGTCTCAAAACATACTGAGCCTGCTTCAAATTCACATACTCCTCCCACGCCTCGTGTGTCTGAAGGCAGGGCAGGTGAAACTGTTTTGCCTCATTGCAGATCCTTAAGTCACCTGCGCCTGCCCCTTCCTTACCCCTCGTTTCCTGCTTGACTGACTCTGGGGCCTGAGAGAGGCACTAGACTGCACTGAACGAGGGAAGTCTCTTCACTCGCACACGATGATGCTCAGGCAATATTTGACTGGCCAAATAGCACCAACGTTTGTGCTATTAGCAGATTTATTATTCAGCCCACACTTCCCTAATTGCCATTGTAATTATTGTGCTTTGCTCTCTCTTTTCTTTCTCAGAAAAATCCCTTAGCCAAAAGCCCTGAATAATGGATTGCACGGCTGAATGGAAAAGCAAACTGTTCCCTGACCCGACACTAAAGTGGCTGTATGGTCAGGAGACTAAAAACTTTTAGTGGAGCAAGCACTGTGCTTCCCCCAAAGAGAGAGTGTTCAACTGTACAGCTAACCCCTAAGCCACTGAATCATAGAACATTAAGGTGGGAAGGGACCTCAGGAGGTATCTAGTCCAAACCCCCACTCAAAGCAGGGCCAGCCCCAACTAAATCATCCCAGCCAGGCATTTGTCAAACTGGGCCTTAAAAACCTTAAAGGATAGCACTTCCACCACCTCCCTCAGTAACCCATTCCAGTGCTTCATCACCCTCCATCTACATCTGTCAAGATGGATTGCGTCCAACAAAATGACTTAGTGATTTAAGCCTCTAAAGGAAGGTTGGGAAGGAGAGACTTCATAGAGATTAGGCTGGGTGTTGACAGGACCTTGACTGTTTCTCCTCCAGTGATCCTGCTTCACGCAGCCATAGCTCTGCAGCGACCCTGCCATCGTATATGCAAAGGTAGGTATTTTCCTTGATTTTTTTAAATTTGAAATGCTAATGAAATTCAAAATTTAGCACATTTTTGACCAGCCCTACAGTTGGCTAAAAAAACAGGGGAGAGAAAATGGTGAAAACATTGAGGACATTTCCTCTCGGCTCCTTTCTTTTTGGCCAAATTTTGAAACGTTGTCAACATTTTGAAATTCAAAAACATCTGAACCAGCGCTGTCCACAGAGAATGGGGCAGAGGGTTACCATGCTTCCCTGTGTTTCTAAGAGTGCTTTGGCCTAAACTTGGGTTCTTATTTTCACCAAATGATTTGCTCTTCCCTTAGTTTCGGGGCATGCCTAGATTGCTAATGAAAGTGTGATGGCCACAGGGGTAGTGTAGACATGGCAGCCAGAGCTTGTGTTGCCAAGGAAACCAAGTAGATGTGTAGGCTCCCTGGTGGCCTTGTCCTGGGGCAGCTAGCCATGTTGAAACCTGTGCCATGGCATTTTCACTGTCATTGTTACCCATGCTACCGAATTAAAAGCTAATGAAAGTATATCAACCCACGCTACAATTACACCTTCATTTTCAGTGGAGCCGTACCTTTGGTTACTTTTGTTGATATTAAAAGCATTTGTCACCCAAAGACTTTTCTTGAAGTGCAGACAACGAAAAAATGATCCGTAAGGTTTCTCTGAAGACAGCTGGCTGGTACAGGGAGGCCTGCGGGCTCCCATAGTCACACACTGATTGTGGAAGACTTTTGCTTTGGAAAGACAAGATCCAATAGGTCTGCATATGCCCCACTGAAGACATCGGACTGACAGACACAGCTAACAGAGCTCATGGGACAAGGTGCATTGCTCAGTAGGAGTCCTGAAGAGCGCAGTAATCACACCTAGACAGTCATCTCCCTGGTGAAGTGGTACTTGTGACAGTTTCAGATAGAAGGGCCAGGTTAGCTTGTTTCTAGTTGGAATTTTGGCTTTATCCTCCCTGTCAGATACTAAGTAGTAACCACCACTTACCATTCAAATCACATCCTTCCAATTGTAATTAATTCTACACTTAGCATCACCTTGGATGTCTGTGGATTCTAGCTGGCCTGATTAAGATAGGAATAAAGAAAGCTGGCCAAATGTGATACTTGCACTTCATCCACAGCCCCATTAGGAAGATGTGTAACTGCCTCAAATGTCTGTAGGGTCACCAACGCCAAGAATTTAAAAATCATCATTCAGGACTCCCAAAATTTTTAGATTAAAAAAAAAATTTGTTTCATTCTTTTTATTTATCTTCTTTTTTTTTAAGCCTTTAACATAACTTAGGTCAAGCTTTTCTCTTCATTGATGGGGGAGAGAAGAATCCTTGCTTTAAAAAAAAAATCTAAATTATCATATATTCACATGACTCCAGGAGCTGGGGCTTTTTAAAAACACCAAATATCAGGAGTCTCGCAATGAAATCATGAGAACTGGCATCTCTGAATTTGATTCAGTTTCAGGAATACTTGCTGATCTCAGTTAGTGGCTTGGTATGCTCTGTACTGGACTTTTATCTCTGGAGACATGGGTTCAGAGCCCGACTTAGCTCTCATATTATGGGGAGTCTGGCAGGACTTGTCTTACCCCCAGTAGCCACTAGTCCTCATCACAAACCATTACAAGCTTTGGACCACTCAGAGATGCCCGTGTCAATGTGGGTGAGGTCAGCAGAGCACTTGCCGATGCAGCCAGTGCTGCGCTGCATGAGCCACACGCAGTGAATACACCACAATAAAAAAAAAGAAACCTGGCTAGTACTCTCATCCACAGCATTATTGAGACAGAGGTTTGGTGAGTCACATCACAGCATGTGAGAGACTGGGGCTACCTGTCTTTCCTGAGCGTGCTTCCTTGTGCCCAGTCCAGCTAGTTCATCGCTGTCCCCCGGTACATTCCACACAGACTGTTTGGGATCCCTCCAAAGCCAAATAGACAATAGTCCTGCCACATTTATTGTCCCCCCCCCATCCATGCCGCCTTCCAAAGCAATCAGTACATTGATGCTGCACCTTCATCAGAAAGAGCCTCTTGAACTGCATGCATACATCGGGCCATGTGTCTGTCACAGCCATGATGGCTCAGATTCTGCCAGCTACACTGCACGGGTGTGTTGCTGTGCAGCTCCCCTCTGAAGTCAGCTGGGCCCTGTAATCACAGGGCTCTGCTTGCCTGGACTAACTTGTAGCACTGGGGCTTAAAACCTTTGAGGGTTTGCCTAAAAAGTCATGGCAGCATGTGTCTCACACTCACAGTTGTATTCACTGCTCTTGCACCTGCTAGTGGTTAGTCTGTGGAGTCAGCTCTGCAGGTCCCAGAGCCCCACGTGGTTGTGTTTCGCCCACTGTTATGTCTCTGCCTTAGGGCCCACGTCTCTCCAAAGCCCTCAGCATCGGCTTCAAGACACATCCCTGCAGCCATGCCACAATCTGTGCTTTCCCCCGTTTCTGGGGGGGTTCTGCAATCTCAGTCTAGCCACTTCCTTCAGTGGTCATTGCAGTCCACTGCCCAGCCCTTTTATCAGGCCTCTCAGCTGCTCCTTCTCCAGAGCCAGCCACTTCTCTGTCTGAGGTGCTGACTTCCCTCAGACTGCAGGGTTGCCAGCCAGCCTTCCCACCCTGAACTCCTAGGAGTGACTGCCCTTTCTGCTCGCTGCTGATTGAATATATAGTGCCTCCTCAGCCCTGATTGGCTGCTCCTAGTGCAGCCTCCCAAGGACTTTATTAACCCTTTCCAGGCTAGTATGGGGCAGCCACCACCCCACATACACACACAAAACATGGTTCCATAAATGTCCCTTGAAACCAGTGGGAATTAGGTGTTTCAACACCTTTGAGGCTCTGTACCTTAATTTCTCTGCATATCTATTTCCCCATCTGTAAAACAGAGCTCATGCTACTTCTGCCCTTATTGGTGGGATCTGCAGGCTCCATTCACCACTGTCTTCGCAGCCCTTTGAGATGCAGAGGGCTGGATAAATAGTACAACCTTTTATTAGAAACTAGCTTACAGTGCCTGTGTCGGGTCCAAGAGATTTCCTCAGAGCGGAAGGAGATACCAGCCCTTGTGGCCATCTCTAAGCTTCGCCCACAGCAACCACATCATCAGGTCAATGGTAACTAATACAATGCCAAAGGGAAGAGTGGAAGGAGGCTATAAAGACAGGGACAAACTCCAAACCCAGTGAGTGGCATAAAGAGGATGCCATTCGGGGAGGGTGCTATACAATTAGTATTGTCACTTGTTTGGAGACTTGCATCACTCCCTGAGGCACCCCCGCTCACACCTATAAAGATCTACACAGCAAGCCTACGCCACTGCACAATCCCTCTCTCTGCATATATTCTGGACAGAGAGAGAAATCCCAGGGGGCTTAAATCTCTTCTCATGTCCCAGCGTGTAAATCAGGAGTAAACTTCACTGAAGTCAAGGGGCCAGATTATCAGGTCTGATCTAGCAACTCAAAGCAACTGAAAATTTAGTGAATGCAACTCCAAATATTCTTCTCCTCTCAAGCCACCCCTGTAGCCACCAGCCTAAGGAACATTCCAGGGGGGAAAAGGGCAGGTGGGATGTCTAGCTTCCCTCTGCACTGCAATCCCTGCTGCTCCTCAGAGGGCATGCCTGCACTGTAGCACCCCTTGCTGTAGAAGACCAGGGAGAGGAGGTTGGCAGGGGGGGCTCCCTGCGACTGTGGGGCCTATTTCCGTTCCCTTGTCAACTCACGCCTCCGGGCAGAGTTCCTCTGGGCGGCGTCCGCTGGCTCCCTGGACACCGTTGAGGAGCAGTGGGCGCTGTCCGGGGCTCTCTGCTCGGTGTCCCCTTCTGGTTCTCTTCTCTTAAACCAGTGACCCTCACGCCCTTCCTGGTTTTTCATCTGTTGTCCCCCGTATTTAATTGGAAACCGGTCCAGTGGCTCCTCCCCCAGGCTGGCGGGGGGGGCCTTTAGCAATGGGTGGGCTAGCACCCACCCACCTACTCCGGTTTTTCAACAGGAGCGCCCCTTGCTGGCTCAGCCTAGCTCTGAAGACGCCTGTCTCAGTATCCCCTTCCCCCAGGACTCCTTAATGAGCTCCAGCCAGGCTGTCTGCTGGCTAACTCCACTCCTGCCTGGGCCTAGTTTAGTAACAAACCACTCGAAACAACCCGCAGTGTCCCCAGGGAAAGTCTATCACCACAACACAAAAGCTGCTGCTCAGCTCTGGCATCTTCAGCCAGTCCGGGAGCAATTCCCTGTCCCAACGTGCTCTTCACCAAGCAGCACCCCCTGCCCTGCCCTCCTGGAGCTCAGCCGTCCTCAACTCTGTCTCAGCCTTGCAGGCAAAATCCCCTCTGCTGCTCTCCTGCTCCTCCGCTGTTTACGCAGGGTCTCCTTCTCTCTGTAGTGTCTGCCACAGCTTCTTCTAGGAGCAAGAGAGGTCAACAGGTAGCTACCCTTCCCCTGCTGCTCTCCTCCCCTTTATAAGGCCCAGGTGCCTTCCCCTGAGCCGGGTCGGATGGCAGGTAATCAGTCACAGGTGCACTGGACTCCCTGCTGCCTCTTAAAGGGGCCAGTCACCCTGGGTCACTGCCTAAATGTGCCCTTGAGGCTACCAGTGACAAGTTGCAGCAGGCTGAAGGGAGCTCTAAGTGGCCTGCTGCTGATCCCAGGATTGGGAGGACGAGGTGTTCTTTATTATTATTTATTTTATTATTATTGTTGTTCGGGGTGCACTAGCAGCCACAGTCGCGGACCAAGGGCCCGTTGTGATGGGCCCTGTACAAACACAGAACAAAAAGATCCCCAGACAGCTTAATGGTAATTTAACAGCATCTTTATCCCATCGCTGGTACTGCACTAATCCAAGCTCAGCTGCAACAGAGACACTGGCTCCTGGAGTCAAGCCAGTGTCAAACCAATCTAAGGGATCTGATCTCAGCTTTTTAAACTTTCCAAAACCACTTCAAACTGAAGGGCAGAATGGGGAAGAGGCACCGAGAAACAGGCATACTTTGTGGGCCTAATTCTGCTCTCACACCAATTTGAGTCCACAAGCACAGGTGAGCTCAGGAGAAGGCCCAGAGTGGCTTGGTCTTGCCTCTGCTCCAAGTTGGGGCTAAACCAAACACTTGCTGGAAAGCAGCAAGCGGTGAGTGCAGAAGTGCTGAATTGCAGCTAGAGAAACGACAGAGAGCGATTATTGCTGTCCAAGAGAGAAGGATTAATACATCACTCCAGAGTGAAGCTCGTACTTCAGGCAGAGTATTTTCACACGGGCAAGCATCTGCATCAATTTCCGAGTTGTTTGATTCATAGGAAAATAGAGTTGAAGAAACAAGAAAGAGAAAGGAAAATAAAGACTCCGGGGATACTTTATCACTTTACATGGTATTATAATCATGTGCAGCGCAGATGCAGGAGCGGAGCTGCTGATGGTAGCAGGAAGGGCTGCTCCTTGGAGCAGAGAAATATTAAAGGTGTTTGAATAAAAAAAAGCCAAGTTGACAAAGTGCATCTGCTGCTTTATTTTTTCTTGTCCAGGCGATGTCTCACCGGACAACTGGGGGAGAGATAGATCTAATCCAGCGCTTTATCTAATATAAGGGGGGGGGGGAGGAAGAAGGTCTGTTGAAGTTGGATAGAGTGTTGCCACTCAGTGAAAATAAATGCCGTGGCTGTGATGGATGGGGTGATTGGTTAGCGTTAGGCAAGGTGCAAAGAGGCACTGTGCCGTCTATTAAAGCAATCTGTTTTCTCAGGCTCATCCAGCACTTGCTCTTTGTCATCGCACTTGGTACCTTCGCTTGACGTTAAATGCCTGAGAACACGAAGGTATTTGAACAGCCAGAGACGACAAATCCCTACTAAGAAGAAAGTGTAAAACAGCAGGAGAAACATGCTGGCTTCATCGTGAGTGAACATTAAATACACTTTGCATTTGTCTAAAGAGACAGTTAAATGGGGGAAACGGGCCCTTTAATTGAACAGGCTGAGAGCTTCACGCAGCTCAAGATAACTAATATTCAGGAGACAGACCGTTTTTTAACATAGGGATTCTAGTCTAGATGAGAAGGCCATTTCCTCCTGAAAATTATCAGCAGGTGCAATTGAACATGATTATTTTCACTTTCCAATACGGCTCTATTTAAAGCCACATAAAGTGGACCTGGAACCGGAATTTGGTCCAAAAAAGGCCTAAGGCAACCCAAAGGTGACAGCAGTAAAAAAAACAAAACAAAACAAAACAACCTATCTGGGAGCCTGAGGGCACACCAGCTGGTGTAATCACTTGTCTAGGTCATCCGAATCCTGCAGTGGGGTGGGCTAATTGTCAGTCACTGACAATTGCTATTCATTGTTAAGCTGCTGTTTATATACCTTATGATGTCTCTGTGTAATCGTATTGCACCATTGCACTGCACCTTCCACCAAAAGATCCTAATGCACTTGACAAGCATTGATGCATTTTCCCTCACAACACCACCGACAGTTTAGTGTTACTGGGCTTGCCATCCCACTGTCTTGCGCCTTGTCTCATAATCTATCCGAGTGCCAGGTGAGTGTAGAAAGTTTCCATAGCAGAATGACAATATTTCACGCCAGCTTCGCTTCAGTGCAACTGACAACACATGGTGGTGGCCAATGGTGAGCTGGCACCATTATCCCTACTGTATAGAGGGAGACATTGAAGCACAGAGATTTTGTGTTTTGGCCGGGAAATCTGTGATAGATCCAGAACTAGAAACCAGGTCTCCTGTCCCCACGTCCATGCTTTCTCCTTTCTCAGGGAGCTCAGAATCTGAATGATGACAAACTCCTGTTACTGAGCAGTAACCAGACTTCATGTATCAGTGTACCTTGAGCGCTCTATGGCTAGGAAGGGATTCCCTAGCTTCCATCACACACAGCACTGAACAATCAACTGGCCAGATGCATTCTGGAGTTTTTTCCCTACCTTCCACCAAAGCATTAGGTATTAACAGTGGTGGCAGCAGGCTACCAGACGTGACAGCTAAAAGTTTTTATTATTTACTGATTTACACAACATGCTTATCATGATACAAAACACATCTTGAAAATAATAATTATGAATTTACTGGTTATCACGCAGCTCTCCCCAATTCCTCCAGGAGAAAGACCTTGACCCCTCAAAGCCAACCCCTAAGATCACACCCACCACCTCCCTCCACAAAAGGACCTAAGAGTCTGTGTTCCAAGGTGTTTATGTTGATGGATTTTTTCCCTTATCCACTACGAATATTTTACAGACATGTAAAGACATCTGTGCAAGCCAGCTATCATTTTAGGCATGTGCAAAAACAACATTACTTCTATGGAACTGTGCCAGAATACTGTCTCGCTGTGACAATCTGTCCTTGATTGATAAAGAAAATTAAAATTAAATGGTCTAAAAAAAAAAAAAAAAAGAAAGAAAGAAAGAAAAAAAGGGGGAACACCAGAGGATGTGGATTAACAGATTGATAAAGCTTGAATGATCAAAAGGAGTTAGGTCCTAAATTCCAATTTTAGGCTCTATGGCGATGCACAAGACTCCCACTGATCCCTGTAGGCACTTAAACTCACTCAGCGCCGATGTTTTTCCAGTAAAAACTCCTCAGGCACCAATGTTCTGTCTCTGGGTACATACACTGCTGCCTCCCTCTAGGGATCTGGACACCTATCTCCTGCTTAAGCCCCAGAGTGATTTACAAACCAAGGGAAGATAGGCATTTGGCCACGGAAGGCACACAAGTGGCCCGATCTGCTAGGTGTGCTCAGAGGCAGACTACTGGATTGGGCCCCTCCAATGAGTTCACACAAAGCAGCTGGGGGTAGAGGAAGTCCTCCCTCATAACCTTTAGCCCCATGGTGAGGGTACTCACCTGCAATGTGGGAGACCCCTGTTCAAGTCCACCCTCTGCCTGAGGGGAGGAAGCGATTTGAAGAAGGGTCTGCCATCTCTCAGGTACGTGCTGTAGCCATTGGGCTATGAGACATCCTGATGTGGGGTTCCCTCAAGCTCTCTTGTTGAAACTGTTGAACTTTGAATAAATAATTAAGAGTCACTGGAGCAGGTCAACTGGGTCCTGGGTCTCCCACCTCAGTGCTCTATCCACCAGGCTACAGAGCCACTCTCTCACACTAGCCCAAACAAGTCTTTAAGAGAGACTGTGAGTAACACAAGCATGAGAATGACAGCATAGGCTGGTGGTTACAGCCTTCACCTAGACCTGTTAACTGATGGCCTTCTGTATTTTTGGGGGGAGGGGCTGTGGTTTCTCCAGGATGAGTTGCCCGGATTGTGTTTGGATATGGTGTTGCACGAGATGAGGCTTCCCTGGAACACAAACACCATCAAGAAAGCTTTTACTAGGCTTCTCACCTGGGCCCTCTGTTCCAGACGGAGGTGTTCCCCTCTCTGTGTAGGGTGTGGGTCCAGTGAGGCACTTGGGATTGCCGTTCTGGGTCAGGGGCATAAGGATCAATAAATAAGCTCTTTCGCTCCTTCTATTGCATCAGAAGGTTAACATCATAGATCTGGATTAGTTTCCTCTTGTTGGACTGCCTGATTTCATAGCCAACTGGCCCAATTTGTACTTTGTACATTTAGCGAGTACCTTGGGCTCTGCACTCAGATCGCCCGGCTTACATATGCATGTACATGCCCCATAGTTATAGGCTCACTCCTGGGCCTATTAAGCACTGAGGATGCTGTCTTTGGCAAAGGTCCCTAGGGTTTTGAGCCTCTTCCAGAAGTTCAGTACATGTTGTATAACATTCTCCATCCTAGTAGCCTGTTTTTTCCCATTTCTCTCAGACCAGGTCAAGACTTCCCCAGTGTGGTCTCTCAGACAAGTTTTCAAGCAAAGAGAACCAAGCAGATTTGGGAATTTCTGAAATAACAATTAACAGTGGGAGAGCAGTTGATCCCAGTAATGGAGGTCCTCAGCAAAAAAACCTTTTAAACATCCTTTTTAGGGTTGGGTTGAATCGTTCACCCAGATTATCCATTTGTGAATGATAGACAGATGTCTGCAAAGTCTTTATTTTTAGAAAATCACATACCTCTTTCAGCAGCTGAGGTATAAAGTTGGTGCCTTGATCAATGAAGATGTCCTTAGGTTCCCCTTCTGGCAAAGACTTTTTGGAGTTTCTCTGCAGTAGTCTTCATGCCTCAGAATAGTGGGTAGCATAATCAACTATCACAAATGTGTGTTTGCACCCCGCTGCACTTTTTTTCCAAAGGTTCAAGGAGGTCCATCCTGATCCTTTCAAACAGGACATCAACTACAGGGAGTGGGCCCAGAGGGACTATTGTCTCTCCTTTAAGTACTACAAGTTGGCATTCAGAGCAGGAGCTGCAAAAAGTCTCTAACTACTTGATGAATCCCAGCCAAAAGAAGTGATCCCAAAATCCTGCCCAGGGACTTCTCGTGTCTAAGGTGACCCGCAGCATCAGCCAGTCACATGCCTTTGCACCTATGAGGCCCTGGAATGAATAGTTCCACCTGAACTTCCCCCATGAGTTGGTCTTTCTGCATCCAGAACAGTTGTTCTGCCTGGAGCTTGAACCGGATATGTCTCTGCTCATTGTGGGTCTATCACTTTCCTGTTACCCGCCGGCAGTTGGTCATAAGCCCAGCTCAAGGTTTTGTTCTCTCTCTGGTCCTTTATTAAGACCATCTTTCTGGTGAGGATGTTCCTCTCCTGTAGGGGAGCTACTATGGCTTTTGTTGTTAGGAGGTCCTTCTGGAGGAGCTTCCCCTTGGCCAGATCACCCCTCTCTAGCACCCAGCTCCTCACCTACATCTGCCAATATCACAGGATTTGGGGTCCCATCTCCCAGGCTTCCCTTGATTACTCCCTCTGGGGCCCCTGAGTTAGTTTAACTCCCCTCAATCCCCCAGAGAAATACTCCCAATCCCAACTGAAGTTAACGGGACTGGGTGGTGTCGAGGCCAGCCCCACTACAATGGGCTTTATGTTTTCCCCTACAGTCAACTGCATACATGCATTGGGATAGGGTTTAATGTCTCAGGGATACACTTTTTAATTAAGTGCTTTTTGGGGGTAAGTGAGAAATGTGTGTGTAGGGTGCAAATAAATAAGAAGAGAGTCGTCAGCCCAAAATATTTGGGCAACAAATAGAGGAGTAAAGACGCTAGCTGCAACTATTATTTTAATTTTGAAGGCCAAAGAATGCAGACAAACTATTTTCAAGCATTGGAGAATTTACCCTGAAGATAGACAGATAGAAAGATAATCTCCCTGGGGGCCTCAGGGCTCAGGACAAAGTGCTCCTGGACCAGGGTCTGCCAGCACCTAGAATCACGAGGCCCTTTTCCTCAGTTCCATTTATCTAAACAGGAAGCGTTACTTCAGCCAGAATTGGCTAATGGGCACAGCTTTCTGCCATCCACACCTGTCCTTAACCACACCCCACCCACGGAGGCACTTGTGATACCAGTGACGCGGGCGCCCACAGGAAAGGCACGCCCCCACTGCTGACTGAGTGGCCACTGGCCTTGACTCACAACTGAGGTGGCCCTTTCCTATGTGATTTGTCTGCTCCCCGCCACTGGCTATCCAGTGGAGCAGCCCACAGGAATCCGAAGGGCTTTGTCCAGACTGAAACCTGAGATGCCAGCATTTCCCAGCAGGCGACAATCTAGGCCTCAGCAGCCTGCTGGCCCCGTACAGACTGATGCTTCCAAGACTACTCTGTCAGATCACTGGTTCCCCTGGATGGGCACTCCTTTGAGTCCAGGGGCCCCTTTGCCACAGGCACTTGTTCGTGTGATGCGGTCAGACCATTTCTGAAAGAAGTCTCTATTTGCCAGACAGAATCGGCGGAGGACTCTGGCCGACATTTGAGCTCCCAGCCGGAAGTGAGCTGCTCCACCGTGATCAGCTCGGCCACCTCGACTCCAGTCTGAGCGTCCGGCTTTGACCACCTCCAGATAGGTCTCTCAATTTCTGGGTGACCACATGGGACCAGGCTTCCCAGGGCTTTTTTCTCTGCATGGAGCCTCCGTCGGAAGGTCTCCTACATGACACTGAGGTACTCAAGTATGGCTGCTTTCACATGAGCACAGTCTTGTGCAGATGCTACATCCAGCCCTGATCCACGGCCTGCTGTCGGGTGACCACTGTTGTCATTTGCTGAACTGTTACCAGGAAAGCCTCTAAGTCATCCTCAGGGCCCATCTTTGTGAGCTTCACTGACACAGGCAGGGCACTGGGGTGGGCCTACCACCCTTGGAGGGGAAGCCCTAGGGAGACCCTGAGGCTGCATCAAGGCCACTATTTGTTGAGCTAGTCTTTGCTGCTGTTCCTGCAATTTGCTCCCCTAATAACTGGACTAGCTGTTGCTGCTGGGCAGCTGGTTTCTGCAGGAGTTATTGCTGTTGCTGATTGTCAGTCATCCGTTTGAGAAAACGCTCTGGGGCCAAGTTACCTGACCTACCATCCCTTGTCTCTAGGTCTACGTGGTCTGACTGTCTGAGTCCATCAGTCCTCCCCTCTCTCCAGAGCAAGGCAGGATGCCCATGTTCTCCACCAATTGTGAAGGGCTTGGCTCATCGCTGGAGCCTCCTTGGGGCCAAGCATGGCATGGCAGCTCTCTTTCACTGGGTCTGCTGCTGGCTGTCTGCTTTCTGCAGTGGCCTGCTTCTTCCGGTAGCTTACTTGGACCTCCATCCAGGTCCCTCTAAAGTCTCTCTCCTTCTGGAACAGAGAGGGGAATTTACACAAGCAAACTAAGTTAGTAAGAGAGAGAGGGGAACACGTCTCAGGGTGGATCAGAATCAGGCCCTCCTTCACCTGAGGGAGGAACCAGTGGTTGTTGGGGAAGTTCCTGCCTTCAGTCAGCCCTTTCCTCAGGAGCTGAGGTTGCAAGTCTGCTCACTTCCCTGGTCTGCGCACAAGTGGTCTGTTCTGCTTCCCTTTTAACTCCTCCTGTAGCCTCTGTATGCCTTGCCGGCATGGCAGGGCGGGCATGAGCCCAGAGCAGGGCTAACCCCGGGGTGTCCAGTGGGGTTTGTATACCCCATCACACAGTCCGTGTGAAATGAAATTAGCAGATGCTGTAATATGTGCCCAGAGTTCAAAGCATTAATTCACAATGCAGCACACAGAACAGCAGTGCAAACAGTGGCTCTCACTGATTCCAGGAACTCAACTCACTGTTCGTGTGTTAATTAACAGGTAAAGGCAAGCAAAAGCGTTCCGTGTGGCCTTTGAAATATCAACCGTATTGTGCATTGCTGTCCCCGTATGGTAAACAAACTCTGTTAATGATGTTATCACAGCGACTGCTGAACATGCGCATATTTTGTTACTCTCCCAGTATGCATTAGAGTCACTGCTTGTGCGACTGTCACTTTGTAAGCACATAGCATCTCCCCAACAAGCTCCTGGGAGACACAGACTGGGCAAACTCAACATGTGAAGCTGCACAAATTCGCCCCACAGAACGCAGATTTCCTAAGTCCTGGTGAAACAGACATTAAGATCCTTGACAACATTTCTACTCACAGCTGCACTGTAATACCAAAGTCAGCTGCAGGGACATAAATGGCCGAGGCCCAGAGCTCCAGGATTCAGTACACAGCTCACAAGCAAAAGAAAAAGGGCATCTGCTGGAAGCGTCTAGCTGAGAAGATGCTTGCACTCTGGAAGTAGATTGCAGAGGAAAGAAGGCAGCGAGCTAGGTGGGATGCAGCCTAAGCTGCCTGGTGATGATTTTGGGAAGGATGAATGACTCATTGCTGAATGAAGATGCTTTTTAACATGGTGAAGGGGCATGGTTGGGTTTTACTTTTTCAGCCAAATCCAAATTAGAGCCAGTGATGGGGAAAGGCTGCAAATTTCAGGAAAATGCTTCAAAGTTTAGAGGTTTGTCTGAGCAACCTGTGCCTCAGGGGCCAGATTCCCAACGACATCTGAGAAGAGCTCAGTGCAGCTAGGGAGGAAGTGGTGATTTTCAAAGATGGCATCAAGCCAATCCAATGCCTCAGGCACAAGTGGGAACAGTTTTAAAACTGCTTCACTTAGGTAACTCCAAGGGGCTGTGTCAGCACTCAGGAATCATTGAGATGTAGAAACTCTTTAGTTCCTTACTCCTGGCTATGCCAGCCTGAGGGAAAGCAAGTAGTGTACACATATACCCCACCCAAAGATCCCACAGCACCACAAGGATCAGTGGCTGTTCAGTGGTTTTAGGGCAGCTTTACAAAGCCATCCTAATGCATCATGTGATCTGGTCCCTCTAACAATGGGGTGGAAATCTCATGGCATTTTGGCACTTCTGCTTCCAGTCCCAACTCCCAGCTGAAATTGGCAGTACAATAGGTGGGCAAAATATTTTGGACAAAAAACCCCACACCACAAAAAATGGTGCGTTTCCTCCCCATTTTCTTACCAGCCCTACTGGAAGAGGGAGGGGCAGAGATGAGTAAAAACAGAACAAAAAGTGAACAAAGTTTATCTTCACCAAGTTCTGTTCTGATTGCAACAGAACCAGTCCATCTGTTGCTAATTAAAGCCCTGACTATCTCCAGGTTCACTCACACCACGTGGGAATGACAAAAGCACTTCCTATAATCCACACCAAGCCATCAGGGCTGAAAATACGTGCTATCCAGAAAGCCTACATGGTCTGTGAACCCCAGAAGCCTCAGAAGTGGTAGTTGAGCCTTGTCCTGACACAGGAGTGTGGTCCACCACATGCAGACATGTGAGAGCATGTTCCCGCATGAATCAGCAAACCACACAACTTGAACACAGAGTTGCTTCCATTTCACAACAAAGATCTTTGGACTAAGATTTTCTTAAGTGACTGTTGATTTCAATGGCCTCATTTTTTGGCTGCCCAACTTGAGACATTTTAAGAAGGCCAGATTTTCAGAGCATGGATACTTAGTGCTTTCTGAAAATGAGGCCCCTTTAAATTATCTCAGGTTGGGCTCTCCAAAATTGAGGCAACTGAAATCACCAGTCTAGAAAATCTTGCCCCAATATCATCATTTTCTATACAAGATGCATAGAAACGTTCTTCCATCTTCCCATTTTACTGCTGTGACTCCAGAACATTCCTAAGACCAAGAAGGTCCCAATAACTCAGGGTCTGGTTATCAGATATTGAACCCACCACCTCTAGGTCATCAGCTTGCATTTAAACCATATCAGTAATGATCAAAAGTTCCTGGTATCTGATGTCTGTTTGGTGGCCTATATGAAATGAGTTGCCAGGCTTCAGTCCACAGACAAGCGTTCACAAAACAAAACTGACAACAGCCTCAATGACTGGCCCTCCAGGTAGTCCCACAAAGGTAGGATTGAAGCACTATTTTTCCATCACAAAAGGCCAATGTGTCGAAATTGATGTGCTGTGGCAACATATCGATTCCGATGACACTCTGATCAAAACCAGATGACTCTGTGATGGAGCCCGGCCTGCCAGACATGTTTCCAAGCTGCTTGATTTCCCACCAACTTGCCCAGCAGGATCTTGGGAAGCCTAAGCTTCCAGGTTCACCACTCCTTGGCAGCCTGGCAGTCCATCCCATAGGCTCATGCAGAGCCTGGAAACCCTAAGAGCCCCGGTTCCCAAGTCCATGGTTCCTCAGCCTCCTGGGCTCCCAGAACTTTCAGAGACTGCCGCTCCAGGGCAGCCTGCCTGGGCCGGGGTCTCCCAGGGCTTCCTAGTTCCTCACAAACTCTGACAGTCCTGGCATCCGGGCTCCTGAGCTGCCTGGCTCTCCCTGAGGTGAGCTGCTGATGCTTGGAAGCATTTAGAGAAGGTCAAAACTGAATGTCGGGTTGACTCTTTCTAGATGAAATGCTGAAATTTCTGTCCTCTGGAGGAAATTGAAATTTAATTTTTCATTCTCTTTCTGAATTTATTTTTTCATTTCAGAATTCCCTGTCATGCTCTTTTACGCTCTAACGGAGCTATAGAAGCCCTTAATCTCCATGGACCTGATCTGGTGTCTTTCACCAGCACTAAACATCAGGAGTCTGATCCAAAGCCCATTAAAGTCTATGGAATGACTCCATTGACTGCAGCAGGCTTTGGATCGGTCCCTAAAAGAACAAACATCATACCACCACTACTAAAGAAACCCAGACCTTTACCTTGCACTACTTATTCCCTGCCATCCCTCCAACATTGAATTGTATTCCTCCATGAAGCCTTAATTCTTCAGTCTATTTATTCCACTTCCCCCTCCCCTCCTTACCAGGGCATTGTATTTAAATGTTTTCTTCAACACTGTTATCACAAATACACTATGAAGCAATTTGCCATGCCCTATTTCCAGTGGCATTCTAAGAAACAATTTATGACTCCGGACTGCTGGCTGGTATTGCAGCTCTGCTCATGCTTTACTAAACTGGAGTCTGCAGCTAACAAAATATAACCTGAGCCTACAGCCATTCCCAGCTGGTAGCATTCACGGGGCTGGAGATTCATGAACCAGTGACTGCTCCCAATTTGCCAAGCAGATGAGTGTGCAGAAGTTCGCCCCATAAACTGGGTAATGGGAGCCAGTTATTGTGGCTTGGGCAGTAAATGCCCCCAATTTGCTGCCACATGAAAACAGCTCAGACCTTTCACTGAATCCGTGATGAGGAACAGAGTTATGTGAACTTTATTCACTGCTGACATAAAAGTTTTGCCCATAGGCAGGTGCTTTATGGCTTCACACACACCAGTGATTCTAACAGGCCATTCTGCTGGTCTTTTCAAATTACTGGGATGTGTGTGGGGGTGAGTGTGTGTTATTTAACGAGCACTTCAGTAAGCAGGCCCTCTCTGTCCATCTTCAGTTTCCAAGCCTAGTCAGTGCTGGGGGAACAGGCTGACAATGAACATTCAAATATGGTGAATCATTTATATGCACTTTCTTCCCCGGAATCAGTACCAGTCCCATTTTTTTTTTTTTTTTTTTTTACAACGGCACCATCTTTTATCACCTGAGCTGTGAAATTAAGATTCCAACCGCTTGTGGTCCCTGGACATGCTTTCCCAAGGTGCAGAGCTGACAGCTAGTGTCCTGGCAAATTTCTAATTTGGATGATTATTTTCTGACTATCTGATTCTCCCTCCCAATTCAACTGTATTCTCCACTTTCTGTCCTAAACCTCTACATAGTGTTAAGAGGTGCCACCCCAAAGACCTGTTCTCCCATGCTGGGTGAAGTGATTCCTACCTGCATAGTATGCATGGCGCTTTGGGATCCATCTGGGAAGAAGGGTGGCCTACAAATGTAAGATGTTATTTTTATTTATTATTATTTCCAATTCCTGGTTAAGGTTTGACTTGATTGCACATATGGGTTAAGTGGCCTTAGGCCTGGAACTTGGTAGAGCCTTGTAATAGAAGATTCATGGTGTGTCCCAAGTAGGCCCCACGGCCAGAAATGTGTCTAAGCTTTACATTTAATTAATAAAAAGAATTGATCTGCAAGAGTGCTGCTTAAAATGGGCTTGGTTTTACTGGAATGATTAGGGTTGTTTATGGCTGGACAAATAAAAGCTTCCAGCTATTAGCAGAATTTCTGCTCCCTCTGATTCATGGGATGGCCCTGGCTCACTTCTCTTTATCATAAAAAATGGTCTGTATTCAAGAAGTTTCTGTACAAAAGAGATGGAGTGCAAGAAAATTGAAAGGGGGGGGAATAAATCCAGCCAACTCCCCTTCAGTCCTGCTTTTAGCTTTATTCTCTTCCATTTGTAATATGTTTCTCCAGACAGGCCTGACAATAGGAGATTGAGCCAAACTCATGATTCACAGTTCATTCTTTTTCCTTAAAAAAGTAAGAAAAGAGATAAATACAAGTGAACGGAGAGCAAAGGCAGGGACGAGGCAGGGAAGGGTGAAAAAGCTGATTTCGTGAGTGAGGTACGGAAGAGAAGAAGGAAAAGCTCTTTCTCCTTCAAAAAAAATACAGCTTGCAGTAGAGTTCTGGACCAATGTGTATCTTATATGGTCCCCATCCTCATAGCACCCGTGTACTGCAGTATATTTGCTAAGGGCAAGAACAACTTATCTGAACTGCTATTGATGGGCAAAATCAAGATCAGTTAGTGTAGATGGAAAGATGAACAAGATGTGCTATATTGAACTGTGAATCCACTTTCTGTGTCCTGAACCTTTACGTGCAAGAAATCCACCAGGCTCTTGGCAGAAGGGCTGCAACAGGATCCAAGTTGAACGTAATCTGCACTCATAGTATAAAGTGTGCACTAGCAAAGCAGCTCCCTCAGTCTCACAGCTGAAAACACTCCTCCCCCACTGATTGAACCACATATTTCACACATTCCCACACACTAGTTCCTTATTACAGTCATCACATGTTGTCATGTGATATATATGATCCTCGTCCATCCACAACCCAGTCAACTCTCACAATTTATCCTGAGTTTTGTGATATTTGGGGTGAAATCCTGGCTCCATTGAAGTGAATGGCAAAATTCCCATCAATTTTCACTTGGCCAGGATTTCACCCTTGGTGTTTTTCTTAAAGTTCCTAGAATGACATGAGTACGTGAGAATCTCAGCTTTCATTTTGAAAAACTAAAATAAAATAAGTTTCTACCCCACGTGGTTTATGGAGAAAAGCTTGTTTGACCCGAGTATAACCCTAAAAGCTCAAAAATCAGAAGGCAAGTAAAAAACACCCAACATGTATTATTAATAATAATGATTATTTATTAATCTCATGATTTTTAAGCCAGTCTCATGATCATGTGGGGCCAGACTCATGCTTTTTGAAAGCCTGGGGTTGGCAACATCAAATATGTTCTGAAATATTTCCCTCTTCCCACACACAAAATAATCTTTCCAAAGGTTTTGCACAGGGCCCTGTGATCAGAGCTGTAGTTCACTAGGTGCATTTTGCCACACTCAGCATATGATCACTTTCTAATTTCAATGCAGACGATATATTAGTCCTGTTTCTTGATTACTTGCAGGCTACATAGATAATTTCCCTGAAAATGGGTCCAGTTTTCAAGCAAAATTTGACAGCGTGCACATTTTCATGATTTTGCATATATTTTTCAGCAAAAACATACCATTTCTGCCACAATTCACAAAAATGTAATAAAACAAAATTGTGGAATGTTTAATTAAAATGTTCACAATTAAATGTTTACTTAGCCCTAGCTCAAAACAAGTCTTTTTCAGGAAATTTCAATTTGTCATCCCAGCCTGAACCCAGATATGCAAAAACAGCAGCCACATGATAAATAACATGGCAGGGGGAAGTTAAATAAACTTAAGGGAAAGTTTTGAGTTTGTTTGCATTTTTAGATGAAAATTCAGGGTTTCTCACTTTAGGCAGATTGGTTTGTACTTCACTCATTTGAATTAATTTGACATTCAGGGAATACAAGCTTGTTTCAAAGGACAGTTAGCTGCTGCTGGCTGTTTGTGGAAATTCCAGGAAAGCAAAGCACAAGCAAGTGGTATTGCAAAGATAAGGAGTAACTGGGAGATGCTGTTTTATTCTGCTTGTAAAAAAATTAAATAATTAATTAATCCTGTTTAGTTCTTCAAAGGAATTTTTCTCTTCCTCTGTTCTCCTAATGACACTCTCCACTTTTCAGAGTGTAACAGGTTCACTAAGTGTTCCAAACCCTGACCATTTTTTTAAAAAAGAGCAAAGGCAGCCGTGGTTAATGGAACGAGCCAAGGACAGAAATCCCTGGCTCTTGTATTCTTTTCTCAGCTCTGCTGCTGTCTCTCGGCATGACCTTGGACAAGTCAATATGCTGCTTTGTACCTCAGTTTGCCCACATGCAAACTAGGGGAGAAGTAATTCTTGGCTGTATAGTTCTTAGCAATCTTAGAACAGTGCTGCTAGGGCTAATACATCCATGGTTCAAATACATCCCTTCACCAAACAGGAACCTTCTCTTCACTGTGCTTTTAGCAGGGAAGACTTTGGCGCAGGAAGAGTGCTTTGACCATGCAACGTTCCGTGAATGCTATCGCTAAAACAGTTCACAGTGGTGGCTTTAAAATCAATTTAACAAGAAATTAAACCCTTGTAACTCCTGCATCTCATGATTGCAACCACTCCTGCAGCTTTTCCCCTCTAATTCGCATTAGATATTCCCACAGCAGCCCAGCATGTATCTGGTATCAGCTCGGTTTCTGTTCATTAGAACTAGGGACAAATGTATTTAATATGTTTGGTTTGGGAAATTTCTTTTTGTTCAGTTGCCTGTTACAAGCGAAGTGCGCTCTAAATGGCCCTTTATAGATTGGCCAGGGACAGGGATGCTCTCTGTTTTCATTCTCTTTGTTTTCATTTGTCTCTCCCCCTTTTCTGTTCTCTCTTTCTATTCTGACCCTCTTCCACACGGCCTATTAAATTAATTTAACTTGCACATTGTTAGGTTCAGAATTAATTCATGATAAACAAAGGCAGATAGCAAACTACCAGTGCTCTATCCTTTCATTGCTGCAGGGACAGAACTGCACTTAAGTAGGGACCTCCAATTGCTTATGGATTCCCTGGCATCCAAAAGCCAGTGTCAGGTGTGCTACGCTTGTTCATTTCATCTCTGATCAGTGACATTTTCCCTCCCAGGCAATTCTAAGCTTATTCCACAGTAGTGCTCGGTAAAGGACAGCTCGGTGAATCTGCTACATCTGTCTCTCTCTGGTTAGTTTTTGTGGCTCCTTGTTTCAGTAAAGCCACACAGGAAAGGGAGATACGTACGTGTTTATTTATAGCTTTGCCATGGCTCCTGTAAGAGCAGCTGCACTGGGTCAGACCAATGATTCCTCTAGCCCAGCAACCTGTCTTCAGGTAATTGCCACTGCCAGATACACCCCACACTAACTGAAATTTTCACCAGTGTTAATAGAATGCACACTGACAGGGAAGTACCATTACCCCCAGGGAGCATTACCCCTTTCCCTTGTCTTGCGCAGATAATTGTGTAACA
Organism: Mesoclemmys tuberculata; assembly: GCA_007922155.1. Lineage (NCBI taxonomy): Eukaryota > Metazoa > Chordata > Testudines > Chelidae > Mesoclemmys > Mesoclemmys tuberculata. The sequence continues at coordinate 4,829,218 of ML675625.1, forward strand.
TCTTCCCTTTATCCCAGAAAGATACCAGTGCACTGTGGAAAGTGCTTGTTGTAGTAGAGGAATCTAGGAGTGGGTGAGGTTTCTAAACCAAATCTATACACCTCACCCAAGACCCTCCACGGGTGTAAACTGGTATCATTCCACTAATGGGGGACCACGTTTCCAAGTGTGCAGCTCCCCTCACTGGTATTTACGCACCCATTAGTCCCAACATGCCTGCCGTCTGGGCTGGGACGTCATTAGCATCCCAAATAGCACAAAACCCCCTAAACCTCCACCTGAACTTTCACACTACATGTGACTGTGCCTAGCATTCTCTATAGAGTTCTTTCTGTCTCTCGCAGGGCATTGCAATGTTTGCCCTGCTTCCATATCTGCTGTGCTCATAAAGCCATTCACAGACCCTGGGGCTCATTAACCACAGGTGCAATTCTATTTACAGGTTGTATTCCCACCACTATGCACCGCTTACAATTTAGTAGCTACCCAAAGCAGGAACCTAGACCCTCTCCTTTTCTCCCCCAACTGCATCCCTCTCAGCCCTTTATGCAGACCCAGGCCAATTGGGCAGGCATCTGTCTTCCATTCTCTAATTAGGTGCAGGTTTTCTCCATCCAGGACCCATTTACCTCCCTAAATTGGAGCTGGCATGGCAGAGGGCTGACTTAGCAGTTCTCACCCAGCACCCTGTCTTAGACTCTATTTCCCTCTGACTAAAGTGTCACTTCCCCTTTTTATCTAGGTATTGTTGCTCTTCCTTCTTGCCATACTGGCCCATGCCTTGGATGGCAACTTCTATTGTTTCAACTACCACTAGACAAAAGGGAATTTACTTACTCTCCTTGGCCTGAAAGAAAGGTGACTAGCACACGCATCAGTGAGGTCTGTGATTGTCCTCAGATCAAAGACATGCTTGCTGGCAGTCATTAGCATCCTCAAACAACAATATTTATCTGCCTGCTTCTCTGACCATTACCATAGCATCTGAGCACCTTCCTTATAACCAGTGTGGAGTTAATCAGTAATGCTTGCTTCAGTGAGCCAGCAGGAATCAATCAGCATCTTCTTGTTGTAGTCCAACACCTGCTAAAAAGGGGGTTCAAAAGAAGCACTACACAGCTATCCTGTTACAGAATAACTTCACTGTCCACTGAAATGCAGCCACCTCTGGGGAAGAACTCAGTATCAATTTGACAAGGCACAGTACTGCAACACTACACAGTAGTTTAGGCCAGGAAGGGAGGAAGATGAAATATCTAGTCAAAATGATGGGATTAAATTTAGGTAGGTAAAATGTAATTACACAAACGGGAAATGGTCTGGACATGTGTGTACATTTGTGAAAGTTAACATGAGATATTTTACTCACAGCTGCTCAAGCCCTTGGTTTTACATCCCAAAACAGAGATAATATGTTCCTAAATCAAATCTTGGCTATGGTCTTCTGCTTTACATTTTAATCTCTTTCCACTTTGAACTATGTGTTGCTGTTTCCCTATTATGTAGTCATTCTCCTGAGTCCCCCCCCGGTAATTGGATTATACAGATATTCCAGGCCCCGATCTTGCTTTAAATCAATGGAAGTTTTGCTGTCAACTTCAACAGGAGTAAAATTGGGATCATATTGAGATGGGTCTGACATTGTAAAAACAAAAGCTAAACTGGCTGAGATTGGCACTGAGGTTCCCTTTAAGGTCACAGCTGTGTATCCAGTCTGGCGTGATACTGACTAATGGCCTTGCTATCTCCTGATTGCTCAGTGGCCTATGTGAGATGAGTTAGTGTTTTGGAAACCAGTTTTTGGTGGAAAAGTGTCCCCACGTGTGATGAAGCAGGAGGATTTTCTCAATGGTTTTCATGAATACGCTGTGTGTGTCTCACTCTCCCCACGGGCTGCATGTTTAACGAGGTTGTGGGAGAAGGTGTTTGTTGTTGCAGAGGGCCAGGTGTGACCTCGCCTGGCAGCCAGGACCCCAGATAATGGCCAAGAGATTAGGTACCCTAGCAACTGGTGACTGAGTGGCCCACCCCATCTTGGAAATCAGCTGGTCCTGGCCAGTGGGGGAACAAAGGATGGAAGAAAGAAGGCCCAGGTGATCTTTTGCCTGGGACTGAAGACAAAGGTGGGGTTGTGGGGGAAAGTTATATAAGAGGATCAGCTGGAAGGAGGGGTCTTCTGGACTGGGAACCGAGAAAAGCTTGAACCATCTAGATGGGGGACAGGCCCACTTGGACTCTGCTGAGACTTTCTAGGTTTGAAGGCCCTGAGAACTTTCTGTGTTCTGTTCAGAGGTTCATTAAACCCTTCTGTTTTATACTGGCTGAGAGTCGTTGCAATCTAGAAATTGGGGTTATGTTGTTCCCTCTGGGTGTGGAGGCCCTCAGGGTCCAGAACATGTGGACTCCCGGCGGGGACCCATGGTGAGAGACAGATGTGCCGACGGCTCAGAGAGGTGCAGTTCCAGGAGGCGGTGAAGCTTAGGGCTTAACCCCTAGACTGTGACCACTGAGAAGGGCCATCACACTGCAGGGGGACCTGTCTAGGAACCGTACGGAGTCTGTGACACCATAGGTGCTGGAACAATTTTAAAGGTGGGTGTGATGAGAGTCATTGATCCAAACTGTAAACCATGTATGGAATGGAAATCCAGGGGATGCACTAGTTCCAGCACCTTTAAGTGTCTCTCCCCCCGCCCCCAAATCCCTGAAGTCACCCATTCAGCTGGCACTAATAAGTAGTCTTGCCTGGGATCCCAACAGCTTTGGCCATTAATATAACTTTTCTCCTTAACAAAATATTGGCTGGGGGTTGATTGGCTACTTCTGTCGGGGAGAACCTGACCTGTCACCATCCACCCTGACCGAGTTAAACTAAAGAGGAACTTGTCGTATTGGTGTTACATAGTAAACATTTTCCTAAAGGTCTGAGGCTTAACTCTGTTGCCCTGACCAAATTGGAAATCAGACAGCTACATCTTGCCTCCTTAAACATCCCTTGGAATATCCACTGGGCACAGTAATCTGGAGTGTGCTGTGAGGTTGTAGAGATCTTCTCTCTTTTATTCCTGAAGAGGCTGCGTTTCAGTGGCACATGAAGCAATTCCTGGGTGTACATTGTCGGTCAGCCTAGAGTCAGCACTTTCGAACTTGAAGGCCTAAAATTAAGCATCTAGCTCCATATTTTCACTGCTATGGGTGCTTGGCACCTTTGCAAATAAGCATATGGACTTTGGTGTCTACCGTCATGCAGCTCAGTTTGGCCTACATTTGTAAAATGCATTGGGACCTTTTGGGATGAAAGGCACGTTTGGAACGGCCACATACAACGTCACCTGGCGTTAAAGTTGCTAACACTTTGGATTACAACCCCCCTTTCTAAGCAACTTGGAACAATGCCAGGCGTCAGCCTTTTGGACTGAAATTTTCCATGTTTGTTCTCTAGTTTAGGCTGAATTTATCTGAAAAGCCGCAGCAAAAAGAATTCAGCTGTTCCCGAGAAGGAGATTAGGGGAAAACAGGTAGTTTTGCCAACATTAATAAACGTGTGCTCAGTGTGTTGAATCACAAGCTTTCTTTGCACTTCCAGTACTTCGCACCTCTCATCTGTGGAGTTTAATGTGCTTTTCAGAAATAAATTTATTAAATCCTACAGCTTCCCTGTAGGGTGGATAAGTGCCATTATCCCACTTTGCAGCTTTGGCTGAGCCATTTGCACATGTGAGTACAACTAGTTCTACACTTGCGCCTTCATTTTCTGGATGTCCTAGCAGCACCGTGCATGCTTCCAAGCCAGGGTGAGCTGTCCACACTGGCCAATCCATTTGCTTGCTCGCTCTCTCCTAGCACCCATTAAAAAGCCTGTTGGCCAAGAGAACACATACTGGGTTAGGAGCCCAAGTCTCACTTCTACAAACTGCTCTTAATATTTCTCTAATATTTCAGTCTTGTTCTGGTTTTTCTTAGCTTCTGGGTGCTTGCCTTTGCAATCTTAATGTTCTTTTAACATTGGCTCAGGCTTTCTGGTATGCCACATAAATATAAGTTCGGAATCATTGCCATACACTCTGAAGAGTATTCTAATCATTACCAGACACTGTAGAGTACTCTGAAGAGAGCAAAGGAGATTGGGCAGTCACTCTGAACAGGGTGTCGGGAGTCCAAACTGCTAGAAAAGATCCAAGCGTTATTTTTATTTCTGCATTTTTTGGAATCTCTCCCTCCCTGTCTTTGCCCAGAGCGGTGCTGCGATGCTGTATTTTGCATGATACAGACATTAACTCACATTTAAGACTTCAAAGAAGCCAGCAGCAATAATGATGTGTGTTATAAAGACAATGCTTAACTAAACAGCTGTGCTGAATTAGCCACAAAAGCAACACATTATAGGAAAAACCAGGAGCGTGTAGACAGAGCTTCTGCAAGGTAACATTAGAATAACATGAAGAAATCCTTGTTTTACACCAACAAATTAGAGTAATGGTGCCCGGCATCCTCTTAAGTGAGCTTCATTTAACAGCCTTATATCTGAATAGATAATAAGCTGCATCTTCAAGGATTAGTGGACACATCCCACTTTATTCAGCAATATTAGCTGCCTCATCTAATCCTAATAATATCTTAATGTACAGCAAAGAGACGTACGAGGGAATCAGCAGGGTATTGGCTTCATCTATCACTAGGTGCCAGCAAACAGAACTGTGAACAGGGGAGTGTGAATGGGAGTTCTGCTGGAGAAGAAGGGAGGAGGCAAACCGCTGGTCCTTAGCGGCACTGAATGAGTTTTTGTGGGTCTTGCGTGTTTTTTCTGTTGTTTGTTTGTTTGTTTGTTTGTTTCTTGTTCAGTTTGTAGAGGCTGGTAGAGAGCAGTGTGCTGGGAGAGAAGCAGAAACCTGGTTAGGGGTCAAAACATCCCTGATTAGGGTCCTATAAAGGCAGCCAAACAGCAGCAAAGGCATCAGGAAACAGCTGTAAACAAGGGAATTTGAGCGGGAGTTCAAGGGAGGCAGTGTGTGGTGTTTGGTGTTGGTTTGGCTTTTTGATTTTGTTTCGGGCTTGCTTTTTTCCTTTTTCTTTTCCTTGCCAGGACTTTAGGTGGGACATCTATGACAGACACAGAGGCAGAAGTGGTAGGGACCCAAGCAGTGGAAGAGACACTGAAGATAACCAGATGAGGAAGCTGCGGGATGTACATGATCCTGGAGCGGGTACCTGAACAGAGCTTAATTTATATCGAAGTGCCACTTGATAAATCTGTTGGAAAAGAAGATCCAAGGCTTGAAGATGCAGGTGGAAACTATGGTTGAGCACTGAAGGAAGCTCGAGCAGATGATGGAGTAAAAACAAGAGGATGCTGAAGGAAAATGTCAAGACCTGCAGTTGCAAACTGAACTGAAGAACTCTTAAGGGAGACTTCAGGGTGAGGAAAGTGGGTGCATGTGACTACAAGAACCAGGCAGAGGAAGAGGCCAATTGGTGAAGGAGAAATACAACTCAGGAACAGGTTTGCTGTGTTGGAAAATGAAGAAGGCACAGCAGATGGTAACTGAATGTGGGAAGGCAGGGAAAATGAGAAGAGCAGCTGATCCTACAAGAAGAGGGGAAGAACCAATGGAGATACCGAGAGTTCAGAGCCCCAGAAGGACACAGGATGACTCACAGAAGATTCCAAGGGAGAATAAAAGACAAGAGGACTTGTAGAAGAAAGAACAGAAGGAAGGCCGGAGAATCAAACCGTGACCAAGAAAAGGCAGTTCTACTTGATTGGTGACTCCCTGCTCAGAAGAACAGAGCAGCCTGTCACCAGAGCTGATCAGGAGAACAAAAAGGCATGCTGTCTGTCAGGAGCTAAGATCTGGGATGTGGACCTGGGGCTGAAGAGGCTCCTCATGGGAGCAGGAAAGAACCCACTGATTGTCCTTCTTGTGGGAACAAATGATGCATCTACATTCTCGCTGAAATGTATCAAGGGGAGATTATGCCAGGCTGGGGAAGACGCTTAAGGAAATGAAAGCTCAGCTGATTTTCAGTGGGATTCTGCCTCTGCCTAGAGGAGGAGAAAGAAGGCAAGATAAGATTATTATGATTAACAGATGGCTCAGGCAGTGGTGCTATAAGGAGGTTTTTTGGATGTTTGAACATTCATGGACAGAGGACTGTTCCCATGGGATAAACTTCGTTTGAGTAGGGAGGGAAATAGACTTCTGGGATGGTGGTTAGCACAACTTATTAAAAGAGCTTTAAACTAGGAACTCAGGGGACGTGTTTGGGAGATGCTCATGTAATCTCCATACCTGCTTCTAGGTATGAACATAAGAACGGCTATACTGGGTCAGACCAATGGTCCATCTAGCCCATTTCTTCTGACAGTGGCCTATGCCAGGTGCTTCAGAGGGAATGAACATAACAGTAATAATCAAGTGATCCATTCCTCGGCCATTCCCAACCTCTTGCAAACAGCAATCCCTGCCTAACCCAGCTAATAGCCGTTGATGGACCTGTCCTCCATGAGCATTTATCTTTAAAGATGAAAGGGTGGTTCAGTCTCCATGGCTTGTTCATACTTTGGTTTCACCACCACCAAGGCCAAACGTGTGATGATCTTTATGATATGGACACGTCTGCGAGGAACTGATTGGAGTCACCAGCTCATCTCATTTAAGACTCCTGAACATCTGTCAAATATTATGGAAGGTTTTTTCAAACACCACTGACCTAGGAGCATGAGGAAAGGCTTTTATAGCTACTATAAGGTGGGTGAATAACTGGTTGGAAAACCATTCCCAGAAAGTAGATAGCAAGTGGTTCACAGTCAAGCTGGAAGGGCATATCTAGTGGGGTCCTAGAGGGATCAGTTCTGGGTCCAGTTTTGTTCAATATCTTCATCAATGATTTACATAATGGCATACAGAGTACATGTCTAAAGTTTGCAGATGATATCAAGCTAGGAGGGGTTGCAAGTGCTTCGGAGGATAGGATTAAAATTCAAAATGATCTGGACAAACTGGAGAAATGTTCTAAAGTAAATAGGATGAAATTCAGTAAGGACAAATACAAAATTCTCCACTTAAGAAGGAATAATCATTGTACACATTCAAAATGGGAAATGACTGCCTAGGAAGGAGTATGGCAGAAAGAGATCTGGGATCACAGGTTAAGTATGAGTCAACAGTGTAACACTATTGCAAAAAAAGAGAACATCCTTCTGGGATGTATTAGCAGGAGTGTTGTAAGCAGACACGAGAAGTAATTCTTCCCCTCTACTGCATGCTGATTAGGCCTCAGCGGGAGTATTGTGTCCAGTTCTGGATACCACATTTCAGGAAAGATGTGGACAAATTGGAGAAAGTCCAGCAAAGAGCAACAAAAATGATGAAAGGTCTAGAAAACATGACCCACGAGGGAAGTTTGAAAAAAGTGGTTTGTTTAGTGTGGAGAAGAGGAGACTGACAGGGGACATGACAGGTTTCAAATATAGAAAAGGTTGTTTCAAGGAGGAGGGAGAAAAAATATTCTCCTTAACCTCTGATGATGGGACAAGAGGCAATCGACTTAAACTGCAGCAAGGGAGGTTTAGGTTGGACATTAGGAAAAATTTCCTAACTGTCAGGGCAGTTAAGCTCAGGAATAAATTGCAGAGGGAGGTTGTGGAATCTCCACTATTGGCGATTTTAAGAGCAGGTTAGACAAACACCTGTCAGGGATGGTCTAGATAATACTTAGACCTGCCATGAGTGCAGGGAACTGGACTAGACGACCTATTAAGTTCACTTCCAGTCCTACAATTCTATGATCTCATTACCAATGCCCTCTGATCTTGTGCTTGCTAGTGCTATAGTGGCATTATGTTCCCAATCTGAGAACACTAAAGTGTTATTTACGGCTTCACATAAGGCAAGAACTAGGGGTCACCCAATGAAATTAATAGGCAGCAGGTTTAAAGCAAACAAAAGGAAGTATTTCCTCACACAACGTACAGTCAGCCTGTGGAATTCGTTGCCAGAGGATGGAGTGAAGGCCAAAAGCATAAGTAGGTTCAAATAAGAATTAATTAAATTCATGGAGGATAGGTCCATCAATGGCTATTAGCCAAGATGATCAGGGATGTAACTTCATGCTCCAGGGGTCTCTAAACTTCCAACTGCCAGAAGCTGGGAGTGGATGACAGGGAATGGGTCACTCAATAATTGCCCTTTTTTGTTCATTCCCTCTGAAGCAACTAGCACTGGCCACTGTGAGAAGACAGGATACAGGGTAGATAGACCATCGGTCTGACCCAGTAGGGCCTCTGATGTATATGAGCTTCAGTTCTGCTCCACCTTTATGAAAAAAAACCTACTTGCTCTGAGTGAACAAATTGGTCACTTAAAGTAGCTTTCAATGTAATTCAGTTTTTTGCGGTTTTGGTTGTTTTGTTTTGACTTTTGGAAAAGTGTAATCAGCCTTTCTTAGATTGGTTTGTTTGCAGGGTTGCTATAGCCATGTAGGCCCCAGGAGATGAGAGAGACATGACCAGGTGAGGTAATATATTTCACTGGCCAAACGTCTGTTGGTCTTCAGGATCTGAACACTCTGTGTATCTCTCAAGCTTGTACCTTCCACTAACAAAAGCTGGTCCCGTGAAAGATATTATCTCGCCTACCTTCTCTCCCTTTTGATTGGTTTGATCTTCAGCCTTATAATATCACCTTGCAACTAGCTCTAAAATGTGAAGGATGATTTTATAAGCGATAACCAATGTGCACACGTTGAATTCTTCCTGCCTTCATTAATTTGATCCCTTCCAGGCTGTAATAATGTGATAAAATGTGGAAAGCGGTGACATTTAATATCCGAAAAGAGCATGCAGGGGGGCTTGAAATTGCTATGTGTTGCTAGCACATTTTCAGAAAGGGCCCGGCCCCGAGGGTCAGAGCACAGAAATAATTTAATCCTTGCCCGATAAAAGGAATTGTTAGAAATAATTCACTCCATGTCATATTGCATATAGACTAATTCAGGAGCTCATTATTTATTTGGCAAGTATTTAGCATAACAAATCAATTTAAAGTGACACCTGGGAGTAGGTAATTTATACCAAAAGTCAAAATCAAGATTAAAAAGGAAGATTAAACTTTGTTATTTGTATAAGTGGAGAATTTTGATCCACAACAGGGTCTCCAATAGTCTGCAGCCAAACTAGAAGGAGGCATATGTACTGACAGTGTTTCGAGTGGCAAACAACTCATCCAGGTCTCCAATCACCCTACATCACCCTTGGCCAAAGCGACCGTGACAATTCCATCACCTTCTCCAGGACTTAGGGCAGCTGGACATGGAGAACCAAATTCAGAAGTGACATCTCCTTGCATTCAGACTATTTTACAATCCCCTAACCCTACTCTACCCATGTGTAAAGGAAGATAAATGGGTTGAACACACATGCTGAGTGAGGAGAGAGACGTATGAAGGTGTACGACAAGGTAAGATGATGACTTCTTCATCTTACACCTTCTTACACATTTCTTCCAGCTGCAGGGAGGGTAATTAGCCAAATTTAGGCTCCCTTACACATGGATAGTGTGGGTTTAAAAAGATCTAGGGAAGTCTTAGCTGAGTACAAGAGGGTATAAGTTAGGTTAAGAGTTGGGTTTTTCTGAATTTGGCCCAGTAGTACAGAGAAGTAGTCTCTTTTCCATGCATTCCCATGTTAGTCTGCATATCAGCATCACTGGCTTCACCCATTAGCACTTCTCTCTAGTTGCACTTGCCCAAAGATCCTAATCCCACAAGAGAGCGGCTGCTCATTTGCTCGGCTCTGCCACACAATCCTGGCTGAGGACAGAGGGAAATGTCTCAGATCCTCGGCTGTCTGAAAGAACCAAATCTGCGTGGGGTTACTCAGCCAACCCACCAAGCAGCAGAAATCGAACGATGCAGATAGCTCCACAGGTTTTCACAGACAGATAAAATCAGATGCCTCCTGCACTCGCGAGCTGATAGAATAAGGTCTGACCTTGCAGTGAGCTCCATGCAGGTGGATGCCTGCATCTAGGCTGCGCCCCAGTGACTTCAGTGGGGCTATACATGAGCAGGGTTGGTCCTTCCATCTCTGTCTAGTTCAGTACCTGAGTTGCTCCTTTATTAATTAAATGGCAACTTTCTGTAGCCAGGGAATGGGCTACCCAAATACGGGCCTAATGCTATCAGAAGTCACCCAAATAAAGAGGCAAAGCAGTGTTATTTTTATTACAACAAATGATTTGGTTCCAGAGGGCTTGATTAAAGTGGAGGATCAAATTGACCAGTGATTTAATTAAGTGGATGGGCCTGTAATTAGCTGCGATGATCAGAATATATTTCACATTACATTCAGTTTTCTTTTAAAAGTCAGCTTCAAAGGGGGAAGGAATACTGAGGAGCGCGTGGACGTATTTGCTGTCTGCCCCCATCCACTAGTGTGCATGGGGTAGGTAGCACATAAATAGGTTTTAACTTCCTTTTAAGCCGTCCTTTTCCTCTCTGAAAAATCCAACAGCACTTTCTAATTTGCTGGACCTATCTCATAATGTATCATCCCATGACATCACTGATATGTTTGGCTTCCTGGGAGATCACGGAACGATGGCTCCTGGGTTGGTTGTAGCATACAAGGAGGTGCTGGAGGATGTCATCCTGTGGAGATACTTCAAAAATATAAATTAAAATGAGGTGTGAGCCTGGCCCAAATCCCTGGGTCTGAATCAGCCCAAAGTTTGGATTAGCTTGGCTCCTGAGCCAGAAATAAGTCTGGAATCTTGGACTGGTCCCTAATTAAAACTTATTTCTCTGATAAATTCCTCTGGCTCCCCCACGCACGGAGCCTGATAAACTACTCAGCATTTATTTCTGGGCGGAACCTGATTCACCCTTTATCTGGCTGTTCAGTGGATCAACGGCTCTGTGCTCCCCTAAACCGTGAGCCCCAGCTGCTAACACCCACCCTCCCTAATGAGACAGTTGTGAAGAAGGCTGGTAGCTGACACCCTCCTCTGCAAGCGGGGAGATCTGGTCTGCTGGGCTCCCTGACCCGGCATCTCACTGGACAGCTGTATGTGTGTGCATTTTCCTTTCCATCCAGTTGTTAATTAACAGCCATAAAAGCTCCGCAAACATTTAAACAGGCTTTAAATAGCCGTGAAAATGAAATTCCGGTGTAAAGCACGCCCACCTAATTAATCGAATTAAAGTATCCGCTTCAGAGCCTGAATACACGTGCACTGCTGCTCCCCCTGGGTTCACAGCCCTGCCTGAGCGTGACAGCAGCTTAGCAGCCCTTGTGCCGCTGTTCTCAGTGTAAGGCTTGGCTCATCAATAAGTCAGACACCACTCGGGGGGGACGAGCATGGCATCGGATGTGCAGTGCTTCTCCCCTTTGCAGCGCAGGACACAATCTGCTCGAGGGAGAACAAGTATCTCCTGGAGATGGGAAGCAAGTTTCCTTAACCCTCCTTCCGTGCTCGCACCCCCAGCCTGGCTGCTCCCACCTCTCCCAAAGAGGTGCTCTGCTCTCCCCCTTTGCAGCTTCTTCCTGGTCTCACTAACTCCCAGCCTGGCCTTTTGGTCACTGAGGTGAGCCCACAGACAGGGGCTCCCACTTGTACTGCATTGTTTGGCTGTGGCTAGGGCTTGAACTCAGATCCCTACCCCCCCTGGTATCGGTCCTTTTCAGCTCTCCTCTGGACACCTGGGTCCTAACTGGATACTAGGAAGCTGTTCGGAGGCATCAGGGCCTTTGTCTGCAGTCTCTAAAAGCTCACACTGACCCTGAATTAGAATTAGCCTGTGACTGTGAGCACAGCTATTGAGTATTGTGTTCCCCATTGCCAACCCCAAGCTTTAAAAAATCCAGAGGCTGTCTAAAAAATTAGGATTTTTTAAAAAAATGGGTTGTCTTTATTTACCTTCTGGTTGCAGAGCCTTTCGGGTGCACTTGAGTCACATTTTCAAGATTTTCCCTGTCAGCAAGAGGGCTAGAAACTAACTTTGTTTTTTGTTTCAGATTCTTACATAATCACATGAATCCAGAAGCTGGGGCTTGGAAAAAAAAAAGCAAATATTGCCAGATTCACGATAAAATCATGAGTGTTGGCAACAGAGCCTTTTGAAAGGTCCTAGATTGACTGTATCCCTAAAAAGAGAGGTTCTCTAGGGACCCACTGAACGGGGATTGTGTGGACAATGGCAGTGAAAGCATTGCAACATTAATACGCTGGAATGACTGCACATAAAAGAGAGAGGGGAGTTCTTTCTCCATTTTCATGATATCATCAGTCATTCTTCTAAGACTGCCAGCTACTTCCAGTCCTCCGTTATGTCATTTTACATATGGTCACTAAACATCTATCTAAGCGTATCTTGCTCACTAGTGACCTGGACTGGGTTCAGATGAGTGACCTTGCGGGGGTGAGAATCTCCATGGATGAGATTCAGATTTAACTCCCTTCAGTAGCGTTCCACCCAGAATGAATTTGACACAATCTCATTGCCAGTCATCTGGATCATTCAAGCCCCCGGCTCGGCAGATGAACGAATCACCCCAAAGCCGCCAACCTGCTGCAGAAAAGTACGAGGAGGCCAGCAGATTGCAGCACATCTGTCATCATCCTTTGAAATCCCCATGGGATTTAACGAGATGCTAGAATAATATTCCTAAAAGCCCGTCTCTGTTTGAAGCCACGTGCTTTTTCCCCCACATTGTGTGTTTATTTGCTTAGGTCTCTAAACTCTCAATGCGAATGTCTTCCTTCATCCCCATGGCATTGCTTGAGCCTAGAGGTATTTTAGGAAAGCTGGATTCTGTTCTGTGTGTATGTCAGGCTCCAGTATGAATCAAACTAGGGTCTAACACAGGGCCACGTACTGCATGCTGCAGCCTCCCACACTCCAGTTGTGAGCGTTCAGGGCTGTGAGGGGTAAAAAGGCCAGGGAGCAGCCATTCTGCATGGCATGTGCCTTGTGGAACTGAGTGGTGGGGAGATCAGAAATCTGCTCTGCTACTCCCCCTCTGTGCCTACTTCTCTCACTGGAGTGGAGTGCTGGCATGGGAGGATTAGCCAGTGGCAGTTTTGCTTTCATAAATTAGGATGTGTCTGTTGGTGTGGACATCAGTTCCACCCAGAACTGGATGGAATGCCAGGGCTCTCTTTCCCAGTGCTCTGTCTCTTTGTGGGCTGGAACTCTGCTGAAAAAGTCAGAGGGACACAGCTGAAGTGAGCAGCAGGGGGTGCAGTCCAACGGTGTCTTCCAGTCTCAATCCTACCAATCCTTCCCAATCCTCATCTCAGTGGCCTTCCAGTCTTCCAGCAATGGGGCTGGTGCAAGCTACACGCGTTTGGTGGATTCTCACCAAACCGTTTAGAACTGGAGCATTTTATTGACGTGGCCTTGGCATGTAGGGGTGAAATGTTCTGTGAGGATAGCCTTAGCAAACCTCCTGGACCCACTCCACCTGTGGTCAGCATCCATGTGCTCATTCGTATGGTCCTTGCCTCCTCCTGATCAGGTTCGGGGCTCACGTTTTGCCCGTTCACAAGAGGACGGCATGCTGTTCGTGGCTGCTACATAGCATCAGGCATTAAGATATACAGAGAACCTTTGCCAGCAGAGACCGGTTTTAGCCTGGTTCTTCCCTCATCAGCTGTGAGAGGCTTCTCTTGGCTTCACAGGGTAGACCTACAGCCACAGGGGGCCCATTTCTAGTCTTGGGTCCAGCTGGCATGGTGCCAGGTGAACGCATACAATGAGCTGGGCAGTAAATCACAGACATTTCCAGAGCTTCCCATTATTCTCCCCCAGTGCATCCGAGCAACACCTGCTGACCATCCCAGTCCTAATGGTAATGTGCACAATTCAAACAGGCCATGGAGCAGTGAGAAGAACTCCCAGCATCCTACCTACCAGCACAATCTGATCAGGCAAAATCCAAGAGTATAGACCAGAGCAGCACAATGTAGAGTCAGAGAGTTTAAGGCCAGAAGGGACCACCAGATCATTCTAGTCCAACCTCCTGCCAGGCCATTGACAGCATCCACGACCTAAACCCAACAATCAAATTCAGACCAAAGTATTACAGCCCACAGACTATTATGTGCCACAGACAGAGAATAGGAGAGACTGAGAGACCAAGCCATATTTGCATTTTTTACTTTGGCTCCTTACATTATGAACGCTCGGGCTTATACATAAAGGCAATTATCCTAGGATGTTCAAGTTATTCGCTCCTTTAAAGCCAGTGCCAGTCTTTCATCTGGAAAAAAGAAGGGGAGTGTTTTATACTCTGTACTTCAGACACATGGATTTCTCTGCATCAAATCCTGAGATTCTCTGACAGCCACAAAATCACCTACATAGCCAGAGTCACAGAAAGTGTAAATCTGTTTAGCGCCATCAACTTCATCTAAGAATCTGGCCCAAGGTGTCCAAAACAGATTAGCAGTTATAATTAGTGATGTCCGTTCCCATAGCACCTTTCACACGTAAGAGTGCCATAAACTCTCAGGCCTTGACTACACACAGGATTTGTCCCAATTACAGCCATCAGTGCCCTGTCACCAGTGTGACTGCATCAATGCAAAGTGCAGTGAATCCAGAGTAAAGTGCACAGCTCAGAACAGTATACTCGGCTTATGCTAGCGTTTTGCATTAATGCAGCTACCCTGCGCCAACTACACCAACAGCTGGAACCAAGGGAAATTCCCAGTGCACACGAGGGTTTTGTCCCACAGCTGCAGCGTTTGGAGCAATCACTATAGTGTGTCACTAGATGGGGAAAGAGGAGATGGTGGCTGAAATGTATTTCATTAATTAAACAATTATTTTTGCTGGGCCAGTGGGGTAGAGGAGAATTTGGCCCAAAGACTGCAGCGCCACTTTACGAGTATTACCTAGCAAAAGTAACCATAGTATATCTGTGTTGTTGGACATGGTCTTAGAACTAGACTACAGGTGAGCCACAAGAGCTCATTGCTAGAGCTGGGCCTGAGCGGCAGTGTTTGGATCTGGATCTGAACCTCCCTTTGTTCAAAGGGGGAGAGTTTGGATCAGGGAGTTGGGTGAGAGCCTGCCTTTACTGCTCCATCCGTCTTCTTTCATGTAGCCAGATAGGCACATTCCCTTCGGAGAGGGTCCAAGATGGAAAAGGCTGGAGGCTCTGTTGTGTGCTCATTATCCTGGGCGATAAATAAGCACTATCTCATAATAATTAATGGTATATTTGTGTTCGTTCTCTAGCAGATAATTATGCATGTTCTCTGGGGGAGATACTGCTCTCACTTATACCGCAGTACCTCCATTTTTGTCAAATGGATTTGCTCCAGAAAGTGTAGGGCAACAGAGTTATGCTCCATGGACTTGATCGTATGCCCATTGAAGTCAAAGGAAAAGCTGCTACTTTTTCATCGGCAAGTTGTCTTTCTTTGTGGTAACTCCCCAGTTTCTTAATGTAACTGATTTTGCAGCAGAAGAGTGATTTATACCAGATGAATGCAGGACATACTCCTCTCCCCCTTCCATATCTGAGCCTTGCAATTCAGACTGTGGATCACTATAATTATCACGTCCATGTTATTAGGGCCGCTCTAACCACACACTCTAATACCACGTGTTAAATCTCACACAGTCAAGGTTAATTAGGTGAAAGATCAACACGGTGGGTTTATTCCATCCCCTCCATGAAACATCAGTGGTTTGTATTACTAATAATGTAAAATGGCATCTCATTAGGCTCTGAAGTGGGTTAGGTTAGATGCTAATTTGGCGTTTCAACAGAAATGTTCACAGGCAATAACAAGGAAAGATAACAATCTATTTGAAGCTGAAATATCTTAAACGTGTGATGCTATTTTTTCTTAACTACAAATTAATATCCTTCCAATTGTAAAGCACATCAGGAACTTCCAGGCTTCTTTAATCTGTCAGTTCACCTTCAAGAATGTAATGAACTTGTCTAGGTTAACAAATGTTTTATTCAAGACAAATGTTGATATTATCATTTAAGATGTAAATCCTAAACTAATAGAAACTGAGGCTGATGGAAAATAGCAATTAATTCACATTGAAAGTAACCAAAATTAACAAACTGCTGCTCAGATATTTATAGCAGGAAAGTTCTGTTAAACATTCATCATTGTGATTTTGGTGACTGGCTTTGAAAGTAGGAAAATGAGGCTTTTTGTCAGGTGGAATATTCCCCCTGGAACTGTCCTGGCTAAAATGGAAATGATTTCTGAGTTCTCTCGACGCCCACTCCCATACGTGACTTGTTTAGAATTCTTTTCATTTCTGATTTTTTTTCCTATTTCTTTTCACCACCTATCACAATAAATAATTCACCCCTTTTCATAAGCGAAGGGTGGGGAGGCCAAATGATTTACAAGGAGGAACATCATAATGTGTGTTGGGGCCTCCAGAGTATGCCCTAGAGAGGGAAGGTGTAAATTCCAACTCAAGGGAACATACCTGCGCTACTGCGCTAAAAACAGAAGTGCAGGTGCGTTGGTCAAAGGGGCTGGCCACCTGAGTGTGTATCCAGGGTTTCAGATGGAATGATACTTGGGGCAGCTAGCCAATCCTGCTGTTTGCACTACACTTCAGTTTATAGTATGTTAGCTTGATCAGAGCTAGGGCCAATGTTACATTCTGGGATACAATCCAGACCACTGAGGGACTGTGTCATCCCTGCTCTGCAACTGTGGGGGGCTTACAATGCTTTACTGTTGTAGCTTTCAGCCTAGGCTCCTTATAAACAGCCTGGAGGTCACATCCTAAGAGTCTGTGTATAGCCACAGCTCTGGGCCAGCCACTTTGACCCCAGCCACACTCTGGCTTCCACCAGCTTTGGTTACTTGCAGGGTGACCCCAACACACTCCCAACCCTGGATTTCCCCCAAAAATGTATGTTCTGCAGTGGCCTGCCCTCTCCTGGCTAGTCCAGATATATCAGGGTCATTGAACATGTAAGGGGATCAATATACAACAGTCGGGTGCCTCAGCTGGAGTTACCCCCACAGTTCGCAAAGTTTAGTTTGGATTAAAGAATAAAGCAAGTTTATTTAACTACAAAGATATATATTTGTACTCACCTAAAATCAAAAGTATTAAAGTCAGAAATAGTCCTCAGTAAGATTGCTGACCCAGTTTCAGGTCAGGATGTGCTCCCAAAGTCCGTAGGCTGTTTCTTTTGTCTTCTTAGGTGGAAAAGAGAGAGATTGACAAGAAGAGAGAACTTGGGATGTTTTGCCACTCAAGTTTATAGTTCCGTCGCCCTTTTAAATGCATTTTCCTGAGGGTTACCCCCTAGTTAAAGTTCATTCCCACTGTGAGGACAGAGTCAAGTCTGGTGGTGAAAGGTTCCATATTGTTTGCTAAGATGCATATTTGCCTTGTCTCCCTCTTGCCATCTCATGGGCCGTGTTTACTACTTATATATAAATTGAAATAAACACACTTTCCTTTGTTTAAGGTAGTCCTGCATGACCAGTTCTGCTAATCAGGGCTACATAGGCTTAAACATGTGCCAGCAACATCATTCAGGGGGAATTCATAACTTCACATATAATGTTGCTACACATATTTGACCGTGGTAGTTTTGACCAGCAAGTTATTAGTTTTCAAATGGTACCTAAGACGGCATGGTGTTTAGGGTGTGAATACAAGTGTGCATTCAGTCACAGCTGATACATCTACTTGGGCTGGAATTTACACATTCCTGCTCTAGTGCGGTGTTTGAATTGGCCTTGCTATAAGGTACAATGTGTGATATATCCAGAGTAAATTTCTAGGCTTGGTCCTACAGGCATTTTTTTCTCTTGAGCTGACTCATTGAAAGTAAAAGGCAGCAAAAATAAACTGGCAAAATGACATACTTATTTTACACAATGGATGATTGACCTATGGAACTGTCTGCCACAGGATCTTATTAAAGTTAAGAGCAGGTTTCAGAAAAAAATGTTGATATATGAATAATAAGAGTATCCACATTTAAACTGAACAGAACAAAATTTATGAATGATATAAACCCTTCCACTGGAGACCATAAAGCACTCTCTACCTGTGAGTGAAGCAAAAAGCTTTCTTCATAAGCAAGTTATTCCACGATTGCCCACTAAGGGGTTTCCTATATACACATTTGGTAGAGACAGGATATTGCACTAGACAAAGCCCTGCTATAGCAGTTCCTCTGCCCCTTGAGCTAGAGGAGTATCAGACATTCAGCTTGTCTCTCCAGAATCAGTCCTGTGCTTACAAACCAGCAGCCACTTACACAAATCTTGTTCTCAGCAGCAAACTTTCCATCACAGCCAGATACCATCTTTTTTCTTTGCTCTCTCTGGCTCTCTGCAAACATTTGGAGGCTGCTGCTTTCCAATGCATGTATTTTCATCCTTAGTAAAAATTAAAGCTGCCATTTCACTCTGTGGGCAGATGTGTTTCATAATATATGGGCAGGACATATTTTATTAATTCTTGTTTTTGGAAGATCTCCATTTGTATTAGGTTTATCCTGCCATGAAGCTGCCTGGCTCAAGGAGGGAGGTAGTCCAACAAGATGGTGCTACAGACCATCATGGGGAGATGAGAAAAGCTGAGGACACTGCTTAGGATGCAGTATGTCAAAAGGGTCATTGGATTGGACAATCCCTTGTCTTAACCAACACCTGCAAAGCATCTCTAAGGTTCCCTCTTTTGGTTAAAGAGCCACTTCTACTAGGCCACCAATTTATGCTGCTCTCTTGATGTTAACGGAAAACAGGTTTCAGCATATTTAATATTTTATTTCTGTAAACCTTCTGGCAGCATCATTTGCTTATGTGCTCAGGCTGCTGAGGGGGAAAAAATGAAGCACAGAGATTTCAGTGCTGAGTTATTTGTTGTGTGTGTCAGGCAGACGTATGATACACATGTATTTCCAGAAGCCCTAGGAGGTTGCTTTCCCTCGAAATAAACTCAGGATAGTTCATCAGTCAGCAGCACTCACTGTATGTGCTTGAAGGGAAGTTTCTCGGCTGCTGACAGGGCTAAAGGGTAGCACTCGGACATAGGTAGAGGCTCCATCGCAAGCTTCGCCTGTCCTCAGACTTGCCATTGCACCTCCGCGCTTCTACCTGTCCAGTGCTGGGCTCTACTTACGCAGATCTCACAGCTGGGGGTGATGAGAGTACCTCCCCCTGGTTCAACCCACTCTAACCTCTGCACCAAACCCACTTTTACTGGTAACCTGAATTAGGCTCAGATCATGTCTCCCAGATGTACCCACAGAGGAATCCTCCTGGTTTCAGTTACACCCCTTCTACATGGAAGAAGGTTCCGGTTCCCCTATGGCACCATCCCTGTTTCTTGGGACCCTATGGAGGGCTTTCTGTGGGGAAGGCATCACTGTGGGGAAAGGAGATGGGGAATGGGAAGGCTGGGGCAGGGCTGGCATGTGGGACATAACATCTCACCAGTACCGCCTGCCCAAGACAGATTGCCTGGAAACGGTAATGGACTCCCCGGCTCTACTGCCTGTGTTGATGTGCCCATTGCCTTGGGTCAACCGCTCAGAGCCAGAGCCTGGTGGGCCAGTGTGGGGTAGGGAGGCAGGCACAACAGGCTTCCCCTCACTCTCCCATGAAAAGGCTATGCACATCAGATGGCCCTGCTCTCCACTGGGTCTCCTGCCCCTTACGTATCTACATTGCTGTACAGGGCAGGATTCTCCTCTCACACTAGCGAGAGTTGAGAACCAGGCTGTTGGTCTCGAGCGACACGATCCCAGGCTGGTTGTCCAACGCAGCAGAGCACCCTGCCCTTTTCAGATGCCCCCTTAGATACACGTGGCATCTTGGAATGAATTGGAGTCATTCTCTGAAAGGGTGCAACATGTACCATCCCCATGGTGCCAGTCTACACAGAAGGGAGAGGAACCAGAGTGACTCCGCTATGATCCCTAGCCATTCTCCCTTTGGGGTGTCTACAGCAACAGTTCCCAACCTGGGGTTAATGACCCCCTGGGGGGGCCCCAAAGAGTACAGGGGCTCTGTGAGGCTTCTGTAACGTTGAGGTCATACTGGCCAGGCGCAGCAGCCCCAACCTCCACACCAGCTAGAGCAGAGGAGCCGCCCCCCCTCAGCCCCTGTGCCTGCCGCCTCCATTACGCTCAGTCCACAAGGCACAGGAAGAGGCAGGGCCACCCGGGGCATGTGGGGTGGCTGCACCAGGGAAGGCTTCGCTTCTTACTCAGGTAAGAGTCCTTTATTATGATCCCTGTTTCTGTGATTCAGTGTTACCACCATTGTGTGTGTTCATCGAGGTAATACGTGTTTAGAGGGGGTGGGGCGGGGGGGCACGTGTTTTACCTAGTGTTAACTAGTGGGACCTTCACTCCAAGTGGATGGGAACCCCTGCTCTACAGGTACGGTCTGGGCACTCTTTCCCCATCACCTTGAGCTCTGGGGGTGACATGCCCCTCTCTGCAGCTGCTCGGCACCTAGGCTACGCAGCACTTGTCGTCTGCTTTGGGAGGCTGAAGTGGAACATACATGGCGTCTGGGGCTTGTATTGGCTTTCTGAATAGAGACATTCTCCCCAGGAGTGTAACGTACTACGGGTGAAATCCCAGCCCCATTGAGTTCCCTGGCAAAACATCCACTGAGTTCAATGGAGCCAGGATTTCACTCTGCGATACTAGCTGCGCCCTCCCCAGATGCTGAAGGTGACAGATAACCCACCTGTGTTCGCTCTCCTCTAGTATATCCCCCCTCAGAGCAGGCAGAATGTAGCCCTAAATGAACAACAATTGCCCAGCCCAGACTGCGCAGTCTGTGTTCCCCACTATATCCACGACGTCTGTTTCATTTGTAGATTTTTCTAAAGGTAAAAGCTCAGGGCTCTGGTTCAGGCTCAAGTGTCAGTTAATAATGGACTGGCCACTTGGAAACAACTTTAAAATGAGACCATCCATTAATGCTGCCCTCCAGAGATGAGCACGTATTTTAGCGTTGGGGTCAGGCTTCCCTGGGAGTTGCAGGCTAGATAGGAGCATACATAATAAAACAGGTTTATTTTTGGAGCAGCGTTTCCTGGGCTGAGATCTAAAACCCTTTGAACATTTCTCAGTTCTCGCATGCGCAGGGACTGAACAGACAGGGCTTTGGCGGGGCTCTTGACATATGGCTTTCAGCCTTTTCATGAGGTCAGACTGGACAGCGTGTGCAGCAACCCATGTGCACGCAGCACCTCTAGAAGGTATTTTACAGCAAATGAGAGAAAGAATTATACCTCTGTGAAGAAGACGATAACCTTTATGTACCCCTGTGCCCTCTGCTAGGTCTTGGATCACAGAAACGGGCAGTCAAAGCATATGAGATTAAGGAATATTGAGGGATGCATCAAATGACAAATCCCTGTGTAGTCCATACCAGGATACCCTCCGTGCTGATACTAGGCAGCTCTGGCTCTGTCTGGAAGTCAGTTTGGGAGCAATAAAAACTGTGGGGTCTGTCTGTGTCCAGAAGTCTCAGTAAAGAATCGCCTCTATAGTCTTTACAGCCGCACTCTGTCTCTTCTCTACCAGGGACCCAACACACTGGAAGACAAATTCCAAAAGTCTAAATGAGAGTGACAACCACACACGGGTAATGTGGGCCCAGGCTTTAAAATTCGAATTGAGTTTCAGGCTCAATACCAGGGATGTAAAGTAAAGACTATGGGACTAATTAGGAACCTGAGTCCAAGGAGGGCTACATGCACTCTGCAAAGCGAGAGCCAGCGGGAGGAGAGCCATCCCTCTACAGTGGGCTATAGATGTACGTGAGATCCATGCATGCAGCATCCTACAAGCATTTTATAAAGTCTAAACACATTCTTATCAACTGAACATCTAATATCAATGTTGCTAATGCTACCACTCAGGTGAGCAAGCCTGGTTTCCAGCCATGCACATGTAAGTGTTCAGTAAGGCCCAGGGCCTTGGCACGGGCTGGCATCTGGTCTACCAGCATCACAAAAAGTTCAGGGGGAAGTGGATTTTATACAGAGGCTGCAATGGTGATATTCAGATCTAGGGTAGTGAGTGAGTCAGGAGAGCAGCAACAGAATCAGGGTTCTAATCCAGGCCCATATTTACAATGAGGACCCAAAAGTACAAGCCTTTTGCACATGCGTCACCTCTGGCTGGCAGTAATATTGGTGCTCATGGCTTCTTTGTGGACCTCAAGGAACGACAGGGCAATGTAACTGCAAACTCTGTGCTTTCCAATAGCAATGAGGCTTAGCACGTGCATAGTGCTTTACGGGTACTAAGTGGTACACACACACAACTCATCTAATCTGTACGTCACGTAACAAACACTAACAAATCAGGCACTGCTCATGGTCGAGCATTTGGGATTTACAGAATTCAATCCAAAAGTCTAGACAGTTTGTGAAATATACAAATAACTACTTCGCCTCTAGCATGGAGAGGATTCCAGGGGGAGGTGTTGTGGCCCACTTGGTGATCATATTCTTATATACGTATTATGAGGGCTACTCAGGACTGTTCTTCCTGAATTTAGACTGAAAAGGTGGAAAAGAAACAGCCACATCCAATGTAACATGAGCCTATTTTATGATGTTAGATGACCCAGATCCAGAATGAAAAAGGGGGCGGGGGAAGAAGAAAGCAATAAAGAAAGGCATCTTTGAGTGAGAGAATGAATTGTAATGGTTGCTACTAGAAATCACAATAATTTGATATGCAATGGAGTCCCCAACCTCAGCTCTGTTTTTAAAAAGAATTTAGACAGACAGGACACAGAGGACTAGATATTCAAAGGGTGTCTGTTACACTAACCTGGTGTTGGTACTACAGAAATCATAATAAAGCATTGAATTTTGGTGTTAAGAGCACAAAACTGCGCATGCAAAAATGGAGAATTATTTTCAGACATGTAAGTGAAGGGCTTAATGTGAGCCTAGTTCAATGGAAGACATGAAGATGTGTAAGCATCGTGCGAGTGAATATGAACCCTAGTTCTTGCATGCACCTATGTCTCCAAGTCATACACTTTTGGAAAACCTAATACACAGAACCAGTTTCCATCTCTCCCTAAACCTATAAGCATTGTAGTAATTCAATACTTAGTAATACTACTAGCTTTTTTCATGAGTAGATCTTAAAGCTTTTCAAAGGAGATCACCATCTCAATTATAAAGATGGGGAAATGATAGCACAGAAACTTGCAACTTGCCCAAGATCACCCAGCA
Source organism: Mesoclemmys tuberculata (assembly GCA_007922155.1). Lineage (NCBI taxonomy): Eukaryota > Metazoa > Chordata > Testudines > Chelidae > Mesoclemmys > Mesoclemmys tuberculata. The sequence goes on from ML675625.1 coordinate 4,852,459, forward strand.
GAGATGCAGCAGAAACAGGAATAGAATATAGACCTCTCAGATCCTGGTCCAGTGCTCTATCCACTAGCGCACAATACACACTCAGAGCCGATCAACTTTAAAATGACAGTTGCTGGCATTAAAAAAAAAAAGCCTAGAAATGAAAGATTGAGGGGGCGGCAGGTTATTGTTTGCTAGTTTGTTTATGTTGTGCATTTCACAGTACTTGGCCAAAGGGAGGAGACAGCGGAGGTGGGGTGCTATTGTCTTTTGATCTCCTCTCCCACTTATCAGCAGTGGGTGGTGCCCAGTGTAATGATCATTACAGACTGAATGCATAAAGCACCCATGCACTATCACACCCACACACATTCCTTCAAGCAGACGGGAGGTGCTACGCCTGCAACACAAAAGTAAACAAAGTAGATCAACACATTATTTAAAACTTCATATTGTTAAATCGATGTCTATTGTGCAGATAAGCCCAAGACATACGATAAAGAAGGTTTGAAATGACAGGCCAAAAATAACCCCAAAACCCCAAACAAACCCACAAGCCTCCACATCATCCTGTCACTTCCCTAGAAAGAAAGAAAGATCTGCGGGTTTATAAAAAATGAAGGGTAATCATGTCTCAAGAAGGGGAGAGAAGGTCCTATTAAATCAATTTGGCCATTCTCTTCCAGGATGGCTGACATTCTGGCCCCACTGAAGTCAATAGGAGTTTTGCCTTTACCTTCAGTTGGGCTAGGATTTCTCCCTATGCTTCTAAATGGCACTGTAATAGGCCAGGCAGCATGTCCTGGTGTAGGCCTAGTCAAAATATTGTAAGAATTTTCCAGGAAAAAAACCCACATTTTTCAAAATCTCAAACCTTTCATGGAAACTATATTTTTCAAACAAGTTTTTTTAAAAAAAATGATTCATGTGGGAAATCTCCCACATCTTTCTCTTCTTTTCTCCCTCCTCTTCTACTGAGGAAGAAAGAGAAAGGGAAAAAAAACTGTTTTATTTTAAGTTGAATCAAAATATTTTTGTTCCTTTTGATTAAAAACAGAAAAATTTCAAACAGTACGCCTTTTTTTTTCAATTTTTCATTGAGGAAAAAAGTCTTTAGACAAAAAAATTGTGCTGCTCTCATGGTTAATAGGGGAGTGGGACTCAGGTGACCTGAGCTCTATTATAGGCTATGGCACAAACTTACTGTCCCTCTGGGTAAACAACTTAAGCTGTGTCTGTTTCCATCTGGAAGAGAGAGGGTAATAGTATCTGCCTTTGTATAGTACTTTGAGGTTCTTAGATGAAAGGTAAATGCTATTCCCAGTTAAAAATAGAAAAGTGAGTGGATTTGAAGGCTTTTTTTTAAACCAGTAAAGATAAAATAGTAAAATGTAAAATATGAAAAATCAAAGTTTTTTTTTCTTTTTAAGAAAAAAATGTTGGACTATGGAAAAAAAAGTTAAAGCCATCCAAACAACCTTACCCTAGCCTGACAACAAAAGGTCATTCATGAAATGCCGCCTGTTAGAAATAACCAAACAGATTGTCCCAGGGGTGGATTGGGGAGACAGAACCCTTTATTGCCTGCTCGTTCCACCTTGACGCCACGAGTGAGCGACGAAGGGGTACTTTACAATCCCTTTATCCATAACAGTGTGTAAATGTATACATTTCCAGCAACTCCCCATGGACCCTTATTTGCTTACATTGACATCTATAAAATGAATATTAGTAACTACATAATTAATACAATTATACCCACCCCTATTTGTTGTTTACTTCAATTCCGGTCAGCTAATCAATACAGAAGCAGAGTGCATAGCAAGCCGGAGTGAGCATGTCTGCCAACTGCTAAATGCAACTTCATTTCTTTGGATCCTGACATTATAAAGCTTCTGCCAAGTTGACCCATTCCACACAAAGTGATCCTGACACATTTACTGTCAATTAAATCCTCAGATGTAAAGAAGCTCAAGGGGACTAAGGTGACAGGAATCTGTGGAATTCCTGAGGAATTGTTAGAACTGCTGTACCAGCTATAATTTTCTGGTGCTGAAGATCATCTAAAGAACAGAGGCAGTCCCATCCAACTGACAGAAAGGCATCATTTTGCCATTTTAGAAATGTAAAGGCAGCAAGCCGGACTGACTATCATGCCATTACTCCACCCATCCTGAGAGAAGATTTTCCTCCTGTCTTGCTGGCCTGAGTAGCTAATTTCTTAAGGAACAAGAGAAGACCACAAACTGGCTTCAGTCCTGGCCATTCTATGATGGTGCATTCTTCACAGTGCACCAGCTTATGAATGAGGCATAACAATTCAAGCACCCTGAGCACCCTGCTTTTGTGGCTATCAAGGCTGTGTTTGACTCTGACAAGAAATTGCTTTGACTTATCTCAAAACTCACAGACTTCCCTGACAAGGTGTGTAGAATGTTAGTCTCTTATATGATGACTCCTCAAACTGCATTCATCTTCCAAACTGCACTAAGCATTCAACAATGATGCATTGCAATGTTGTCCTAGATGATATACTTGACCAAGAACCTCAATGACGTTGATTTTGTAGATAACATAGCAGTAGTTGTCAAAGGGATGAGCTGGTAACAGTACTTAAAGCCCTGGAAAACTTAGTGGCAAAAGATGGCCTGAAAATTAATTGGCGGTAAAACCAAAATTCTATCATTCGGCAATTTTGAACACATTGAGGGCTCTAGAATCTTAGTGGGCAACCATCCAGTTGAGATTGTGAGTTAACTCTGTTGTTAACTAGGCAGCATCAGGAAAGAACTTGAGGCACACACTGCAAACCATTGGCTAGTGGTGGGATGCCTCATCAAAAATATCTTTTGTAAACCAAACACTGTGATAAGCAAAGACAAAGCTGAAGACGTATAAAACTCTGGTGATCGGCATTCTAATCTTGATGACTGAAACATGGTCCCTCCCTGTCAAAAGTGAAAAGAAGCTGGACACCATTCAGATAAGCTTCTCAGAATGATCAAGAACATCGAATGGTACAAATTCAAGTCGAACGAAAAGATCCATTTTCTAACTAAACAGGTGCTGCTCCCTCAAATGGTCACCCAACGCTGTAAGGGGTTGATTGTTTGCTCTGAATGCTTGTCCTCTTCACTATGAGCATCATCTTCAACTGTGACCCAGCAAATACAGGATGGAAGAGACCCTCCTGGAAGGCCTAAAACATGAAGGCTGGATGGCATCAGACACCTGTCCCTCACTGGCATCCTACCCCATAATGTGCCAGACAGGGCGCAGGAGAGAACATCATGGAAGCACATAGCATATTTGGTGGCTGCAACACTGTTCAAGAGACAGAATGAGAATTAACCAAATACAAAACCACCAGCACCCTGAGAACAATCAGAGATTGAGACAATCCTAACTTTCCATCATACAGTTCTTCTCATCAGCTACCACTAACCTTGTATTCTACAGTAATTGCACAGAATCCAGACTTCTTTAAGATGTTCTTTAACCATTCCTGGTCTGTCAAATAATATGCTGGGAGCAGTCCTTTCCCACTGTTCACAAAGAGCAAGACAGTCCTAACAAGGCTTATACACCACTTTAATGCCAGTTAAACCCTCAAACTAGGGCTTATCTGGAGTTTAAGAGGTATATAGACCTTCTGCATAGGGGTGAATTTCAAACAACAAATTCCACTGCCACCATTTATACAACTGTCATTAGGCAAAGAGCTACAGTGTTTACATTTACAAATCTCCTAGGTTAAGTTCATGAAATTAAGGCACCTGCCTGAAAAGAGCAAACATTAGTGTGATGATGAAACATCATGCTAAGGGTCAGAGAGGCATGTAAGTATGTATGCCTGAACTCAGTGCTCAGTGGTTCCCCTCTCCCCCCACCTTTTTTTTTTTTGTGGTCTTCTTCACGTTCTTTTGAAGTAAAATACTTTTAGGGTTATTTATCATATGAAAAAGCCCAAACTACAAATTTCATATGTAAACAACCCCCACTTACAGATAATGAATTGTGTAGTAAAATAACCTTCCTGCTCTCACCAACCCACAGACAATATTGACGCCAATGCCCCCTTCCTGTATAAACGTCTCTCTATGCTTTAAGAAGCAGTGTATCTAATGGTCAGAGCAATGGTTACTTGGAGTCTGATCCTTGCTCTAACAGCTTGCTATGCAACCCTGGGTAAGTCACTTGCCCTTTCTGTGACTCAGTGTATTCTCCTTTAAAATAATTCTGATAACTGTACCTTTTTCTCAGGGATGTTGTGGGGTGTAAATAATTAATGTTTGTAAAGTGGTCCAAATTCTTTGCACAAAAGGCCCAGATAAGTTAAAGAACTGGAGATATTTATAGAGAGACTGATGTGAAATTTCCCCAAATTCAAAAGTGTGTCAAACAGGGTTTGGAACAATAAGGATCCACTTCACATTTTTAATGTATACTATTTGTATCAACTTGCTCCCCTACCAATTGCTGTCAGATTCGAATGATTCTGCTGTGAGCCTAAAAGTCAATGGGAGTTTTGTCATGGACTTCAAAGGAAGTAAGATCAGGTCATTACATTGCCAAAAACTGTTACTAATTGAAGGAGATTCTTGAGACAGCTCCCTTTGCTTAAAGAACAACAACATGAGAACTTGTCAGAAATTTTTCATCCAACCATCTTTTCTATAAAAAAAATATTTAAACCAAAATAAATTTTCTCATAAAAATGTTCCATTTGGCTTGGAATTTTCTGGTGTTTCAACATAAAACAAATTAAACTTGTTATGCTTTTGGGCAAAAAATGTTCCATTTTCAATTTGGATTTTGGTAAAAATCAGGTTTTGGGTTGTTTACTTCTTAAAAAAAATTAACCTTTTTATTAGAATATATATCCAAAAACATTTTTTTTTAAAACAAAAAAGGTTTTCGTTTTCACATTTATTTAAAAAAATTTTCCTTCAATTTAGCAGAAAAATAATTGGCTGTTTTTGACCAATTCTAAGAGACTATGCATGGTAATAAATGAAATAAAGAGTAACAATCTGGGGAAGTTTGGGGTTCCCTAAAATGGTTCCAGGAAACTAACCATGTTAATCTTTTTTCCTCCCTACAACCAGTTGGGTGAGCTCCTCAGCTGCAGTGTCATGGCACAGCACCATCAAAATCTGGAGCTATGTCCATTTAAATCAGCTGAAGGTTTGGCTCATTTTTTCCAAAAGGGAAATGATTTCCCTCCATATATCCTTCCCTGCTTTGTTACACTGGACATCATGTGAACATACATCAATATTCTGACCTTGCTTTGGTGTTAATCAGGAGTAACTCAGCTGAAGTCAATGGAGTTACAAGCTGTAGAACTGGAGTAACTAAAAAAAGAATCAGGCCCAAAGGCATTACAAGGAGCTGTATATGCCAATTTGCAGTGGACACTCAATTGTCTTGCTTTCATGTTTTGCAGTATTTATAGAAAATTAAACAATGTGAGGCTGTATCAATAAAATGATATTATCACCCTATAAGCAATAGTGCCTTGGTGCTCTCAGTTGCTTTTGGGAAGGATTTTCAGCTAATCCACTGATTTGGGGAGGAGAGATGGACCTTCACAACTGAATCACTATTGTCTGATAGCAGTGATTGCATTTATTAGCATCTAGTCAGATTCATGCTCAATTTGGCATTATTTAAATGACTGGATCAGAAAATAAAATGCTTAAATTGAAATATAAATGTTCATGTACTCAGATGCTAATATACTTCATGGATTTGACTTCAGTAAACAAAACTCCATTCTGACAAGCAGATATTTATTACTTCAATTCTAGCTTCAGTATTTGCCTTGTTTATTTTCAGGTCCTTTTGTTTTAATTACAAGATTCAGACCAGCAATCCCAGAAGACAAAAGTTTGCCTTTTATGCACCACGTTCAGTTTTCCTCACTTCTATCTACCTACCTAAGTATCTGATTACCTTGTTAATTCTGTGCTTGTGAAAGATGCAAGACTTGACTTCACTTTCAGAGTCTGAGAGCAATAATCACTTCATTCAGGCATTCTTTTTAAACCTATCCAGAATGAACAATTGTTCTTGCAATAGCTGCCCTCCTCTATGAAATAGAGACCCCTGAAGATACAGTGCTAGATAAATCAAGCTTGAGAGCCATATCCTCTACATGCAGAAAGGCATAAATTGTATTACTTCACTATCTCATTCCTATCTTTTGTATTATCCCAGGGTACAGCGAAAAAGGTGGGAAGACATAGCAGAAACCATGTCCAGTTTTGGGAGATGCCATCATCAACATCTCACATCCCCAGGTCTTGTCTGTGACTAGTCAGGGAATTGGTCTATGTAAATTTATCAATTCAATTTTATAAACCATTTTGAGATACAACCTTCCGTGTGGATTAAGTCTTCTGTTTTATGACAAAAAACAAATTACTTGAGATACTGAACCAGGCCCATCAAGGGCCATTGGCAGTTGAATAGACCTTCCCTGGAAGGACAATGGGGGCTATCAGACAAATACTGTTGACTTACTAATGACTCTTATCTTCTGTAAAGACCTTCTGTGCCCACAGGAGTGTTGAGGAACTGAGGGAAGGGATTGCATGTTGGTGGTGCTTTAATGTAAAACTAACTCTTGTGCTTTTTCTATGAGTAAAGTGTGTGTTTAAGAAGTTCCTTTGCAAAACCCGTGTGTTCCTGACTTTAACTGTGATGTGGTCCCCAAAGATGCTCTGCATTGCCTATGTGGATGGAGCTCCTGGGAGAATGTTTTGTGCAACTGAGGGGGTTCAGAGGGGCTCACACAGCCAGACTCTGGGGTCTCTACTGTCAAGAGGATTGTCAGACATGGGATCTGAACCAGGAAGTGCACCTGAGTGACATCGAGCTTGGAACAGTGATCAGTCACAGCTCAGACTCAGGGAGTTTAGCAGCATATGGAATCCAAAGGTTAGGTCCAATAAAGCAGTTTGGTGGCCATCCACAAAAGGAAACTCAGCCAGTGCTGTACCATATGGTTTGTGAGCTGTTATTCACTATCTTACAAAGAGGTTGCAGGGCAATTTATTGCCAGAGGTGAAGAGGTCCATCACCAGCCCACCAAACTGACTTACAATAAGTAAGATATTTCTAGATACAACAGTGATTCTGTTAATCTGACTTTTACCATGTAAATTTTGATGTGCCTCTCCCCCTTGGTGGGCAAAGCACACAGAGACAGGAAACTTTACTCAGCCTGGGAACATTTCTATCTGGGGTAAAAGGTGATAATGTTCTTCTCAGTTTTTTTATGAAAACCTAAGGCACATTCAATGTTGCAATCAGAAGATGTCTGTTATCCATGGAAGAAGCAATGCTCTGAGACCTCAGTGAATCACTTTGTTTCAGCTGGTGGATGCCATACTCTCTTTCTGATACTCATTCCTTGAATTAAACAAGGAGGATCACTTCAAAATATGTGATTCTGTGCATTAACCATTTGTGGGAGTGGAGACTATAGAACAGGAACTAGATATCTGCTAATGGATGAGATAGGGCAAGATGCACAATAAAAGCTAGTGTTAGTGGACAGGTATATGAATTCTAGATTACTGAAGCATGTCATTATACGAAATCAGAATTCCCAATAAGAATTAGATTTTTTTAAATTTTATTTCTGTGAAAATAAACCACTTGTTTTCCATTATGGCCATTTTTATCTTCTGTTACCATTCTTCAGAGATGGGACCTTGTACCTGGTAGTATTAATCTTCTATGAATGGCTTCTCTGGCACCATTATCTACCCTGAATCCAAGACACTCCAGAACTGTATCATTCTTGTTTGTTTCAGCTTTCTCACTGTACAAAACCTGATAAAATTGTCCAGAAAGAGAGAAGTAAATTTCCTTTTCTCCTAAAGCCAATTCTTGCCACCGTGATCCTAGAGACATAACCTGGGACAACATGTAAGATCAAACGGTAATAACTGAAGTTTGCGCTGCCATCCATCTAAAACATAACGATTGTCTAAGGATTGAGATATGAAAATACTTTGAAGACAAGCCTTCATTAGGAACTAACAGATGTTTCAGAGAGGGCTCTGCTCTGCTTTCCCCAATTAGATAATGCTAGAATTAGGATGGAGAAGCAGGTTGCAATGCTATGAGCTAAAGCAGATTGATGATATGGTGTTTCCAGGGGTTGCTGAAATTGGGAATACCACAAAGGTGTTCCTGAAATTCTTGCGGAGCTCCATTTGCAACCCATTCTGGGCAATGTCCAATGGCCTAATTGGATCAAAGCCATATGTAGTCCTTTTGCTCCCAAACGGAGAGAGCCTGGCACCAACTGGAGGTCTGACTTCAGATAAGGCTAATTGGGAGAGTTGCAGATAATTCAGAGACAATTCAAGACAGCTACTGGTCCTGATGTTTTATAGCTACCACTAGTCTCCTATTTTATTTCACAGATAGCTTCAAGTTGTCATATGTCCTGTATTACTTTCTACAGAGCCTGGCAGGACCCATGGCTGTTAGTCGACTCTTCTGATGAGTCTGAAGAGTCAGTTTCCCACTGTATCACTAAGATAGCTTTGAAGTGATTGGTCATGTTGCATGCACCTGCATGAAACGGAGTTGAATCCCGCTTTCCTTCCTCCCTCCCCCATCTTTTTCCTTTCCAGTAAGAAATCCTTAGGTCATGCAATTTATAGGCAATACTGTCCACCCATGTTAGCATCACACATCAAAGCATGCGGAGGCATTTAGGGGGGGCAGACGACAGCTTATATTTATTTATTTAGTTTTGTTGGCTTGGAGCAATTACCTAGACCTCAGGGAATGGTGACCTCCCTTGGCAACTGGGGACGACAAACTGATACTTTCCCAATCTTTTAGGATGGCATGAAATCCCTTTTCCCCTGTGACACCTCCCCAAGATGCATGAGGAGCAATATATATATCAATTGTGGTATGGTAATCCCCCCTGAGTCTTGCCTATTGGCAGCAGTCTCCTCCGTCACTGGGGCCTTAGGTAACTCTGTCCCCAATCTGGACAATTCCTTTGTCCCTTCCCCTCGGCACCTCTCCCACGGAGGGTTTGTTGCAACCTTACTTCAGGCCTGGGGAGTGTCCCTCACCCCACCGGGGCAGGCAGGTAGTCTCAGCCCCTGTATGTGCCCTAAGGTGGTACCTGGCTGTGGCTCCTTCCTGCCAGCTGGGGCCAGAGGTGTTCTCTGCTCCTCTGGCTGCAGGGAAGCACCATCTCCAAGTCTGGGGGTGGTTTGTCCTCCAGCTGTCACAAACCTTTTGACAGCTTCCCCCTAGTTTGTTCCCCTCGCCTCCTCTTGGGAAGGCAGGGTTTGAGTACACCTGGAGAAGCCCTTCTTTGGGTCCAGGTGTCTCTAATTGGCCTGCAGTAACCCTTCCCCTGCCTGCAGGGAAAAGGGCCTTTCACATTCTAGTGCCCACATAGCGGCCCCGGTATACCCTTTTGTAGCCATCCGGCCTGACTTTACCACACAGTATATATAGCTTTTCAAGGAGCTGCAGATCTAAGTGTAGTTTACAATACTTAAACTGTCAGGCAAGTGTGTGTTATCCTCTATGCGGCTTTTGTGTGAGTGTTTGAGTATATTTTCCCTATTTGATGTTCTAACTCTGATCTGGACTGCTGGCTTTCCTCCCTGCAGGAGGGAGAATGTGTGCCTAGAGGAAACAAAACTACTGATTTTATGATTCAATTACCCATTCTTGGGGGTTTGTCCCTATACTCCTGCATTGGGGCGGAGGGGGAAGAGTGAATTTGGATTCAGAGATCACTAGCGAGTGGAAATATTTTCAGAGAAAACTCCTTTGTCTCCCTTTCCTTAGGTGGGCCCTTTCCTGGTCTCTCAAAGGCATTGGCCTGGTGCTCACGAACAGGCTCCCCCGAATCTCTACCGCCTGGTACCCGGAGCCACAGGGGCAAGGTGGGTTTATGCTTCCCCTTCAGGCCTCAACCTGGGATATCAATATGCACCCGAGAGTGGGAGCTGTGCCACAGGAGGCAGCAGGGATATACAGCTGGTCTAGCAGGCCCCTCCTCACATTCTCTGGCACAAGCAGCACCCTATGCCGTATCTGGTGCCCTCCATCTGTGACCCATGGGAAGCTGAGGAAAGGGAGGAGGCAGCTGAGCCCCTCAGTCTGAGGTATGGCCACTGGCAGAGGCTATACGGACTCAGGTTCCATCTTCCCTTTGGCTCACTGCCTTTCTGGCTTCATTCCCCTCACAGAGGTGGGGAGCTGCTCGCCTGGTGTTAGTTTGGGGAGGCTGAGGCTACACCACGCAGACTGGAGGGGGCTCATTGCACTCTGCTCACTGAGCCAGCCAAGCAAACCCGGAGACACACAAGGTGGGGGAGCAGGAGACAGACTCTTCCTCTGGCTCCAACTTCCCTCAACTTAGCTTGCCATGAGGATGGCAGGACACCAGCCATTGCAAATGCTTCAGAAGGGGGAAGTGGAGCTGGGGGAAAAGCTCCCCAAAAATCAGATACAGCCCCAAGATATGGCTGGGAATCAGACAGCCTCAGTAGTGAACTGAAAAGCTCCTCTCTGAAAAACTCCACAGCAGGGTTGGCCGAGAGAGCCAACTGCCACTAGGGAGGTAGGAAAAAACTGGAAGGACCTGCCGGTGACGTGGCATTCCCCTGCTGCCAGTTCTGTCCTGCAGCTGCAATCAGACTAAAGTAGCTTTTATAACAGATCTGTGGCCATTAGCATGAAGAATTGTAGTATTTCCCTGACAGACAGGGATGGCAGATTGAATGTGACTAACACAACTTCAGGCAAAAATGAACCTCGACGTTGAGGTAGAAAAGTCCTCAGTCAAACACAAATCTCTCTCACAACAAGGGCAGTGAGTGACAAACCAAATGACTGCTTCTTTACCATTGTACATGCGCGCCCTCATCACAAGTTTGCATGGTGTGAGTATCGTCCTGTAAAGCAACATGATTAGCACATATAGCCACAGGCATAAAATGCTACAATGAACTAGGGTCTTAGGGCAAGTGCAAAGAACAATTCATTCCCCTAACAAAAATGACAAACAGTAAATTCCCTCTCCTTATTAAGAGAGCTTCTTGGTCTGGCTGCAGTAAAACTAACAATTTTAATAGCCTGAGCATGAAAATTATCTTTGTGGAATTAAAAATGTCCTAGGACTTTTTTTTTAAATTTTTCCCTGTGTATTTCTTATGGGGTTTTGTTTTCAAGCACTGCATAGAATACCAAGATACCAGCCATTTACAAGAAAGCAGATAAAAGCCAAGTGATAGCATCCAGACATTCTAAGCGACTGATTCAATGAGAGAAGGGGCTGGGAACACAATTCATGCCTTACAAACATTAAGGCCAGCCGCTATGCCATGGGAAAGAGAAGAGGATTCATTAGAGGGCTAAATTCCCCTTAGACTGCTCCTCCTAAAAAAATTTACAGCCCCAAGATGCAAGTGAGGGTGGAAGAGATAAGGTAGGAAAGTCACATTCACCCCCACAGAGTTTTCTAGTTTATAATGCATCAGCTCTACTGTATATAAATGGCTATATTCCTAGAGGAGAGATCCTGAGAGTTCCATCTGCAACGCTTATGAACATTCAGCAGCCTCCTAAGAGGCGATAGTAAGAGTATTTCTTTAATACATTTTAAAAGGACTCAGTCAAGGCTAAATGACAGATATTACAGATGAAAACACTGGTAGGTCATCCAGTCATCTCCCTGTCAAAGTAGCTTTCATTCACATCATTTTTAAACACTGTGGGGTAATGTCTGATCTCAGTTCCTATGGTGTAAACCTGGAGCAACCCCATTAGCTTCAATGGAGGCACTTTGGATCTACATGGGGATAAAGTGAGACAAGAGTTTCGCTAGGGCAAAGGCAAGTGGATTTTACAGCGTCAAGGGATAAGATTTAAAATCTCCTCTCTCAGGGCAAGACTTGCAGAAGGGTGAGCGTATTACATAATTCCCAACACACACTGCCTTGGTGGAGGGAGAGGTTTATGAGCCCTCTGAAAAAGTGATTGCTCAGCAATTAAACAGTCATGGCTGCCCAGGGTCAGCTGACTCAGGCTTGTGGGGCTAAAAAAATCACTGTATAGACTTATGGGCTTGGGCCCCCACCATGGGGGATGGTCCCAGAGGCCCGACTTCAGCCTAGGCCCAAACAACTGCACAGCAATTTTTAGCCCCACGAGCCGGACTCAGGGCAGCCGCAGGTCTTTTCTCTCAGTGTAGAAGTACGCTAAGGGGACAGAAGCATGAATTAGATCTCTTGCCACCTGCAGGGTCTGAAAGGAAAGCAGGGTCTCGCCCTCCACCGTCCTGGACAGCCACACAAAGCAGCATCGCTCCCTCAGGAGGCGTGTAACGACAGCTTCGCTTGCTTGTGGCTGTGCAGCATCTTCTCTCCGAGGTAACCAAAGCCAGGAATGGGTGCTGTGTTAATTAGACTTCTCGGGACACTGCTGCCACCCACATGTTTGAGGAGGGCAAGTCAGACAGCACTTCCAAGCCCTACCTCCCCTGTCCCAAGCCCATGGAAGGGCTTCCCGCTCCAGAAGGACACATTACATAGCCTCCACCCTCCCACCATGTGCTACCCTCAAACCCTCCAGCCTGCCATGTCACGTAGTCACTGCAGTGGTGACACAGGAGCATGTCATGGGATATATTCACCACCTGGGCACTGCCTCCTTCTCGCTCTAGGGATTAGCTCCTTCTAGGCCTAACACCCCCTTCTGCCACTTGTTTGCACACCCTGCCACCTCTCTCTGCAAGTCAGGCTGCTCTCTTCATGGTTTAGCTCTCTATAGCCCTCTTCTTCCAACATATCAGAGTCTCTCCATCCAAAATGGCAGTCTTCCCTTCTCTGCACAGACCATGCCACGACTCCTGTGGCTGGTAGGGAAACCTAGGCCCACGCTTCATTCCAGATTGTAGTGCAGGAACCTTATGTCTGGCACCTGAAGTCTGCTTGCTCCCATATCTTGATGCTATTTCTATGGACTCCTTCCTACAGCTTCTACCCCTGAATTCACCAGCCCAAACAGCCTCCTTCCAGGGAACAACAGCAGGCTACTACGGCAGCCTTTTTCTGCTGTCAACTTCTTGGCTTTATACCAGTCCTGCCTGTTCCTTCTCAGCTGGGTTCCCTCATCTCTCAGCTGTTCAAACTCTGGCTCTCCCTCAAGTGCAGCCTATCAGGGTAATTAACCTAATTTAACCTGCTCAGCCTTGTGTGGGGTGGATACTCCATTACAGAGCACAGTCTTATTTCTTTTACGTCTCTCTTTGATGACCACTGTGGTATAAATTAAGAAGATTTCTAACAACCAACAGCCAAGGAAGAAGAGCATTTACAAAGCCATGTCTTTCCAAACTTACTCACTGAGAAACTCCCCAAAGAGCCCATTGTGGTCCAGTATATTGGGCTGTGAAGTGGGAGTCAGGGGAGCTGAGTTCTACCCCCAGTCTGTTACTGACCTGCTGTGCAATCCTAGACAAGTCATCTTGCCTTATTATGCCTCAGTTTCCCATTCCAGCCTTTGTCTGTCTTGTCTAATTTGTATGTTAGCCCAGGGGCAGAGGCAATTATTTACTAGGTGTTTCTAGAGTAGTTAATACAATGGAGCGCTAATCCTGGCTGCGGCTGCTACTGTAATACAAATAATGAATGATAACAAACAAGCTATCGAGCCCATAAAACTACAGGCATTCAAATGGGTTGTTACATGTGCTGTTACCAATTTGTCTATATTTTGCAATTGCACTCACTGTATGGATAATTGACATTCTGATCTATAAAGTTTTTTTCAAAGATAAGTTTGAATTTCTATTTATACAGCTGTACTTCAGAAGAAAATTAAATGCATCATAAAAAAGCTAAGATGCTTGAGTATGTCTCTAAGCCTCTTTGACTTTTGATTAATTTGGATTTGGGATGGAATACCAAGTTACCTTAGAGAATATACCTTAATAAAGCTCAACAGGAACTTACATATTAGTTGGCAGAAAAGCTGGATTTGTAAAGAGAATCCTGGATTTAAAATATAGAAAGATATCGGATTACATTCAAACTCTCTCAAAAGTTATTCTTCTATTAAAATGCCAGTTATTTCTTTTTTCTTGCAACTATAAATTAATTCTTAGCATTTTTCTATAGTGGGGGGAAAAATGAAGATCAAAAACATTTCACATGTACTAAGGCCTGCTCTGCCCACAGATTTTCTACCAGTATAACTAGTTTGGTTAGGGGGTGATTTTTTTTCTTGATATAGTTATATGAGTACAATGACTAGCATGGTTGCAATTATATCACTATCCAGATATAATTTAGTCCATACTAGGGAGGTTATAGTCCTTTAACTATGCTGGTATGATTAAAGCAGCACAATTTTCTAGTATAGACAATGCCTAAAAGTCAAATAATACTAAGTAAGAGTTCAGCCATATAGATATATCTATAAAAACAGCCATTCTTTGTAAAAGATCAAGGGGGGGCAAATATTGGAAATAATATTCTGGTAATATCCATTTAAATTTGTAGATGAATTTGCTTCAGCAATATCCCTATGTGTTCCCTTTCTGAACATTTCAGTGGTCAAAGTTATAGGCAAAAAGACTTGCAGGAAGCCAGTGGTGAAGTGACTTTCCATTTAAACTGAAATTCCTTGGTCACCCATCCAATCAAGGAATAGAAGAAATACCGTGTGACCAATCACAATGCAGCAACACAATCTGAATTTAGAAATATCTGCAATCAATCATTAAAAATATGAAAAAGGGGTTTGAATGACTTTGAATAGCTAAAACATTTGATGAAATCACCATTCAATAAAATATTCCACAGGCAGAATAGAGGAGGCTGAATGCATTGGAAAAATTGTTCATTGTGGATTATTTGGTTGGCTCAAGCAAAAGCAAGTAGCTGGTAAAGGGGCGATAGTCTAATGGTTAGAACGGGGACTAGGGCGTCAGTAGACTCAGGTTCTGTTCCCAACTGTATGATCAGCTCCCCAAGCGACCTTGGCCAAGTGACTTAATTGCTCGGTGTCTCATTTTCCTACATGTAAAGTCAGGATAATATTTATTTATCCCACAGGGATGTTTGTCCTGTCAAGCACCCTTAGTCATGTTGAGTAGTACCTTACTCCATGAGCCGTCCTATTGAAACCAATGGAACTACTCTATGAATAAGGCATGACTCACCATGAGTAACAGCGGCAGAATCTGGTCCCTTGTGTTCCGCACTTGAAGATGCTCGAAGTGCAAAATAAAAGGATAATGAAACAGCAGAATTCAAGAGGGGCCAAACACAAAGCCCATCTGTTGGGCAAACATCTCTGTGACAAGGCCAGCATTACCTTCTGCTGCAATCCCCAGCAGGTGGGAAAAGGGCATGATGCCATGCACAGTAACACCCTGGGCAGATCGCTACAATCCTGACCATGCAGCAGTCCAACAGCGCAGCTGCCACATGCTCCAAGTGAGGAAGCTACTGTAGAGATGCCACTTCCCCACTTCTGCAGCTTTCACTCCCTCCCACTTCTCACAGAGGTGGAGAGCAAAGGGCCCTTGATTAAATTTGAAGAGCCCCTGCTTTACAGACATCAGACAGTTACTATATAAATCCCCCACACATCTGGGGAGCTGGGACTACAATCTCTATGAGTCCCTCAAGTTTATATGTCCCAACACCAGCACCATCTGGTTCCTTTGTCCTGCTGCTAATAATTTTTCACACCCAAACCCCAGCTCCTTACAGACAAGCTGGAGGAAGTGAATTCTTCCAGTACCAGTCAACTTCCTTAGCATACCTATTGAACGGTCAGAATACAGTTACTCAGATTATGTAGTCTGAGAGATACAACATGCCTACAGGTTTGTCATCAATCTTCTCAGATACAGACCTTGCCAAGTCAATTTGCAGCCTGCCTCATCAGTGAAGTGCAGAGACCTCAGACCACCATCCAATCTGGTCAGACAGCAATTGTCAGTGATGTGCCATTGTCTGTCTTTGGCCACAGCCGAATGTGGGATCCTCTCGTTGCATCCAGGTGTCAAGGCTGGCTGCACATTGTCCCTGGCATATTCAAAATCTGTTCACAAGGGCCCATGAGTGGTGTGGAAAATCAAAGCTGGGTACGTGTGTGGTCGGGTCCAGTTATAAGAGACTGGTGTCTGACATTAGCTGCAGACCATTCTTCAATCCACACTGACATTGTCGAGAAATCTGGGCAAGGCAACTGGACCTACAGCAGGTGCCTCCATGGCAAACATGCTCCTGGGTGGTTGAAGAAGTCTGCGTATAGTAGTAGGCTCAGTTTTGCCTTCATCTTCTCAACCTTTCTGGCTGTAGCTTCCTCGCAATGGAATTGTGGAACAGTGATTTTGCTTAACACAGGAAGCCACAGTACTGGTGTAGATCGAATAATCCCATTTATGATGTACATGATTGAGTATAGATGCATCAACCAACTTGACGTGAGATGAGTGGAGCCAGACCAGGGCATAGTATCCCAATGCAGAGCAACAGAGGGCTAAACTGGATGGTCCGAGAGTTTGAGCATTTGCTTCCCAAGAGATGCTAACTAATTTGCTTAGAAGGTTGTTAAATGTCCTTGTCTTAGCCACAGTTTTCTCTGGTAGTTAATGGATATATGAAAGAGAGACTGGGTGGGATTTATCTTTCATGAGATGACGATTGAGAAAGATATTCAATTCTTGAACTGCTCTGGCATTGTAAAGATTGAATGCACTCGAAAAACATCTTGGTCACGCTTGGTTGTAAATGCCACCAACTACAGTATTTGGCCAGCTTAATCAAGTCAGTGGTTATGGTGTCTTCAAGTTCTGGGAAAGAATGTGCTCGAACACCTAAGCAAATGTCAGCTGTGTACGAGAACTTGCAGGAGTAGATGTGCAGAAGGTTGTTTGCATAGAGGTAGAAAAGCATCAGTGCCAGCACCGAGCCTTGGGGTAGACCGTTGGTTTGTCTTTTCCATGCGCTAACCTTGTCTCCCGTGTGCATTTGGAAACGTCTGTTATACGAGAAGGTCAAAGATATTGCCTATCTATGCTGGGAGTGCTCTTGACAATTTGACTTCATGCCCCATGTGCCAGACCACGTCATGTGCTGCTCTCACATCCAGAAATATAGCTCCCTCTTTCAGGTTTTTCTGAAATCCATTTTCCCTGAATGTTGTTAAAGCTAGGACTGGTTCACAGGTACTCTGACCTCTCTGCTTCCTTGATGCTGAGTATTGGCTCCACTTCTGGAGAGCTGCGCTGAAGAATGAGATGTACTAGCCCCTTGCATATCAGCAGTGGTGGAGACACACAGACATGGAGACATTCCCCGGTACAACAATTTTCATAAAAACTTTACAATATCACCCTAGATTCATAAACTGCACAGACAGATTAGAGCCCGTTACCATATAAATCCTGCCCACATCCTGGAGCTGGGACTAGAATCCATGTCCTTCAGTGCCCAAAGCACTTGAAATCCCACAGCTGATATTAGTAGTAAATTCCTTTATCTTCCATGTAGGTCAGACTAGTGGAGAGCAATAACACCCCCTTTATTCTCACAAGGCCAGCTCGTTACAACCTCAACCTACAATGTCAACCCAAACCTACCCACAAACACTGTGGACAGCTATGAGCCATGAGGCCCAAGTTGCTTGTAAGGTGGCAACTTTATGGGTCAGATTCCCCCAGGACCTGGTTACTTTGCACTGCTTCAACAATGCAAAGCTGCCTGGAAGTCAGCTAACGGGAACCCCAGAGTGGCATAGAATTGGTATAGCTATGCTTCCAGCAGTTAAGGATCACTGAGTGGCCCTTTAAGGTTTGGAGGCAGCCAGGTGCACTTAAAACAGTCCTAAAACTGCTCTAAATTGTGCCAGGGGGCAAAACAGACCCCAGCCCCGCCCTCCTCAGCTGTATCTGCTATTCTTCCAACGCTGCTAAGGGTCCGACCCATCCCCTCTTTATGTGGCTGAGCTATTTTCCTTTGAGCTTGCTTTTGTTTCAGATGAAATGGTTTGGATTGGAAATCTTTGCTATTTGAACTGCTGCACAGAACACATCTAAGAGCTCTTTTGAGAAGTGCACAGGGATGAAAGGAACTGGAGCACCATGCAGCTGGCTTGCTTTTTAAAAATACAACTGCAAAGAACGGCAAAGAGAAAAGGTTTTAGTTTTATTTTATCTGAGGCCAGGCTGCAGATAGCAGGGTTCATATTTGTTTCTCGTATCTCATTTAGACTCATAAGGGTGTCCTGTGAATGCATTTCTGTAACCTGTTTTCCTGGGAAAGCCTTTTCTTGTTGTGTTATTGCTCAGTCTGTGTCTGTTTCAAAAGAACCTGGGTGGTTCCTGGGGACAAATAAAGAGCAGTGATTTACTCAGCCCTCAGCAGTGGCTCCTGTCCCCTGGGGCTGGGCCCAGCTCCTCGTGTCACACACCAGGTTGGAACGCCAGTTGGTTTGGGGGCTCTTTCAAACAAGGGCCGTGGAGCAAATTGCCCCTTCAGAGAATGGTGCTGGTTCTTCCATAATAGCTCACATTTTCCCTGTAATTCCTAGAAGTGGAGGTCCTGGCAGGAAGTACCAGAGGTTAAGGCACAAAGTGTAGCTCAGAACTGGAGTGCATTAGAAATCAGAGCATTTCAAAGCTGCTCTCCGGTACGTTCCCCTCCCCCCCTTAGCTAATGATAATAGACCCGCTGGTGGGTAGCTGGAGTAATACAGTCCATTCATTCAGATATCTTCCTATGTGGAAACGTTCAAGTAGCCATGTAAAGATAAACATAGTATAATAAATGGCAAAGCAATCTTCCCGACTTAAAAAATCCCAAAACGTTTCCCTTCCCCCCAAACTCACTAAAAGACACATAAAAAAGTTATTTCCTGTTCCATGTACCCCTCCGTAACGCCTGCTGACACGATAGTCCTTCACCCACTGGTCATACAGAGCCAGACCAAAAACTGATGGAAATCAAGGCAGCTCTATTGGCTTTAATGGAGGTAGGGTGACAAACAACAGCTAAGGGTCTAGACTACTGAGCTAAGCATGTGGTGTCAGCCAGTGAATCCTCATCCCAGAGGGGTCACAAACAAGTATTAGGGAACACGAGTATCCTGCTCTTCTTACATAGCTAAAGCATTAGATCCCAGCTAGATTAGAGGGGATTCCTGGATGTGGGACTGGATCCAGGGACAGAAAGAGTCAAAGCACCACCGGAGTACAATATGCAAAATTTCTCCTGGCTTCCTGATTAGAAAAAGATGTTGAAACACCCATATCAAGTTCCTCTTTTTCAATGTATTCCCATATATCCGATCTAGGGATAGTTCAGTTAGCAATAACTTCATGCACAGACATGCTTTTTTTTCTTCCCGTCTTGTTTGCAAAGTGTTGACCAAAGTGCGTTTTCGAAACATTTGTGTGTTATTATTTATGGTAGAATTGTAAGGTGATGTAAATTTCCCCTTATCTCTTGCTGGATGAAAGCATAACTGAGAAGTGCCTTCAGAAAATGTAAATGTAAAGGGAACAAAACCTTTTACATCCCGAAAACTTCCAAATATCCATTCAAGAGCAGATCAAGGCAGGGGATGAGAGACAGGGGAGAGGGGGGATGAGGGTGCAGCCTATTGTGAAATTAAATTAGCAGGAAGAAGTGCATCTGCTCTGTGGAAGACCAATTAATTTATTTTTTCTTAAGATTATTATGGTACTATAATTGAGCTTTTAGAGATAGATGTACATTTTTGTTTGTCAAGTAAGTAGATGACAGGGAACCAAACTACGTTTTGATTGTTGACTGACTGACGAAATTGGGAGAAAAGTAATGAAGTTATGTCATTTCAGAGAAAGTGCTACATGAAAAATTAGGGCTACATTTGATGAGGTTTGCCTTTTATGTGCAGCCAGTCAACCATGCAGAATGCCTGGAAGAGATGCCTGTTCCTCACAGAACTATATAACATACGTAACGTGGCTTAACAGAAGCAGATCTCTGACTTTGCAGTGAAGGTAGGGTGTCTGGGGACAGTTTGCAAAAAAGCTACATTATGTTTGTAAGCTCCGTGCAGTGTAGCTGGTTGTTTATGGAAGACGGGGATTTGCTCAATATTTAACTTTTTACGTAAGCAATAATCTCTGAGGTCTTAAGTATCTTTGCCCAAAATCAATGATCTCTTATCACCTGGATAGCATTTCAGGTCAGCGTTCAATGAATAAGCAGGAAAGCTCATCCAGTCAGTCATTATAGTGTGCTGCAAATAAGTAAGAGGGAAAAAGGAATTGTCTCCACTAGCTGCTATAATAGGCAAAATAGCAAGTACCCTTAATACACTGGGCCACATTGAACCAGCGTTTCAGTTACACAGGTATTGGGTCAGGCCTTTTTTCCCTGACACTGTCTCCACTGCTAGTCTTCAGAGACCTGAGGGCAGCTCCTCAGCTAGTGAAGACCGTCGTAGCTCCACTGAACTCAATGGCACTGTGAAGGTTTTCCCCAGCTGACGACCTGTCCTGCATGTTTACCCTCGGGTAATTGCATGAAGTAGTATCTAACTGATAGTTCATCTTCACGGTGGCTCTGTTTGCTGAAATACACAGGCAGCAAAGCAATAAAACCAGAAGTAAACTCATTGTAAGTGCCAAATATGTCATTTAGCTGCATGCATCAATGGGAAAAAAACAGTGGATATCTACACTATTGCTGGACAGAGTCCAATGAAACATTCTGCTAGGGGCAGTGTCTCTTGACAACACAAAGCATAGAAAATTCCAGGCAAACATCACTTCCCATTTCTTTTGGTTCTATTGAGTTCATACAGTTCATCCTCCTTTTTGATGCCAGCCTTGAAACTTCATTTCATTATGTTTGTCGGCCTCTAGAAAATGCTGCAGTGCACTGTTGTCCAATTCAGACTGGCTTTATCTCACCCAAAGCAACTTCAAGAATGCTGAGTAAGAGAATAAATTCTGTCTCCTGTAAAGCAGGAAGGGGAAAATTTGTATGTCATGGAGTGTTCCAATATTTTACATCCTTCAGAGTATCAAAAATATATGGCTAAAGTTGATGGAAGTGTGCCAAGCCGCTTACTGGCTCTGTCTTCAGAGATTGTGGATTCTCCATCATTTGAATCTTTCAATCGAAATTGCATGTCTCTTTAAAAGACACACTGTCATTCAACCACATTATTAGGTTTGATATAAGGCCAATGAGGTGAAGTTTCATGGCTTTTGTTATGCAGAAGTCAGACCAAATCCTCCTAATGGTCCCTTATGGCCTTAAAAATCTATGAATCTATGTGCTCTTGCCGTGATGTACCTGACTCTTCCACTCTGTTGCAGGAATTACTGAGGAAAGGCATTTTTGCAAATGTTCCACAACACGAACCTCCCTTGCTTTGCTGGTCACCCACTTTAGACAGTGACTTGCACAATGGATGCACAGTGCAGCTGGGAACTTCCTGCCAGTTGTGATGGAGCTGGAAAGTAGGGCACTACAACAACCCTCAGCCCCTTCCCACTGCACTTCCCTTTCCCACAGCCAAGTAAGGGGAAAGGTCTTGAAGCAGGAAGGGGACGAGCTCCTTTTGGGGAGCAGTGGCCACGCTGAAGCCAGGGGGAAGCTGAAACAACAGCTGGGAAGAAGCTGGAGGCAGGAATAGCTGGAGAGCTACATGGGAACCAGGCTGTGAAGGAACATCGGCAGCTGCACAGTGCAGAGTGGTCCCAATGGGAGAGCGTGAGACAAGCCTGGAAACCCTCAGGCTCCTACGTGCTTTGAACAGAGACTGGACTGGAGAAGGCACCCCAGACACTAGCTCTGAAGAGCCCTGACTCTTGACTGGACCGCCCCAGGAACCCGGGCAGGAGCTGCTCTTGTTGAACTCTAACTGGTTAAGCCCCTCGACCTAGGCTACTTGCAACCTGCCCCTTTCCTGCATGCCTAGTAAAATAACTTTCCCCTTAGCCAAGTGTCTGAGTGATCACTGAGACCCACCTGGGTTCTGCCTGCAAGGCCTAGCTGCTGAAATACCGACCGTGCTTTGCCTCTGAGTCGGGGAGCACCTGGCAAGCTACTGGCACCTAAGGGTTGGTGCAATCCAGCACTGAGCCACAGGAACAATTACAAAATGAATGCCTGGGACCAAGAAAAGCAGCCACTCATAGCTCAGACTCCAGCAAAGCCCAGACCCACATGCACACAGCAAAGAATATGGCCTAGGCAGTATCTTCCCTACTGTGCCTCTTGCTGTCCTATCAGTTCTTTCTGCAAGCTGGAGAAGGTGCTCGGAAGACATTGTGCAAGTACCTAACATGTGCTTTGCTCATTTCTCCTAGCCTATCCCAGTGGTTTTCAACCTTTTTTCATTTGTGGACCCCGAAAAAATTTCGAATGGAAGTACAGACCCCTTTGGAAATCTTACAGAGTCTGCAGACCCCAGAGGGTCTGCGGATGACACATTGAAAGGCAATGGTTTATGTCATCTGCAGTCACACTCCCACCCTTTGAATCGTTGATGGGTTTTTCAAAGGTGTATGTTGTTTCATCACCAACACATCTGGGTAGTGGTGCTTGTCTCCAGTGCATTATTGGAACCACGATTCACCATGTCACCAATGTCTACAGGAGCACAAAAATAATCTTACACCAATTCCTTCTGTACTAACTCCTTGTGGAAGGCAAGAAAAGTGGTGCTCTATGGCATTCACCAGCAAGGACTGCCCCCGTGATTTTGCACAGCCTGGTTCCAGTCCTTTCAATCTAATGATGATGGATCTGACCGCACAGATCAGATCTTCCACTGGTGTGCAACCAGGCAGGGGAACGGGCATGGCAGAGTACACAGTATTCCTAGTCCTTAGCTGGGACAGAGGTCCCTATGGAATTGCTGTAACTGGAAAAACTTAGAGGAGATTTTCTGTTGCTCTAAATTATGCCAGGGGCTGTTTTCATCCTTGCCTGGCTCGGGATTGGGGGAAACAGAAAGGGAGCTTAGAACCACATTTCTCCACCAGTTTTTTCAGCTGTGCCGAGTGTAAATTCAGTCCAAAACAACTCCAGCTGGAAAACAACAAAGCTTTCCATTTTAAAACAAAATAGAGGAAAAACAATCAAGAAACTAGTTTGGGGAAAAGGAAAGCAATTCCATTGGTAGTGAAGGATTGTTTCTTCACGCAGGCTGTCAGCTTCTCAGAATGAAAACGAAGGTGATCATTTCAGCTTAGATCCGCCTCTTTAATAAATATGTCAGACCAGTTCTTTATCCCTCTTTGGGATTTTAATTACTAGCTATAGTGCCAATTATCAGATATCTCTATTTACTGAAAAACAACTTGTCCTAAGTAAATCTCACACTCTGCTCTGGTCTATATGCAGAATGCTATGTCCATTCTCTGCCTCCCTGCCCCCCTGCCCCAATAAATAGAGACATCAAGGTTAACTTTTACAAAAGTGTCTACTAAATTTGTGGGTGTCCAACTAGAAACACCCCCAAGATGTCTGAAGTTTGATCCCAAAGATCAGATAAAAGCATTAGTGGCCACTTTTCAAAATGTGGGGCTTAAGTAATTATCAGTGTCATCTCTATGAAGAAAAGTTAAATCTCTTGATCTCCCTGTGTGTTAGTTTCCCCACCCTAAATAAGAATAACAATAATCAAGGTGCAGTGGGGGAGGTCTAGGTTGGACAGTAGGAAAAACTTGTTCACTGTGAGGGTGGCGAAGCACTGGACTGGGTTACCTAGGGAGGTGGTGGAATCTCCATCCTTAGTGGTTTTTAAGCTGCGGCTTGACAAAGCCCTGGCTAGGCTGATTTAGCTGAGGTTAGCCATGCCTTAAGCAGGGGGTTGGACTAAATGTAACCTCCTGAGGTCCCTTCCAACTCTAATATTCTATGATTCCATATTTATTCAATTTCACTTGGCTAATTTCTTAATAGCTGCCATGTTTTGAGATTCTTGGCTGGCCTCTAGGTCTGTTGCTTTACAGAGTGCCTACCTCAAAGCAAGTCAGGCGAATCACTGTAATATAATAAATTAACAAGAAATGGGACATATCATTCTTTAAAGGATGCATTTGTTGGTGTGGTGCATCTGCACACCAGCTTCTAGACTAGCTCTCACTCTGAGCCCCTCAAACACGTAGCAGATTGTGTCTTTAATATTGACACATGTAATGATCCCTGGAGAGGAAGCAGCTTTTCACTGGATGCAAGAGTTTCTTGTGCTGTACAGAGCACACTCAATAGGACATGCAGAATTTTAAGGGAAGTGGCTTCAGACTCTATCATAGGACCTTGCCTGTTGGCATTATTGCTGTAGACAATGGTAATACAAAGGAGGCATTGTCAGACAGGTGCTTTATGTACGCCAATGGCTTTTTACTCACCTCTTGAACTTAGCTCCACATTCTTTCATAGAGAGGCAGGAAAATAAAAGCTCGCACTTAAGCAGCTACAAGAATATGTGCTTCTTTCAGCCGCTTCTTTGACAAAGGACAACAGCACTTGCAGGGAAACACAAGAGTTATGCAGCCGAGCTATCCATCATATTGCTGAAAGGTCCTGTCAGCACAGCCGCTCCAACCTGCAAGCCAGCAAAGCAGTTCACAGCAGGTTCCAACATAGCCAGCGTGGAAGCCAGTTCTTGGGACTCTGCAGCCAAATCCGGAAGTCTTGGGAGAAGTTGAGAAAGGAGCACAGGAGCTGGAGCCCACAGGTGTTTATACGGCAGATTTATAAGGCAGAATTCTCATGTACCATCAGTCCCCATGAATTACATCCATGAAGCTCACTCCTGTGCACACAACCTGCAGAAGTCTACCACTTAAGTGCCACTGAGACTTCAAAATTAGTCTGAAGAGGGATTATAATTGTGCATAGGCTTTGCACTGCTCTGCCCTGTGCTGAATTTTACCCTCTGTACAGACTCAAATTCCTGTGCCCCATTTCTGTCTGCAGACAGAGGAGCCCCCTGATATCCTCCCAGGCTCTTTTGTGAGGGAGAACAGGGAGTCACATAAAATCCAGGATCTAGGTGTGACCTTGTGCACAGATGATGAGCTGCCGGATTCCAAAAGGAAACTTAATTACACAGAAGTTAATTATATAGTAATCAGCAACATTCAGCAGGATGAAAAATGAGGAGCTCGGCACTGACCTTTCCTCTGCAACTTTTGGATGGCTCAGGAGCGGGAATCTCTTAGATGAGCACTCGGAGAGCCAAATTCCCCTCTAGTGTCACCACAGGGGAACTGCATGGAATTATGCCAGGCGTGTATGTGAACCCATTCCTTTATCCACTCTGCCAGGTAAATGAATCCAACAAGCATGTCGCCTTGTTGAAGGATGGCGAGGTCTGATCCTGAGCCACGCACATCAGCAGGGCATTTGCCACAGACTTCCCCAGGAGCAGGCTTTTGATGAAAGGGGAAAAAAAGAGGACGCTCCCAGAAAACAGTCATTGCAAAGGAGTCACCACTATTGCAGCAATTTCCAGAAGCACTAAGCAACTGTTAATTTGTGGCAAAACTCCCATCTACTCCAATCCGAGCAGAGTTATGCTAATGCAAGGTGCATGTAGAAAGCCTGCCCTATATGCTCCAGCTGCCCCTGCCTGAGTGACTCTTCAGGGACACTGGAAGAAGACAGATGCCACCCCAGGCAAAAGATACCCCCACCCCCAAGCATACACAACGTGGCGGGGGATGATCAAATCTTCTAAGTTATTCACCCCTGTGCAGAGGGCGTGGATGCACCTTTTAAATCCTACTCATGCGGGGTTGCCAATCTTGCATTTTAGTTTTTACTGACATGAAGATCTGAAGTTGAATATTTTACTGACATCACTAAAAATACCATAAACAATACAATAATGCCACAAGTGTGTACTCACTCGTGATATTCTGTACACGGAAATTGTTTAGCTGCAGTTAATTGATCAATCGGGTTCTTTGGGCATGTGCAATATTAGTAAATAGGACATTGATCAAGTCATGGTCAGTGTAGTTTTATGATACAAGAAGTGATTCTGAACGATGACAATCAATGTCAAAATACAATATGTTTTCTTACTACCCAAATTCACGGATATTTTCATTATTTATTATTTAAAATTGTACCATTTTTTACTGACTGTCCGTAAATTTACAAACTGTTGGCAACCCTGCGTTACGCCCTCAAAGTAGAGTAAAGCAGGGCCTAGACCTTGAACTGGTCCTCCGCATGGGAGTGACTTTCCCCCTCAATGAATAATGTTGCATCAAGTGCTACAAGTTTCTGGCTTGGGTAAAGAAATGAATGGCAAGCCGGAGTGTTCTTCACAGAGCTACACAGAGAGCCCTTGACCTCTCAAGCAGCAGAGTGTGCAAAGCTGTTGCACTCCAGTACAAGCAGAGGCTCCACTAAAAGACAAGCAACAGGAGGCATAGTTGTTAGGGTGTTTCTAGCCCCTCGGGTGCCCACGCCTTTGCATACAAGTTGCAGGGCACAGAGCACCTAGGCACAGTCGCTGCCGTACCAACAAGGCACTTAGACACTATGATCTCCCCAAACTGGCCTAGGTAAGAGCGATCTGACAACCACGCAGCAGTACTCTCATTAATGCAGGGCTGGAGTCCTAGGGGCATCGTGTCCAGCTCCTGACTTATTACCTTGCATCTCTTGTGCAGCCCTCCACAGCTGTGCTCTGCAGGACACACTCCCTGTGGCACAGACGGTACAGAGTTAACTTAATTTCGTTCCAAACAAAGAAGCCAAGTCAACCCTTTATATCCATTAAAGTGACAGCGCTAGACAGTCCTCAGGCACAAGAAATACATATTCTTTATACTGTCTGGAGTTAGAATTAATTCTCAATCAGGAAGTCTCCCAGACAGAGTCTCTGGGAGGACGTAGGAAATGGAGGATTTATAAAGTCTGATTCTTTCTACCTCAGCTGCTGGGCTTCTCCACATCCACCTCTTTCTTGTGGTCCACTTTGCCCAGGTCTTCAGCTTCAGCAGTCATTGCAGTGCGGGGTTAACGTCCCTTTGTATGTAGGGTTTCTGTGTGCAGAATCATCAGCTTAGCAGGAAATAACATGGCAGCAGCCCCATCTACTTGTCCAGCTGGGACTGTCTCCTCCCTGTCAAGTAGCCTAGGACTAGTTCTGGGAAGAGCAGCATATCCTGGGAGCTGCACAAAGCGTTCCCTTGTATGTGTATACAGCTTTCAGGACCCTCTATCCTGTGTATCTGAATGGAGTGAAGAGTCACAGTGCATCTGCATTATCCGGGATTTGGTGTCCTGTGCCCACTGCTCCATTATGACTATTATCTTTAACAACAGTAATTGTCCATGCATTGCCTCCAGAGAGATTAGGGATCCCTGCACTTTTGAGCAATTTTAATTTCTAGCCTATTTTTAAATGAATCTTCTTGAGCAGAAAAGGATATTGCACAGAAGAGTTGTTAAAGCATCCACACGGGAAGAGCCTTCCTGGCAAAGAGCACTGCTGGAGTCAGTGGGAATTCACCGGGGCATAAAGTTCCCCCTAGTGGAAAGGGGCCTTAATCAGTTTATTCTTGTGAAAGGCGCCGAAGAAGCTTAATCCCATCGCTAGGAAAACGAAAAAACAAAAGTTTGGGGGGTTTCAATGAAAATTTGCAAAGCAAAATTTTCACTGCAAATTGTAATTTTCCTTTCAGTTTTTGGGTTTTCAGGGCTTCCCCCTAAAAAAAGTGGGGGCGGGAGGTGGAAGAGGAAAGAAAAAAGTAGAGCAACTTCTGTTGGTTTCATGTTTTCCCCTCTCACTCTCTTTTCAAACATTTTTGTCAAAGTTGACATTTTCCCATAAAATGTTCTTTGTCTGATGAAAGCCCGCTTTTCAATGGGAACTTTTTTTAAGCTGAAAAATTTCCATCAGCTCTGCTTAAACCTGCATTTGGACTGGCTTCTGCTCCTATTACCTCCTTTTTTATTTTTTCTCTATGAATAATATAATGATACACAAAACTGGACTTTTGGGACAAAAGGATACAGATTGCTCAAGAAGGACAGACAAGGAAAAAAGGGAGGCGAGCCTTATATATCAAAATGTACACACTTGGAATGAGGTTGAGATGGAAATAGAAGACAGACTTGTTGGAAGACTCTGGGTAAGGATAAAAGGGGTGAAAAACAAGGGTGATGTCATGGTAGAGGTCTACTCCAGACCACCAAACCAGGAAGAAGAGGTGGATGAGGCTTTTATAAACAACTAATGAGATCCTCCAAAGCACAGGACTTAATGGTGATGGGAGACTTCAACTACTC
This sequence comes from Mesoclemmys tuberculata, assembly GCA_007922155.1. NCBI lineage: Eukaryota > Metazoa > Chordata > Testudines > Chelidae > Mesoclemmys > Mesoclemmys tuberculata. The sequence continues at coordinate 4,880,781 of ML675625.1, forward strand.
AGACATCTGTTGGGAAAATAACATGGCAGGGCACAGATTATCCAGCAAGTTTTTGAAAAGTATTGGAGACTATGTTTTTTATTTCAGAATGTGGAGAAAGCTACTAGGGGAGAGGCTGTTCTAGATTTGATTTTGACAAATAAGGAGGAACTGGTTGAGAATTTGAAAGTGGAAGGCAGTTTGGGTGAAAGTCATCATGAAATGATAGAGTTTATGACTCTAAGGAATGGTAGGAAGGAAAACAGCACAATAATGATGGATTTCAAGAAGGTAGACTTTAGCAAACTAAGCGAGCTGGTCAGTAAGATCCCCTGGGAAGCAGGTCTAAGTGGAAAAACCGTTAAAAAAAGTTGCAGTTTTTCAAAGAGACATTTTTAAGGGCATAAGAACAAACTATCCCGCTTCATAAGAAAGATAGGAAGTATGGCAAGAGACCACCCTGTCTTAACCTGGAGATCTTCAATTATCTAAAACTCAAAAAAGAGTCCTACAAAAAGTGGAAGATAGGCCAAATTAAAAAGGATTAATATAAAAAAATGACACAAGTATGTAGGGCCAAAATTAGAAAGGCCAAGGAAGAAAACAAGATTAAATTAACTAGAGACATAAAGGGTAACAAGGAAACAAACATATTAAAAGTAAGAAGAAGACCAAGGACAGGGTAGGTCTATTACTCAATGGTAGGGGGACAATAACAGAAAATATGGAGATGGCAGAAGTGCTAAGTGACTTTTCTTTCAGTTTTCACCAAAAAGTTTAGTAGTGATTGGATATCTAACTTAAAGAAAGCCATGGATTGGATCAGAGGCAAAAATAGGAAAAGAACAAGTTAAAAATTACTTAGACAAGTCAGATGTCTTCAAGTCACCAGGGCCTGATGAAATGCATCCTAGCATACTCAAGGAGCTGACTGAAGAGACAGCTGAGCAATTAGCGATTATCTTTGAAAAGTCTTGGAAGATAGGAGAGATTCCAGAAGACTGAAAAAAGACAAATATAGTGCCCATTTACAAAAAGGGAAATAAGGACAACCTGGGGAATTACAGCCCCATCAGGTTAACTTCAGTACCTGGAAAGATAATGAAGCAAATAATTAAGCAATCAATTTGCAAACATCTAAAAGATAACAAGGTAATAAGGAACAGTCAGCATGGATTTGTCAAGAACAAATCATGTCAAACCAACCAGATAGCTTTCTTTAACAGGGTAACAAGCCTTGTGGTTAGGGGGGAGGTAGTAGATGTGGTATATCTTGACTTTAGTGAGGCTTTTGATACTGTCCCACATGACCTTCTCTTAAACAAACTAGGGAAATACAACCTAGATGGAGCTACTATAAGGTGGGTGGAAAACTGGTTTGAAAACCGTTTCCAGAGAGTAGTTATCAATGGTCCAGAGTCATGCTGGAAGGGCATAATGAGTGGGGTTCCACAGGGATCAGTTCTGGGTTGGGTTCTGTTCAATATCTTCATCAACGATTCAGATAATGTCACAGAGAGTACACTTATGAAGTTTGCAGATGATACCAAGCTGGGAGAGGGTTGCAAGTGCTTTGGAGGATAGGATTAAAATTCAAAATGATCTGGACAAACAGGAGAAATGGTCTGAAGTAAACAGGATGAAATTTAATAAGGCCACAATTTCTGTAGCAGTGACCACAGAAGTGAACTTCGGATGCCTGTTTACTGATTACATCTAACTTTCTATTTGTAAAGAGCCCATCACTGTACATTTTGGCACTGAAATACAACAAGGCAGGAAAGATATAAAAGTTCTGGGGTTAATGTTAATTTCTAGCCCTTGTGGTTCATTGGAGACAAGAGCCTGAAAATGTGACCCATGTGTTTCCTAAAGACTCTGAAACCAGAAGCCAAAAAGAGAACCCCAAGTTTACCAATTTGTATAGAATCTTATGATCTGGGGTGGCCTCATTCATGATTTGTGAACATGTGGGTTTGGCGATTCTGTGTTCAGATAGTGGTACTCAGTTTCCATTTATTGACAGTCCATCTCTGGTGACTAATTCAAAAAGTTCAAATACCCAGTGGTGTCTGAAACTCACTTAAAACAAAGAGGTGAGTCTCCTGGTCACATGATTCCAGGAGCTGGGGCTTTAAAAAACTGCCAATTATCGTGATAATCACAAGAGTTGGCAACACTGTGAACTGCAGATGCTGGGATTTTCAAAAGGAGCCTAAGGGAGTTGGGAACCCTTGGAAATTCAAGGGAACTTGGGTGTCTATCTCCCTTAGACCTCTTTGAAAATCCCAATCTTGGCTCGGTGTTTCTTATCATGAATTTGCTGGGTGCAAGAGGGAGGATACGTGCAATGCTATGTATGCAGCACCAGAATTGGCAGAATACTAGGCAGGTACAGAAAACCATTTTGCAGCCAATTTTAATCCTAAATGATAGGATTGATTTTATGAGAGAGAGGACAGTGCGGGCTAGTGGTCTGAGCAAAGGACTGAGCCGGGGAATCCTAAATTCTAATAATGCTGACACTGAGGCCCGGTCTACACTTACCTTGGCGATTCGGCGGCAGTTGACAGGAGATACACAAGCGATTTACGTCACTTGTGTATCTCCTGTTGACTTTGCAGCGTCTCCTCCGCGCGGCGTCCACACTGCACTGCATCGAAGGGAACAGTGCTCCCTTCGACGCAGCGCTACTCCGCTTACGGGGTGGTTTTCCTGCGTCGCTTCCTGGATCGACTGAGCGCGTCTACACAGACCACTCAGTCGATCCAGAGCAATCGATGTGACAGCGGCGAATTTGCCGCTGTCCGTGTAGCCCCGGCCTGACTCTCTGTGGCCTTGGTCAAATCACTTAACCTGTCTTTTTTCAGTTTCTCCAGTTTTAACATGGGGCATAGTAATACCAGCTCATCTTGCAGGAGTATTATGAGACTCAGATAATGGCACAGGTGCTTTCCTGCAGTAAGATTCACTCAGTGCGGGACAGAGGAGGCTAGTGGATTCTGATGATGTATCTGCACCAGCTCTGGACCCCGAATAAATTAGGTCAATCTAGGGCTTGCTCTAATTTGACCAGCTGGACATGGTCCCCAAGGGACTGTATGACAGCTGGGGATTTACAGAGCACAGTAGTACTTTGGCCGTGGCCCCCTCTCTGCCCCCATGCCAAGGTTAGGGGGTGATTGGTCCACAGTCTGGGTACACTGGCTTTATACCATCAGAGAGCTCCCTCACCAGGGAAAGTCACAACTGGCCATTTCTGTCAGCAAAGCAACCCAAAGGGGTTAGAATGCAGGAGAGAGTCTGGTCCAATCTTTTTAAAGTGCTGTAAAATGAAAGTTGCTACTTATTATTATTGCACACCTCTGTGTCATGTTTTTACTTGCTCCTCCTGGCAATTACAATCCACCTCCATTAAAACTGACCTCTTTAAAAACTATCAAAGCCTAGTTTAAAAGAAGCTAATTTTGCACTGCAAATGCAGCTGTGAACCGGTATTTCCTTTCTCTCTGTTGCTGCACTTCTAACTTGGTAATAGGGATATTTCACACGTTATTTTTAAGGCAAGACAATCTTTGAAAGTGCCTCTTCTGCTTGCACTGGTGACAGACGCTGACATACAGTGCACTTCTCAGTTGTCAGGATGGCTCAGAATATCTCCCACCCTGCCTCTGTAGATGGGAAGATTGAGCGGGGGCTTTTTGCAAATAGAACCTTAATTTTGCTGACAGAGTAATAATAAGGCTATTAAATCAGCACTTGGACATTGCATATGCTATTTAAATGATATGCCGTTTTTATAAACTGTAAACTGGATAAGTGACTAGTCAAAGGTTTACACGTGACTTGTGACTGGGACTTCGTAGCCTAGGGAAAGGGTGTTGTGTGTTTTTAAACAGAAGGTGCTGAATGTATTGGTATGAAAAAATCACTGACATGTGCTACTAACAGGGCAGACTGAGATATCTTTACCCACACTGAGTAGTATGTGTCCCCCACAACCCCCACAAGAAATCCACTGACACACGCGCACTGCTCAGCTGCAGTTAAGAAACCACCTCTGAGCCAACGTTTGCACTATGTTCAACAAGAGAAAAGGAGAATATCTAAGTCTCTGCCTTTCACTCTCTCACACACACCACAGAGTGTACATAATGATTGCAGGTTTGTGAGGCCTTCAGTTACTGACAGCTGCAACCTTAGACAGTTTCAGTTTGGTTGCACACCCACATTTCTGATGCTTACCCAGACTCTGGGCTAGATTCAGATCTGAAGTTGGCAGTTACAACTCCATTCATTGAGGAGAAATTGGCAGAATTTGGGCCCTTCCTAACCAGCACAGGTCTGAGCTCAGCACTTTCTGGTGAGGTTCTCCATGCTTCCTCTTTCTAGTCAGGCCAATCACCATTCTTCTTGTGGTATTTCAGTGTTGTGTCATGTGCCAGACTCTAAAGGTACAAAAGGGCATGAAAATGCAAAATTCCAGGCGGGGGAGGACGGGAGAGGAGGAATATTAACCAGATATTTCAGATCCTTTAAAATGGATCCAGTTTGTATAGTGGGTGATCTCTCACTCACCCTAGTATTGCTCACTGGGTGATTGTCACAGGTAGAGGTGCTAGAATAAGCCAAAAAGTGATCTTTGAGTATTTACACACATTCAAGGGAAAGGTGTGGCTTTTGATATTGTCTTGCACACCCTTCTCATAAACAAACTTGGGAAATACAACCTAGATAAAGCTACTGTAAGGTGGGTGCATAATGGGTTCGAAAACCATTCCCAGAGACTAGCTATCAGTGGTTCACAGCAAGTTGGAAGGGCACTTTGAGTGAGGTCCTACAGAGATCAGTTCTGGGTCTGGTTCTGTTCAATATCCTCATCAATGATTTAGATAAGGGCACAGAGAGTACACTTATAAAATTTGCAGATGATACCAAGCTGGGAGGGATTGCAAGTGCTTTGAAGGATAGGATTATAATTCAGAATGATCTGGACAAACTGGAGAAACTGGGTCTGAAGTAAATAGGATAAAATGCAATTTGGGCAAATGCAAAGTGCTCCATTTAGGAAAGATCCGTTGCACACATACAAAATAGGAAATGACTCCCTAGGAAAGAGCACTGCAGAAAGGGATCTGGGTGTTATAGTAGATTACAAGCTAAATATGAGTCAACAGTATCACACTGTTGCAAAAAAAGCAAACATCATTCTGGGGTATATTTGCAGCAGTATTGTAAGGAAGACATGAGAAGCAATTCTTCTGCTCTACTCCTCACTGATCAGGCCTCAGCTGGAGTATTGTGTCCAGTTCTGGGTGCAACAATTCAGGAAAGATGTGGACAAACTGGAGAAAATCCAGACAAGAGCAACACAAATGATGAAAGGTCTAGAAAACATGATCTATGAGGGAAGATTGAAAAACTTGGATTTGTTTAGTCTGGAGAAGAGAAGAATGAGGGGGGACATGATAATAGTTTTCAAGTACATACAAGATTGTTACACGGAGGAGGTCGAAAAATTGTTCTCCTTAACCTCTGAGGATAGGCAAGAGACAATGGTCTTAAATTGCAGCCTGGGCAGTTTAGGTTGGACATTAAGAAACATTTCCTAACTGTCAGGGTAGTTAAGCACTGGAATAAATTGCCCAAGGAGGTTGTAGAACTTCTGTCATAGGAGGTTTTTAAGAGCAGGTTAGACAAACACCTCTCAGGGATGGTCTAGGTAATGCAGGAGACTGGTCTAGATGACCTCTCAAGGTCCCTTCCAGTCCTACCCTATGATTCTAAGTGGCATGTTTGGGTTCCTGTCTGTGGGTTATTTTAATTGTTATTCAGAGAATCCAGATCTGCAGTAGGGATTGCAAATGGTTTTATTTTAATTAAGAGAATAAAAATTGCCATGCCAGGTTCTTCAGACTTGACTTCTTTGTCAAGAGATCCATCTCGTTGTCAGCTTCTGGCACTGAAACGTTAGGGACATCCAGAGCATGGAGTTGCATCCCTGACCATCTTGGCTAATCTCCACTGATGTACCTATCCTCCATGAATTTACCTAATTCTTTTTTGAATCCTATTATAGTTTTGGCCTTCACAACATCCCCTGGGAACGAGTTCCACAGGTTAACTGTGCATTGTGTGAACAAGTACTTCCTTTTGTTTGTTTTAAACCTGCTGCCTATTAATTTAATTGCATGACCGCTGGTTCTTGTCCTCTATGAAGGGGTGAATAACACTTACTTACTCCACACTATTCACAATTTTATAGACCTCTATCATATCTCCCCTGAGTCTTCTCTTTTCCAAGCTGAAAAGTCCCAGTCTTTTTAATCTCTCCTCCTGTGGAAGCTGTTCCATATCCCTAATCATTTTTGTTGCCCTTCTCTATACCTTTTCCAATTCTAATATATCTTTTTTGAGCTGGGTGACCAGATTTGCACACAGTATTCAAGGTGCAGGTGTACCATAGATTTATATATTGTCATTATGATATTTATTGTCTTATTATCTATTCCTTTCCTAATGGTTCCTAATATTCTCTTATCAATGTGTAGCAGCAGTCAAAAAAGCTTTGCTATAGACAGCTCCCATCACCTACAGGGTAAGTACCCAGGTCTCCCCTGCTTCTCCAGAGCTAGATTCAGGTTGCCCAATTTCAGAGCCACAACTATACATAATGACTATAGCCCGGTCTTCTAATGACCTACCTGCCTAGGGCAGGGGCCTGTTTGAGCCAGCCTTCCATGTTGAGTTCAGTGGTGGACAGTTCCTGGTGCAGAGAGCAGCCTTGCAGCTGGTAAGTGTTAATAAATGCAAAGGAAAGGAAGAGGGGAAAGACGAGACATTGGGACAGGAAGAACACCCGTGGGCCACTCCTATATTAGAAAACAAGGAGGTACAAGCTGCCCTTTTTGCAGAGCCACCACCATGGTTAACCAACCCCTTCAATGAATGATCAAACCCTGGTGAAGGCAGGACGGAGACTGTCGCAAAATTTTGTTTGGTGAGTCAATGAAATTTGTAGGGCTAGGGTCTTCCGAGAAAGCACTGCATCCTCCCCCTTCTCTGAGCAAATGGATGGCCTCCAGGGAAACCCTCAGGTGAGGGAAAGTGCTCTAGGCTGTCAAGGCCCTAAATTCCCTAGGGCTGACCAGAGGACACCTGTTTTCCTGAGGACACACTGGCTAAGGAAGATATCTTAAATTACTTCACCTTACCCCTCCTACCCCAAATCCTGCTGCTGATAGATCCATGCGGGGATAAAATTGGAGGTTAAAACCTGGGCTCTTGTTCATGAGTTATTCTGTGTCTCCTATCATGGTTCTACCTGAGCCAGCCACAAATGTTAATGTTCATGCTGGAAATGTTGCTCTCCCCACAGGAAACGCACGCCTGCTGAGACAGTGGGACAGCCACAGGACTTTGTGTGTCAGTGGCCTATGTGATCCACCCAGATGACTTAGGGCTTGATCCTGTTCCCATGGAGAGCCACATCAAAACCCTCATGGACTTCAAGATGTAGCCTTTGAAGTTGACATCCCACCTCCTTTGTCCTTTCCCCTTGGCCAGGTTCTTCCGTGAGACTGGCAACTTCATTCCCGCATGCACAAACTCTTCTATGAGGTGTGCAGAGCGGCCTCTGTCCTTTCCTGGCTGCAGGTCTTGCTGTTCCACTGAGTGGCAGGGAGTTACAGAAGTACTAACACTTACACCCCCTCACCTCTGTGACCATCTCACAATGACTTTGCTTTGATATTTCTTCTGGTGGAAATGGAGGATTATAGATAAAAGGGCCACGGGGTGACACAAAAGCCTTTTCATTCAAACAGGTTTTCAGTCGTCTAGTCAGTAGCTGAAGCAAGACACCGGCCTTCTGTATGTATCAAAGGAGTGACCTAACCCAAAGAGACGCAGTTCGGCAATAAAGCTGCAAGTTACTTGCTCAAAAGGCCTCAGAAAATCTACCCTCATGATCCGTGGCTGGCGGGACAGAAGCCCACTGATGTTGCATCTGACAGTGTGAAGAGGCTCTTCTGGATAAAGCAATTGCGCCCTTTAAAGCCAATGCATGGAAACATCCTGCACACAGCACCAGGCGATTTGGAGGGAGCAGCTCTCTGACCGAGAGCACCTCTGAAGTGATTCGTTGGCTTTCCTGGATGGATGAAAAAATGCGCTGGTCCTTTGCTGCTCCTCAGAGGGTCACTTGGTAGCAGCTGCGGAGTGGGTCATCTTAAAAATACTTGGGATGGTGAATGGGGCTCCGGGGCCCAGTCCTGACCGAGGTAAAGCCCTGTTCAGCTCTATGAGAGGGGATCTGGATTGGGACCAAGAAAAAGAGTGGTGTTTTCTCACCAAATTCAGGTGGAAACTGGGAGGTCCCTGAAGTTTTTTTTAAAGTTAACTTTCTGCTTTGTCTGAAGCTGGAAACACAGTGCTGAATATCAGGCATTCGCTACATGGCCCAGCTTTCTTCTGCTCCTACACAGAAATAACACAGCGAGAAAGGAAATGACTGTGGTGTTGAATAGCACAATCTGTATAAGAAGAACCCAAGATAGAGACTCGTCCTGGGGTTCTCTGCCACAGCCCTGCTGGGTGATCTGGGGCACGTCATTTCCCCTGTCTGCACCTTTGTTTTGTCTCTCCCTCTTTGTCTGTCTGATCTTTATAGATTGTGAAGCTTTGGGGCAGGGATTGTATCCTACTATGTGTATGTACAGCACCTTGCACAGTGGGGAACTGCTCTTATATCGGGGATCTGAGCATTACTGTAATTGATAACCGCATCCCACAGGCCAGGTACTCACTCAGGATTGTTATTGCATCGGTTAACAGAAGTTAAATCTAAAAGGTTTATGATTTAGCCCCCAGTCCCAGAAAGGATCTGCCCTTCTGGAGTCCCATTGAAGTCTGTGGGACTCTGCAGGGGTTGAAGGATCTGCTGGGAGTGTGGGAGGCAATCCTTCTGAAGGAGAGGGGAACACTGGTAATGAACGTCTGTTTTCCTCTAGAGCCTCTCACATCAAAGAACCTCAGCGTGCTAGACTTGGGATAAACGTGGAAGGGTTTAACGTAGCTATCACTCCATATCATTCAACTGCGCATTTCAGATTCATCAACCCCCCTTGGAGATTTCCAAGGCTTTTGTTTCTCGTCTGGCCAGAAACACCACGTGATCAGCCTCTCTCAGGGTTCTACAGCACTTTAATTTCTGTCCTCCACCCCCGCAAAAAGAAAAAGAAATCAGGAAGTGAGGAGAAATATGAAATTAAACAAAATAAATATACCCGCCCCCAAGCTTTCAGCATCAGTTCAACTTCAGGGTGAAGGTCTGGCTCGAGTCTTTAACTGCACAAGTTTAGGCATCTCTATATACTGTGACGGAACTGTCTCCTGCAGAGTCTATGGACCAGGAGAAGCATTCAGGCCAGTGTTGCTGGGCATAGTTTCAGATCTCAGGTCCCTGCTATGGCTGCCAGGTTGCGCAATTAAATGCGAGCAACTTTTCCTGCGCTTATGTTGCTATGCTGAAGCTCCCTAGTGGAATGTGTTCCGCACAGCCTGGGGAAACAGCTCCAACTTCCTCCATGTAAATCTCTCCTCCAGAAGATGGGACCTCTCAGCTCTGTGAAGAGTCAAGCATAGGGCACAGAATCGAGGTCTTACTTTTTCCTCCTCATCTTTCAGAATGGAAGGGAGCCTGAGAAGCTCAATTTGCAGCACCACCTTGGTGAGGGGATTTTCATGGAGGATAGGTCCATCAATGGTGATTAGCCAGGATGGGCAGTGATGCAAAAACCAGGCTCTAAGTGTGCCTAGCCTTTGTTTGCCAGAAGTTGGGAGTGGATGACAGGATGGATCATCTGATAATTGCCTGTTCTGTTCATTCCCTGAGGCACCTGGCATTGGCCACTGTTGGAAGACAGGCTATGGGGCTAGATGGACCATTGGTCTGACCCATTATGGCCATTCTTGTGTTCTTCCCCTACGGGGAACATTTTCCCACCGCTGCATGGTGATTTAATGGCAGGGTGGTTGCAACACTGCAGCTGAAGAAGAACAAGGTGCCTGTTACTGCCATTCTGCAGAAATCGAGCAGCTTCCACAAGAGGTAATCCTGAGCTCTGAGGCAGGGTGAAGAAAGCTGTTTGTTAAAGCAAAACAGCTGTGTGCAAAGGCAGCGCAGTGCCTGTGACTTTCACGCCACTTATTTAGCCTCGCTCCCTTTCTCCGTCTCCTGTTTTGTTTGTGTTGCATTGCATTGCTCAGATTTGCCCGACCTTGACTCTGGTGCCTGTTGACATCTGCGCAGGGAATAGCCTGCTTCCCTCATAACCAGAGAGAACTAGGGCCTTGCCAGAACTGGTGTCGCATGACAACCATTTCCAAGGGGAAAGCTTTCCCCTCAGCTGTTGCTGGTTTAAAATAAGCAGACCAGCGATAGCTGCGCCCAGCAGCATCTTGCTGTGATGGACGTTTAAAGAAAAGGGGGGGAAGGAGGAAGTCCTGAAAAGGTTCTGATTCTATTCCCAGAAGAACTGTGAAGAAGGGCTAAACTTAGAGATCATTTATCACATGTTTTATGGACCTCTTAAAGCTACATGAAAAAAATACTTTCGGTGGTCAAAGGCAGTGCATTTTATTATGCTCATCCACCAGCATAACCTTAGCTTAATTCCAGGTCAATGGCACTTTTGGTAGCTCTGGAAGAATAAAAATTGCCAATGAGCAAAAGGAATCTTAAATCTACATTCCTTCGGACAGGTAAAGTTGTACTCCCTTTGATTTGCCCTCAGGAACAGAGTCAAACAAGCAAAGGCGGTCTGAACTGAGAGCTTCAAGGGCAAAGAATTAACACAGTGCAGTGGGCTGTCTTGTGCGTGTGCTTGACTTTTACTCTGTAAACAGTGTTCCCTATGAAAAAATGGGATTTTCTTCTCAATTACATCGTTGTGACAGACAACAGCTCCCACCTCCAACATGTTACAGACTTGCAGAACAGAAATACATCAAGGTATTTTCCATAAAAAGTTACCCTTGAAAAAGATTTCCTGAGTAATTTTTAAATGGAAAACTCCCTGATGCATCTAAACAAAGCCTCTTGGAGAGGCATCATGCTGTAGTGTAGAGGGCACTGGACTGGGAGTCAGAAGAAACTGATCTGTTCTCAGCTCTGCCCCTGAACTGTTGTATGACCTTGGGCAAGCCCCTCCACCTCGCTGGGTATGTCTACCCTGCTTAGCAAATCCAAGGCTGTGGGATCCACACTTGTGAGCCTGGTCTTTCCAGGCTCATGAGCATCCGCATCACATTTTGTTTCCCTCTCTCGCTAGCAAGCTCTTCCAGTTCGGAACTGTCTCTTGCAAAGTGTATGCCCTGTCCCTGGTCAGGTTGTCAGGAGCAAAGATTAACCTAGCACCTTTGGATCTAAAGGCTTGCGCTGTCCCACCTCAGTTAGCCAAAAGTGTAGCCGGCCCAATTTCTACAGGTGGCCCCATCAGCAATACAGGAGGCTATGTCTGCACTGCAAGCTAGGAGTGCGTCCCCTCCTCATGTAGACGTATTCATGCTAGCTTGATGAGAGCTGGCGTGAGTATAAATAGCAATGTAGCCACGACAGCAATGGTAGTGGCAGGGGAAGTACGGCTGAGCCACGCCAAGTGCATATCAACCAGTTTCAGGCTGGACAGATCCAGCATCGCTCAGCCCTGCCACCACTGCCGCTACCAGGGCTGCCAAAGCTCCACTGCTATTTATCCTCATGCTAGCTTCATTTTCTCTTCACTGCCAAGTTTCTTTTTATTTTATTTTTTTTAAAGCTGACTATTTTTAGATGAAATTTGTTTTCTTTATTATCTGTAGAGGGGGCTGAATAATCCAAAAGCGTTTTACAAATAGTTTTGCAAAGAGAAATGCTGAGCTGGGCTCACTATATTTCATGGGGTTGTCATTTGTTATTCACAAGTATATGGGCAATTACCAGCTATTTATTAAAAGGTCCCTGAATCTCAGAGGTGTCACCAGTTTCAGCATGAATTCCTGGGAAAATCTGTCCCAGCAAGTGAGTTATTCACCAACATCACAACGCCTAACTGAATTAGGTGCCTAGGTCTTTTTTTCCCCCAGGTCCCTTTTGAAAGTAAAATTTAGTCTCCCCACTCGGGCGTTGCAACACTGAGCGCAGCAATGCCTACATACCTGTAAATATCTGGGCCTAGGTGCTTTTCATTCTTCTCCTGTTTAATATGTTCCAGTCATCCAACCAGAGAGCAGAAAAACACCATGTGACGTAGGTGACCAACTGCACGACATGAATAGACAAAGCAAGTAGTGAACAAACCCTTATCTGAGAATGATTCATCCAGACTGTGAAGTGAGGGTGAATTGCCCCAGGAGGCTGAGAGCCAGCCCAAGGCATGCAGATTTAAGAGAGATTTAAGCAGTGCCTAGGCCATTGGCTGGCTGGCTGCACCGAGGGGAGTTTCACCTTAAATACTTACAGACGTCAGTTATGTTAAAGAAACCAGGCTGGGTTCGTGGCCTAAAAAAGGAACTATATTTCTGTATGAATACTATTCATATCAAATAGTTCAACCAGAGCTGATTGTTTGTTAAGTCTGGTGTAGGAAGAGTCAGAAGAAAGCAACATCTCTAGCTGAAGGAATAGACAAAGGTGGACAGGACACCACAATTCACTAGGAGTCACAGAAGATGGTGCCAACGCGCAGCGTCTTTTTTCAGATTGGGTCAGTGACAGCGTTCTGACTGGTCAGGGTGAGAGTTTGATGCTTTATGGAAAGGAAACAGACTTTTTAGAGAGATTTAAAAGAAAAGAGACTACGGCGGCCTCAGATCTGCATGAGCAGACTGTGAGGTCTTGGGATTGTCTTCTTAGTACTTGACTGCACAGTGCCTAGCGCAATGGGGCCCTGATCCTTGGCTGGGGCCTCTAGGCTCTCCCGTAATGCTAAGAATGAGTCATAAGAAGCAATGCAGTATAGGGATTGGGATGAGGGAGTTGATGGCTTCATCCTTCAGGGCTGCCGGTGTGACACTTCTCACTGCAGAGCGACACTTACTAAAACAACACATAACTGCCAAGATTTGTGCAGCTACTTGAGTGACATGGCTGGCAAATTATTTAATGAACTATTTTGCATATTTGCAACTAATTTGCATGGAGCCATAAATGCTCACTTTAAATCAAGGGTGGGGATTTAGTTCTTGAGAAGTCTGGCAAAGGAAGCCCTTTGTTTATCTACAGGCAGCAGCAGGGCAAGCTTCCCTCCTATACACTGACCCGCCAGCAGGCCTCAACCTGATCTGAGAGTGATTTTCTCTAGGGCTAACAGAGTAGTTCGGTTTCCATGGCTTAGGAAGTTCTTGGCTTCCCTGCTGAGTCTACCAGTGAGTGCAAAGCCTGGTGGTTAGTTTGGGGTGTGGGAGCTGCAGCTGAGCCTCACCAAAGACATCTCATTTAGGGGCCTTCATAGATCCGTTTGGTGGGAATGATTTTTAAACCCTGGGCTGGATTTGTAATGGTGATTTACAAACAAAAAGCTCCGATATTCATTAGCAATGTCCCTAAGCACCCCGTCTTTAGTACGTTCCGTTTGTGTGGGTGACCCACAGTCAGTGTATTAGCTCATGTTCTGAGTTAAAGGCTCGCACCCACTAACCAAGATACAAACACAAAAAATACAGCAATCAATTATTAATGCAACATCCAACGCAATGTTCTGCAACGTAAAATCATTTCAGCAGCTATTCTAGAGTCCTCACACTCACGTACGTTTTTGCAGCCTACGTCATTGAGTAGGTTTGAACCTCCAGATACGTAACTCAGACTACTGCCACTTCAGCAGGGGGAGTAATTGGGATAGAAACTTCTGTTGTCATTTCGGAAGGGCATCCCAGGGCAGGAACGACAGCTCTTTGTGAACTAGCACTAAGATGCGAGGCCTCAGAATTCCTGGGTTCTCGTCTCTGCTCTAGCGTCAGGATCCTGACCAGGGGAGACAGGACCAACAGTCAAAGAAGGGACACGCCTGAGGCTTGGAGTAGCAGAAGAGTTTGTAGTCAAGTTCCAGGCCAGGATTGAAACCAAAGCTCAAAGCCCAAGTCAGGCCTCAGGGTCCGCGTCAGGAGGCAGGGTCCAAACCAAGCCGAGATCAACACCAGCAGTTCAGGAGCAGGAATGATCATGACAAGTACAAGAGATCCACCCGGTTGCCTGGACACTTCCTGGTCCGCCCCTTGGCTTTATATAGGGTGAGGAGCCATGAGGCTGCTTCCTGTGGGACCCCTTAGGTGGGACTTCCGGGATCTGCCTAACAGTGGCTGGTCAGTAGTGGAGTGTAAGCCCACTCCAGTGGCTGCTACTGGGTGGCAGCACAGAGGTGGTCCCTGCCTGGCAGTTCTGTAGGCCCAAGTGCAAGAGTGACCAGGCCCTCTATCTAGAAGCATAGTCTGATTTAACGGCTACAGACAGCATCGCCAAGTGTAATGCTTGGGCTATTTGGAGGTAGTGAACCTGAGACTCTTGGCTCTAAAAACATGCACTTCTGCAGTTTCAGCTAGAGAACAATGTGTGTTAATGTGGAAGTTTCATAACCCCTTCCATGTGGCCCAGCCCCTAGGAAGGTACAGAGATCTGCACTGTGCCCATGTTCACTAGACAAGCACAGAACAGGTTTATCAGCAGGGCAAAGCAGAGACTCAAAGATGTCGTGTTAGAGCTGTATGGCAATGCCAGCTGTGCTGGGTGACCTTGTTCCATCGCTGCTATCTCAGCTGTACAACAGGTGAACGGTAGCTGCCTCCCCTAAGGTTGGGGGCATAAGCCACGTCCATAGATGAGCTGGGATTAGAACACATGACTCTTTGGCTTGTAGCTCAGTGTGCTGTCAGGGGTAGGAGGGCTAAGCCTCGGTCACCTTTCCCCAGCATGTGATATGCCACCCGTTGTGCAGCACTGTGTGACAGACCTGCTAGATGAGAGACACTTGGCACATCTGAAGTCAATGCAACTGGACCTTTTCAAAGGCGATTTCCTACAGTGTGTGTGCGGGGGCCTGGGGACGGAGGAAGCAGCTCTGTCCCTTTATAGATGGTTCTGCAAAAGAAGCATTTCAGCCTGGTATTGATTTCCCTGGGTTTGTGTCCTTATCCCTCCTGCCAGGCTTCCTATAACGCACAGCCACTGACTTTGCTTCACAGCTGCAAACCAAGTGTTGTTCCCACTGCCGCAGCTAGGATTCCCATGAACTCTTTGGACATACCATCTGGGTCAGCATAACCAGGTTAACTCCATCCAAGTGAACGAGGAATCCTGCTCAGACGTTCAAGGACACTCACACCAGGCAGCATTCAGGGGCACTCGGCAGGGATCCTGCAGCCCACATAAGTCAACTGCAGATCAGAGAAGCAGAGCCCTAAACTAACCCACATTTGAGGCCGATTTGTCCTTGGGATCTCTGCTTTCCCCCTTTCAGACCTTCTCTAGAAATACACCGTAGACAGGGTACGTCTCCCCTGGAGCGGGAGATGTAATTTGCAGCTCAGGCAAATGTATGTGTGCTAGCTTTGATCGAATCCATGCACTAAAATTAGAAGCTTGGCCATGGCAGCACGAGCTGTAGGCTGGACTAGTCACCCAGGTACAATCCCGCACAGGCCCCTCCGCACTTATAGGGATGGTTAGCCCATCCCCCTGTCCACGGTGCCTTGGCTACCCTTTAGCATGCTCGCTCTGTCAGAGCTAGGGTGCAAGCTGGAAACTACACCTCCAGCTGAAGATAGATGTACCCTCAGAATGACTTTAAAGCAGCAAATGTGCTGTGTGAGACAAGCTACTTCTCACAGCTGAGCAACGCTCATTTGTATAATGATTGTTATATCATTTATACTGCAGTGATCTGCCCCTTCTGTGACCCAGCCCTCCGGCCAGGTCATGTGTCTCCCCCTTCAGGGTTTATAAATATTCAAGCAGTGAGGGAGCACTCTGGGTTAGCCAAGGAGCTCTAGACCAGGGTTGGGGTCTCAGGTTCTTAACTTTTCTATCTGCAGGACCTTCTCTCATCCAGATTCCTCATACCCGGGGTAGAATTCTGCCTTCGGCACCGCTACGTGCTGTTACCGGAACCCAGACCCACCCTCTCCAGCAGGTTCCAACCCAGGGTACAGTGGTAATCGACTAAATCCTGCTCACCAAGATGCTATACTGCTATTTCCCTGGACCACTTCTAGGGTGACCAGACAACAAATGTGAAAAATCAGGGCAGAAGGTGGGAGATAATAGGCGCCTATATAAGAAAAAGTCTGGAATCCTGGGTTTGTCCCTATAAAATCGGGACATCTGGTCACCCTAACCACTTCTGACCCGTTCCCTTTTTTCACAATGGATAAAGACGTTAAATAACGGAAATCAAGGACAAAGTCTCAGACCTTCCAAGAGTCACCAGTCTCTGCTCTGTGAGTTTGGCAAAATTGCTGTAGCCAGGTTTCTGGCAGCAGGAGCTCCAGCAGTCCTTTCCAGGAGCTCAGTGTGCACATCACCTCCACTCTCTGCCCTCCACCCAGCTGTTCTGCTCTGCTTTGAAGCGCCTCCTCCAGCCCATGCATGCCTTGCAAGTGTGGTGGGACGATCTGGGCACAAAGAAATTCTTTAACCCCTTCCTTATTAGTGCAGGATTTGTACACCTCATCTTTAGCCATACCAGTACAGCACCAGTACTGTACAGGTTACCCCACCTCAAAAGAGATCTTGCCAAAGGGGGTTTGGCGAAGAGTGATGAGAATGATCAAAGGCCTGGAAAAATTCTCATAGGAAGAGAGATGAAAAATACTGGAGTTATTTACCTTACCAAGGAGACAAGTAAGAGGGAACATGATGAAAATATACTCAGTAATGAATAGCCTAGAGAAAGGAGATCGGGAGCTTCTGTTCTGCCTGTCTCACAACACACGAACAATGAAACGTTCAATGAAACAGAAAGGCAGTATATTAAAAACGAAGAGTTTTTCACACTATTCATGTTTAGACTGGTGAACTCCCTGCTGCTTGGGATGTCATTGAGGCCAAGACATTAAGAATAAAAGAGGGACTGGACATCAATGGGGATATCAAGAATATTCCGAGTTATCATAATTAATAATAAAGATGTTGTAGAAGGGACATTAAACCTCTTGCTTCAGGATTTAGCTAATATCTAACTATTAGGGTGTGTCTACACTGCAGGGTAAACCCGCGCTCAGACTCAGACTCGAGCCCACACCCTCCTTCTGTCTACACACAATTCTGTCTGACTCAGGCCAGCAAGCCTTCCGGGCCTGTGCCCAGAGACCCACAGAGGGGTTTGAGCCTAAGTCACACTGGGACTCAGGTCCAAACTCCATCATTTTGTAGTGTGGACACAGCTTGAACTCAGGCCACCAATGCTATCCCCCAGTTCCACGGGCCAGTGTTCTTTGTCCTCTCTATCCCAAGAGTAGCCAATCGTCTCTCAGGAAATGGAAGCAAGCCCTCTTGTTCAGGTACATCATTGGCTATCCCTCGATATGAGGATGATGTCTGCCAACAGGAGAGTCACTGATTAGACTTAAGATGGCTAAGGAGCCCAATTTGTGCTCTTCAGATTTTTCCACATATGTGTCAGGTAGTTGCTTGGCGAAAGCACAGCTGCTGGCCAGGATGCCATATACTTTCCTTCCTCCTCTGCCATTTCTCAGCCTCCTAAGCAAGGCAATTCTCTTCAAAACACGCTGAGGCTTGATGTGTGAGGTGACACCATTGCAGTCCATTGCCAGCCAGATCTTCTCAACTCATGGAGGTCAAAGCCTTCCTTCTAAAGATACACTTTCAGTGTGTCCTTGTAGCGTTTCCTCTGTCCCCTGCCAGTCCTCTTCCCAGGACTACGCTGAGAAAACTGGACTTGCTTCGGAAGGCCAGTATCAGCCATCCGCTCTCAATGATGTGTCATAATCTTTGCCTCAACACTGGTGCTGTTAGCTGCAGAGAGAATGGCAAGCTGCGGTCCCCACTCCCCAAAGCCTAAGGTGGTCTGCAATTTTTAAACATAGCATTTGTAAAATTGTTCAGGTTCCACAGCTTAGTGTTTAACCTTTCCATTTTACTCTGACAGCTGAGCTGCAAACACAGTGACCCTTCCGTGCATTTGCAATGGCCAGTGGCCTGAAGAAATCCGTGCCATACCTGCTGCTTCCTGGGCATGGCAGCACATCCACATTTTTGGTGACTCTCTGGTGCAAGGCGAGCAAAAAGTCTGACTTCAGCAAAAGTTCCACGAATGGCCACAAAATAGCAAAGAGGCTGGCAGCACTGCGCAGAGAACAAATTAAGCGGCTTGAGACCAGCTGCTGCCAAGGGTGAGAACCACACTTCTGGGAACTCACCAGCATCCTGCCTGTTGTATGAGGAGTTTGACTGGATGCTGGGTTCTGCACGGTGCCAACAGTGGTTCACGATGGCCTGGTCAGCCTGGATGACAACCTTCTGGCTCCATGTTTGTTGTTATTCATATAGGAATGGGAGGGACTTCCAGTTCATGACCTAATGCAAAATTCATTACCTCGGCAACAGCATGTATCTGCCAATGGCGGATAGCGTCACACCCCCGCCACCACCCGCCACGTGGAATTCAAAATGGAGATCGGGAAGCATGCACAAGAGTGAAACAAGTCTTTGCAATCAAAAGTTTTACTAGAAACACACACTCTTGCAAAGATGTGGTGGGAGGTGGGGGGTAAAAATATGATCCTTACATTGGCTTCCCTGTTACTGCGCCGCTCCATACCACCCAACACTGTAATGAGACACCTGTAAAGAGTTACCTGTGGGGAGGAGGTTAAATAAAGTCCAGGGTGACAAAATGATTAGTCCGAAATATGGCTGGGGGTTAATATGCAGTTCAGAAATGTGCCAGGAGGGGGAAAGGCCGTGTAGTTCTTTGCTAACCCATGTTAGTATGTGTGGTCACGTGCAGTCAGAACGGGCTATATCGGAAGTTGTGGGAGGCAGTAATTCATGCAACATCCTGTTGATTGCTCCAGGAATTCTGACCCAATCCCAACTTTCCCCATAGCAGGCACACTAAACAGGTAGCCAGATTTTGGGGAAGGGCATATTTTCCAGGCCCACCACTGTGGTTACCAGCCTGCTCCACTCGTAGATGTCCTTGTGAGCCGCTATGAGTTAGAAGACTCCTGTAGCATACATGGCTGGCTTGCCATGAGCAGCTTGGAATAAAAGATCCCTTTTCCACTCAGAAGCCATGAAAATTGTTACATCCTCCAAACTGTGGAATGCCCGAAATGATGGAGAAGACTTAGGTAGCAAAGCCTTCCCAAAATCTATGGTGGTCTGCAACTTTAAACATAGCATTTATAAAATGCAATTGACCATAATCTGTGCTCTCTTTTTGCTCTGATTAACTCAGTTGTCTTCACAGAACTTGCTGGGACAGAAGCATTCCTCTGGCTGTGAACTGAGGCTCAGTTTTACAAAGTATCCTATTTTGCCCTTGAGATTCCACAAGCCACTTTTCTCTGCTGGTGAAGTGACTCCTTTTCTGAATGACGGAGCCAGCAAGGTACTGTTTGATGTCGGCTTGCAGATCCTTCACCCTCTCTTGCCCCTTGGACCTTGGCAGCTCGCCCACACTCCAGCAGAAGCCTGGGTCTCCAAAGTGTCAGACTGGTCCAAGAGGACGCGTTCCCATGATGAATTCAGGGTGGGCCTGCGGGACAGGGCCAACAAGCATGTGCAGTACCGAAAGGAGATGGATTCATGGCACGTGAAAGGCACAGGCAGGCTGCAGAGCATGAGGACAGAATTGCAGCGTGTAAGGGGAGACTAGCAGTGCAGTTTCTGGCACAGGAACCTCGGCTGAGGGAGGATGACAGAGCAGAAAGATTTGTTTGAGAGGCTCCTTGTGCTAATAGGCACAAGAGTCCAGGGGCCTGCAGAGCCCGCACCTTGCCTTGGGTCCCCTCTGCAGGACCATGCGCTGCAGACCACGAACAGTTTGGACAGTTCCATGGGCGGGCTGCCCAGGCAACCAGGACTTAACAGGTGCTGGACAAGGCAAATCTACCCATGCAGTCCTCCACCTTTGTGCAAACTCCATCCCCGCTACATACCTCCACCACCAGGTTTGCCTCTTCCCCCCGGCAGGCCTCCACCCTGGGTAGCAGCACCAAGTGTGTATTGAACACACAAGAAAGGGGAAGAAAAATGAGGGGGGAGCAATGGGACACACAAAATTAGGGGAGGTTTTTATGGCACTGTTTGCACTGTCCAATGTCTGGTTTATGCATCTGGTTTTATTTCTACTTTGCGTGTTTGTTTATTACTGTTGTCTCTGTGTTCTAATGGCAGCTGGCTTGCCTGGCAATGCTTTAACATGGGGTTTTTTGGAATACAGCCAACGTTCACAAATAAAGTCTTTTAGTTTATTGGGAACGTTTATTGCCGTCATTACATTACATCACATAATGTGCATTTTGAATCATAAAGATAAACCCAGGGTGAGGCACAACTCGTAAGTTGTATCTGAACACAATTTTTCAGTGCATCTATGTACATCAATCCATAACGGATATGCCCTGTTCCCCCACCCCCGAGCCATAAGCAGTCAGCTCACCATAATAAAGATTCATGACAATCTGCACCCCCGTTCATGGTTTACAGTGGCAGTACCCCCCCATTCCATTGGGTGATGTGACACTACTTCTTTTACTGTCAACACAGCTGTACAAACCCATTCATAAAGGTACTAGTCTCCCTTTTCCATTGGCCCATGCAAGTCCATAACGTGGGAGCACAGAGCATCCCTGATTTCTCTTGCCCAGGTGCATCCTGCTCCAGCTGTGAGAGGTGCACTTTCTGGTTGAGTGTAACAGTTCAGCAATCCATTACTGCCATAGCTCCGTTTGGGGAAAATGGCTTACCTTTGGCATCACAAAGAGTGTGACGAGCACTGCACGCCACAATAATGCAGGCAGCATTGGTGACAAAGCCAGCAGGATTTCAATCTGCCAAACACATTCAACCACCATTCTACACCTTTAAACCTTCTAGTGCCAGGCCCTCTGAGATCAGGATGTGGTTTCATATGCCAAGGCAGAGGGAGGTACGTGGAGTCCCCCAGAACAACAGTGGGGACAGTAACTCCATTTATGACAATGTCATTTGGTGGGAATAGTGCCCCACCTGTCCATGAAGGCAGACTGCCAATCAGTGGGAAACCCTGGCATCGTGAACTTTTCCAGTGCAGCCCACATTGGTGTCCATAAATCGGTCTCTGGTCCACAAAGGGCTGCATAACAGTGTACGCTTTCTGGTTTATGTCCTCATTTGCTCCCTGAGGAGGGCATACTATGGGCATGAGTCCCATCAATGTCCGTTGCACTGTCCGGAAACTCCATTTGCCCCACACCAGCAATTACTTCAGGAATATTGTTTATGCCCATCGCCTTTGGGTAAATCACACGCCTGGCCACTTCAGAAACCTCCACCATCACTTTACCCACAGTTGACTTACCAGCCCCAAAATGGCTAGCAGTGGACCTGTAGCAGCCTGGGACAGCCAGCTTCCAGATGATTATAGCAATCTGCTTCTGGACCGATAGGGTCATCCTCATGCATGTGTCGTGACGCTGGAGGATTGGGGCTCCAGAAATGTAGCTTTCTTCATGCGAAAGTTCTGGACCCACTGCTGCTCATCCCAGGTCCACATGACGCTTGAGGTCCTCCACCAGAATCCCTGGTCTATGTAGGGAACATCAGTGACTGTGCCAAGCTTCATGAGCAGCATCAGCCAGTCCAAGTCCACTATGTCTGTGTCCTCCATCAGGCACGCCTGGTGGTTGAGAAAATACCACCAGAAATGTCCACCAGCATCTCATGGAAGCTCTGCCCATTTCCTGAAACAGAAGCAAAAGCCCAAGGAAGAGAAGTTCTTCAAATGCTGACTCCACCATGTTGCTGGCTCTGGTTGCCGGATCATGCTGGCCCCAGAGACACAGCTTGGTGGGATGCGCTAGCAACACCGTCCTGTAACTTGTGTGTGTGAGGGGAGAAGTCAAATTGTCCCACGCTGCATTACAAACAAAGGGCTAGAGCAGCCGCATTTCAAGGGGGCGCTAGGAAGCCTGGAATTTGGTAGCATGACTCACATCTGTATACGGCACTGGGGACGCTGGAGCCTGGGCCCAGGGCCCGGGCTCAAAAATATTTAACCTAGGGTCATGAATGAGTGTGGATGTTCCAGGCTTTCTAACCCAGAGTCCACAGACTCGAGTTCCACTAACCCTCTGCTTGCATTGTAGTGTAGACATACCCTTGGAGATCAGAATGAGTCCTATGTGGAAAGCAGGTTATCTCACATCTGCCTTCTGCAGAGTTTGTACAGCTTTCTCTGAAACATCTGATGCTCCCCCCTGTTGGACACAGGATCCTGGACAAGAAGGGCCTCAGATCTGATCCAGTCTGTCAATTCTTACATTCCTCTGATATAAACACAATATCTGTGTGTGCAGCACCCAGCACAAAGGGGTCCTGATCCCTGACTGGGGTCTGTAGGCACCACCACCATATAAATAACCATTAATAACAATCTGGGATGTTGCCAAAAATAACATTGTCCTAAAATTTTCCTAATTTTTATTGCACTCTGTGTTGCTCGTTTTAGGCTAGACATCTGGGGGCTGAGGGTAGAGAAATGTGAAATGGAGAGCATAGAGGGCTTCCTTTTCATCCTCTCCCATTTACTGGAGATTTAGTTTGCAGAAAAGCAATTCACACCTGCCACTTAGCAGGGGGTTAGCTGGAAAACCTGAAACCCAAACATCAGCTGAGCCAGAAGAAAAATGAGGGTGGCTGGCTAGCTGGTCCCCCTTGTATCAGCTCTCAGAGGGCTGCATATTTGCTGTACACCGCAGCGCTAGTTTTATGCTCCATTAGCATGGCTCTTTATTGACATCCAGGTGCCTTGATAGAAACCCACATAAAGCCTCCACCTTCCTGTGAATGATTGGAACGGAGATGACAGAAGACATCTTGAGCCAGGCTCAGTGCTCTGGGGAGAGGATGTTAAGCAGGTATACACAGGAGGGCAAGGTCAGCGAATGTTCTAGCCATATCCCCGGGGAATCTGGATTTAAATCTCTTCAGCTGCACGAAAGCCCAAGAAGCAGCACCATTGTAAAAGTGCAAGGGTTGGATTTGCTGCCGTTTATGTCTTTCCCCACAGAACTATTCAGGCTTGGTGTTATAGCGCAATGGTGGGGCTTCACGGGAGATGGGCCCGCGTAAACCCTAGCAGGGGAATGGGCTGAAAGCAGGACGCTGGCCAGTTCTCCCCTCTATCCACCCTCTCTTTACCTACGGTGATGCAGTGTGGCATGGAGCGTGCAGGGGGACACAGGCGTTTGCATTTGGGTTGGGCAAATTGCTCAGTGGAGCTGGGTCACCGCACAATGCTGTAGATTGACCAAGGGCGAGCCCTGCTGCCATGAGTGTGTTGAGCCGGGCGGCCGGACTTGCTCCCAGCTGGTCTCAGCACAGCTCTCAGAGGAGGCGTGAGCTCGTGGGGGCTCTGTCCCACCACTTCTTTGTTGTGTATATTACTCCAGTTGTGTGATGGGGTGTACAGGTCCTTCAGTGAGCTGGAGGGGGGGCTCAGCCCTGTCACCCCAAGCTCTGGTGGGATCCCCATTAGGAGGCCTGGGACTTCTGGGTTTAATCCCCAGCAATGGCTAGGGAGGCACTTCTAGGCGAGTTGGGGTGGGAGCGGAGGGAGTCGGCACCATAGAAGAAGGAGTCTTGTTCACCAGAAGTTAGGCCAGGGAGCTCTGGGAAACACAAGAGTTTCGGCGCTTGTGGCTTGCAGCTTTGTTTTGAAGATGCCTGGCTGGAAAGCTGGAGAGGAGGAACGCAGCAGCCCCAGACTTCTGCCAAATGTTTCTTTCTTTTGGTTAAACTAGAACTCCCCAAATAAAGCCAGATCCTCGTGTAGACATCTCTCTAGTCACTCAGGGTATATCCACATTGCAATGAAAGCTGGTAGAACTCCAGTTGCAGATCCTGGGTTTATTAACCTAGGGCTTGAGCTACATTCATTTGTAACCCCAAATTAGGAATTGTTGACTTCTGGGTCCCAACCGGGGGCTACCATGTCTACACTGTATTAGGTGGGCCTACGTTCAGCCACCCATCTCCCAGACTTCCTAGCACTCTCCCAAAATCTGGCTACTCTAGCCCTTTGTTCATGGTGCAGTGTGGGAAAACGTGACTGCCCCGATGACAAAGAAAGTTGGCCCGTGGGATTGTGGGATACATTTGGCCAACTCCTAGAGTAATGGTTCTCAAACTGAGGGGTATGCCCTCTGCGGGGTGCGGAATGTATTTTGGGGGGCATGAGAAGCAGCCAGTCAGCGTTCTCAAGCCACCCAGCTCTGAAGGCAGAATGGAGAGCAGCGGCTGCCGGCCAGCTCTGAAGGCATGGTGTGGTATTCTGCGTTGCTCTCTGGCTGCCCAGATCTGAAGGCAGAGCGGTACATATATCGGTGGCAGGGGAGAGGGGTACACCGCTACAGACACAAAATGGGGGGGATGCAATCAAATACGTTTGAGAACCACTGTCCCTGAGCATGAATCCATTGGGGCTGCCACTCCATTGCAGAGCGATAGGGCTTGAACCCTGGGACCTGGTTTGACTCAGGCTCGGACCCTCTACCCCCATAGTGTCCTGGTACCCTGTGCTAACATGATTTGTGTAGAAGCAGAAAGTGGTTTAGGCTTGAGCCTGGACTCGAACCTTGGGCTTACACAGCAGTGTAGACAGACCCTGTGAGCCTGGCCCCACCTCAACTCGGTTCAAAAAAACCAGGACCCATATTGCAATACAAATTTAATTCCTGCCACTTTGAAAGAAAGGAGGAAACTGACCAGTCCATTTTTCTAATAGCCTGTACACCTCCGCATGCCCTGCCACTCAGTTCAAACTTGCTCGGAAGCTTTACTGGAGCACAGGCTGAAGCATCACAAGAAAGCCCCCAATTTCTTCTCCCCAATCTTAGATGAAGTTTTGGACAATATTGATGGGCCATTGAATGGCAACACTTGGAGCATCATGACTCAGATGGGCAATATTGCTTCTCTGAACAGACAACAGTGAAACAAAGACAGATCCCCAGTTTTTTATTCCCAGATTGCCACGCAGACGTTTGCCATTTTGCATTTGGCACTTCCACACCAGCCTCCTCGGATTCAAATTTTGCCTCATTCAGCATTCCTACCCAAAGGTTATTTTTGCAACTAAAGCTCATGAAAACATGAATTTTCTAATGCAAACCTCAGGTTCCAAGACAGACCTTTCCTGCCCATTTCCCCACTAAAATGGGTTAATTTTTGCTAGAAAACTGGCTCATTTTCACTAGATAAAGCACCCACTTATGCTTGAAAAATATGCATTGTTTAGTGCTGTTTTCCATTAAAAAAGGACAATTTGCAAAAGAAGTTTGAATTCTGAATAGTTTTGCATTGTGTTGCCAATATTTGATACCCCTCTGGACAGGTGAAATTCCCATTGTGCATGAGGGATCTGCATGAGGCCTAGGCACCACATAACCTCTGTCCCGCTGCACAGGGCCACTTTCCACCCAGTTTGAGCAAGACAAAGGGAAACTGGTTGGGGAGCATTAAAGGAAAAGGCTAAAAATGCTGCTTTGATGGGGATGGTTCTCTGAATATTCCCTGCCAGAGGACGGAGAGCTTAGGACACGGGAATCAAAGAAAAAAGAAAAGGAAGAGAAAAAGTTGCCTAAAATTTCATTTTCTTTTACTAGAATTAGAGAATGTCCCTGGACCCATTTTTCATCAGTGAGCCAGGTACCTTCCCTCAGGTTGTACTTCCCTTTCCTATGCTTCGGAGGTTATGGAGCTCACGGCTGGCTTGGTTTTTAATCGGGGGGTTAACACAGTGCCCAGTAACGAGCCAACACATTCACTGCAGTACACAGCTGGGTTTGGTAGTGTCCACTCAGCTAGCCCCCTGACTAGATGGACTAGTCAGGGGAGTAGGCGCCCCCGTTACTACCTTGCACAGGCTACCCAGACTTTGGGACCAGGTATGCATGCCAACGTAGGCACTGCATGCCCAATTGCTCCCTTTGCCCCCGGAGCACCTGGGCAGGGAATGAACAAGTGCATGAGACCAGTGCCGGAAATTTCTTAATTTGCTGCTGGGAAAGGCCAGCAATAAAAGATTCGTCCCTGGAACAAGGCAGACGTAGGGAGATTCAGAGGTGCAGTGCCTCTCAGGGCTACGTGTAGGTGATGCAGTTTACACCCTGCGCCATGCCCAGGCTGTGCCCAAATGCACAGTCTCACCCGTAGTCTGTCAGAATATCTCATTTTGCCTATTGGAACTAATAAAGTCACATTATTTTACCTATCTGCCCTTTAAATGCCTCAAGTCCTCAGAACCTAAACAAATACCACCAGAATGCTTTATAAAGAGCACTTCCCTTCCCCTCTGCACTGAGTTTGGACTAGATGCCACAAGACAGACTAGGACAACTGGCATATAAAACAATTTTTTATATACTCAGTGGGGAGCAACACAGTAAAACAGGAACATATATAATCACACTGCCTTGTAAGCATCTAAACCAGAGCACAGCGAAAGATCTACTGCAAAGTCTGCCTTTCCCCCATGCCACCCCATGCACGCTGCGTTGGCAAACAGACCATGACATCTTTACCTGTGTTTGAGGGTTGAAATGATTTGTGAATTTCTTCAGCAAATACTTCCCACTCAGTTGTTCACCAAGAGTTTTTGCTTTGAGTATTAGTCATTTGCAATGATAGCCTTTTGAGTCAGATAACGCTCTTCTGGTTGTTAGTTTCAGCGAGGCCCCCCAAGTTCACTTAGGGTAGGAGCCCTTCTTCCACAGATTCCCAATGATATTTGGGTGCCAAACTCCCTTAGGGTCCTTTGAAAATCCCAGCCTTAAAGAGGAAGGGGTGAATTCCACCTCCCAATCTGGATAGTCACTGCTGATTCTTCAAGTGACATCTCCGAAAGGGAGGTGGTCAACCACCAACTTCCATCTTTCACAGTCACCAGAGAGATGTAAAACTTCCATTCTCCTTTGGGTACCAGTCCATCCACCAGAACCTCAAAACAGGGCTTCAATGTCACTCTAGTTGTCTATAGGATGGCAACTCACTGGGGACTGAAGCAGAGAACTCCAGAGATAAAAGCATGACTCTCTATAGTTTCCGCTAAGAACCAGGCTGTGGGCCTGGGGATCTGTAACAGACTCCTATCCTCTGTGTATTGGGCACAAAGGGGAACATATAACACACACTACAAGTCAGACATCGGCCTGCCAGAATAGGGTAAAGGGACCTTTGTGCAAATCAGAATAGGGCTGAGTGTCTCATAAAGCCCTTTTGGGGTTAGCAAGGAAAGGGTAAATCAAGTCAATCATCATGGAAATGCAGCCGCTTCTTGGGTTGCACACAGCTGTTGTTTAACAGCAAGAGTGCACAATGGTTTCATTGGATGGTCTTCAGACCAGGAACAAAGAAGAAGGCAATAAAAATGTCTTATCAGATTGAAATTGCAGGGGCGGAAAAATGGAACTACTGGAAGATGGGCTGATGACTAGAGTTCGCGCTCTTCCCCTCTGACAAATGCTATGTGACTTGGAATGGCCTAATGGAGTTGAGTCACTGGATTTATGTACGGGTGGTTGAAAAATTTCTGTCAAAATATTTTTTCTCCAGTGGAAAATTGAGTTTCTGAATCAATGCCAGTGTCATGGAAACGGTCTGAAAAGTTTAGATTTTTTTATTGGGGAAAAAAAGAACAGTAGAAAATGGGAAATCTTTGGCCAAGACTGAAACTAGTGTAGCTTTTGGCAGCTTTCAGACACAACACTTAAACACCCATTTCCTGACCAGCTTTCGTTTCATAGCCCATCGGAAAAGCATCTCAAGCAGTGCATCACCCCAAACTCCAAGCTGCTGCATGGCTCCTGTGTTGTCTCAGAAGGAACGGTGCCACCTACACAGTCAGCCGCATCACTTTTTACAATGCCTAAATCTCCCGTCCACTTACTGACCCT
Source organism: Mesoclemmys tuberculata (assembly GCA_007922155.1). Classification (NCBI taxonomy): domain Eukaryota; kingdom Metazoa; phylum Chordata; order Testudines; family Chelidae; genus Mesoclemmys; species Mesoclemmys tuberculata. The sequence continues at coordinate 4,908,918 of ML675625.1, forward strand.
GGCCATCCCAGCTTGGAGCTGAAAGCAGAGGGGATGGTTCAGGAAAAAATCCAGAATAGAAGGCACCTGTACAGCTGATCACAGGTCAAAACATAATAAACTTTAAAAGGAAATATTTGGAAAGCAGAAGAATCCCTGTCCCTGTTTTTATGGCTGTCCTCCCCAATATCCGGTAGAGATAATTAACTGAAAAATTCCCGCCTGCGTGATCATAAATCTGTGTAATGCCTCTTCCAGCGAAGGCTGCTTGACAGAGGACTTGCAATGGCAACATCTCCCTGCTCTAACCAAGGCTATTTTTAACAGGTCATTTGTTTGAAAGAGCAGGATTTGGGAACAGCATTTTCTTAGTCAACTGAGCAAATCAAATTGTATTTGCGATTTAAGATTTTGTTGTTCAGTGACCTTTCTGAGTAGAAAGCTCTTACAAGGATTGACGGAGACGAAGGAGACAGTGGCACTGGGAATACATCCCCACTCCATAGTACACACGCGAGTGGATCGACTCGGAGTGACTCCCCCCCCGGCTAGTTTGGTGCAATGTCCGCAGGCTGCTCAGCTGGCCTGCGTCAACACACCGGTGGCACGCTCAGTCGTACCGGCACAGAGATTTCCAAGAGACAGAGGTCTGAGAATGTAGCAGCAATGCTTTGAATTTTAATGGATGGCTGGTGCTTAAATGATGGGCCCCAGGGACAGCCAAAAGCAAAGCTATGTTTGGTGTGAGCTCGATATGGCCTTTCGACAGCCCCACGGAGGGGTGAGAAAGAGGCTGAGTTACAGACAGCTGTGGGCCACACTCTTCCTTGCCTGGAGACTTGTGCGGTGGTTGAGAGCAGCGCAAAGGGTATCTGAACCACAATCATTTGAATTCAGAAGCATTTTACACCCGCTCTGCACTGGTGTAAACAATTGCCCACTGTTTGGAGGTTGGTTTGCTGTTGCTTAGCTGTGTATTGCAGACATCGTCGGTAGCTTTCACCTGCTGTGAGTCATTCACGCACACCCGGGAGGGAATTCAGCTGGCAGCAGCACCCCTCGTTTGAGCAGATGCAGAGAGAGGCATCTGCCACGCTGGACCATAAAGGAGAGCGTCATAAGGAACTTCACCCTTTGCTCAGGCACAGATAGTGGCACAAGGACACATTCCCCATCTCGCAACCCTACCATCGTGGACTGTGATCGTATCATCCTCACAAGCTGGCCAGGGTCAGGCTGGGTCAATACTTGGCGGGTTCTGGCCTGAGCTGAGTGGAGAATCTGTCTGTCTCTGGGCCTGATTCACTAGTGCCCTGCAGCTAATGACGTCATTTAAGTGAGTGCAAAAGGGATGCGAAATGCCACCAATTCATTCGCACCAGTGGGAGCATCTCGCATGTACTCTGATGAGGTGAGGCACAGGGCGGTGGGAGCCAGGCCTGCGGTATTTCAGGGGAGTTGGGTGTTATGCGGGTCTTTAGAAACATAGGATATAGGATTGGAAGGGCCTTTTTTTGTCATTGAATCCAGTCCCCTGCTATCACAGGCAACCCCATCACATCATCCAGTTCATAAACTTATCAAGCTCTGTTTTGTAACTAGCTAGGTTATTTGTCCTCACTCCTCCAACTGGAAAACTGTTCCAGAACCTTATTCTCTCAGTCTTGCGAGTTTGGTTTTAAATTCTAGTTCTATCAGAAACAAAGGAAATTTGTGGGGTTTCTTTCAGGTCCCTTTTCCTTCAGAAAAGCCAAGAAAGGGCCCGAATCATGGCTGTGTAACACCAGTTTTGCACTGATGTCTCTGCATTCCAACCAGTGGAGTGCCTGTGGTATAAAAGGGCAGCAATCCCATGCAGCAGCAGGCCTCCCGATCTTTTTCTTCTAACTATTTCTTTCCTACTAAAAGGAATCAGCTCAGAAGTTTGATCCCCTTAGTGCTTTTGGCAGGCCAAGGCAGCGCTGATTCCCACTGGCATCGCTTGTCTTATTATTTCTGATGATATTAGACATCAGAATTAAGGGAGTGCAAACATGTTTTCAGACTCCGCTGGTGGCAGGAGATGTGAAGGAAAAAGCTCCTTGAACATTTCCAAGGTAGAGTCTGCCCCTCAGATACCATAATTCTTTACAACGGCTCCTGTCTCTCATGCTTAATGTCTCCCAGGGTGAGTGACATGCTGAAAATAAGGTCAGCTGACGTAGTTGCTGAGTTACTGCCACTCATCTCATCTCCTCCCCAAGAGGAAAACTTTTTGGTGAGCTTTTTAATAGCCTGTTGGAATAGAACTCTGATTTTGTCAGCTTTCATCCCCGCGCTTTGTTCTCCATTGAGCTTCACAGACATAGGCAGAAGCTCCAAGAACAATGGGCTCAGCCCAGAATTCAAGCACAGCCCGAGTCGAACAATCGGAGCGTTGTACCCATGGTCTTCAGCATGCACTTGCTAATGATGAGAGATGAATGGATGGCAGCTCTGAAGGGAAACAGCTCCCGCAATAGCTGGGAGGGTGTAAAGTGTTCCTCAGGCCTAGGGAGCTACCAGAGTAGTGTTGCTTCCCCTAAGTGTTCGAAAATAATGAGTCAGGCCCTGCAAAATCACAAGTTTGACTTCAAACTCATGAGATTTTAAACAATTAAAAATGTGGAGGATTCTAGCTTGAGCTTTGGGAGGTCACGCTTTCAAGCTCTTCTCTGCCACCAGGAAGCGCACTTAATTAAAAAAACCAAAACCTGCCATTCTCAGATCAACACCTGGCTCCAGGAGCGGGAGCTTTGAGACAAACGTCAAACACCACAAGAGCTGGCGATGCTGCCAGAGTTCAATGACGGCCCCTGGAACGATGGAGTGCATTGCCCTCAAATTATGGAGCCAAGGCCACTTGATTTATGCAACAGAGCTGCACAGCTAGTGGGCGAGGGTGGGGCAATGTTTGCTGAATGCAGGCCCATTTGGTAACTAATGTAATTTTTACTAATGTAATTCCAAAAATAAGGCAGCATGATCTGAATCATGTTTCAGGGCGGGGTGCAGCCCAAAATGAAAATCTGTCTGCCTCAAACTCAGGAAATTGGCGGGGAGAAAGTTACTTAAGGGAAATACATCACAGCTCACCATGACAGCTGTCTAGTCGCCCTCCCGGGTCAGTGTTCATGCCAGTGGAGAGGTAGCACTTGCTCATGCACCCCATCGCGGACCGCAGAGGGTCCAGGTGGCAGATCTAACTCAGCAACTGAACAGGCTACTGCAGGAGGAGCTGTTTTGAGAACTAGATGTGGCTGTGTGATCCAGGCTCAGAGACAATGGCTGCTGAGAGATTAGTGCAGAAGTAAGACCCTCCACATGGCTGGGGGCTCGGGGCCAGGAATTCCTACAGATCCCTTGGCTGCTTGGCAAAATGCTTCTTGGCCATCTTTCCCTTCCATATAACTGTCAGCGATGCTGCAGTGGCACCACTCGGGGTCTATCTTCTCAACTCTCCCCCTTTTTGTGTGGAAGAAAATAAAGAAGCATAAACACTGTAACAAATCCACGGCCACCTAGACTTTTCAACCGTTGCTATGAGCCGTCAGGACGTCATTCCAACAGCTAGGATCGAGCTCAACCCACCCCCGCTCCAAAAGGACCCTGAGATGTCTGGTAGGTGTTAGCTATGACTCACCGTCGAGCAGCTCTGATGCCATCCAGCAGACAGCAGCAGTGTGCATGCACACACAAACACACACACACAAACGTGCCAACTGATTGCAATATTTATTGAGCCAAGTTTAGCAGCAGCAATCTCTGCACTCTCCTTTCTAGCTTGAATCCCTCCAGCCAGTGCCACGGGTGCCAAATCTTTCCCTGAACATAAGGACGCATTCTGTATTCACTGCACACCTGCAGGTATCAGCGTGAGGTCTGTGCTGAATGAATGGCTCTGCCCTTAAGTTTGAGTCCTTTGAAGTGTAAGATGCTTGCCTGTGGCTGCAGGTCAACATGCCAGGCTCCTCATTAAGTTTTAAAATATAGAAGGGGAAAAAATGGTTGATTGAAATGTCAAGCGACGGTCTCTTGTTTCCACTGTTATGAAAGAGCAAGTTGAAAATAATAATAATAATAATAATAATAAAGCCCCGTTAGCTGCCCAGGCCTTTGCCTTCTGTTGAATTGAATGTGATGATAAGAACTTACATAAAGAAAAGGCCATGTTGTCTCCGGCTGGATTTAGCTCTGGCCCTTGGCAACCCTTTATCACAAAGGCAGCTTGCTGAGAAATAACGCTTTACATTCCCGAGGCCAAAGCAGATGGAGATTTGGAACCTTTGCCTCCCTCCCACCAGGCTCTGTGCTGCCACTGCTCTATTCTGGCTTGGCCTGTACGCCCTAAATTCGTGTCAGGTAATTTCAGAGCAAAAGAAAGTGCTAACGTCTGGGATGTAACCAAGAAAAGTCCCAGGAGCAGAGATTAGGCTGCCTGACGTTTATAAATGGCCACACTAATTACCAGCTACTGGGAAAGTAAATCAGGTTTGCCCAGCCCGTATTTCCAAATTTGCTCCAGTGTAGATTTGGCAGAAACCTTCTTCTCGGTCTGCTTTTATTTTGTTTTAATGAGATGAATGTTACAGCCAGAAAGACGGAGGGCCCAATCCTGAAGTGGGGCTCTGCAGTCCACCAGCGTGAAGCTTTTTGCAGGATCCGGGCCCTGGCTTGCTTTGAGGTCCCGGGAGTTCTGTGAATTTGTTAAGGAAGAAGATGACATCCCTTAGGACAGGGTATGTTCCTTTTTCCGGGCCGAATCCTCAGAGGTGTCTAGCCCATGCTACGCCCACTGAGCCAATAGTCACTGCACAAACTCAGTCGCTCTCAGGATTTAGCTTGTAGGTCCTGACCCAAATTCCACTGAAGTCAATGAAAGACTTTCCATTGTCTTTACCGGACTGGATGAGGCCCTAGGGAAGCAGCATGTGTCTTTATAAATTATTATTGTTATTGTTTAAACTGATATGAAGAAAATACCAAAATATAAACCAGTGCCAAACTGGAAAGCTATGTGCATCATACACGACTCATAAAGCGTCAGCAGCAGAGCCAGTTTCTGCACTTTGCTCCCTTTCATTGTGTGGCTAATGCTTCTCCACACAAGCAGTAGGTAAGAAAGGAACAAAAGAATTAAAAGGTGTAGGCTTGTGTCACTACAGGAGCAGAGACAAGGTTGCTTTGAAGTGGCCTCTGCTGATGGGCAGGGTGGATCACATGGCAGGCTGCAGCATGTGCGTGCTCTCAGCTGCTGCTCGGTTGTCCTGCAGAGTGTTTGATGCAGCTGAACTGTGGAGGTTTAGTGTTTGGAAGCTGACGGTTCGAGGAGCGCTGAGGAAGCTGGAGGATGTTGGCAAGAAGACGTGCATTCTAGACCAGGGTGGCGTGGGAAGATGGCAGGAGCCCAGCAATAGAATGGGTGGGGAGCTGGATAGAGCAAGGCTTCTCTCCCTTTCTTTTCTCCCCCAGGCTTCTCCCAAGTCACGTCCCGGTTTTCCCCACTCAATCCAGCTCCCACCCTCTCCATCTACCCCCTCCCTACACTACAGGAACTAAATGTAGGTGGGCCAACCTACAGGGGAGCCAATGGGGTGAGTGATTATGTGAGGCCAAAGTGAGGACAGGGAATGTGGGGGGATTATGGGAGGGCGGTTTCGACTGGATGGGATGGACTGGGCTCCGTAGTCAACTGCCTGGGAAGAGGGGAGCCATGATAGGGTGTACAAGCCCTGCACTGGGCCTGGAGGGGTGAAAGGATAATAATGGGCCCAGGTAGCCCTTCCAGACCTACAGCACATGTTCCAATTGGAGAGGAAGCGTAAAAGGGAGCAACCTAGCTCAGAAGGGGGAGGCTGGGGAGGAAGACAGACCGACCCTGAGGGCTCTCAAACAAGGGTGCCATAGAAGCCTCCCTGTGAGGAGTAGGACTGCTTGCTGGTCCTGGTTGGGGCTGAAGGCTTAGATGTCTTTTCTTTTCATATCGTTATTTGACATTGGACTCGGCGCTGTCGGGAGAGACAGATGGTAGGAAGTGAGCCAGGGAGGGTAACTCTGAGAGCACTGCAAGGTGCTGGACGTTGATGGGTTCTCACAGGGCCCTGGGTTGGAGCCCAGTAGAGTGGGAGGACCCAGGTGTACACCTCATCCCCACCCCACTAGTAAGTAAAGGGTAAGACCACTGAAAACCTGAAGTTAATCTAGGCACATACACAAGTGAGGAATTGGACTGACGGGCCTTCCCACTGGGAGGTAAAGCCGGATATTGGGTGTGATACCAGCTAGACCAGCTAGCCCTTCGAGGACTCTATGACTGCAGCCCTATACCTTTGCATGAGGTAGCAGCACCTGAAAGCCTAACCTGGAGTCACATCCTGCCCTCAAGGAAGATGGCTGCCTAGACCTGGATGTCCTCACTCCCCACATATCAATTCATCTCTAATAACTGCTTTCCTAGCAAATTGGCATTACATTTCTGTCATTAAAGTTTAAATGAATCCCCTTGACAAACATCAAACTGTTTACTATGGATTCCAATGAAAAAATGAGAGGCAACAAAAAAGACTTCAGCTTGAATCACCTAAGCAAGATGAAGGAAGAAACCACAAGGCCACAGCAGAACCTAGTCCAGGATATCGTGGCACTGAAAGAATTCCTCACAGATCGACTGGATGCAATCTCTAAAGATGTACTTGATATAAAATCAAGAATGGCATACTTTGAAAATAAGCTACAAAAGACAGCTATTGAAATCAGGGAAATTAATGAAGAAATTGCCTCCTTAAAGTTTAAACTAGACAAACCAGGAGAAAAACAGGATGACTTAGAAAACAGATCTTGAAGAAACAACCTTTGCCTCTTGGGCATTGCTGAGAGTCTAGAGGGAAAGGATATTATCAGCTTCCTTCAGAAGCATCTCCCTGACATATTTAAATTGGATGCCCAGCTTCCTCCACTGAATATTGAAAGGGTGCATCTAATGCCTGGTATTAGAAAGCAGGAGTCTGACAAGCCCAGACCTATCATCTTCAAGCTGCTGATGTTCAGTGATAAAGTAATGTTAATGAATGCTGCCAGAAACGCTGAAACCTTTATGCACACAAGCCACAAAATTTCTGTTTCCTGACTTCTCAGCTGAGCTTAAGAAAAAGAGGGCTGCATTCAATTGCATAAAGCAAATGTGGGATGTGGGGGGGCAACATCAAATACTCAAGTCTCCATCAAATCAAATCAAATCAAGTCCCCATCCATCTTCAGAATGGATTTAGGTTCCACAAGATTTTGCGAACCCCCTCTGAAGCTTGGCACACTTCAAGGACTAAGGCTCGAATTGACCAAAAATAGCAGAAAGTTTTTTATCATAAAACACATACCTAAACAACCTTAAAAATCAGTTTGTTTTTCTGCCTATCCTGGTCGATATGGTAATGTTCACTTATATAATCTTCCAACTCCTAGCAGATAACCAGCTAGACTGAACTCTTCCGATGATCTTCTTTGGAATTGAGCAATATCAACTGTATTGCACTGCCACGCCTTTTACAATGCCTGGGATATTGCACCATCTATTGATTGAAGTAGCTGCCCTAATCATCATAACTTGCACTGATAGACAGAATCTCTTCAGTAGCTCTGCCTCTAATAGATCATGTTATGGTGCCAAAAGGTCCTGACCTGTAACATGTAATCTGAACCTTAAATAGCAAACGGTATTAAATTTGTGCAGGGTATTTGACATATTATGAATATGAAACTTTATATATATATATAGTTGTATTTTTCATATTTAGATTTTGTATAAAGTCTGAATTTCATTTAGCAAAACAGCTGTAAATTTACGTGTGATGAGCCTGCATATATGTACATGCATATAAGTATGCATGTATACTTAAAATCTTCTGTACACAGGAATATATTATACATGTTTTTAGATTACCCAGAGGTGTTTACTGGGTAATATTTGACGTAAAATATATTTGCATTTCGAGATGTTTAGAATATTATTAGATAATATATGCAGGGGAGCAGCGATAGAATTGATGTCACCAGCGATCTGAATGTGCCCACACTAGCTTGTTTTAAGTCTGTTAATTTGTATATTCTTTTCTGTCACAATTATACTTTGGAAGACACATGATATTTAACCATAGGTCTTTTTGTATATCTAACACCCTTAGAGGCTCAATTGAAGGCATACATTAATTTAAAACAAACTAGTATCTAATATGTATAAATACAGATAATATCCCAGATATGTGGTTTTGTGATACGAATGGGGAAATATGTATCTTTAGAATAAGGCTGTATATCTTTTAAAACTTTGCCAAGAACTTTCTTACAATGTGCTCCTGGAACGTGAGGGGACTTAATCAACCTTTCAAAAAATCAAAATCCGGAGACACCTCAAATCAAAATGTGCCAAGTAGCTTTATTACAGGAAACTCCTCTAGCAGAAGCTGTCAATAGAATCAAGATGGTGTAGGTAGGTGTTGAGTATCATTCATCATTGAATTCTAAGAGCAGAGGCACATCCCTCTTAATTTATAAAAGTATACATTCTTGATCTGATCCTGAAGGAAGGTATGTTCGTCTTGAAGGCTGTTTTAATTCAAAAAAGGTAATTCTAGGAGGTATTTACAACCCAAGTGCAGATAATTCTGAATTTTTCAAAGACATTGCAGACATTCCATTCGATGACATTTCTGCTAGACAGGAGGGCATGATCCTGATCTGATAGAAGTCAAGATCCTAAGGAAAGGAGGACATGAGAACAGCAAAACAAGGACACTGGAATTCAGAAAGGGGATTTCAACCAACTCAGATCAAAAGTAGACAAGATTCCATGGAAAGACCAATTAGGAAGGACAGGAGTTAAAGGGAGGTGGCAGTCCATAAAAAATGTAATACTACAGGCTTAACATCAAACTATTCTGATGCAGAGGGAAGATAAGAAGATACCGGTGATAATATTTGCAAACTTGTGGGTGATAGGAGAGGTCCCAGAAGACTGGAGAAGGGCTAACATCGTGCCCATCTTTAAAAAGGGCAAAAAGGAGGAGCCAAGGAACTATAGACCAGTCACTCTGACTTCAATACCTGGGAAGCTACTAGAGCAATGTATAAACCATTCAATTTGCGAATATCTGGAGGATGAAAGAGAAATCACTAGCAGCCAGCAAGGATTTATTAAGAACAATCATGTCAAACCAGCTTTGACAGGGAAGTTGGTTTGATGGATAGGGGGAATGCAGTGGACATAATATGCTTGGACTTTAGCAAGATTTTTGACACAGTCCCATATGACATTCTGATAAGTAATCTGGAAAAATGCAGGCTTGGCACAACTACAATTAAGTGGATACAGAATTGGTTAAACAACTACAAACAAAGAGCAACTCTTAATAGAATTATGTCAGAAAGGAGGGAGATCTCAAGTGGGGTTCCACAGGAATCTGTTTTGGGTCTGGTGTTGTTTAATATCTTTATTAATGACCCAGATGCAGGAATAGAGAGCATACTGATCAAATTTGCAGATGACACAAATTGGATAAATTGGAGAACAGGGCTATAGACAACAAAATGAAATTCAGCAAAGACAAATGTAAGGTGCTGCACTTAGGGAATAAAAACTAAACAAATAAAGAATGGGATATAACTGGCTTAGCAGCAGCACAACTGAGAAGGATCTGGGAGTTATGGTGGATCACAACCTCAACCAGAGTCAGCAAGTCCAGGCTGCTGCAGAAAAAGCAAATGCAATTTTAGGTTGCAATAAGAGAGGCATACATATAAGTCACAGGATGTGACAGTACTGCTCTTCTTAGTGCTGCTTAGGCCTCAGCCGGAGTACTGTGTCCAGTTTTGGTTACCAAGGTAGAAAGGACATAGAGAGACTGGAAAGGATTCAGAGGCAAGGACAAAGATAATCAAAGGGATGGAACGCAAACCATATGAGGAAAGGCTGAAGGAACTGGGTATGTTTAGGTTGGAAAAGAGGAAATTAAAGGGGGACATGAAAGCAGTCTTCAAGTACTTGAAAGGCTGCCATAAAAAAGATGGAGAAAAGTTGTTCTCTCTTTCCTCAGAGGGAAGGAGACAATGGGTTCAAACTACAGCAGAGCAGATTTAAATTAAACTTCACAAAAAACTTCCTAACTGTAAGAAGAGTAGGACAATAGAACAGGCTGCCTAGGGAGATTGTGGAAGCTCCATCACTGGAGGTTTTTAAAAGGAGGCTGGATAGCCATCTGTTTTGGACGGCTTAGACACAACATATATCCTGCATCTTGGCAGAGGGTCAGACTAGATGATCCTTGCAGTCCCTTCTAATCCTATGATTTCTGAAAAAAAAATTCCTGTAATACTGGGATGCAACTGGGATACTATGCTAGATAGACATCCGGATAAAACCAGTTTCATGAGCCCCAGAACTCAAAGCACAATAGGCCAATCCTCATTATTAATGAATGAACTGGATTTAAAAGATATAGACAGACTGAGACCACCCGAAGGAGCATAACCATACACATTTCTGTAATGTACATTCATCTTGCTCCAGAATTATTTTTTCTTGTGTCTTCAGAATTGAGTCAAGCATGCCTAGAAGCAACGATTGTTAATACATATTAATTTCAGATCATGCTCCATTTATACTTACCATAGAAGCTGGTTACACCTCATTAAAGTCTTCTAGGTGGAAGCTGAACATTCTGCTACTAAAAGATGCAAAAGTGTGTTGCACAGTTGATTCAGTCATCTCTAACTTCATACAAGAAAATAAGCACTCAGTTACATCAGATACCATCTTTGGAGAAGCTCGAAAGCTGCTGTAAGGGATGAATACATGAAGTATGCCTCCCAAAAGAAGAGAGAAAGACTCAAATTACTAGACTCCTTGAGCAAGAAAATAGATAAATCGGAGGAAATGCATGAGACTGACGCAAATAATGAAAACAATACAAGTGATCAAACATGTTATAAAATATATAAATTCCAGTAACGTTCCTGGGATGGATGACTTTTCAGCAGATTTCTACAAAGCATTTTCTAATGAGCTATCTCCTATTCTTTCAAAGATCTTCACCGAAACATTCCAAAAAGCAATGATGTCTCATGACATGAGAAATGCTTTAATTATTTTACTATTAAAGAAGGACAAAGATGGTTGCAATAGTTGCGACTTCTACCTCATATCTCTGTTGAACACAGATTGAAAAATAATTGCAAACATTGTAGCAACATGATTGAATGCCATAAATGCCATCAATTATGCACACAGATCAGTCTGGGTTTTTTTACAGGAAGTATAGTTGCTAAAAATACCAGAAAAATCACTCACTTAATCCAGGAAACACAGATGTCACATATTCCCTCTTTAGCTTTATCTCTAGATACAGAGAAGGCCTTTGATAGAGTTGACTGGCCTTATCTAATGATTGTCCTAACAAAAAATCGGATTTGGACCAATATTCCTGCATTGGGTCAGTGTATTATACAACTTTCCACTTGCTTCACTATGAACTGATGGAATTATTGCTCCCACATTTCAACTAGAAAGAGAGACATGCCAGGGCTGTTCCCTCCCGCCCCTTCTTCTTAATCTCTTGAACCATTGGCAATGTACATATGTCGGCACTCAGCCATAGAAGGCGTGATTATAAATGGGAAAGAATACAAAATCGGTTTATACTTTGATAATTCTGTACTATTGAAGACTCCATTCTCATCAGTTCCATTATTATTGCGTATGGCTGATATTTTTGGAGAGATCTCCGATTTTTGCTTTAACTGGAATGAATCATAGGCAACGGATGTATCCAAAAGACCAGATCCTTCTCAATTTCAGGATTCTCCATTTTAAATACGCAAGGAAATAACTTACGGATGTTTCTCTAAATATGGACTATATATTAAAACAAATTTCCAAGGATGTAGAGAGGTGGTACCTCTTCTCTCTATCTTTACCAGAGAGAATAGAATCAGACAAAATGAATATCTGCTGAAGATTGACATATCATTAGCCTATTGCCTTTCAAGGTCTTTCCCTCACTCTTTGCTTGAATAAACAGGCTTATCATGCACTTTATATGGGATTAAAAACAGCCTTGCTTGTCAAATAAGACCCTTAAAAATCCTGGACAACTGGAGGTCTGAGTTTGCCAGACTTATCTATCTATATTATCTACTATCCCAAATGCATCCTATTGTAAGGTGGTTCCCCTCCAGTGACTCTGTATACACGCCCACCAGGTTTGAGATCGAAAAAGGCTTAACTGTGCCATTCAGCTCCCTCTCTTCTTTTATGTACCTTAAGAGGCTATCCTCAACCTTACAAAAAATCCAGTCTTACAGCATCTTAGCTTTCTACTTCTCTTCTTTTACCACTATGGCATAATCCATGCCTCAGGATCAAGGCCAACTTCATGTTTAACATAATGTGTGCAGAAAAAGGAGTGACAAAAATTAAAGTTATAGTACAAGCTATCAGCCTCCTTTGATTACATGTGTAATAAATATCAGTACTGCTGTCTCATAGTTCCTTTGTTCTGCAGCTATGCTCAAGAATTCGTGCAACAGTAGGGGACAATTGGTCTGTTTCAACCCTCACCTCTAGAAGAAAGGGATGAGAAATATGAAAAGAAAAATCACTTTGTAGGAATTATTTATAGGTATCTTAATGCTTTAAAGTACCCTTTCAGACTCAGTCTCAAAGGAAAACGGGGAAAAGGACTTAGCCTTACTCTCTTGGCAGAAACCTGGGAGGCTATCTGGCTTAATGTGAAAGATACTTCAAGTTCTTTATCCTTGTGATTCTTCTGGATGTTGGACTCCAGAACAATTGATTAAAGGCTATATTGGCAACACAGAGGAAGTTGGAGATACAAATAGCCACATGTCAAGCTTTTGCACATCCTCTATACCGCTCAAAAAATGAATGTGCTCTGGAACACCATATTCAGTCCTCTCTCAGAAACTTCAAGAGTCATGGCCTTTCATCCCTATTCCAAGATTTGTGAATTTCAAGGGTGCTGGATGAGCTGGTGTTACCCATTAACATTAAGAAATGGATTTCAGTAAACTATTTTAGTGGCCAAAAGAATTATTTTGAGAAAATGGAAATTTGAAATTCCTCCTCATACACAGACGGACCTAGTGAGATTGCTACATTAATTGAAAAAATGACTGTCTAATAGAAGCACTTGGAGAAAACATGAGGATGTCTGGTGATGCATAAAGCTATTGCCCACTTTTGCAGTTTGATCTATATTATTCCCCAATAATCATAGGTTATGTTCTCACTTACTATCTATTTTCTCACTTTAATTGATGCTCTGCTTGACCTCTACTGGTTCAGGGCTGAGGTTTTGCAAATAATGAATGTTGTGGTATTTATATGCTATTTCCATCTAGTGCGTGCGTTTAAACCTGTTTTGTTATGTGACTATTTTGTATATAAAAACAATAAAAATAAAGTTAAAAAACAAAAAAGAAGAAAGATAGGCTTCCCCAACCCTTTGGCTCCCTGACCACAAAGACTGCAGCACTATGGGGATCTCCTGATGTGCTGGTGTCTCAGCCCAAAGACAATTGCTCCTACTGTCCCAGAGACCATAGGCAGCCATGCTGCAGGAGCCCTTCAAGTGTCAGTGCCTTGGTGTGGAGACAGTAGCCTCCCAGACCTCCAGTACAGCTATGGCCAACCTCCAGCCCAACCACCTACAAGTATCCCCCTGTGATACTAAGCATCCTGTATTCACATCCTACACACTATAGTAATGTTCTTTGTACAAAATATGAATTGTGAGTTATCATTTGAGAACTAATAACTCCCTGATCATGAATATTCTTGCATTATGTATTCACAGGCTGTGTACAAAATGTTATGGATGTATGCTGGAGTTATGACTGAAGTGTTTAAACCAGGCATTTCAGGTGGAAAAGGTCTGCCTTAGACAAAGGATTGTGTATTTAATTCTTTTACCAGCCCAGGTTTCAGGCAAAGAGAATGAAGGCTCCTTTTAATGTAGTGGGTAAGCAACGCTATTAAGATAACCAATGGGGGGAAGAAAGAGCCTGGAGATTCCACCATCAACAGACTCCAGGTCACCTTCCTCCCAACTTGAATAAACTTTACTTTAAGGCACAGGTGTCAAACACAAGGCCCGCGGGCCGAATCCAGCCCGCCGCCTTGTGTTATCCATGCTGGCAGTTTTTCACCCTGCAGGGAGATTTAACGGCGGAGAGTGGAGTCCGTGAGTGCCTGTGAGTCCTTGCTGTGTGTCCCACTCCCCTATTCTGCCACCGAATTTCACCCTGCAGGGAGATTTCTCGGCGGAGAGTATAGAGTATGTGGTGTTTTACTGTTTTAGTGTTTAGTGTTTATTGTATGCGTGGCCCCCTTCAACTGAATTTAATTTAAATGTGGTCCGCTATAGAAAGTGAGTTTGACACCCCTGCTTTAAGGGATTATCTTCAGAAAAATCCATTTCAATAGTTTACTGGTTTATAAGGACAGGGGATCTGAACCTCAATAAGCAATTGAATCAACTGATTGTATACATTAGTGCTGTATTATACAAGTGTATCAAATGAGGTCTTTTCTTAAAGTTAATGACACACTGGTGATTAATAGCACTGTGATTTGTATGTATTAACACCATATGAGGAAGGATACTCATTGATATTAGGCTTCCCTGTCTGTGACCAAACAAAAGGAGTCTTTCCTCCAGACAGAAGGGAACAGAGCTATCTACCTGGCCCCAATGAAATTAAGCAAAGTGGAATCAGAACAATGGAAGCCCTATTTACATAGAAATCAACAGAGGGGTGTGAAGCCCTCAGGAAGGGAAGAACCACATGAGGGCATCCTGCCTTTTCAAACAAGTTAACTGAAACCTTTGGAAGGTATAAGGAAAGACAGAAGCCAACTTTGGCCTTCATCACTAGACAGACAAAAGAGAACAGAGCTCGTGCAAGCTAAGAAAGATGGATCCTTCAACCGAGAGGGTCAGTTGAAGTCTCTGGAAACTGAATAGATTTGAGAAACAAACTTGATCAAAAACCTATATCTTGCTAGATTACTTTATTGACTTTTGGATGTATGTTTTCACTTTTACTTGCTTGTAACCCTTTCTAACTTTATTCTTTTTACCTGGCATCACTTAACCTATATCCTATTTTCATTAATTTGTTTTAATTTTACTATAAACCAACTCAGTGCTGTTCTTAAATGGAAGGATGTATTTATCTTGGTGAAGTTAATAAGCTGTGATATGCTTTTGTGTCTTTAGAGGAACAAATGAACTTTATTATTTCTCTGAACTGTCCAGGAGAGGCTGGACTTTGCAGAGCACACAATTTTGGGAAAAGTCAGGATTAGGAGTGTGTTGGGGTCACTTTGCTGGTTGCAACCAAGGCTGGTAGAAACCAGAGTGGGTCTGTAGACTAGCTGCTAGGGTCAAAGCTGCTGAACCAGGGCTGCCTGTCACCAAGAGACTTCAGGGGGTGACCCGCAGGCTTGTGGGCTGGTTGTGAGCAACTCAGGTTAGGAGTTACAGCAGCAAAGCATGTGGTAAGGCACTCAGGATTGCAGGGCAAGTGATGGCACAAACCCTCACTGGTCTGCATTGTACCCCAAATCCTGTGGCACCCTTCCCTACCCAACATCCCCCTCCCACTATTCCATGCTCAACTTACTAACTCTGCAAGCTCACCCCTCCATTGCTGGACATCCCCCATGGCTGTTGACAGCCCCATCTGTCTCTAACAGCCTGCCCCTGTGCTACCATAGTGGCCCAGCAGTGGTACGTGCAGAGCACAGCTCAGCAGCTAGAGACAGGGCTGGGCACAAAACAAAGAAAATCTTCAAAAATAGTTGGGCTTGGTCAGAATGTGGAGAAGAATTTTCCCAAGCTTTTGGGGTGGGATTTTCAAAATGGTAAGTCCTCCGTTGGAGCAAAGGGAGGCCTGGAGACTCTGGCAGTAGGTCCACATTGCAGTTGGGGGGGAAGAGAGGCGGGACCGCATCACATGATAACATCATAGCTGACCTACCTTTAATCTTGTTAGCTGGGGAACCAACAGCAGTGAAGCTGAGCCAGCAGAGGTGTATAACACCCTCCCCCCCCGCAAGGCCCTGGGTATGTAGTCAGGTGGCTATTCTGTACTGAAGTCCATGTTGCCATGGTTTCACTGCTAGTGGTGCCCAAGATCAATTAAAGCTAGCTTGAGTAGGAGTACACATATTGCAGTCACACCTCTGATTGCAGTGCAGACATACCCCCAGTGACATTAACACTAGCCAGGCTACGTGAAGTACAAAACTCCATCAGCTTTGTGGAGCAGATGGTTACATTTAACACGTCAAGTTCAAATTCCTTTCCCTGTCTGAGGTGGTGAAGGGGAATTAAGTGGATGAGATTTCGAGCACGGTGTTGATTTTATGTTAGTGCAAGCCAAGGAATGTGAGCAAAGGGGATAACTTTTTAAAAACATGAAAATTTTAAAGTTTCCTATTTAAAAAAAGAAAAGAAAAGAAAAAGGTCTGCCCACCCCGATGCACATCTTGTGGTCTCAATTGAAGGGTAACAGCACTTGTATTCCCACTGGAGTGCCCAGTCTGGTCTCAAGCCTCCAGCTGTCACCTGTCTCTGGACAGGGACATTTGTGCCACTCCATTCTGACTGGGGTTTAACAGCTGCATAGCTCCATGCCCTACACCATGATGTCCTCAGCAAGCCAGCCTGCCTAATGGCCAGCGGGGCTGTGCCTTCTCTCCAAGAATGACTAGTGCATGTCAGCTGCTCCGGGTAACCACACAGGACTTCCAAAGCAATGCGCCTTTCTCCATAGGGCAAAATCATCGCAGAGAAAATTCCAACTTACTAAAGATACCAGAAATCGCCCATCGTCAACACGGGAAGCATGAGAGGCCAATGTGCCCATCAGCAAGGGTTGGGGTCCTCTTAGATCTAAGGATCCTACCAATTTGCTGAATGTAAAGGAAGAGCCCAAGTCTATTTAAACTCAGCCTTCATATAACCTGAGTTATAACCCAGGCTGAACAAATCTATGCAAACCACTCCAGGGGGTGCTACCAGTCTGGAGTAGTTTACGGTCTTGGCAACTCATCTTAATCTCCACCCACCAACACACACTGTTCTTACTCTCTCGAGGAGCTGTGGGAACCCTTTCTCTCACAGGGCACCTCTGTCACCACTCGGTGAACCTTGCTGCCTGGCTAGTTCAAATGGTTTCACAGTCACAAATGCACACCAAGTGGTTTATCTTTCACAAAGATGTGCATTTATTTTCCTCTTACACAATAATACCACGCAACGCAGGCTTATAGCAA
This sequence comes from Mesoclemmys tuberculata, assembly GCA_007922155.1. NCBI lineage: Eukaryota > Metazoa > Chordata > Testudines > Chelidae > Mesoclemmys > Mesoclemmys tuberculata. The sequence continues at coordinate 4,926,268 of ML675625.1, forward strand.
GGACAGGTTTCCCTGCACCCTCCCTTCCCAGCCCAGGCTCACCCTCTGAGCTCCCACGCGAGCTGCCCCTTGCTTCCTGTCTCCTCTCCTTATATGCTCCCCAATTACCTTCTTAGCCCTCTGATTCCTCACAATCCCCCCCCCCCCAGAGTGTGTAACTTCCCTCAGCTGGGCCTGCAGCCTTCTCCAGGCTGTCACCCTGTCACCCTGTCACACTGCCCTATGGAGCAGGACACAATCATACACAGACCATTCGTGCATGGAACACAATGGTCCCCAAAGGCACTGTATGGTGTTGCAGTATCTGTCACACTTGCTTCCTCACACATCTCTGCTCCTCCTGCAGGGGTTTAAGCTTTTCATCCCTTCGCCCAGGCCAAGGGAGGACAAGTCCAGGGGCTCTTCACCCCTCAAGGTGGGCGGGGATGAGCATCAGCAGAAAGGGGCAGGGAACAGGACCTGCTCAGCCATTTCTGCTTCCTCCTTCTCCTTCCCCTCTTAGTATCACTCATTCCTCTTCCTCCTCCTCTACCCAGAACCTCGGCTCCTGCTGGTCGGAAAATTCCATGAATGATACAGCTTCTCTCCTCATGGCCAGAATGGCTGCAGCAGGTCCCCAGATTGTCTCACTTTCAATGAAATGGTGAAAGTCAGCAATGGTGGGAATATACGTAGGTCCGGATTGGGATGCACTGGCACAGCCATCTGTGGGACACCAGGAGCTGAACAGCAGGTGGGGTCGATGGTCAGGATGAAGATAGGTTAACAGATGTGTCCAGGAGTCCAGGTGGAATGGCAGGGCTCCTGAGGTCAGAGGACTGCAATGCAGCAGCAGTGATGTGGAGAGGATGCATGCAGAGCAGCTGTCTGCACTGAGTCAGCCAGTGCAATCATCCGCTCCTTTTTCTTAAGCACAAAACTCAAACTCACACATTTTTCATTAAAACAAAAACCCAATTCCTTCAACTCTCGTCTCTGAAGTGCCCATCCCCACTCTGCAAAGTTGACGTGAGGTTAACAGTAGAACTATGTGGCATATGGAGATTCTGTTTCATGGTGGATTTTGACATTTGTTTTCATTCTGATTTGGAATGATACCTGAAAATTTCAACATTTTCTGCAAAAGAAAATTCCAAAAATACTTCACTTCAGGTCCAGTGAAATGTTTTGTTTCAATTTTAGTGAGACAAGGAGCGTGAAAGAATATATTGTTTATTGGACCAATGTCTGTCGGTGAAAAAGACAAGCTTTCGAGCTACACAGAGCTCTCCTTCAGGTCCAACATGGACCTTCTTCCTGAGACCAACATGGCTACAACACTTCTTTCAATTTTGACTTTTATTTTACAATATATAATGTAATACAAAGGTTCAAAAATTCAAAATGAAAATCATTTTGAAAGGAAAATTTTAAACGTTTCATTCGGAAACTGAGGAAACTAAATATTTTTCCTAGCCCCTCCCTGCCCCCCCCCGAAAGTTTAGAAAAATTGATACAGTATCATGAAATGTTTCAGTTTAGCTTGAACTGCAGTTTCCAGAAGAGAATGGTTCCATCGAAGTATCTCTGACAGTAATTTGTTCCAGGATGGATTAATTTAAATCAAGGTGATTTAAATCAAGAGAAAATCATTGATTTAAATCAAGTTTCCAACTGATACTTCTTCACATATTTCTTAAACAATGGTGCAAAACTGGTCACTAAAACATGTTAATTTACAACTCAGTACAGCACAGCATTTTACAACATCTAGGGAGGTATACTTTGTGTAAATTTTTAGATAACTTGATTTTTATTAATTTAGGAAATAGTATATGATATTCATTATCTGTGTCAAGTTGCAGATGCAGCAGCAGAAAATTAGGAATGGTAAGAACTAAATCAACACAAACACAATAGCCCTTATATTTTATGAAACTAAATCTTAAATGTTATATAAATGTTTCACATTTGCAATTGCAGCAGTTTCCTGAATTGCCAGCTGATGGCTGTCCTTAAACTTTTTTTTTTTAATTTTCAAATTTTATTAACACTAACAGACAAGTCATTACACTAAATGTATGCTGTCCTTAAAGCTTCTATAACTAGCTCTCATCTTCCCCCTCCCACTGTCCTTTTTATCCATAGACTGAAACAGAAATATGAGTTTTCCTGCTTTTCCAACTCCCAGTCGATTTCTTAGCTTTGAGTGAATAATACCAAATGATGAAAATATTCTCATTGTGCCTGCATAGGAAGCTACTGCTAAGAAAAGTTCGCTTAGCAAGGTACTGCACAATGGAGGCATTAAATTCCAGACCTTACCCCCTACAAGGGCTTATAAATGATGGTTACATCTGCTAAAATTAGTTACAGATCAGCTTCTCTTTTGGATTAAATGTCAAAAAATTGTTGACTCTAGGTAAATGTTGACAAGAGAGAACCTCAAATTAAAAATTCATCTGGAGAATAAGAAAAACTGAAAATAGCACTTGGAGGCATGCATAATTAATCAGTATTTTACGTAATGACATATTTCACAAGAGCTTCCTGGATCTTCAGAGATCAGTATCAGTTCTACTGTTGTGTCAGCCATCTTATCAAGGAGAAGAACTGCAGGATCTCAAAAGAAGGTGGTGTTGGTAATAGCAGGTGCCCATGGAAACCAAATTAAAGTTGGTCAACTGGTAAGATCTAGGCAGATTTGCCAATGCACAAATGACAAAAGGAAAGCAATGGGAAAGGGTGTCTGAGTAAATAGCAGTTTAAGCGTTATTAAAATTTGCAGCCTCATGCAAAAAAGTAGAACAAAAATGTTACTTGTTTGTAGCACCCATTTGAGACGGGGTAGCTGTCAGTGCAGAAAACATCTCTTTCATTAAAGTTATCTGCACTGGTTGAGTTTCAGCTATAAAAAGGGGGAAAGCATTTTTCTTCCCTATTGTATACATGACCTGTGATTTATATTCTTTACGGCATTTTTATGAGCTTCTGTAGCACATCATACAGTGTAATAACAGCATGGTAATTGTGTTGGCTGCAAGTCCTGGCACTTAATTATAATCCTGTCATTGTCATTTGCCAGCTTGTCTAACAGAATAACCTTGCCACGTGGCTGACATCCAACTTAAAAATAAAGGGAAAATAAAAAAATGAAAGAAAGATGGCAGGGGGAAATAACAAACAAGTGTGATATAAATATAAGAGACGTGTGCTTGAAGAATCTGCGAGGACACTCCAAAGGTGCACAGCTTGATGGAGGCTTTGTTCACCTCATCTGTAGGCTGCTTGCATAGGAATCATGTCCACAAGAAGGGCCTTCTGAGATTCAAACATGCTCAATAGTGTCAGGATTCAAAGCTTTTTCTTTCTTTTTGTTGCATTTAATTTTTTTTTTTTAAAGCCTACTAGAACCTTTTCAGTTCCACCGCAGCTCAAGCCAAGTTTCAGCTTCTGCATCTGGCAAATAATCCATTCCCTCCACAAAGGAAGTTTGTTTCCTTTTTCTCTCCAGCTTGAGTGGATACATCCATCACCTTGAAGTAAATTCTGTCCATGCAAAATGACCAACAGATGACACAGAAGGGAAAGCTTGATGACACACAATGAAGTGACATCTCGGTGAACTTCAAAAGTTCTCAGAAAACAGTGACTAGTCTAAAAGGTCAGAAATTTCAACTCCTACTGTTTGGTATTGGTTGGTTCCTTTATGTTTATCCATCCATGCTTCTGCCGACCAACAAAGTATGAGTGACGTACAAGACAACTGGCATACATCATCACCTTACAGACAAGGCCCCTAACCCAGCCTGTGTCACTGAAACCTGGCAAGTCCAATATTAGTTTACCTGGTCCCCCCATGATATTAAATACATCACCAACCCAGACCAAGGAGAGCTCAAATGTAGGAGAGGTGCCCTTTCAACAATATGCTCCACAAGTATCCATGTAATCTGCAAGGCCAAGATCATGTCAGCATAGTAATCTGTTAATTTGTAGACCACTAAAAGTTGAAGGTTTCCTAAAGACTCTGAGTGAGCTGCCTTCAGATGTGATGTTGAAATTCTCAAGACATTTGACTCCAACATGTGTGCTGACTACAGCTAGTCATAAAATGGAATTTCCATTCCACAGGAAATTCTGGTATTTCAAAATTTGTTTTTTTTCCAAAAATTGGAAACAAAAGTTTATATTTCTCCCGGAACAGAATTTCCAAAGCATTTCAAATCAGAACCATCAATACATTTGGTTTTAATAATGTCAACACATCATAATATAAAATATAATGCATAACAGATGATGTATAAATATATTAAAATATTCTTATATAAGTCAAATTAAATGCAATGACATGATAAAGTAAAACATAGTATTATTTTATCAATTGAAGTGTTTTGACATTTTCAAAATGAAACGAGAAAACAAAATGATTTGTTTTGACACTTTTCCATCTAAACTTTCATTGAAATCAACATATTCCCATGAAACATTTCAATTTCAACAAAACTGCATTTTCCAATGGAAAATTGTCCTGTCAAAAAGCTTTTGACCAGCTCTAATGCTGGCAATGTCCAATACTCAGGCCCAACTCTTCTCATTTATCCTTTCTACCACAGGTTTCTCTCAAGTAATCTCTGGAACTGCTCATCTAAGAACTCATATTCTAACCTGGTCTTTAGACTGGATGTGGACACAGGTGCAAAAACATGATCCCATCTCTTGTTTAGGCATTATCCTTTCTCTCTCTGAAAGTAAGGAGATCCTACCATCATGGCCTGCTCTTGGAAGCTCAGAAACTTAGCTTCTAAATTCTAAAAAGAAAGAAAACTTTATCAAGCTAGGTGGCCAAGCAGCAGAAGAAGTCGTGAGACATTACAACCAGTCAGCTGATAAAGTTGTGATCTATAACTGTTGGGTCACCTTCAGAGGACATCAGAATGAGCTGCAAAGCTCACTTACTTAACCTAGATATTCCACAAGAAAATATAAATCTATAAGCTGTGTCAAGGGAGATATAGAAAGAAATGTAAAATATGCAATATACTTAAAAAAAAAACTTGCAAAGCACATAGATACCATTTAAGAATGTAGGTAGATGGGCAAAGGCCTGCCCTGAGGAATCTCCATTGATTTGCAAGCGAGAATTCCTCCTTTCCTTCAAACAACACTGTCTCTGGCCTCTCCTTGTCAGATTTGGGCCTCCAGTGGTTGCTTTGATCAGCGTTTCACTTGCTCCAGTCTGGTATTTATCTCACTCCTGCACATATCAATATTAAGGAAGTTAAAGCCCTACCCCACAGCCATATGCTCTGTGCATTGAACACATGCGTAATGCTTAGAAGCAAGGATGCAGTGTTTGGAATGACAGCTACTGAATAAAGATAATTTTTGAGGCGTTTGCATCTATTCTCTTCATAGTGACTTTGGTTACTCTGAGGAACAGAATCCCGCTAAAAAAGGAACAACAGGAATAAGAGTAATTCCAGAAGCCAGGTAATTGGTTTCAGATGGACCTTATTAATGCACAGTCACTCTGCATGCTCTTTTGCCGTTTGGAGAGAGATCTGCTGAAAACTCTCCAGGTGGAAATGGAAGTGAATCAGCAAAATTTGCATCTTTCTTATTTCCCTCTCTCATGTCTGGTAACATATTTCCTGGATTCTGATTTAGTTTCTTCCCTCTTCGAGTAGCAAAAATACCTCACAACTTACCGATTAGATGGGCTGCAGGGAGTGAAAAGGGGAAGCCTCTGTGGGGAGGTTATAAGATCCAATCAAGTCCACACAGCACAACGTTTGTTTTTCTCTCTGTGCAGAAAAACCTTAGCGGGTAGAGTCACCATATAAAAGTTGGATTTGTCATTCCCCAGGAAGGTGTAAAGGGGAAGTGCTAGGAGATAGGAAAGCAGCTTGGACTCCTTTGCCAGCACCGCTCAATGCAAGTCTAACACTCCCATGCACAGGTCTGAGGATACAGCAGTAATGCCCTGCTTGGGTTATTTTGGTAATATGGGATTTTAATACAAGATGGGCCAGACCAACAATGTGCAGCGTTTGGGGTGTTCTCAGTGGGGGGGGGTGTGCTTTGTCCCACTGTAATGAATCCATGTGCAGCAGACAATCCATATGCTAGGTAGTAAATGCCCAGTCTAGGTCTTGGACCATTATCTTCCCTGGGGAAGGGTCAGCATGTAGCTTCACTGCGCCAGGTGCAGCTCAGGCAAGGATTCGTGCCTTGGGGAAGCAGGATTCCCTCTGCGCTTCCCCCTTCCTGCAGGGGTCAGTGAAGTGCTAACGGGCCACTCCCACATTCATTCACCTGCCAGTGGAGGGGAATGAGCATCACAGACCCACATCCAAGGTCAAGGGTGACCACACAGGACAGGGGGCTTACTCCACGTAACACGGCAGCACGCTTGCACAGCTCCAGGCACAACATAGCCAGGGCCCCGCGGCAGAGCAGGACTAAATTCCATGGCAGCAGTTCCTAGGTTCTGTGGCAAGGCCAATATTTTCCTGCCGTGAAATCCCCCTCGTTCCCAGCCCTCGGCAATCCTGGGGCTTGTGCCTGCACATACTCGTTGACATAATGGACGACGATTATTTTACACAACAATTTGTTTGCAATGATGGGTTCTTCACAGTGCTCTCCAGGCAGCCTTGCCCCATTCCCAGGGCTTCAGTTTCCACAATGCCATCCAACCAGCCTGAACCGCCTTTCCCCATATGAGGGGAGATTGTCGCTGGATTCGATGGCTCATCAATAAAGGTTTTAGTAGCTGTGCTGTTCTCTGGACAGCCCAGCTCACTGGCCTTCATTTCTAGCTCCCCCCAACTCCTTAGCCGGGATTCCAGCTCTAGCTTCCACCCTCCAGCAACCCGCCTTAATGGGACAGAACCAGGGGTATATATTGCAGTCCAGAACTAGAGAAATCCCAGCAAGGCAGAGAGACAGAAAACAAAATGGTGGGCTCTGCTATTGACTAACTGTGTGACCTTAAGTAAGTCATTTAATCTCTTAAACCCCCACTTTCACCCTCTGTGAAGTGTATGTAATTACATTTGCAGAAACTGATGAATGGTGAAGGAACAATGCATGTTTCTTCAGTGCTTTGGAATTGTCAGATTGTAGATAAGACTAAAGCCTGGTCTAAATTAAAACTCGCACTAGTTCAGCTTGTTTTTAACTCGGTTTAGTTAAACTAGTGTAGACCCCTTTGTGGTCTCTCTCAAATTGATTTGGTTAGAAACTGAAAAAGAGCTTGTTGCAAAATGGTATTTCCCCCCCCCAAAATTGTATTTTTATCAACAGAAAAAACAAAAACAAAAAATTTGGCCAAGCCCCCAAATATTTATAGATCGACATTTTCAGTTTTCTTACTAAAATAATCAAAAACATTTGAGGGAAGTAGACAGTTTCACACAATATTTTTCATTTTGTCAAAAATTGAATTTTCCATTAAAAAAAAATTGACAGAAAATTTTCAAGCAGCCCTAAACCGAGCCAAGCTGAATCAATATAAGCCAGATGTAAATGGATTTATGAGGGTTCACACAAAAGCTTGCATTAGTCTAACCAACATTATTTAAAAACTGATTTTAGCAATAGTTGCGAAAGTTTTCATATAGACAGGCTTAAGTATTATGGAAGCTCATCCAGAAGATTGTTTTCTGATAACTTGTACCTTTTGCTTTGTTTTTCCAAGACCAAACTCTGTTTCTATCCCTTTACCCCATCATGCACATTACTTATTTTCCAACTCTGATATGAAATAAAAGGGCCTCGTGACAAACGCTGCTCTTCTTCTCCCCAAAAGGCACTCAGGGTACCTGACAATAATCAGAAATGGTCCAGAACAGTTAACTCATTTTTTTAATGAGATTCCAGCACCATTCATGGGAAATATTTGCCCTGGAACATATCCCTATACGCATAGATTTTTTAGCAGTCGAGCTATAGTGAGACATAGAGACCTATTGCCAATGTAGGCAAACCAAGTAACGTGCAGCTTTGCTTTTCCAAATATGAAGCCAGGGGAGGGTTCAAATCTGGGCTCATTAACATGTCAAACCTGATGTTCAGGGATCTTGCATAACTGCTGCTGGATTTAGTTCACCTTTAGCTGACAACCTGGTTCTCTCTTTCTTCATCAAATCTTCCTGTCCCGAAAGCTGTTTCCCCTTCCTCTAACACAATTAAGTACCTTAATTAAGTGGAGATTAACTGAATCACAGATCTTCTAGCAGGGGTAAGCAAACCAGTTTGGGAAACAGCAGCCACTGTTGCTCCACTGATTCCTTGCTTATTAGTAGACGTGAATCTGAGCCAAATCTTCTTCTAAATATGTTTTGACAGTGTTTGAGGCAATTTCCATGTAATAGCATATTCAGAGAAGTCACTGGGACACAGACATCATTTGGTAAAGGATCCTCTGCTCTTTGCAATCATCTCGCACCTCAGACCTGACAAACTCACTACACCAAACATGTTTTACAGGATATTTACCATAGCAAGTATCATGTATGATATCTACAGAAAGCTTGTAATTTTTCAAGACTTAATCATTGCAAGGTATATGTACTGGTGATGCAATACAAGACTCAATTGTTTCGTTTTAAGCAAGACTAAGACTTTGAATGGGAAACCCTCAGGAGCAAGTGCAGACAATTGCAATCACTTAAAGGTGAAAAAGAAATTTTACAGCAAAACAGGGGCTCACCCTGTCTGTGAACAGAAACAATAGGCTGTTTTCAGTATGACACAGAGGAGGGAGAAGCAGTCTGTATTCATTCACTGAGGAAATGCCCTTGCAGGGGTTCTTTCACAAACATCGGCATCCTGGCTCTTGAGAAACCTGCCGGCTCTGCAACTGATTTAACTGTGTGGCACAAACCCACTTTATTAGCGAGGAAAAGGAACTATTGATTAGAGTCGACACAGCTTCACGTTTTATGATTTAGTTTTGTATTGTAACCTTTGTTTCCATCACTCTCTCAGCTCTAGCTAAAGCTTTATTCCTTCTTTAATAAACTGACATTTGTTTTATTATAAGTGCCAACAAAAGCAGTGGTTTACGGTAAAACTGGGATGCACGGCACCTTCAGGAGCAGCGGATCTGGAATTTCTGTGAGTAGCCAGTGTCAGGGGATGGATATCAGAGGAGAACACTTCAAAGGCACTCGAGAATGGGAGTTCTCCTACCGTTAATCTGCAACGCAAAGACAGGGCTGGCATAGCCCAGAGCAGAGTGCTTGAGTGACTGAAAGGCTGGTGGTGTTAGAGAGCTGGCACCCAGCCCACACAGGCAAGGCTCCCTTATGCTGGAATCAGAGGTAACAAGGTGACTCATAGTCCTGGGTGCCCCGAGAACTGTCAGAGCCACTAATACCAATAACCACATTTCTGAAACACAGCAAAATGTGGTTATGTTGAAAGAATTCTCCTAGCATGCAACACACGTATCTTACTTAGAAATTCCCTTTCTTACCTTCCATCTAGAAACACTTTCATGAGAAAGTGATGGCAGGTTGATAGCCAGATGGAGAGAAAGCATCTGTTGTTAATCGCAGGCAATAAACAGTGGGGATAACAGAAATCTTCTTAAAGCCAAATCTTTTCTGACTTGGCCATCTACTCTGAGAAGTGGCTCTATAGAAATGGCTCTGTGATCGTCTCCCAGTTATTTCCATGTCAAACGTTCAGTTTACAAGCAAAGAGAAATATCAGATAATTCTGGGCCTGAATCTGCGTATTGAAGTCCATGCCAAAATTTGTTTTGCTGTAGGAACAAAACATGTAAAGAAAAGGGATTTTAAAACAAAGCAATCTACACCCAAGTCTATCCTATCTAATAGGATCTCCTGATGGCAACCTAGGTTGCCCTAGTGTCTTTGGGCCCTTCCAGCAGGTGTCTGTCTCTCATTCTAACTCTCCTACACAACTACGCCATCTCTAGAAAGAGTGTTCTTCTTTAAACCTGCCACATTTCCTTTGACCTCGACTGTGTTCATGCCTCTTCCTGGCCTGGCATTTGTCTCTTAACAATCTTCAAGTGTTTGCAGAGCAGTAGCTTATCCTCAGCCATTCTTTTTCCTCCCTGCTTGTTTTTCCTACCACCTCCTATTGAACTAAACCAACGTAGTCATACAGCAAACATCCCAACAAACAGGTCAACCTGTAGTACTGATAAATTACTACAGAGCAGCTCCACCATGGGGTGGTACCAGGATGGGGATGGAACACAACTAATATCAAAGTCCTACAGTGCATCCCCTCACAGCTACCTGAGTAGGGGCATGCCAGAGATATGACTAAGTTTGAAAGCGAACATGATGGGGAGGGAGGGGAAGCGTGGGCATAAAATTAGAGCAATTCGCTTGCCCCTACCCTAGGCTATGCTTCTTGAGTTGCACAAATCAGGGCTACTATGTCTAAAATTCCTTCTTGTATGGAAACATTCCTTCTGGACACCTGTTCTTTAAATATTCCCTAGCCTGAGCTGCAAATTCAGCATGAGTCAATATTAGTCTTCCTATGTTCCCCAAAATTTCCTTCTATAAACCAAGAGGGGTTAATTAAAATCCTGCTATTGGCAGTATCTGGATCTTTGATGGGTGCAGACTTAAGAGGAGGAAAAACATCTAAGCAGCCAAACATACTAAAAGGTTGAAACTTTCAATAATATTACACAAATAAACCAGTGATTTCTCTCTTTATGGAAAGGCATCCAGATGTGGTTCTGCCGGTCATCACCAGCTATCATTGTTGGCGTCTGACATCAGCACACATCTGCACAATGGACAGAACCAACAGCGAAAGCAATTTTTTAAAGGAATTGTGATTTCCCTTGGAACCTGCATGGTAGGATATTTGCAAACTTCAAGTCTTCTGATATTTTTCCAGTTTCAGGTAAAGCAAATGAGAGCACAAGTTATGAGCATGGTGTTTCAAAAGAGAAGAATGATTTTGTGCTTAATGCACTAGACTAGGAATCAGATGACCTGAATTCTACGCCTAGTTCTGTCACAGCCTTCCTGGTCACCTGGGGCAAATCAGTACGGGCCATATTTTACCATCCTCAACTGGGGGAGGGGGTGGGAGGAGGAAAAGAGAGCTGTTATCAAAAGAGCTGAACATAGTTGATAAAGCTCTTTAAAAAAAAAATCTAACCATAAAGGTCACAGTTCAAGCTGGGTGAAATTTTTTTAGTGAATAGTATTTTTGCTAAAAAATTCATTGTGGGGGGCACTGAAACCACTTGTGATTTGAGGTAGAATTCAACAAGTAGCTTGGATTGGAAGAAAAATCCAAAAGAATTTTGAAAAAATAAATGCTTGATTCCAATCACCTTGAAAATTCTCTTTTTGACTTTTGTTTTGAAATGTTTTGCTTTGAAAAATTTCAAAATGTTTCATTTTGACTTTTCATTTTAAAACAGCATTCCTCTTTCATATTTGTGGAATAAAAAAAATGGGTAGGCAAAAAACCAAAAGGTCTGAATGAAAATGAAAACAAACAAAAAAATCATTTTGAGTTGATCAAAATGTTTTGGTCAATTGCTACATTAACGGTTAGATGGTATGCCACACCTGGAAATAAAGCACTGTTTTACAAAATGCAGGCTCGTAAGTAGAACTGGTTGATGTTCAAAGCATTTTTATTAAAATATTCAACCTTTTTTCCCATTTCTCAAACATTTCTTGTGTTTTTGAAAATGTTCATGTCATTTTTGAATCACCGTTTATATCAAAACTTAGTTTCCAGTAAACAAAACATTTAAACAACATTCTTGGTGAATATTATTATTTTTTTTTTTTAAATCTTCAACAAGCCTCTCCCTCCCCCTTCCCCCCCCCAAAAAATTAAAATAAATCTATAGTTTTTGCAAAAAACATTGATTTTGGAGGACATTTTTCCATGAATATATGTTCATTTACAAATTTTTTGACCAGCTCTACTGTTAAGTGAAGACCCACCAGACCTCTCTAGGAACAAACAGTTCTGCTAGTGCTTAACTACATGATTTCCTCATGAAACCATGCATTCGGCTACTGGAGATGGGACTTCAGTTACTTTTGGGAATCACTATAGCATTTTCCCACATGCTTTCACCATGTGCAACCCTCAGTTCTCCATGGCTGCCAGATGTGGACTTTGGGGTTTTCCCTCACCTCATCTGATTACAGAAAGCATCCTCACTGCACCACATAGGCATGGGATTCCAATATACACACCTGTGACCACGTGATATAGATGGAGTCCCCCGTCCCTACTCAGAATCTTCTGAGTACTGTGTTTTCTTCTCTCTGAGAATACCAGTGAGGGGACTGTATTGGTCTTCTCTATTACAGCTGCCACAAAGTAGTAAATACTTTATCCTGGATCACTGATGTCAACAGAAACTTTGCCGATGACTTCAATTGGAGTAAGTTCCTGAAGCTTGAGCAACGGAGATATGCTTTTCATGCCTGAGCTCCAGGGTTCAAACCCTCCTGGCTACACAAGTTGAGCAGGTGACACTAACAGCACTTGGAAGTTATAGCAAAGCACCTTCTTAGACTGTTTTTAAGTCTTCCTGAGGCAGCACAATTTATGGGGTGAAATCATGGCTGTGATGGAGCAAATGGGAGTTATGCTACTGGAGTCGTATGAAGAACAGATATTTAGGTTCACCGATAATTCCAAAAAATTAAAAATTAAAAAGTAGTTTTGGGTAGAATGAAAAAAAAGAAAAAAATCAAATTTTTATTTGGTTTTGGAGGTTTGTTTTTTGTCCCCAACTGATTGGCAAAATCAACACAAATTTGCAAAAAGTTTCCATGTCCTTGAATCTCCATTTTTTGCTAAACACCATCAAAGGTTTTGGCCAGACAATTTCACCCAGCTCTAGTAGTTAGTCTCATGGTCACAGCAGAAGTCCAACTTTTTTCCAGCAGGACCTTTCATTGTGTTTTCACAGCACTGGTGGGTTTGGCGTGATAATCTTTTTATTTCAGAAAGCTCTCCCCCTTTGACTTTGTGTTCATGGTTTATTCTGTTTCTTTCTCTTTGATGTCTGAAGTGTTAATAGCCCACATCATTCTTGTATCTTTCACTCTTCTCAGTGTTTAACTGAGTTCTTTCCCTTGGTAAGGGGAGTGTCTTTCAGTCAGTAGATGGAGATCAAAGTTTATTTGCTCATATCAAAGGACTTGGTGAATTCACAATTAAAAATATCCTTCTCAGTTAGACTGGCATTCTTCAGAAAATGACAGAAACCTATTAGAGGGGTTCGTAGGAATTGTCAGGTCAGCAGTACTCTTAAAACGCTGCAGCTGCGCTGCTGTAGCACTTTAATGAAAATGGTAGGAGAGAGCTCTCCCTTCCATGTAGTTAATTCACTTCCACAAGAGGCAGTAGCCATCTTGGCAGGAGATGCTCTCCTGCGACATAGCACTATCTACATGGGTGCTTAGGTAGGTATAACGACATCCTCAGGGGGTGTGGATTATTCACACCCCTGAATGACATAATTATACCAAAGTAATTCTGTAGTGTAGACCAGGGGGCAGACTTAGGGCCCAGTGACCTGTCTCTGACAGTGGCCAGCACCAGATGCTTCAGAAAATGAAAGAACTTTGCAATAGGTAGAGGTTGGGTAATCTGTCCCCGGCATAGCCCTCATTCTGGTCTCTGACAGAGCTTGCTTAAATGCCAAAGAACAAGGTTTAATATACCTTCCAATTGTTTTGTTGTCATTAATTATAATACTGGATATTCTTGATATCCATATAAATGTCCAATACCTGTAGTTAAGTTATTGGCCTCAATGACATCCAGTGGCAGTGAGTGCCACAATTTAATCACGTGTGAAAAAGGATTTCCTTTGATTGGCTTTGAATTTCCCACCTTTTAATTTCAAAGCTCCTCTTGCCGTTCAGTTATAGACGTGATGAACATACAATTTCAGACTGCATGTGCCAGAAAGCAGTCATCCCTTGTCCTGCAGCTATTCGGGAAAACCTGAGGTTTTGGGCATCCTGGCTGATCTTTGAGTCCCACGAGGTTTGCAGATTCTTGGGCTGTCTTTCCTACATGCTGCTTCATGCACACATACAAAGTTAGCTGAATATCTTCTATACAAAAGGGCCAAGATTTTCATACATGGGAGCCTAAATTTAGGCTCCTCAATTCCCATCTGAGCACCTAAATAGATGGCCTGGTTCCCAAAAGGGCTTATTACCCAGCAGCTCCCATTGGCTTCAGTCATGTAAGTAAAGTTAAGGATGTGCATTTTGCAGAATCAGGGCTTCTATGTTCTCCGCCGCTGTTATCTGGGAGCAACCGTTGATAGAAATTCCTGCACCTGAGAGTGAAAACAGTTTCCTAGAGCTCTCTTTCTTTTTCCTATTGAATCATCAACGATGATCACACCATAATGGTAATGATCCATGCAACCGGAAGGCAATTTCCAGGCTGGAGTCCAAGCTCAGAAAGCTTTACACTTCTGTATTAATCTTTAGCACAACTCTTAATATACTGTATTTCTCAGCTTCCTCAGTTTTCCACTGAGACTTACAACACTCCTGGCCCAGGGAAAAAAACAAAACAAAACTGAGCTGCGTTTTCTGAAAGGCAAAAACTGGGACTCCTCCCATTCATTTCAATGGCTTCTTTAATGGCATTTTGAGACTGACAACCAGTTCTTCAGCCTTTTGTGGCTGGGAATGATCTCCGATGGTCATTTCTTTCATTTTTCCCTAGGGTAACCCTGAAATGCTTTCCACTTTAATCTTTAAAAGAGAACTTCGAATTCTTTCATTGTTAAAGCTACTCCTCAAACTGGTGCTGAATTTCCAAACAGCATCCAGGAAAGAGGAGCACTCAGCCCCCAATTTACTTTAAAATTTCCTGTTCTAAGAGTTTTCTACATCCCCACAATGAAAATTTGCCATTTGACGCTCCATGAGGAGCCCCAACAATGCATCAATCATAGAAATGCCTAGTCCATGAGAGAGAGAATTATAGATGAAGAAAAGATCCTCAGTCTTGCCTGCTTACCTCACATAAGGAAATTTATTTTTGTAGGAGCAGTCCCCCTGGCACTCTGCTATACTTACAATAGAAACTATTTTGAAGACTGTCAACTCAACGCTTCTCTATCTAGATGTTTACATGGCCCTTTTCACCATAGTACCTGAGCACCTCACAACCATGAATGGATTTTACCCTTGAGACCCCGGAGAGAAAGGGAAGTGTTACCCCCATTTTGTAAATGGAGAAATACGGGACATTGAATGAGCTGCCCAGCTACACAGAACATCTGGTAGAGACAAGGATTACACCCAGGTCTCCTGAATCCAGTGCCTTCTCCTCTGACCATTGTCGCACTCTCTTTTCTCTCAGACCCCAGTGCTGGAAGCCCTGACGCATGTACTTCCATTACTTACGTGAGTAGTGACATCTAAGCCAACAGGACCATTTATGCAAGTAGAGTTCTGCACACGCTTAAGTATTTGCAGGATTTTAACAGGTCAGGGCTGGATTTCCAGTTAGGCACAGTAGGCATGTGCCTAGGGGTGCGGGTGTTCTAGGGGCACCTAAACCATGGTGGATTGCTGCACGGGCCAACGGGACCCATGCCCAGGGGTCCTGGATCATTTGGGGGACCTACATGAGTGTCAGAACTCTGGCTTCACCCCCTGATCCTCTTCCTCTCTCCTGACGCCCCCCCCCCCATCACCCTGCTCCTTCTCTTCCCCCTGTGGCCCTGCCCCCTAGCCAAACCAAAAGCTGGAGCCCAGGGGTGAGCATATTCCCCTGCCCGGAGCTGGCCAAGCTGGTCACCCCTCTGTCCCCCCCACACACACACGTATGCACAGAGCTGGCCTGGCCAGCCCCTCCCGGTGCAGAAAACCTGACAGTCAGCTTAGGCAGGGGAGCGCGGAAGATGCTGTGCTTAGGGACACGAAAGGTGTAAATCCAGCCCTGAATAGGGTGCCACCTCCGCTCCTGTCTTCCTCTGCAAACGCCAACCATTTGGAGACTCTCTGTTTGCAGAGCTCTTATGTGGTTTATTACAGTCTTCAGCTGTCACTGTTACAGCACCATGCAACATCTTGTAACAGACTGCCTCAGCCCACCCAAGCATAGGAGAGGGAGGAGATCTCAGGTTGGAAGTTGGCTCGATTGGATACCGGGGTGGTTGGGGTGGTGTAGTGAGGGTGTCCGTCCGTCCCTCCCTGTCAGCTGCAGAGGGAGGTCACACCCGCTCACTACCCTGCTCTGGCGGGTATTGGCCCACGCCATGGGGTCAGCAGGATCCCAACTGTAACACGCAGACTCACTTCCTGCTTCCACAGTCCCTGACTGTGGTTCCCCGCCCCGGGGCTCCTTCCTGCCCCCTTTCCCTCCCGTACCTGGTGTGCTGTGGCCTCGTCGGGGTAGTCACCCAGGGGTCGATTGCGGAGCCCCTCGCTGTTGTCGGGGGCGGTAGGTCGGGCAGTTCCTTGCTATCGTTGGGGGCAGTAGTGAGGCAAGACCTGGCCTGCACAAGATTATCTATAGGAATCTTTGTGCTTTATAAGAAATTATAATTACTGGCCTGTATTTGCTTCTTTGACCTTAATATGACACTACTCTTACTAACAAGTTCAAAAAGCTGCTAGAACTCCCTAACTAACACTGACCCAGTGATGTCCCAATCTCCTCTCAATAGCATTCATTCAGCACTTTCACAATCACCCCTTTCTGACCCTGGGTCAGTGTCTTCTTAGAAGTCTAATATTGGCCCAGAATCAGACACTGTCTGAAAACCCTGACCCCAACTTCCCCTTAGTAATAACAATTCAGCACCTTGTTCAAATTGCCAATAGACTAATGGAAAATAAGTTAAGGCCCACTCCCAAAAGGGGGGTGCAAATGCTGTTAAGTCATAATGAGCCAATCATGCCATGTGATGTATAACAATGCTATGTATGAATATTCATGTAATCTTAAAAAGGTATATAAGGCAGCGCCCCAGTATAATCGGGGCTCAGCCTTTGGAAATGATTCCGCTGAGCCGGTTGGCGCCAATCAATAAACTGCTGTTTCCTCATTTTGGTGTCCGTCTCGCAAGTGTTCCTAAGATCTTGCAACAGTAGGTCGGGCAGCTCGTCGGGGAAATCGGCGTAGGGCAGTTCCTCCAGGTCCAGCACCATCAGGGTCCTCTCCCCGTCCTCGGCATCGGGCAACTCCTCCAAGTCCGGCCCCGTTAGGGCCCTCTCGCTGTCCTCCCTGGCCGGCAGCTCCTTCAGGTCCTGGCCCGGCTGGATCCATGGGTCCTCCATGGTGTTCATCTCTGGAGCAACCTGTGGGCCACTGGCCACTCGCTTGCCAGCGCCTGGTCCCAGGGCCCAGTTCGCTCGCCTGGGTACCGGGCTGCAGGCAGCTCTGGAGGGCAGGGAGAGACAGCCTTCCCCTCCGGGAGCTTGCCACAGACTGAGCTCCTGGGTCTCCTTTTTATGCTTCCTGTCCTGCCCCCTCACTTCCAGGCAGGCGGACAGGCAGCCTCTGGCTCTGCCCCGCCAGGCTTGGTCCATCCCTCCCTGTCAGTTTTTAGAGGGAGGCCACAGCCGCTCACTACACAGATCACACTGGATGTTGTGTACCACACATGGTGGGGGCCTGCAATTCTGGATTCTGGTGCCTGCATGGAAAAGGGGAGGAGGAAGATAAGATTCAACTGTATGAACTGAACTCCTCAGTTCCCCTGAATAACATTTGGTGAATTTAGGCCCTGATTCAAAGTCCATGGAAGCCAACGGACAGACTCTCCCTGACGTCTGAGAGCTTCGGACAGGCTCTGAATTCATGATTCTAAAAACGCTGCTGCTTTCCCCCAAGCATTTGCAAGCTGGTAGATTGGATGGCTCAGGGGCTTGACAATGTGATAGAGAATATCCCCTCTTTAGGTTGTTGGCTCTAATTCAACTCAGGCTGGTAGTAATTGAAAATTGTTAGAGTCTGAAGACATGAAATCAAATAGTATGGCTCCTGTGTTTCCCAAAAGGCAGAGGTCCACATTACAGAAAGAAAAAGAGTTCCTCCACTCCTCTTGAACTGGTGAAAGTATGTTGTTTGGTGCAGTATTGCTGCCCCCAAGCATTCAAAAATCACAAGCCAGCCCCCAGAAATCATGTGTGCTTCAAAAAAAAACAAAAAAAACAAAAAAACCCACAAGATTTTAAAAACAATAAATCTTGGATTCTTTTTATTTGCATTCTGGTGTTTGAGCCTTTCAGGGTTACATTCTCTATCTGTTCTCTGTGACCCTGAGGGCTAGAAATGAACCTTAAAAAAAATGAAATCAGAGTCTCACACGTTCATGTGACTCCACGTGCTAGGTCTTTAACTAAAGTATCAAATATCAGTGTACTCATGATAAAAATCACAACAGTGGGCTATATTTGATATATTGCACCTACAGGCCCACCTGCTTAGTCAGGATTATGTAGCTGGCAAATAAGATAAAACCATTTCCACTGGTAGCACAAGTGTGTCCCCAGTCAATTTCAGAGAAAGGCCTAGTGACTGAAAAGTCATTGAAATTGAGCGAATCTGGTTGTCCTCCAAGTCCGAGGAGGTGAAGCATTTAAGGAGCCACAGCTGGAAAAGTTGCCAATGCCCCAGAAGTTTTTACTCTGCAGTGAAGTGGATTTCAGTTTGCAGGGCCGTTGATCCAAGCACTAAATTCACATGAAAAATTAAAAACTAACATCAAAGTATCTGCAGGTTGCCTTACCTGTTTTAATATTTGCTCCCTAAGGGATGCCTGTTGATACATTATTAACAGCCAATATATGGTAAGCAGGTTACAGCTAGTGCAATATAGAGTAGAGAAAGATTGGAATGATTTTTAGTGGGACAGCAGAGAGTAAGGAGCCAGGATTAACTCTTGAGCAACTCAGTTTCCCCATCATCCTTATAAGGGACCTGCGAGACTGAACTAATCATTGTGCAAGACATGGAGATCCTTGGATGAGAACTGCTCTCTGACCCTGATCCTGCCAGAGAATGGTGGATCCTGAACACAGTTCCCAGTTACAGTGAATAGGGCTGTGCACAAACGGGGGCTGCCCGGATGGCTCTGTCCAGCATACTTCTTTTTGTTACAACGCAAATGCCACACATTACACTGGGCTAGCTGTTCTCCCAAAGCCACAGCCCGGGACAGACAGCAGTAAGGACAAAGATGGAGCCAAAGCAAGCCATTACTTCTCCACTTGCTCCAGGAGGGGAGGAGGCAGACAGCAGCCCGTCCAGGTAGCCTGTGTAGAATTCCAGTGGAAATTTTGACTTTTGAGGGGGGAAAAGGTTAAGAACTGAAAATGTTTGACTGAAAACAGAAATTTTCAAATCAGAAACGCAACCATGATGCTCCATGGAAGTTATAGTCTGGGTGCCTCATGACCCCTATGGGACAGGCTGCTGTGCCAGACCACATTTCCCATGATGCACCACAGGCCTCCTCTCTTGCTGAGAGGCCATGGGAGTCATTGGCCAAGATGCATCATTGGTAGATGTAGTCTAGGCAGGGAACCTACCCCTCTCCCTCATAGATTCCATCCCCCTTGCCGGTACTGGGCAAGAAGCTGTGCCTCTCGGCTCCCTTGGGCCCCATTAGTTCCCCAGCTCTGCAGAGAGCATTACAAGAGGCTGAGGGAGACAGCAGCACCAAGTGGTAGCAACACTGGCCTCCCTTCCTTGGAGCAGGAAACGCACAGGGAAGGGAGGAAAAAAAAAAAAAAAGAGGGTTGCTTCTGGTGGGTCTAAATGAAGGCAATACCCAGGGCAGAGAGGGATAGCCTTGGCAGAGGAAAAAGGAGAAGCAGGAGGGGAAAATGCCTCCTGAGGTTGCCAGGCTTAGGAAAGAGGAAAGAGTGGTGGGGCCCCGTCAGCCAAGAGATGCAGGTGGTGGTATATCATTCTTCTCGTGTTAAAAACAACCTTGTGGGGCCAGAGGCAGCAGAGAGGCAAAGGGGCAGGCTTCCCCATTGCCCCGTGGAACTGGGTGTTATCAGCATGGCCGTTCATGCAGACCACACTAAGCACGGCAATACAGGGTCCGCTGGGATTCCGGCTGACACATGGCATCACAGGAGGGGGCTCAGCCAGGTCTCACTCTTCTAGTGCCCCCTCAGGCCAATACAGAGATCATTACCAGGTGACCCGTGCACTGCCATCCAACCCCGATCATAGTTACAGAGAGGAAAATGTCTTACCTCTATCTCTGGTTTGCTGCTTAGGTAGTGATAACACAACGTGAGCACACCTGAAAATAGCATAACTGCCTTTGCAATGACTGCTGATGTGTGATAACCACTCTGTACATTATTTATAAAGGTATCTGGATAGGCTGATGCATTCAAAATATACCATTCATTCTTTAAAACTCACTGGCAAGCGACCCTAAAGAGAGACTCCGTAAGCATATGGTTCAGAACAGAGCACATCAGGAAATACATGTTTGCTGAATCATCTGGATCGTCCTCTCCCAATTAGGTCCTTGGGGTTGGCTTGACCCAGTTATTCCTGCCATGAATGAAATGCTCAGTTCTACATGTATGGGGGAGATTTTCAAAGGTGAAAAGCTCCCACGGAGAGGCAATGGAAGATGTTTGCCCCTTCGTGTCTTTCAAAAACCTCTGTCTGGGATTTAGATTCTGTTGTTGTTATAGTAAAAATAGGAAGGTCACTTGCTTCTGAGCTTTTCAACAACACTAGACAAAACCAAAGGGGGAAAAGCGTGCAAAAATTTCAAAGTTGTTTTTGTTTAAGTTTTGAAATAGACCATTTTTTTATTTTCAACGTTTCCTCGTGAATTCTTCAGCTAACATTTGTTTTTTCGTTTGTGCAACAAGTCCTTTCTGAAGTTGAGGGGTTTGTTTGCAGTTTTTTTGTTTTTACTTGGAATGAGAAAAAAAATTATATTTTGAAAAAAAAAATCCCACCATGTGACTAACATGACTAATCGAAATTGGACACAATTAATCCCCAACCAAAAGCCTCCAAAGACAATGGCCAGACACTCAAACAGAAGAAAGGGTGATGATGAATGAAGGAACTGACACCCATATGCACATGCACAGAATGAAAAGTTCAATGACCAACCACCCCCAACAAAAGTGGGAGGAAGGAAGAAAAGAGTTTCAACACTAGCACACACAGAGCAACAAAGACTGAACGCAAACGAAGGGCAGAAAGACATGTCAATGTCAACAGAAGTCCAGACAAGGAAACCAATGCCTTTGCTCCCCTCCCACCAACAACAGGCTATTTATTTGTTTAATTAATGTGTTTCACATTGTTAAAAATAGAAATCTTTCCTGGTTTCATGAAAAAAGGCTGTTTTTCCCCCCAAAAAAGGCCATTTTTCAACAAAGTGGTTTTGCCTGAAAAGTTCCAACTAAGTCTAAATAAATCATAAGAATAAATAATGCATGAATATGTGAAGGTGTTACCGGCTCACCTGGGTGGATGTAGAGCTGCTCTGTCATAATTCATGACCATGGTGTGCTGGCCTGCTTATTGGGATGTTTACTGTATAACTATATTGGTTAGTTTACTGGGAGCTGTATGGAAAACAAGCAGGAAGTATAGCTCAAGACAAGCCACGCTGAGCAAACACTTGAGGATTGTTCTGAGACAATCACGGACCTCTTAGGCTTCTGGATCAATCTCCTGCTGAGCTCGCCACAAAAAAAAAAAAAAATCCTAGGAACTGACAAGACCCAAGGGGCTGTGGCTGGATTATATGGGACTCTGTCTCTTAACAGGGAAGCTGCTGTTCAGGAGTTCATCTGGGGATGCACAATACCAGGCAGGCACCCACTGGCAAGCCTAGCTTCATCACAGGATAGGAGGGCTTTGGGTAAGAGTGTGTGTATTAAAATCTGTTGTTTTAAAATCCTTATTTTCTAAATGCTTTGTTCTTACAAAATTAAAACTGTTCTTTGGTTCAAGGTGGATGCTATATTCCGGTTGCTATTTCCCCCACTGCTCACACAGACTCCAGAAGGGAAGAACCACAGGTCTCAAACCCAGGTGGAGCCACTGGGTAAGCACAGTTGAGATACTGGGCTCTGTAGCCCAGGGGCAGGTGTCAAAGTGGGAGAACTGGGATATGCCATCCAGGAAAGGCGACAGGCTGAGGCCTGGGGCCTGAAGGAATGCATTCAGAGTTGCTGCTGGCCTTGTAACCTGGACGCTCTTTATAAAGGGTCTTGGATACGGAGGCAATTACAGACCTCATTAAAGTGAATGGACGTGCTTGATACAGAGCTCTCAGTCTTCAAAGCAGTTAAACAGTAAGGGCCTGTCCACACGTGGATTATCCCCGCCTATTTCTGGATGAAGGGTGTCCACACCTGGAGTTAATCCAGAATATTTAATCAAGGATATTCCCTATGCTGGCAAGCCCTGTCGCTCATTAGCTCTCCCAACACCCCTGTGACGTTGAGAAGTAAGTTTGACCAGTGGGGAAGCTCGAGTCTCAGGGAAGAGTCTGTGGTAAAGCCAGGAGATTTTGGCTCCCCGTCCTGCACTCAGCCCCCACCATCCGCTCCAGTAGCGCATTCAGACCTCACCTACCTAATCAGACCCAAGAGAGAAGTTTACACACAACAGCAGCAGCACTTTTAGCCCGGGGGTAAGGGAGGTCTCACATCTCAGCTGAATTCCAGTTCAACTCCCCCTTCCACCAGGGAAGAGGATTTGAGCTGGGATCGGCCACTTCCCAGGTGACTACTCGCCACTGGGCTTTGGGATATTCTGGGGTCGGTTCCCTCAGTCTCTCTGTGGGTAAATAATGAAAGAACCATTGAGCCAGAAAGAGAGAGGGGGGAATGACTCCAGCCTGGTGTAAGCACACTCACCCAGGATGTGGGAGACTCAGGACCCACTCCCGTCTCTCATTAGTTATCCCCACTGGATAAACTTCAGCAGAAGACACTGTGCAAGCTCACAGAAGTGGCAATGCTCAATGTCATCACACCCAAGTCTCTCTGACTCTATCCCCCAGTTTTCCTGACTACCAGCTTGTGTTTTACCCCTGAGGCCATCTTTGCTCCAACTATTAAGACTAATATTAATTAAGCCAAATTTTGGAATTCCCTGTTGGTCTGTGTGGCTCTGTCTCCCTGTCCATCTCCCCTCATCTCAGCTGTTCATCCAGTGTCCTCAGTCCCTAGCCTTGCCCTAATGTCTTGATCAATTGACTCAACACCCATTGAACAAACCTGCTTAATAAACATTGACTGGGAGGGTGCTCAATGTTCACACAGACAGACTGCTGTGCAAGTCTCAGGCATTACTGCTCGACAGTTGCCTGGAAGCTCCAAGATGATGGCTGGCTTGGTAGAAAAGTAAAACCATGGGGGTTCCTGAAGCTGCTAAACATGGGAGTGCTGTTCTCCAGGCACTCTCCATCACCATCCGAGAATCAGTCATTTGTCAGGGCCAGGGTCGCAAGAAGGCAGGCACACAGGCCCCAGCTCCTGGAGTCATAGGATCATACCAACAGCTTTCATTACAGAAAGTAAGTTCTAGACCTCACGACTTCAAAGAAAAATCTTCAAAAAGTGACCTGAATGGAACTGTTGCAGTAGCATGTGCCTCAATCTGCACATGCTATGTATGCTATGTATTGTATTCAGACAATAGCCCCTATGTCTGAAACAATAGCCCCTATGTGCCAACAGCTGCACAGAAATGATATTGGAGAGAGAGCGTGCACAGGGATTTTCTGTAACTGTAAGTCAGTACAATTGCATTGGAGCCAGGAATCTGAGGCCCTGAGCCATGATGTGCAGAGTGCATCAGGCGTCTTCTAAGTGAGAGGAACTATATAGATGTAGGGAACAGTAGCATTACCATTATTTTCTGCTTTGCTTCTTTAATATAATTTCATGCTTCACTTTTGTTTTGCTGGTGTTTTATGCACTGGGACATTTGTAATCACTTATTATCTGAGGTGATAGAGAATGCATAATGTTTTAGGAGTGATATGACATTTACATTCACATGTGTTGTTAGAAGTCTTCTGACAAGTTAAGATAAATGTCAAACCTCAACATCTTGGATTTTGCACATCACTTAAGTTCCTCTGTAGCTTCCTCTTGCTTTTATTTCTGGGCTGGAAGAAAAACATGCTAACTTCCTAAATTGTCTTTAAAAAGTAATGATCGTATCCTGTATGCTGGATGTGTGATATTCACTGTACGGCCAGCTTCTGCAACCCTTACTTACTTAATTAACCTGACTGAGGTCAACTGAACTACTCACATAGTTCATGTATTCAGTGGGAGGAAGAGTTTTAGAATTAGGCCCTGCACGTGCTGTAAAATAAAATCATGATACAATTGAACCATCTGATATAAGGCAAAGTCCACACAGAAAAGAAAATGGATTGATTCTTGCTGAATCAAATATTCTTCTCATTACCCATCTTGGGAACAGTTATGAAAAATCTCAGATGCTTTCTCTAGTTCTCTGCAGCAAAGCTCTGTTGTACTAAGCAGGAAAGGATCAAACAATGCACTGCAGCAACAAGTACAAATAATTCTTCAGTGTAGAATTAATTCAGGGTGTAAGTCACACATGGCACATGGTCCAGCACGAGAGAGGTTTCCACAGGTGCTGGCTTGGCCCTGGTCTACACTACAAACTGATGTTGGTACAACGGTCATTGAGGGGTGTGGAAAACCCCTGAGCAACCTAGTTATACTGACATGACTCACAGCATAGAGACCACTGTGACAATGGGAAGGCTTCTACCATCAACATAGCTACAGCCCCGTGGGAACATGGAATATGAAGAAGCCCTCCCACTGGCATTGGTAGCATCTTCGCTAATGCTACAGTGGCACAGCTGCACCAGTGCTGCAAATGTAGACAGGCCCTTAGGGATGCTCTGAGAGGCTGCTGCTTATTCTATTAAGGAAGTGTCCCTTTGCTAGCAGCTCCATGATACCACGACAGACAATTAGGCATCTGCCTAGCAGTGCTTCCATGCCAAGGAAATACCAGTGACTGCTCCTGGGTTTTTATGGCAGTAATTGTACACAGCAATCATACTGCCATTTATACAGGACTTTTCAGCCCCCCAAAATTCAAGAGAGAGATTTTCCTCCTTCTCTTTCTGTCCTGGAGGCTCTCAACAATTAAAATGCACAATACAAAATAGAACAAAACCTACAGTATATAATGAATGCTACCAAGTATCTCAACATCTGGCACCACGGAAACTGAAATGCATCCACCTCTGGGCTAGAGCAAACAATAACACTGCTGGAAATGTTGGCCAAGGATCCTGGGGCAGACTTTTATCCTTATGAAAGGTACCACGGGAACTTCAATATTCAGCAGACAAAATCTCGCTTTTGAGACGACTTGGGCACAAAGACCCCAGTGTGCCTTACTGCATGGAACCGGCTCCATCTACCTCAGAAGCATGAAGAGCTGAGCCCTCCTTCGCAGGAGGTGAACCTGTAGTGGTCTGAGGATCCAAGAAACATGCTAAGACCACACAACCAGCCCCTGTTCCACATAAGAGGAGCAATGGCCACATTCGAATTACAGGGCTGTGGTCGAAAGGCAGGCTATGTACATGATGCATCAAAGCCAGCTCATCTTCCCATCTCAATGAAAGCACTTCATAGGCTGGAGCCCCAGGTCCTCTCTCACAGCAAGTGCAATGACTGTGAAACCAATTATTAATCATAGTGAATATTGCTTCATTTATAAAGCAGCCCTTTCGAGGCCCTTCAGGCACTATACAATAATTTCATAGTAAACTCATTATCAAAACATAACAAAATACCTGATTAAAATGACAGGGAGGGATCACACATTGGAGGAGGAAGAAAGAAGAGGATCTACATAGGGAGAAACAATGATTATTAAATAAGAGTCTCGTTGTCACAAGTCTGCCATGATTAATAACGCACAGTTTCTAAATTGTTTAACCAAATGGTGGCAGTTTTCCATCCACTGTCCGTTTGTACCTACCTGATGGTGATTATTTCCCAGTGCACCACAGAGAAAAGTGCCAATTAACTGCATGTATCACAAACAGAGCCAGGCAAATGCCTCAAAAACATCCCCATGAATATTCACCTACTTCAGTTCACTGAATTCACTTCACAGTGTTCTGGCCTGTAAAGAAGTGGCCTCCACCCAGGTGCCCCCTCAGGACCGAGAGAAGCTGAGTTCTTCTTCATCCTCCTCCATGACAGCCACCTTAGCCTTTCCTTTTGGGGTACAACCCCACTCTTCCCAGCAGGGACTCCCACAGGCTCTCTCCTGGGAACATCGCTCATCCTCCTACCCTCTCACTGTTCTCCTGGGCCCCCTTTCCAGCAAGATGTCAGTGGGTAAGCCCCTCTGCTGATTCCCCTCTCTTCAGCTCTCTCTGGCTCTTCACTCCAGCTCTCTGGCTTAGAGCCAGCACACATCTCTTTGCCTTTCTTTTACTGCCTGCAGCCCCCGGCCCTAGCTTAGGGACACCAACCAGCATCCCATTCCATCCCATCCCATCCCATCTGCTCTACTACCATCAGTCTTCTTCCATTTCTTCTTCCATATCTCCTACTTGGCTTATTTTTATAGTCCCCAGGCCTGCCCCCCCCCATCTTAACTGATCCAATTGGGATCACCTGGACTGGAACAGGAGTGCCAAATCTGCATTTATTTAGTGGGCCAACTACCATGTTGCAGTGCTTCTTTTGCATTTGTATTCCAAACACAAGTTTAGAAGCAAGAGCAATGCATTTAAGGCAATAATACAGAATATTTGCAGAAAGTGAAATTTAAACTCAGACCTCTGAATGAGAATTATGGCCTAACCAATCAAGGAACAGAAACAGTAACATGTGACGTGCTGTAAGTGTCCATTCAAAAATGAAACGCCGTTTTCAATACTCACAATGAATTGTTCAGGATGACTCAGGAAGCTGAAACTTGCTTGAAGAAATTATTCAGAGAATGATTTTGAACAGCTGCCACAGCTGTTCAAACAGCTGTTTGAATTACAGCTGAGGAAATCAGAAGCTGCCACAAGGACCATTCACTAGCAGAGAGGCCAAATTTGTCAAATGTAGTACTCATTACAAAATCAAAAAACCTTTTTACCAAAACCTGAAACTGTTTGGTTTTTCCATTTCTAGTTTTTGTTGAGAAATTGAAAAATTTTGACAGAAATTGAAAATGTTCAGAGAAAATTTCAGTTTTAGACAAAAGGCCAGTTTCAGCAGCAAAATTTTTCTAGGAAAAAATTCCCCCCTATTCTTATTTGGTCTTGAGCTCCATTGGGCAGCTGTCT
Organism: Mesoclemmys tuberculata; assembly: GCA_007922155.1. Lineage (NCBI taxonomy): Eukaryota > Metazoa > Chordata > Testudines > Chelidae > Mesoclemmys > Mesoclemmys tuberculata. The sequence continues at coordinate 4,953,587 of ML675625.1, forward strand.
TTTACTTGGGTTGGTCCCACCTCGGCTAGTGGAAATTGGGGTACCTCTGCTGGCACTATGCCAATTTACAGCAGCTGAGGCTCTGATCCTTAAACTTTAACCTTCAGTCCAAGAGGTTTGGACAGAAGCACATCACAGCCAGAACACAATGAAGTGGGCTGAAGACATTCAGCTAGCCAGGAGCACACGCAGCCCAGAAGCTTGCTATAGACGCTGGATTATCGGCGTCCAGTAACTCCTGTTTGCACAATGCTGTGGTTGTGCCGTTTACGTACTTGATATGTCACAGGGGTTGAAAAGAAACATTAAAAAAGAAACTGCAGAGCCACTCCAAATCATTAGACCCACCAACAGCCCATGACTTACCTGATTCCTCCCGCAGTGAGGATCAGCGATGAATGCAACATCTCGGGCAGCTGGGGAATCCGCAAAGTGGGAATCACGGATCCGTGTCAAGGCTGGGACCAGAAGAAAGATTAAAAAAAAAAAAGTAATTTACAAATACCCTGAATGTCCCCTATTCCTCCCTTATTATTCCTATTACTGGAGCACTCTGAGGCCCCAGTGTGATCAGAGCCCCACTGTGCCAGGCACAAGGTTACCAAGTTTATTTAGCAGCATTCAGCACCAGGCAAATGATGTACTGTGATGGGAGGTCTGCCCCAGGTAGATGGTGAAAGGGTTAATGTGATCATGAGAGGCCACTTGACCCACCAGATTGCAGGGGAGGGGGAAGGTGCTTAATTAAAGATGAAGCCCAGCTGAAAGGAGCTGCGTCGTGCTATAATGAGAGGAGAAGAGAGAGGGAATGGGAATTTCTTTGCAGTCACTCTCTTGGCTCTAAAGACTAGACAGAGAGAGGAAAGGGAAACAGGAAAGCTTCTCGGGATGAGAAGGAAGCTGGATACCTGGAAGATACTAGATTGGAGTGAGCCCCTGTGGCTGATCTTGATACAAAGGCAGGAGCGAGACCTCTAGGGGAAGTTGCAGAGGGGTTACTCACTACAAGAGCCCACAAAGGGGCTGGAGGAAAGGCCTGAAGGAACACGGTGGCAGAGAGTCTGACAGAATAAACTTCCAGTTTGTCCTAGGGTCCCTGGACTGGAACCCAGAGTAGAGGGTGGGCCTGGCCTCTCCTAGCAGCCAGTGAGAAGATGGCATGGAGCCCCCCCAACATAGGGGGTTAAGAATGATTTAAAGCCCTGAGAGAAGAGTGTAAGGACCATAGGGCAAAGAGAAGGGGCCCAGGACAAGGAGTTGGACTTGCTCTTACCCTGGGATTAAAATGTGACCAGCTGGAAGGCAGAGTTGTAAAAAGAGAGACCCGCCATAGGACCAGAGTGGCTTTTGGTGGGGACACTAGAGAGGAACCAGTTACGAGCCCAGCCACAAAGAGGCATGCCAGGAGTGAGTCCATTCTTTCACCTGTATGAAGAGGGATATTACAGTTTTCACTTCCGTGGGGCAAGGTTTTCACTCTTTTTAGGAACTGGTTCTGTATTCAGACGTATTCAAACACTCTAGGCAAACAGCTCTGAGCCTCGGATTTATCTGTGACTTATTCCCTTGGACTATTAGCTATTCATTACCTGCGGGGTACAATTGCTTGGCTTAATCACGTGGTACTGTCTTTTCCCTCCCAGACTGGCTGCCTGAAAAGTTACTAAAATTAGGGAAATCAATGAGACGCCTGAATGTTTCTGATGTGAAACTTCATGCATATGGATGCATGAGTATTTGGAAGATTTCTTTGTCTTCCATTAACATTTGTTTGCTTCCTTTGCTATAAATTCTCTTGTGAACAAAATAGCCATTTACACAAATGTTGGTGGGGAAACAGAGAATCAGAAATACCATCCAAGCGAGTGTGTAGTTTTGAGCCAAACACAGCTGTTTGCCCAGCTTTATTTGAGCACATTTTTACAAATCATTTATTTTTTTTTAACTTAATGTATTTACTGGAGCTACCTTTTAGGCTAGCAGCACAAACAGCAAGTCAGCCTGACGGTATTAGGCATATCTCAGTTTTAGCAGAGAAATAATGTACTGTGCTGGCTGGCAGCTGAAGCAAAACGTCAGTCACAGACAGTTTTACTTCCAAGACACTGCAGTGACCCTTATCAAAAAAAAGCATGGAAGCCAGTGCCTGATTGCTGCTCATAGCATACGGCTGGTGAGGGACTCCTGTTAGCACTTTAGCAACAGCTGATGATCTACTGCAAAACATCTGCCCTATTCTCTGTCCCTGTGAGACCATCACCCAGCCACTTTGAGTTAAGTAACTACTCAGGCACCTAATGCAGAGACTGCTGAGAAGTCAGTTGGCAAAAATATCCGACATTGTACGATCACCGTCTTGCTACTCTCGTGCTTGTTCTGCAGCAAGGCTAAAAATAAAACTTAGAAGGGAAGAAACAAAAGTGGTTTAAGGAATTCAAGCCCTAGATTGTCAGCACTTCTGAGCAAGGACTTTGTCTATGACTTGTGCATCGTTATATCACTTGGTCAGTGATAATATTTCTCTTTCTGTTTTCTCTGGAATGATGATTCATAGCTACATGGTGCCTTTCCCTCTGGAGCATCCCAACTCACTACACCCAGCGGTGGTCCAAATTCTGACCTCCCCTGATTCCACCGAACACATAAGCACATGCTTTCATTTATGCCTATCCAGGAGAATGAAGACATGCTTAATTTAAGTGCTTTCCCGAATAGAAATACTTTCTTGAGTCAGGGATTTCTGCCATGTAATCCCCTGTACGCCAGCCCTCAGGGAGGCAATGAATGGCAGCCCAGCTCCTGTCAGAGCTATGCTACCAGCTGACAGGGGAGGCAGCAGAGGAAGGTGCGAGCTTTGGGATTCATGAGGCTGAGGGCAAAGCTCCTGGTGGACGTTCAGGTTCGTGTTGCCTGCCTCCCTCACAGCCATCAACGGTTCCATAGAAGCAAGCGCCACATGACAAAGCTCGTGGAGTTTCCTGGGCATTGGTTCCCCCAAGCACATTTTGCAGGACCGGATGTCGCAGGGCCGATAGTAAGTAACTTGTGCACCCAAGATACCCAGTCCTGCTCTTGCAGCGTGTTCTCCCCCCCTCCTCTCTGCTTACATCCTTTCCCACCCATGGCTCCTGCCCTTCCCCTACTCCTGTGCGCCAGTCTTAATCTACCATTGGCTCTTGCCTCTCTCCCCCTTCTTGTACCTTTTTCCCCCACCTTTCAATCCTCCCTTTTCTCCTGCCCCTTTCCCCCAGCTCCAGTTCCTAACCCCACTGCCCACCTCCTCTTTGCTCTGCATATCTTCCATACCTCCGACCCCACTGTGGGGGAACACATAGAGAATCACATATAGGGGCTGGGGCATGCTCCATGCACGTGGAATCTGTTGGAAATGAAGCAGCCAAACTCTGACAAGTATCTCTGATCATGTATAAATAGGCATTTTCAGAGACGTTTAACCCAGCCAGATTTGGTCACATTTTTATGGGACTAGCAAAAGATGCATTCTTGACAACAGGGCAAGCCCTCTGCCAAGCGTCAAACCCTTGCTCTAAAGCGTGGGAGGTGCTAGGGCGTCTCATCAAAACAGCTGTATGAATATTTTTAGCATGGGCAAAATGGTGCATTGTCCCCATGTTTTGTTCTTGGAAAGAGCTGAGCCATTTTAGCGGATCCAGTCAAACAAAAACAAATTCAGCCTGAGGGAGCCTCCCAGCATGGAAAATTTCAGCCAAACACTTAACGTTTGGAAAATGTATAAGCAAGCGAAGAGAGTTTTGGAATGGGTTGGGTAACCCTATCTCTAGGCGTTGTTACCACAATGGAAACATGTCAAGAATAAAATGTATAATTCCCCCAAATGATGGCCAACTGTTTAAACTCTGGAGGAGCTGATTAAGCATGTTACAGGATTAAAAATAAGATTTAAAGGTGGCTAGAAGATATAGTTCAGGACTTCTAACACCTGCTATAAAAACCATGTTATAGTACAGGGTGGGGAGAGGGAGACCTTATCACTTAATGAGGCATCTCCATTTTATTTTATTTTATATTTTTTAAATCTTTTCATTGTGTGCCCTAGAGAATCTGCGCTGCTTGAAAGAGGCAGTCTGGTTCAGTGCTGAGGGCACTAGTCTGGGAGCCGGTTTCTGTTCCCTGTTGAGGTACCAATCTGCTACACGTCCTTGGGAAGGTCGTGTCCCCTCTGTAACATGGCAGGGTTCCCTCACCCTGGACCCCTTGCTGCAAACAGGCCCCACACATTGCAGTGGCAAGTTCAACACCCTGTGCTTTATTAACAATGTGCTATCCAAGGGCTCCTTCCCCACAGCATATGGCTTTTACCTTCTTCCCGGGCAGCAGAGGTTGGGGTCAGAAGATACACAGAGCACTTACCTCCCGGGTTTCTCTAGCCCTGCTTTGCCCTCACTCATCCTGCTATTTCTTGTCTCACTTTTCAATATCCTCAGCAACACACAAGCTTAACCACCTTGTTAAATGATTAGTCACCTGGTGCTTAATTATCATAGCAGTTTGGCCCATGTGGGAATGCTTATGAAGCACAGAATACTATTTGAGCAACAGGATGGTTGCTGCCCACAGCTACAAACCCCTTCCCCAGCCTAAGGGGAGGAGCTACTGGACCTGAACTCAACTAATTACGGGGGACAAGGAATGAAAAAACAGGGATGGGTGTGGAGATCAAAGGGCTAAACGGAGGGAACCTGAAGGGGTCACTGAGCAGAGAACCCTGAACATTGCCCACTGCTCCTCAAAGGTAGCCAAGGAGTCAGCGGATGCACCCCACAGGAACTCTGCCCGGATACGTGATCGGACAGAGCAACAAAAGGAGGCCCCACCATTGTAGAGCACCTCCTCAGCCAACCTCCTCTCCCTGGTGTTGTAGATGGCTGCCTTGGCCAAGGCAAAGAGGAGGTTGACAAGAAGGTCCCACGACTTTGTGGGGCCATGGATGGGGTGCGTGTAGATCAGGAAGTGTGGGGTGAAATTTAACCAGAACCTCAGAAGGACGGGCTGCAACTTGGCACACTCCAGGTAGACATGCACCAGGGTCTCCCTCATACCACAAAAGGGACAGGCTTCGGGATGGGCAGGTGAACCATGCCAGGTACACACCTGTGCTCACAGCTCCATACGGGAGCCACCAGCCATTATCCCTGGTGGGCTGTGGAACCAAGGTGGAATACAGGCTGGCCCACTGGGGTCTCTTGCCCTCAACAGGTGGTGAGAGGTCCCATCACTTGGCGTCAGGGCCGGATATAAGAGCAAGGAAATGGGGAGTGCGAAACATGAGCGTGTGGAGATGAGCCTGTGGCGTGGCTCGGAAGTGTGCTGGCTGCAGATCCTGAAGATGGATCAGGGTGTGTGGAGGAGGTGGTCGGGGGCACTCACAGGGGAGGGGCCCGATGAAAAGGTCTGGAGGCCCTGGGGTGAGTGGCAGGCAGGGAGCACCCTCTCTCAGGACACACTCAAGGTTGGCTCGAGCAGCGGGGGGCAAGGCTCTCACCTCCTGGAGTATGTGACGGGGGGTTCGAAGGGTGGAGAGCCCCATGCACCAACCCAGCGCTTGGGGATCCACCCAGTCTCCACAGTCGTGGTCCAGGCAGTCTCCAATCGTGGTGACGCTTGCAAGGACCAGCCTCTGGCGCACTGAATGGGACTCTGCCACCTACACACTGAGATGGGGACTGTGTAGCAAGGACTTCGTGAGCAGATCCACCCCCTTGGCGGCCGCCACGGAACTGCTTGCTGAGACCAGCCTCCGGGCCTGGAGGAGGTCCTGGTAGAAGACCAGCAGCTCAGAGAGGTCTCGTGAAAGACCCCTCGGGTGGAGATAAAAGAGCTGCCCGTCATATTGGAGCCCTTGGAGGCAGCAGAGGAAGGTGTGTGCCAGGTGGCTCCATGCCAGACTACCTGCACTGTAAAAGAGCCTCTGCAGGGCCTGGAGGTGGGAGGAGTGGACCTGGCTGTGAACGCTAAACAGGCCCTATCCCCCTTCCTCCAGGGGGAGGATCAGGACCCTGCAGAGACCCAGTGCAGTCCTGGCCAAAAGAACTCCAGAATCGTCTTCTGGAGGTTGGCCAGGAAAATCGGGGTCGGGACCAGGGTGTTGAGTCAGTGCCAGAGCATGGACAGGACCAGCTGGTTAAACACCAGTTTCCTCTCAGGCAGGGAGGGACACCGGAGCAGTCCTGTCCACCTCCACAATGCAGAGAGTCGTGAATCAGCCATGCCTATTCACACTTTTTCACACCCTCCTATCCTTTGTCCTTCTTGGCTAGTTAAGCTGTTTAAACTCTTTGTGGCAGAGGGATTTACTATTGTGTCCATACAGTGCCTAGCACAATGGGTTGGGGAGAGGGAAATTCTTGACAGAAGTAGGTGCTCAGGATTTGCTTCCTGCCTGTGTAAAGGAAATACAGTGATCCTCTCTCAGGCTTTATCTGGATTCTCTAGGAACATGAGAAAGAAGCTAAAGCTTTCCTGCTTGAATGCGTAATAGTGCTCCAAGAGGGACACAGCTAGGTAGAGGCAGTGCTTGCAGCTATATCTGCAAGCTCACTGATCTCACTAAAAATGGATGACCCCAGTTAGCATTGGATGGGATATATACCTCCAAGGAAACTCCAGAGTTTCCAGGAAGTTGTCCTGGCATTGTAATTGTTAGCTCTCATCCCCAGCAGGATCTCAGGGGGCCCCAATGGGAGCATTCTCCTTTTGGATGAAAAATAAAGCTGTGATCCCGATCCAATGAGAATTTTCCCAGCATCCTTCTGGCCAAATTTCAGTTTGAGCAATTACACTCTGGCCACCCAACTTGCACTGGTTCAACTAGACTGTGCGTACTCCTCTCTTCCTAACTTCACGTGATGTGTAATGCGGTGGTTCCCAACCATTAGGAGTGAAAGCCCAGTAGTTCACGCTAGCCCCATGTCCCCATCTCACCGGCCATCAACACACACAACCCCTATAAACACAGTGTTATCATTGTCGATAACACTGAATTACATACATAATAATAAACGACTCCTACCTGAGTAAGAAGCGAAGCCTTCCCTGGCGCAGCCACCACCATTTGTTTCCTGTGGCCCTGCCTCTTCCCGACCCTAATGGACTGAGGGTAATGGAGGCAGCAGGCGCTGGCAAGCTTGCCAGGGTGCTCCAGGCCCCCACAGCCTGGGTGTGGGGTGGGGGATGGGGGCTGTTCCTCCACTCCAACTGGTGCAGATCTCAGGGCTGCTTCTCCACTCCAGCTGGCATGGAGTTCAAGGCTGCTATGCCGGGCCGGCAGCAGGCTAAAGGGGCTAAATGGCCTCAGTGTTACTGAAGCCTCATGGACCCCCTGTGATCTTGGGCGCTCCTCCAAGGGGGTCGCACAGCCCAGGCTGGGAAGCGTTGATGTAGTGTCACTATATAGATGTAAGATATCATTTATTGTTGAGTAGCTAGCACTTTCTCTGCACTCCTCAGTAAGACATACTCACATTGAAGCCCGAACATTCATTTCCCTGCACCAGAAGGAATCCGCAATAGCTCAGCTCCATGGACTTGGGCCACTTTGTGGATTTCTGATACTACCTTTGCCATGGCCGTCATCTTAAGACACAGGGTTCAGCAAAAGCTCGTTTGTAATAGGTGCTAGATTATTAGGCTAATTGAACTACAAGGTTAGTACTGCCCATGGCTAGCCATTATTCCTGTAGCAAATGCATGCACTTGGAGAAAAGTATTTTCTTTAACAATAAAAATGCGGTAAGGGCAAATCCCTTTCCTTCCAGTCCTATTAAGACTTTGAGTTGTACTTCAGAGCACTGCGTGCACACAATCTGCAATAAAGAATTTATCTGGTAAATTTGTATTGCCCGTGGACCAAGATTTCACTCATTTGTTGGCTGTTCACAATAAGTTGAGCACATTGTGCAAGCTAATTGCAATTCAAGAAGAGTGCTGTGTGACTGGTCTGCTAAATCACATGGTATTGATTCTATTCTCTGTTTGGGTAAACTTCTCACTCACTAATCCACAGAGTTTTCATAATAGCTGCATTCACTTGCCCAGTGCAAATATTTGCATGCGTATTCGTGACACTTTTGATGACCACCCACATCACTGTGAACAAAAAGTCACTTGGACAAATTAATACAAAAAGTCAATAAAAGAAGCTCTGAATCCCATCTCATGGAACATCTGCAGTTTATTCAAAAGTATGTTTAGGTATGCATGTTTGCATTAGTCCCCCAGTTCTAGCACTTACAAATAAAGTTCAGCTAAGAATAATCCTTCATGTAGGGAAAGACTACAGGCAAAACCACTTATCAGCCCTGGACTGCAATGGACAAGGGGGTCATGAACTCTGAACTGTGAGAAATTAAACTCTCAAATCCAGGTGAAAATGAAATGCATTTACTGGAAAGCTTGTTACAAGCTAAAACCAAAGCGGTGTAGTCTGCCATTTCCCCTGTAACAGCACTAACAATAGGTCAGCAAAGGAAGAAATAATTTGAAAATGTATTTGTTTGTAATTCTTCAGGCCCTTGGGGTTTCTGCCACCGAACTGGGCTCTTGAACTTTTCAAGGCTTTTCAGCTCACGTTTAACTGTCACAGACACGTGCCCCCACAAAGTGCTCCGTCCTCCCTTCAGCAGAGTTCGCTGCACACTCCCAGTAGTCTAGGAGCCCAGGACAGCTGGATACAACTCTGCCTGTCACACGCTGGGAGGAGCCTAGGAGCTGTGAATGACTAAAGCTTGCACTTGCTATCCTCTTTCAGTAGCTCCTCTCTGCACTTCCCTATTTACCTCCGTCCATGACACACTGGCTGGTCTGTTGTTTCTTAGCTGTACAGAGAAATTGGCATTGCTAAACTGGGATTTCACCATACAGATTCTATGCAAGAGCTGGGCAAATACGTCAAAGAAACACTTCCCAAATAGTAGCTCAACTAAAAGTTGAATTCTTATGGTCTGGTTTTTTGGGTTTTTTTGCTCCCTTTTCTCTGCTTTGGAGGGAAGAACAGGTGGGAATTAGTTAATTTTAAGCAAATAGCTGCAGAAAACAAATGTTGAACACACAAGCTTTATTATATGTGCTGGAAACACCTGACTCTAAGAAACACCTGTCCATCATGGAACAGACACCGTAGCACATGACCTTTTGTGTCCAATCAAAACTAATCTATGCAGCTTGAATTTGGTGTCCAGGCCAGGAATGATCCACCGAGATTGGTCAGCCACCACTTGGTAATAACGAGGGTGTGTGAGGGATAGCACAATCTGCACGTGAACGCTCCACCAACAGAAAGAGGCTGAGGCAGAGTCAAGGGTGCAGTGCGCCTGCTTCGCACGGTTGTGCCAATGTCACTGGGCACAGGAAGTGCACCCCGGTATAGGGGGTTCCCGGTGTAGCCAAAACCCAACATAGAGGCTGTTGTGCTCTCTTCTTGCCCTGCAGTGTTGGAAAGGGACATGATGTAGATCATTTATGCTCAGTCAATCCTCAGCTGCTATTTCAGCTGCAGGAGAACGCCGCCTCCTCTACCTCCCAGCAGGTCTGTGCCTCTGTGGGTAAATAGCAGCTGCACTGTATCACCCATATCTTAGCTGTCAGCCCACAGATCCAGGTCAAACAGGATTTGGCCTCTCTACCATGGGTTGGTATCCAAGCAGTGGGGCCATCCACAGGTAAAAGACAGACAAAGATAACTACTGTCCCCTGGTTCATCCCCCAAATTATGCTCTTATCACCCAGAAACATCACACATTTTATAAGATTAGCTAGGGAGCTGGTAATGCCATTCTGAGGCTCGGGCCACTTCTGCGGAAGCATGGCAGGCACAAATGTAGGAAATCCAAGGCAAAGAATGAGTTGAAGCTGGCAAGGAATATTGGAGACAACAGGCAGAGGTTCTACAAATATATCAGACAAACAGAAAGATCAGGCACGGTGTGGGTCTGCTGCCCAAAGGAGAAGGTGAGCTGGTAACAGAAGACAAGCGGACGGCAGACCTGCTCAATGCCAGCTTTGCTTCACCCTTCCCACAAAAAATAACATGTGACCAGACAACTAGTGACAATGAAGGGGAAGGGATGCAGATCAGGATAAGTAAAGAACAAGTCTGAGATCTTCTGACTAATTAGAATAAATTCAAATCAGTGGAGTAATATGCTATTCACCCAGAGGAAGAACTGAAGGAATTCACTGATGAAATCTTGGAACCATTGGCAATAATATTTGCAAACTCATGAATGACAGGAGAGGTCCCAGAAGACTGGAGGAGGGTGAATGTAGTGCCCAGCTTAGAAAGGAGAAAAAGGGGGAGCTGGGGAACTATAGACCAGTCAGCCTGACTTTGATACCTGGGAAGCTGCTAGAGCAATGTATAAAACATTCAGTTGGCAAATACCTGGAGGATGAAGGGATAATCATTAGCTGCCAGCATGGATTTACCAAGAACAAATCATGCCAAACCAGCTTGATTTCCTCCTTTGACAGGGTAACTGGTTTGGTGGGTGGGAGAATACAGTGCACATAAAATACTTGGACTTCAGCAAGGCTTTTGACACAGTCCCACATAACATTCCGATAAGAGAAGAAGATGGAGAAATGCAGACTTGGCAGAACTACCATCAAGTGGCTACGTAATTGGTTAAATAACCGCAAATGAGTAACTGTTAATAGAATGATGCTGGATTGGAGGGAGATCTTAAGTGGGATTCCACAGGGATCTGTTCTGGATCAGTTGTTGTTTAACATCTTTATTAACGACTTGGTTGTAGGTATAGAGAGAATACTGATCACATTTGCAGATGTCCCAAAGCTGGGGAGGGATGCCCACTCTTTGGAGGATAAAGCAAAAATTCAGAGGGATCTTGATAAACTGGAGAACTGGGCTATAGAAAAATGAAATTCCACAAGTGTAAGCGGTGCTACATTTAGGGAAGAAATCTGGGAAATGTGGTGGGCAACAAGGATCTGGAAATGTGGTGGGCAACAATGCGTCAGCAATGCAAAGCGATGCTTCTGCAAAAAAAGCAAATGTTGGGTTGCATTATTAGAGGCAGAGCATGCAAGTCATGGGAGGTGCTAGTACTGCTCTACCTAGCACTGGTTAGGCCTCAGCTGGAGTGCCGTATGCAGTTTTGGTCACCAAGGTATAGAAAGGATGTAGAGAAACTGAAAAGGATCCAGAGGCAAGGACCAAGATGACCAAAGCGATGGAATGCAAACCATATGAGCAAAGGCTGTAGAAACTGGGTATGTTTCGTTTGGAAAAGAGGAGATTAAGGGGGGTATATGATAGTGGTCTTCAAATATGTGAAAGGCTATCATAAGAAAAGATGGAGAATAGTTGTTCTCTCTTGCCACAGAGGGCGGGACATGAAACAATGGGTTCAAACTACAGAACGGCAGATTTAGATGAAATCTCAGGAGAAATTTCCGAACTGTAAGAACAGTAGGACAGTGGAACAGACTGCCTAGGGAGGTCGTGGAAGCTTCTTCACTGAAGGTTTTCAAAAGAAAGTTGGATAGCCATCTGTCTTGGATGGTTTAGACACAACAAATCCTGCATCTTGGCAGGGGGTTAGACTAGATGACTTTTGTGGTCCCTTCTAACCCTATGATTCTATGAAGGGAATTCCATATTTGCAGAAAATCTGGATACATTTCTCTGGCAGATGGCTTTTAAAAAACAAAAGCTACTTGAAAGTGCTCAGTGGAAATGAACTGATGGGCACAATACAGAGGAGGCTGTCAGCTGAGCATAAGTACAGCACATCACAGAATTAGAGGTATCCAAAGGAATGAGGCCAAAAACTTAGTCTGAAAATCCAACCCACTTTAATGCAGCCAGACCAGAGCCTTCACACAGCAGGGTCTGTTCTTCCCTGCCTTTCAAAAGAGCAGAGATATATTTCCTTTCCCTCCAGCCCCTCTCTCCAACCACACCCACCTGCCTTCCATCAAATGGGGGAAGGGAAACCCAGTCCATTATCATTTGGTTTTGCTAGATCAACATGCATTCTCTCTCTCATACACGCATACACACACACTTAGTAAAGATTTATCTGCATTGACCAATCGTCACAACTTTCCTTTCATTTTTTTCATGTAGAGGTCTTGTTAAATGTAATAAGTATGCAGTGTTTGGAACACGTCACTTGCTGGTTTAAACTACAGTAAATGGTGGATTCTCTGCAACCTGACATCTTTAAATAATGATTTGAGGACATCAGTAACTCAGCCACAACTTAGGGGCCTTCTACAGGAGAGGGCAGGTGACGTTCTGTGCCCCGCAACGTGCCGGAGGTCAGACCAGATGACTATGATGGCCTTAAAGTCTATGAAAAATTTAAGAACTCTTGGGTTCTGTAGAATTTACTCTAAAAACCTCTAGAACTTAATGGAGATATGCTCCTTTTTCTGCATTATCCAGAATGTAATAGCATGGATTTCATCCTTTGTTAAATCTGAATTTCTGTTATTGGACAGTTGAAGACGCATACAGGAAGGTTCTTATTCTCCATTAAATACTACAGGATTTTTGCAAAAAAGCCATTTCTTTCGTCTCCCATTCCCACACTGTTCTATGCCCATCTAGGGCAGCATCTCTCCATGGCTATTGCCCAACAGCCCCAGATGGAGTAGTCTCCACAACCACAATTGTTGTGGTATGGAGGACTGTGCCTTTAAGGCTGAGCTTCCCAAACAGAGTCTGGAAGGGGTTCTGGGAAGCTCTTGTTATGCACAGCTGGTTGAAACCAGACACAGAATACAGCAGATCTCTTGCAAGAGCCGTAAGCACTGAGTGATCCCTGACCGTCACAAACATCAAGGGAAAAAATCTTCACTCTTCTCTTCTGTTTGCCTACTTCTGCAATGGTGCTGCTGCTTATCCAGGCTGCGTGGCTGGTTGAGGTGCCATGCTGTTTTGTGTGGCACTTTATGGCTAGTTGTTAGCGTGTTCACTGAAATCAATGGAGTTGCATTAGCAGATGCCATGTAAACATTAAGGTGTAGGCATATACCTTATATATATTTATGGTAAATATATAGCAAGGCAATTCCCTAGCTCCACATCTCATCCTGCTGAAAGGTGGGAGTAATTTGCTCACCCAAGTTTACCCTCAGTAAAGCCAATGGTGAGGTGCTTTTACCCCAGGATGCCAGAAAGGGCCTTAGCATCACCACTGATGGTACTCGCGCCAAACCTAATGATCCAAGCAACACTGGAGTTCGTCTGGCTGGGTACTCAGAAGGGAAAACCATAGTGATGCAAGACTGGGCACCGGTGATTCAGTACGGGCTGCTCTTCCCACGGAATTAATACTGACCAATTCTCCAGCTTTCACAGTACTGCTACTCATTCTATTTTCAGAGGGGACGTAAAACTGAGTGTGGTGCTGGTAATTAAACGTCCCATGACACTGTCAATGGCAATGGTAGCCTGGGGGTCCTGGCCAGATTCCAGTTTAGATAACTATACCCTGCTTACCCTAAATTCCCTTTGTAGTTTCAATTGGGTATAATATTCTGGTTCAAATCTAGTCACCGCGTGGGTAGACCTGCTGTCTGTGTTCCTGCAGCAATGAGTGACGTGAACCCGGTATGTGTCATTTTATAAGGTTTTACTCTGTGATCTTTGGATGGAAGGTGCTATACTGATGTCAAGTATTATCAGTGCGACACAGTATAACACACAGCCTGGTGTGGGAGAATCCCATAGATCCCAGTTGCATTTTTCAGTATCCTCCTGTACACTTCATTCGAGCAACTGATCTGAGAAGTGGCTGCTGTTATATTTTGAATGTCACAGTTTCAGGGCAACTGTGTCTGTATTCCCCTTATGGGGTCCCTTGAGAGCACCCACTTAAAGGTTTCTGGCCCTCAGTCATCATCTCTCTTGGGCAGAGACCTGTGTCTCACTTCCTCTTGACCGGGGGTTTTCCAGGATGTACAGTCTCCTGCCTACACTGTGATAGTCCCAGAAAGCCAGACTGCCTAACCAGGACAGCATTTGCACTTTGCTTTCTCTACAAAGGCTATGTATAGTGTAATTTTCATCAGTTACAAGTTAGCACACAGCTCTTTGTAAGCAAGCACATTTTATTCTTAAGGTGAAAGCATTACAGAGAAAGCATAGAAGAGCCTATACACATACTAAAAATCTTCCAGAGATCATGCCACCTCCAACCTCAGGCTCTGGCAGGTGTCAGTTCTTCAAAATGCACAACTGGTTTTCCCCTGTGGTTATAAATTGATTTAGAACCAGAACAAAGGCTGAGCAGTTCATCTGGCGTTTTTGTTTGTTTGTGTTTTGTTTTATACAGCTCAGGTCTTTGACCTTCCTCCTTCAGGAACAGGGTACTCAGGAGAAAACTACCCTCTTCTCAGTGTGTAGCTTCAAAGCGTGGGTGTTTGCACAACCAGAGGTGGGATGTTGCATTAGCCTCTCCCTAGGTTTTCCCCAGGAACTCCACTTAACATTTATTGTCCCCAAAGTCTATTCTTGTCTTGCACATTTTTAATATGAGCCTTTGAACATCCAGGTTTTAATCTGTCACATCTCCCCACCCCCCGAGAGGTTATCTACAATAAACTTTGCATTTCATGCAATGGCCCCAAAGAGACATAAACTTCATTCAGTAAGGTGTCCCAAGGATATGCAGAAAACTGCTCTATCTGTCATATTGAGTTCTAGGGTTGGATAGGAGAATTTGCCCTAAACTATTGATTAAATTGGAAATCAATAGGTTGAAAATGGAATGATCAGTTTCTGCATAGTGTGACATCCAATGACATTTAAAACAGAGCAAGTGGAATTGCTTCTATCCCATTGCTCTGAATACTAACAGGAATTGATTTTACCAGCACAGGCCAGCTTTTTTTTTTTCCCTGACTTTAGATGCTTTGCCTAATCCTCCTTTGAAACAAACGATGGGACAGAGATAGCAGACAATGCAGCTTTGGTTCTCAGCATGTGTATTATTTGTAATTTGGGAGCCCATGGCGTCTACCCACCCTCTAAATTAATTTTGCTTCATTTCTCTGTAAGGCTGACAGTGATGAGCAAATTGTGTATTCTAGACTTCAGAGTATGATCACAGACTCAGACAGAGACCTGTGCTGTGCAGTGCTGAGCACCATTCAATGAGAAATGAAGTGTTACAATTCATAAGTTTTCAATGGGGATGTTATAGTAGGTTTCTGCATAGGATGAAGTCCATATGGCGCTCTACTTTCAGGAAGTACTTCATTCATGGAGAATACAGGAAAAGTGGAGGAGGGTAAAGTCTGAACGTTGCACTGTCTTAGCTTTTTCTCATTTTATGTTTAAACACAGTGTCATGGTGAACATGGTGTCAAAAGTGACTTTGTGAAATAAACTAAAAATATTGCAAACAAAGAAAAACAATTATGGTAGCATACCAGACTCCTGCCCCTAGGCCAATTGCCATGAACAGGGGGGTGTTTAGCAATAAGACAGATCCCAATGGGAAAACTATGGAATTGCAATGGGGATAGATAAAAAAAGCAAAGCAAAACAAGAGCAGCCAATTATAAGGTGTAATGGTTAAAGGCTGCCACATCCTTCAATAGCTTCCAGATATGGCAGCAGCAAATCAGGAAGCCCCATATAACATCCTAGAAGCACTCTAAAAGCATTTTCAATGAACAAAAAATGTCATGTGAAAGGTATCTTTTCAATAAGTGTGATCAACAAACAGGAGAAATAATATATCAGAGTATTGCCAAATAGCACAGAATGGTGGAGGATTCTTAAGATTTGATAATTGCATAAGGTTAACTAATTTGTGATAGATTAGTAATAGGGACACAAAATGCAGGAGCTCCAAGGAAGATGTTCAGAGAGCCCATGCTAGCTCTACAAAGAGCTATAGGCCTAAGCAAAGCTAGACCAAGCTCACATTCAATGCAGATCATAAGTGGAGCAGACACAGAGAATTCACCAACTAGCCCAGGAAAAGCATGAAAATACTATGAAGGAGGGGGGTAAAACAATGCAAAGATAAACACAATGCAAAGGAAGACCTGTGGGTACCGTGGAGAAAAACATGATAGTGGAAAATTGCATATGGGATCAAATGCAATAGTTATGGCAAAGGAAGTCATTTTGCAAAAGCTTGCAGACAAGAAATACAAAAAAAATTGCACTGTGTTTATGAACCAAGCAGTTACTCAGAGGATAAGGTTTTTACATGTATATGACATTAATGCAGTGAAAAACTGCAAAAATAAAGAGATTGCAAAGCTGAGACTAGCATCAAAGGCAAAGACAAAGTAACTGTACACAGGCAAACAGGAAATAAATGCCAAATAAATTATGGGGATCCGTGAATGTGTTAAGTTACAAAGAGTTCCTCAGCACTATGGAATAGAAGAGACTGAAATTGCAGCCAAGCAAATGGCACGGTCATAATACCACTAGGACAATGTAAATTATAAGCAGAATATCAAGGAGAATGGCTGAAATGTCAGGTTTTACCCGCAACACAGAAGCCGCTACTTTCAACTGAAACAAAGTTATTCACAAACTTAGCGACACTATACCTGGGACAAATGATTCATGCAATAAACATACAAGCAACAAAAAACATATCTAGAGAAGTCCAGGCACAGTGGCATCTCTGCAGCAAAGCTGCTAAAAGATTGTCAGGATGTATTTGGAGGACTGGAATGTCTTCCAGGCATGACACACCTGGAAATAGATAAAACAATTCAGCCAGTATATTTCCTGCATCTCAGGTACCCAATGAACTAAAATCAAAAATAAGGGAAGC
Source organism: Mesoclemmys tuberculata (assembly GCA_007922155.1). Taxonomy (NCBI): domain Eukaryota; kingdom Metazoa; phylum Chordata; order Testudines; family Chelidae; genus Mesoclemmys; species Mesoclemmys tuberculata. The sequence goes on from ML675625.1 coordinate 4,970,404, forward strand.
ACTAAAGCAAATGGGAAAAGAAGAAATCATTGCTAATGTCATAGAATTACGGAAGACTAGAGTTGGAAGGGACCTCAGGAGGTCATCTAGTCCCACCCCCTTCTCAAAGCAGGACTAGAGTCCACAAGTTGAATAAGCATAGGCAAGTTGTGCAGGCAAGTTGTGCATTTGCATAAACACAAATAATGTAAGCAATGCACCAAAAAGAGCTCACTACTGAATGCCTACAACTGAAGAAATATTACCTGATGGCACAAGCAAAAATATTCTCACTACTTGATGCCAAAGATGGACATTGGCAAGTGTTATAGAAAAGCAGCTACCTCACCACATTTTGGATGGGAGAGAATGCCGTTTGGGACACATGCAGCTGAAGACCATCAATGCCACTGATAAGATGTACTACCAGGACCATAGTGACCTTTTGGTGTACGAATGTGGAGACAGTATGGCAGAGCTGTGGCAAATCAAGACCATAACCTTGTCTGTCTGCTAGAAAGAGCCAAGGAAGTAAATCTAAAATTGAGTAAAAATAAATGAAGTTGTGATTGACTACAGCATTGGACCTTCGGATGCTGGAGGTCCTCCCAAGGGCCACAACTTGAACTTGAAAAGACAAAAGCAATACAGCAGCTATCCACGCCTAAACGGATTTAATACTTTTAGAGACCATCAGGATTTGTAAATTATCTGACAAAACATTTTCCAAGCCCCTCAGATGTGTGCAAAACCCTGAGGTGATTACTTGGCAAAGACACAATGTGGACATAGTTATCTCCATACAATGCAGCCATCACTTGTATCAAGGAGCTGGTGATCAACTGTCCTACCCTGAAATACTATGATGGGATGAAGAGGCAACCATCCAAGTTTCTGCAAGTGAGATGGCATTTGGAGCATTTCTCCTGCAAAAGGGACTGCCAGACGCTTTTGTAACGAGCTATCGCCAACAGAGCGAAGATACACCCAAATTAAGAAGGAAGGTCTTGTAATAGTGTTCACGTGTGAAAAGTTTGACCAGTACGGGCAAGGATGGGAAATGAGTGGAAGGTGACCATAAATCATGGGCGAGCCCTTGTTAAGACTACTGTTCAGACTTCGGGAATGAGATGAACTGTCAGCCACTACAGCAGTGACCATCGGAGACAAAGCAGTGAAGCATTTCAGCAGGCATGGTATCCCAGACTGAGCAGTTTCAGTTTACTTGCAGTGAGTTTGTGCAATATACTTAGGAATGGGAATTCAGTCACATCTCCGCTGTACGAGATGTATGGCAAAGCTGAACTGGCAGTTCAAATTGCTAAGACTGTTAAAGAGAGCTGTAAATACCAAGGAAAATAGATGGCAAGTCATCCTTTAATGGGTAAACATTCCCACAAAAGGCCTATGGCTGCTCAGTACAACAGTTAATATCAGGAAAAATGCGTACTTTGGTGCCTATCCAGCATTATCACAACTGGCAGTGGTGGAAGAAGTAAAAGACAAAAATGGAGAGAGATTTGGAAACAAGCTACATGTATTGAAGTGAGAAATCCTCATTCATATAGCATAGCAGTGGATAGTCATATATTTCACCGAAACTGCAAATACGTTCACTCACTATGAATACAAGACATAAACTTGGAGGATGGTGATATATGTGCTCAGCTGAGACTTGATCAGCACAACACAGAAGGAACACACGCTGACCAGTGACCGCTAGATATCAGAACAGACAAAATGCATCAACAGGGGACCATGTGCTGGGCAGTCTCCGGTGATCCTAAGAAAGACTTGCACTTCCTCAACATCAACCTGCCTGTGAGCTATACCCAAAATTTAGTATAATACTAAGGCATGAAAGATCAACCTTCCCGAACCCAGAGGAAAATATCTTAGTTCCCAACCAAGTTAATACTTAATAGCCAGTTGTTTAAAAATTAAGTAAACTATATGATATAGTTTTTAGAGCCCATAGTAGACTGTTAAATATAAAAGCGGGTTATTGATGTTTAATTTTGCTATCTCAAATATATGTGACAAAAGGAATCTTATGACAGATAGCTTCCTCGTGTGGGTGCTAGAGTATGATAGCATGCTTATGAATAAGATAATGTTTAGGAACTTAAAGAACTCACCTCCACTTATCCAGTATTGTCCATTTATTTTTAGAAGGTAGATGGACAGTACAGACTAAGTGAAGGGAGGAATAAAGCCAAATGTTGTACTGCCTTGGCTTTCTTCTTGCGCTTGAAGAATCAGGGTATCCTCACAAGTAGCCTGAACCTCTTCACACAGAAGAAAGTGGCCAAGCTCCCATTGCTTTCAATGGAAGCAGGATGAGGACCTAGGAGGCGCTCTGCATCCTACAGGGTGAAAGTCCAGGGTGTCTGATGGGTGCGTTTTAGAAATACAAATTGTGCCTGCCCAGGTTACAGCAGGAAACATAGAGAGCCATGAATGCGAGAGTTACGTAGCTCAAAAAGGAAGGGAAAGGCTGCTTTCTAGATCACCGGCTAAGCCCCCTTGAGCCCTTCTAGTTTTTGAAAACAGTCCCCTGAAGACACTATAGTCAGTGGCGGATTTACCATGAAACAAACCATGCTGTGGTACGGGGCCTCTAACAACAGGGCGCCCCAAAATGCAGGACAAATGTGACAAATGACTGAACTTAATAAACGTTGCAAGTTGCAAAGCAGTCCAGGCTTTCTGCATTCTGCGAACTTATTCTGTGCACTGTGCCATCAAAGTCTGTCTGCTTGACCAATTATCCAGTTGAACAAAAGCACCCTTTACCGCACTTTGCAACCATCCCTGTGATTTGTCACTAGTATGTACAGGTTCAGGCTCCCGTTTTTACAGAGCCTAATAAAAATGTGGTATTAATTGCATTAAATCTAACTGGGTGGTCCATGGCCCATCCTGGCCCACCCATGGCTATGCCCCTGCTCTTTCAGACATTTTTAATCTGCCTAAGATCAAGGTCAATTTTTTAGCAATAATGAAGTGACACTATGAGTCTGGCAGTCAGAAATGCAAACAAATGAAGCGAGGCAAGAAGACGAAGCTAAGCAAACTGACAGTTTGTCATTTTATTTTAAAAAGCTTGAAGTATTGAAGTGGACATTTATCAAAAAGTATGGGTGAGGAAACATCTGAATTATCTGAGCGCTTGTTAAGTTGCGGGGATACCACAACGACTGCAAAAGTTGAACAAGTGGACTCTGAAGTGACGGTGGAACTACAGAATATTGGTAATTTTGTCAAAGTAAGGGAAGAAACCTACCTTAAAGACATTGAATTATGGCCAAAATCTGTTTCATTGAATATGATAGAATATTTCTTAGTAAATAAACCAGAAATGTAGGCAATATGAAAAATTTGAGAAGAGTATGAGGTTGGAGTACAAAAGCAATTTAGAGGTCTTCATGAGTCCCATTTTCTGAGGATGAAGAAAAATAGGATGACAAAAATGAGAATTTGGTTGATTTTTTTCAGTAACAACTAAGGCAGTCTACTGTTATATTTGCAATTTATTCCCTGACCATAGTAAAGGGAAACAAACATTCGTCGATGGGCACTCTCATTGGAGAAACATTGCAAGAGATATTGTTGATCATGAAACTTCCAAAGCTCATATTAATGCTACGTGTAAGTTCATTCAAAGGTGTAGGAAGAATTGATTCTGTGTTATCAGCTCCCTTTGAAAAGGAGTGTTTTTATTGGAGAAAAATGCTGAGACGTTGTTGCCACGGTCAAACTACTGTCTTCTCTGGGACTACCTCTAAGAGGACATGACGAGTCATCACTGTCAAATCGAAAAGGTAATTTTTTAACCCGCCTTGAATATCTTAGTGAATTTGACAATTTTCTCAAAGAACGTTTGAAAAATTGTCAGTATTGTGGCTCAGGGAAGACCAACTTTTTAATGCACCAAACCTACGATGAATTCATCACTATAATGGCAGAGCCCCTCAGAAACCAATTCACTGATGAAGTAAAGGATGCCAAATATTATTCCATAATAGCCAATTCAACACCAGACATGTGACCAGCAATGGTGAAATTGTAGAGCGATATCTTTGTTTTATCCCACTAAAATCACACACTTCTGAATGTTTAGAGACAACTTTTTTGGAAATCATTGCAAATTTAGGTTTGGACATCAAAAATTGTCATGGGCAGAGCTTTGATAACGTTGCAAACATGGCAGGAAAATATTCAGACAAGAACTAAACAATGCAAGCCCCTCTGCTTTAGTCATACCATGTTCCAGCCATTTCTTAAATTTAATATGCAATGCTGCAGCCAAATCTTGTGGGGGAGCTACACATTTTTTTGACTTCGTTCAAAACATGTATGCCTTTTTTTCGGTTTCCATGCATCAGTGGAGTATGCAACAATCACGCTTGGAGCAGGCAAATGAAAAACATTTGACAGTCAAAAGAATTTGTGATGCCAGGTGGTCTGCTCATGCAGACACTGTTTTGGCTTTGAAAATGAGTTATGATGATATAAAGAAAACCTTATTAGACATAGCCACATCAAATTCTAAAAAAAGTGTGAAAACCGAAAGTTTGAAAAGTACGATATTGCGGTTTTTACTCTTTTGTGGAGCCATTTGCTTCAAAGAATTAATGCCATCAGCAAATCGCTGCAAAAAGTTGATGCAAATTTATTGAGTGCTGCTCAATTGTTAGCCTCAGTTAAAAGTTTTGTCATGGAAGTTTGACATGAATACAGTTTGGTGGAAGCAGAGGCACTGACATTAACAGAAAATATAGGTTTCTCTGATATAGCTGATGAGAAGCATAAAAAAGCAAGAAGTTATTTTTGATGAAACTAGAGACAATAAAATCAATTTAAAAAGGAAAGAAAAGATCATCGTTGAGACCATCAATGTTATTTGTGACACAATAATAGTGCAATTGCAGACTAGAAGTGAATCTCTAAAGAAAACTGTTGATTTATTTTGTGTATTTTTTGACATAAGTATGGATGAAAATGCTAAAAGCCACTACAGTAAGAAATTAAATGAATTCTACCAAGAGGACATAGAAACAAATATTTCTGAAGATGAAGTGAAACATTTCATTCATTTTATCGAAAATGATGAGGTCTGTGCTTCGAAATCACCAGCTGATTTGTATAGACTTGTACATGGTGGTTTGCAGGCAACCTTTCCAAAGGTAGAAACCATTCTGAAAATATTTTTAACAATACCTGTCACAAATGCTTCTGGTGAACGTTCTTTTACTGTATTGAACAAAGTTAAAAATTATTTGCAGAATATGATGAGTCAGGAACATTTGACAAGTTCAGCAATATTGACAATTGAAAGTGCATCTTTACAAAATATTACTTACTGTGACTTACTTGACAATTTTGTAAAGAAAAAGTGTAGAAAAGAAGCTATCTGAATTTTTTTTTTCAGATCAGATAAGTTTCTTCAGAGGAAGTTAATTTTTATTTTTCCATTCATGCATCATCTAAACTTTTTATTTTTACACATTTTTTGCATTAGCGTAATGCAAATACAAGCTTCCATCTAGACCAGTTCTCGAGCTGTGCTCCAAGACCTCCATTCAGGTGGACCCAAATGGTCTGTGAAAAAAAAGTTAGACTACAAAACCAATCAAGGGACCGCACTTGATTTTCATTTACTTCCTACTGCTTATAATACAGGAGGAGGATGAAGAGAAAAAGAATGAAAAATGAGGGGAGATCAGAAAATGTTCTTTTTCTTGGCTGGGTCTGGAGGAGGGGAGGGGACTGAAAATGAAGCTACGCTCAGGGCCCCACTAACTCTAAAACCACCACTGACTATAGTCAAATGCAAAATAGTTCTCGAGGGGCCAAATTCATCCCTGGTGTAACTAACTGAATCACCTTAAAGAATTTATTAATCAACCTCCATCACCCAACCCTTTGAGTGAAAGGCAGGGAGATGATTTGAATAAATGGATAAAGGGCTGTATACAAAAGAAGGCATTGCTGATTTGGGATTTTCAGCCATTTGTAAGTATTTACTTTTTTCCTTTTGCTTAGAAAAAGCTTTTCAGCTCTCCTTTAAGGGTGTCATATCCACAATAGATATATTGAGATATGGTTATTCTAATATAGCCACACCATTTAATAAATCTCAGCCTGTAAACCAGCGCAGGGTGGACAAACTTATAAATAATTAACCACTTGTTTCCATAAAAGATACAAAAATATTCAGCACCAGCAAAACAGGCATTTTACTCTGATGAGGAAGATCAGGCTGGATCCTGCAAGACGCCCGGCTGTGGGGGTTTGCTTTCTTACATTGTCACTGGGCTGGAGCAGCAGAGCTAGCAAGAATGATTCTACAGCCCAGGGCTTAGGCCACTCATCTATGATTTTGGTGACCCACATTCCATTGCCTGTTCTAAAGGCTATTTAATTGCGTGTATGACGTGAACAGCTCCTGCGTGAGAGCGACTGGTTTGGGCACTCACTTAGATTAGAGTCCCTGCTCTGCAATATGCCGAATGGGGATTTGAATCAGGGTCTCCCATAACCTGGGGAAGTGCTGCAGGTATGGGTAGCCAAGACCACCGCCTCTGTTTTGTGCAGGGCCCAATCCAGTAGATGGGGCTCTAAGGTGGCCTTTGAGTCCATCTCCTGGGTCAGGCCCCACAGACACATAGGTGGGGAAGTGCCTACCTCGAGGACCCCACCACTGCTTAGGCGTGAGCTAGGTGTCAGGACTTGAGCAGCCAGGTGCATACCCACCAGCAGGAATTGAGGCACCATGGGACTGTCAGTGCCTGCCGAGCTAGGAGGCAGCTAAGAGTTTGAGGATCTACATTTTGGAGCAGTGGTGAGTCAACCAAATCCCTTTATGGCTCTAGTCTCTCATGGCGAAAGTCTACACTAGGACGCAGGGCACTTGAGAGGCTTTGCTACAGATTTCCAGAGCGAGCTGTAGACAGTCAGAGAGTCTCCCTGTGCCTCGGGCCCCCATCTCTGAATTGCAGATGATGATCAAACTCTCCTGACTCCCAAGCGGCTTGGGAGCATCGGTGAATTAATATTTGTGGTGCTCTGTGATACTATGAGGGGTGGGGGGCCCTTCTCAGTGGATCAAGAGTCTGATGTCCAAAGACAGCTCTCTGAGTGAGGAGAGTTAAGTGAAATTCCTGGCTCCACCATGAACTGTGTGAGTTTGGGTAAGACCCTGGGCCTCAGCTACCCTGTCTGTGAAGTGGGCACCTCCCCTGTGGTGATGAGGGAGGATTAATGTTTGTGAAGCACTTGGAGATCCCGGGAAGCAAGGCGCAAAGTGTTGTGACAGTCATTGAATAAAATGCCAGAAGTGCCTAGGTCCCATTTTCAAAGGACATTAGACACCTACTTAGGAGTATGTCTACCATACCAGCCCTAGGGCAACATGGCTCTGTCACTGCAGCGAGGCCCGCAGGACCGCGGAGCGTAGATGCAGGCTATACGAAGGGAAGAGGTTGTCTGTTGCTGTAGGAAGGTCACCTCCCTGAATGACAGAAGCTACATTGACCGAAGCATTCTTTCATTGACCAAGCCACGTCTACATGGGGTAGGTCAGCATAGCTTCATCACTCAGGGGTGCAGATCTTTTACACCCCTGATCAATGCAGCCATTGACCTAACTGTTAAGGGTAGGCTGGTATCACTTCTGAAAATGGCACTGAAGAGCTTAAGTCATTGAATAATAACATTTATCTTTTATGTGGTGCTTTCCACCAGCAGACCTCAAAGCACTTTACAACGGAGGCCAATATCGTTATCCCCATGTTACAGACGGGAAACTGAGGCACAGAGCAGGTATGGGACTTGCCCCAGGACACCCAGCAGACTCGTGTCAGAGCCAGGAATAGAAGCCAGGTCCCCTGACTCCCAGTGAAGTGCTCTACCCTTTAGGCCAGACTGCTTTTCCAAATATACCTCCTCGCCTGTTGTAATTAGCCCCGCAAGGGGCTGAGAACACTGCAATGCCCAATGGAGGGAGCGTTTCAATAAAGAGGGAGCAAAGAGGATCCTGGATACTTTGGGGCAGGCTGGCGAAGATCCTAGAGAGGTGAAAGAGAAGAATGTCCCTTGAAAACTGCCTGGTTTTAAATTCTGTCAGAGGGCGGGCTCCCTCACCCTGGATTTCTCTTTGCTCGGGGTCCTCACGCTCGGGGTCAGCTCGCTACAGTGCGCTTTGTCTACGGTGTCTTATGCAGCTTCGTGTCCCATCACCATATGGTATTTCCCAATCTTCAACCTTCCCCTTAGGCACAGGGGAGGGCAGGAGAGGCAAGAGGTCTCACCTCTCTGAGATCCTGCGCTTATTTGCCCTTCTTCCAACCTTCCTCTCTCCCATGACGTAACAGTCCCCTGCTAAGAAGCTGAATCCCCTGGTTAACTGGGCAATCACCCAGTCTGAACCAGTTCTCTCTCAATCTGGCCCGTGCAAGGATGCTTACAAAGTACACAGTGTAGGTGAGCTAGCCCTAGGCTACTCCCACTGTCACAAGTCCTCAACTTCTGTGAGACAAGAAACAATTGTCTCAGCGATTTCCCCCCTGTGCGTCATCTCTCATCAGGGATCCAGGAGTAGTTAGGACCCTTGAACAGAGTCCTGGCTGCTTGGAAAGTAGCTCTTTGCCACATTCATTATTTATTAATCATTCACATTATGCTTACAGCCCTGCCATACAGACCATAAGATTCAGTACCACTTTGCTTATCCTGCGGGTCCCTGGGGAGGATGGCCTGGCTTTTGAAAGTACGGCCTTTGCCATCCTCTGGGGGTGTTTCACATTGCAGGCCTGTCTGTGTAAGTGCATCTAGAGACGTTAGGGTGAAATCGAACAGTTGCAAGGTGCGAGTTCTGCAGTTAAGCAGCAGTGATGGGATATAACTGTCGCCATCGCAAGAAGTGTTACCAACCAAGCCACGCACTATAAGGTAAGGTATTTATTTTGGTAAAAATATTATAAAATCATCATGAAGGTGACACTCATCCCAAAGAAAAGCATGCAATTTCCTAGAAACTCAGTGACCACCCTCCTCTCTCCCAAATCTTTCACCAAACAGCGTTAGTTCCTTTGGTAGTTGGATTGATGGCTCTGTCATATGTATACATTATTTGCACTGACGGGAAGCTGGATGTGAAAAATGAATCATTTTACTATACCTGGGTGCTTGTAAAACGGGCTGGTTTTCAGAGAAATGCCATGTGCACGCCCAGTAACTCCTACTGTGCATTATAGACACAACTGTCCGATAGTGTAAAAATAATACCTTGCATTTCTGCAGCACCACCTGGGCAAGGATATCATAGTGTTTTACAAGCAGTGAGTAATCAAATATGTGAGGTAGCTCAGTGTTACTATCCTCACCTTATAGATGGGAAAACAGAGGCAGAAAGAAATGAAGTGACTTTGCCCAAGGAAACACAGCGAATCTCTGGCAGTGCCAAGAACAGAACCTAGATCTGGTGATGCCCAGGCCTGCAATTTACCCACTATCTTTTCACATCTGTGACTTCCTCCCCGGTAATAACAGAGCACTCCAAAAACATTAATACATTTATCCTCACATCTGTAATGAAATAATAATAGTACGGACCTTGGATACTGTGATTTTCATCTGTGGATCTCAAAGCACTTTACAAAAGGAGATCAGTAACATTATCCCCATTTTACAGATGGAGAAACTGAGGCATAGAAAGTAATTTGCCCAACGCCAGTCAACAATTCAGTGGTAGAGCCAGGAATTGAATCCATTCTGAGTCACAGTCTAGTGCATTAACAACAACACCATCCTCCACTAGATGATGCTTCCTCTCTGTATAAGGTGAAAGCCCCTTTAAAAGGATCTTTGATAGTGAGCTTTGAAAAAACAGACTATTTCCTTGTTCCTTTTGCCAGTGTGTCAATAACTTCAGGCATCCTGTATTCACTTCTTCTTGTTTCTACAGTGGAGCCAAAGTCCTGGGGTAAGAACCTACCCAGAGTACAATGTACTAGACCCTCCATCCTGGTACTGATATCACAATCTGCTGCTGGGGAAATCCACATGATGTCACAAATTCAGTACTATGATTACTTCAGAGCTGGATCCAAGGTGGGGAGGAGACAGACTTAGAAGGAAAGAAAAAATGACATACCAATATTTGGTTCTTGAGGAATGAGTGCTAGCTATTGAGTGCCCTGTTTCAGGGGCAGCCATCCTCCCATTTTGTTCAGGTGGTGACTTAGGGGGATGTGCTGGAAGAAGCAAATAGCTACTACTGCGTGCATGTTTTTTTTATTTTGGAGAATAGAAAGTTTCCACACAAAAAAAATTGTTGGGGCACCAAAACCATTTGCAAATTCAGCTCAAATTCAGCAACGAGGTTGGGCTGGAAAAAATGGAAGAAGAAAAATTGGACTTGCCAAAAAATGTTGACACTTTCAAAGCAAACTGGTTTGATGCTGGTTCAAAACAACATTTTGAAACACTACGGTGAAAACATTGTGTTCAACCCAAACAGTTGTTTTTCTTTTTTTGGTTTGTTTGTTTGTTTTTGTTTTGACAGGAAAAAACCCCCAAAGATTCTGTTTCAGTTCAAAACAAACTGTTTTGGGGCTGGTTTTTACCCCCAGTTTTTTCAGTTTGGTCACCGAACCAAAACAATCAATACCCTGCTCAACTGTGCAAATAACCTTTGGAATCAAGCAATGGTAGCTGCTTCCCTCTGTACTACAGTTGTACTTGCAGCTGGCAGCTGGAATGTGGGTCAACAATCAATTCCACAACATTAGCACCTTTTCTTCCTCAAAATATACTCAGGTTTTTCCTCTGAGAGAAAGCTGTACTTAGGAGAAGCAATAATTCGGGTGGCACCTTTTATTACTGCTTGTTGAGTGAAGTCACAAAGAAGACTATTTGTAATCATTACATAACAGCTATTCCTTACCATAATGCATTTAGGTTCCCACTGCTTTTTGAACTTTGATGTGAGGGCTGTGGAATTAAAAAGTCGCCTCTGGAGAAATATAGGATGGTCCTAAAATATGACATCTTCATCTCATCTCCCCCCAAGCATTGCTAAATTTAGCTGCATCATTCCTAACATGAGTTGCTCAGCTAAATCCCTGGGCATCGCTTTGAAAATTTTCAGGATGTGTGGTAGAGTGCAGTATCAAAGCAGCATCCTTGTGAATATACCTTTGATCAGAGCTGTGAGGCATATTTTCAACCATCTGAAACTTGACTGATTTGGGGTTTCATTACACACTTGAAACTCAAACCATTTTTCATCAAAGTCTGTCCTAAAAGTTCACCAGTCTTGCGATGGAATCTTTGATAGTTTATGGTTTTGCATCAAACCCGGTTTTGCGGGACTTTTGACATGAAGCTAGGTGAAAGGGGTTTTGACTGAATTTTGAGAGTTTTGGATCACACAAAACTCACACGATCAGATTCTCTTTTGAATGTACAGCTCCCTTTGGCTGTAATCGGCCTACAAAGGATTACTCTGCTGGGAAGAAGTCTCTTGGGTTTGTACGTCTGTCTCCATCCCCCCATACACCTCCCTTGTCAGCAAAACCACAGTGTTCTAGGTTCCTAACACCCTTAACTCAATTAAATATCCAAAATACTCCGGCCTCAGTCCCAAACCGGTACCTTCTGCGTCCTGCACTGGGCGCTTGTGCTTGGCGGCAGTGTGAGATCAGAGGGTGGACGTCGTCTCTGCTGCGTCCCCTGGTGTCTCTCACGGTGGTCACCATACTGGTCAGAGCTTCTCTGCCAGATCTAGGCTGCTCTTCAAGCCTGACTGCAGCCATGACCCCAGGCTGCTTCTTGGGCCCATCCCTAGTTTGGGTCCTGGCTGACGTTAGGACTGCTCCCTACAGCACACCCAAAAGATCCTCAGGCCAAAGTATGTGTATCCTCTCTCCTGCCCCATCCCTGGGCCTGCCACATGGCCCAGAGCCAACCAAGTGGCCTGTGATCCATAGAATTATAGAAGATTAGGGTTGGAAGGGACCTCAGGAGGTGTCTAGTCCAACCCTCTGCTCAAAGCAGGACCAATCCCAACTAAACCATCCCAGGCAGGCCTTTGTCAAGCCAGGCCTTAAAAACCTCTAAGGATGGAGATTTCACCACCTCCCTAGGTAACCCATTCCAGTGCTTCTCCACCCTCCTAGGGAAACAGGTTTTCCTAATATCCAACCTAGACCTCCCCCACTGCAACTTGAGACCGTTGCTCCTAGTTCTGTCATCTATTACCATTGAAAACAGCCTAGCTCCATCCTCCCTGGAACCCCCTTTCAGGTAGTTAAAAGCTGCTATCAAATCCCCCCTCATTCTTCTCTTCTGCAGACTAAATAAACCCAAATAATCCACCTTCTGTTCCATTTGAGTTCTGCTATGGAGGGACATTCCTCCCCCCCAGTAGAGGCGTGGGAAGGTAGCAGGGAGTCAGGGTGGGGTTTCCTCCCAGTCTGCCAGCTAGTCTGTGTTCTGAGGCCAGCGATCCCCTGTGTCCAATCAGTCAGTGCTGGTGGGAGATGGGGCTGGCCCATTCACACTCCTGCCAGAAGGAAGGGGGGGGGGACACCAAACAAGCATGAAAAGTGCCCAAACCACTGAGTTTCACTCAGTTCTGCTTTTAAGCTCTGTTTCCTTGTTACCTTTTCAAGAAAGGAAGCAGTTAGAAGTTGAGACTGTTCTCTTTTTATAGAGTGTCACTGGTTATCAAAAAGGCCTGGTAGATTTGCACACCTCATGCCTCATCCAGCTCCCAATGGAGGCTATGGAAAGATGCCCAGCGACTGCAGTGGGCATTGGATCAGGACCCTGGCTGGCATGCACATTTACAGTACTGGTGCATGAAGAGAATCAGTGGTGTAATGGATCGTTTGCACATGCAATTACCACACTTACATGAGTATATAAAACAGGCAGCTGTTGCGTGCTCCTTTCTAAAGACTTGGGACAGTAAAATGTGCAGCTAATAATAAGCAGTTAAAATGTTTTCTGTACATGAGGCCACTTGCAGATTTTGGAGGGTTACATGTTTGATAAGTTTCCATTCGAATTTCCTGTTTTCGAGCACTCAGAACATTTGGAAAATTCCATCTTTGCAGCTGAAATTTTCAAAGAGCAGTGTCTGCCTGAAAGTAAATTCCTCTGGAATGGAAAGTTTGAGCAAAACCAGTCCCACTCTCTTTGATTAAGAGAAGAGAGCGAAAAATCAACTTTCCCCGGTATAATCCAATTCTTCTGACCTTGTCTGAACACCCCAGCAGCTGTAAAGGCTGAAAATTGAAAGGTGACATATGTCACCGACCTCCCTCTCTATAAGAAGCCTTTGCACGTTTAGATTGGATCAAACTATGAGCCTTTGAAAATCACACACCAAGCGTGCACACAGTGACAACACACACCAAGCTTGCACACTGCAAACTCAGATAATCGTGCTAATGGAGCCAGCTGCCCCTTTCAGGGCCAGGAGGTCTTGAGCCAGCCAGTCATGTTCAGTTATCCCAGCCTGCCACCCCTCTGCTGGGTGTTGGATTGAAGAATCGTTGTGCCTTGGGGCAGGCTGAGTGGCTGAGGAAAAGAATGGGGGGGTGTCTCCTATGACTAGCCCTGAGAAGGTGCAGCCAGAGTGGAGGAGAGCCCAACAGATGAGAAGCTGCCTGAGGAATGACCAGCATTGGGACTGGCGGGGAAGGAGAGCAGACAGGCTGGTCCGAGGTGAGGCAAGAAACTGGACTAAGCTAGGAACTGGCTGAGGGCTATGGCCTGCAGGAGGCCCTTGGTAGGAGATTAGGCAGCGAGACAGACCTTGGCCACTGGGGGCCCACCTGTAAGGAAGGATGCCAAAGGCAGAGTCCTGTGGGGCTGAGGACTTTTTGGTTTGATGTTCCTTTCCGACTTGGACTGAGAAGGAGGGTATGGGCATCTGAACTACTGCTCCCATGAGGCAGCAACTTAGGCAGAAACTGTTTACGGTTGAACGGACTTGGAAAAAAGGGATTAATGGAGGAATGTTAAAATTTCCTTTTGGTTGGCTTGTGCCAAATGCACATTTGCTTTGAACCTTTTGTTCTGTGGAAAAATGGTGATATTGGGACTTTTTGTCCTGATGGGGATGAAAACGTCTGTTGATTTATTGGAATTTCCTGCACGGCAGAAATTCCAGTTCTATTATTAGACAGGCAAGTGCAGCAGGGTGAAGAACTTGGCTATCTAATAACAGAGTCTGCAAAGAATCCCTAAGGGCACAGCCTGACAGCGAGCTACTGTGTCAGGGGCGATGTGGAACCTTGCAGCCACGACGGGACCACAGGGAGGCACTGTGTGTCAGGGCCCGCTGCCGGCTGGTCTGGAGGTGAGTGGTGGGGACAGGGTGCTCGGTGAGAGAACTTCTTGTGTACCTGTACAAGAAACTTCCACTAGGTGCCTTGATCACCTATGTACCAAGTAAAGAGTAGAGTCAGTTGAGAACAATGAAAGGACAAGAATGGGAGGAGCAAGAAATGGACGTCCTACAGAAGTGGAAAGCCTATCTGCTGGCTTGCAGGCCCCTATATTATAGTGACCTATTATTGACTGGGTAGAGGCTTCCCTTTAGCACCATCAATGCTACTTCCAGGTGAGCCATAGAATCTTTGTAGAGCCCCTGTCCCAAGGAACAAAGAACCAAAGCCAGCAGATGAACTCCACTGTCTCATGCATAGTCTACTGAAAAGCATTAACTTCAAATCTATTGGGCCAGCATCTCTTTCTTTCAAAGCGTGGACTGAAGTGGATGAGGCAGGATTGTTATGTCGTTCTAGCTGGTTCACCCATCCTGATATCTCATGCTACAGGCTGGCCAAACTGGAAAGTTTAGACCTGGATCTCTGGCTCTGAGTTTCATACACCCTATAGTTCCAGATGTTCAGATCTGGGCTTTACATCCACTGTGCATCAGACCCGTGTTAGCTGCAGTTGGAGATGTAACCAAATCTCCCACAACCGGTTTGTCCCTTTCTTTAATGTAGGATTCGGGGACATGCCTTCCCTGTTCCTGCTGCTAATGCACAAAGCAGCAAGAAGAAAATCCTGATTTGCATCAGCTGAACTGAAGTGACATTCAAGGAAGTGAAATCACATGTCCTCATTAGGAAGCTCAACAGGTAGTAATGAAAATCATAAAGGACAGCAAACTCTGCATGGGGATCATTTAGTTAACATGCTTACAGACTTCCTCCTGTCTCTCGTGTGACTGTCCTTCACTCATATTGCAAAGGCGTTTTCTGTTTTAAATGTCCCCTGGCTAATTTGACATATTGGAAGGAAAGGTTACAGTGATCTGCTCTGTCTAATCTCTTAAATTGAATAATCTAAGCACTGTGTATATGTCGTAAATTACCATCACATTTGTATATGAGGTGAAAAATAAAAACAGGTCAACTTCTGAGAAATTTGGATTTGAATTAGCATTAGTGATTTTTGCACTGGAATAAGCAATCATAAATGATTGTTTGTTCGTCTAGCTGTATAACTTGTACTTGTGTCCACTGAGAGAGCCTGAGAGTCAGAAGAGCTGAGCACCCACAAATTCTGCTGAAGTCCATGGGAAGGTAGGTGTTCAGCACCCTGAAAAATAAGGCCAATGCTGCTCAGTGCAGATAGATTTGGAATTCACACAGATTAAATTTGGATAAGGCAAAAACAGGCAAAATGAGAAATTATCATTTAAAAATAAAATTATATCTGAGGTAAAATTGGGTCTGCTCATCCTTGCACAGCGTCTTGAAGATCTTAAAAGGTCAGGCTTTCAGACCTTGGCTTCCACTTGGGAACGTACAGAGTTACATGGGCACAAACTTGTGTCTAAACTTTGCAGGTGCAAAAACTTGTGACTGCAGTGACACTTATATGTGTGCCCTTTAAATATTCCAACACATGCAGGCAGGACTCTTTAAGGCCAAAAGGTTCTGCAAATGCAAATTCTGACATGCATGAGAGCTCCTGCAAGGCTCAGAATTTGGGAGTCACGGTGGACAGCTAAGTGAATGTGAGCCCCTTGGGACACATTATGGCCAGAAGCGTTAATGGGGTCTTTAGATAAATCAAATGCTACTGGAATACTGTGCCTAGTTCTGATGACCACCATTCAAGAAGGATATTGATACATTGGAGAGGGTTTAGAGACGAGCCACGAGAATGATTAAAGAATTAGAAAACATACCCGATAGCGATAGATCCAAGGAGTTCAATCTGTTTAGCTTAACAAAGTGAAGTTTATGGGGTGACTTTATGACAATTTGTAAGTAGCTACGTGGGGAACAAATATTTGAAAATGGGCTCTTTGGTCGAGCAGAGAAAGGGTAAACATGTTCCAACGCCTGGAAGTTGAAACTAGACACATTCAGACTGGAAATAAGATCAATTTCTAACTGTGAGGGCAATTTTAACATTGGCACAATTTACCAAGAGTCATGGTGAGTTCCTCATCACTGGCATTTTTTAAATCAAGATTGGACGTTTCTCAAACAGATATACTCTAGGAATTTGGGGGGAGAAATTCTCTGGCCTGTGTTATACAGGAGTTCAGACTTGATAAGAAGAGTCCCTCACAGCCTTGGAATCTATTAATTTTTAGAAGGTCTTTGCACCAGCAAAGTGCAGACCCAAGTATGTCTGTGTCAGTTGTATATGTGCTCAAGTGGAAGCCAGGCAGAGAAATGACTGACAGTCTACCCCAAATTGGAAAGGCAGAAGTAGGAGCAAGGCAATATAAAAAAAATCAAAGTGACACTCGGTGACTGGCGGCTGAATGCTTCTGGGGTCTGACAGGATTTCCAAGTCTTGTCAAGAAGCAGAACAAAGGGCTTTTAGCATTTCTCTATTAACTACAAACATACAGGGTGGCATATGAAAAATTTATAAGCATGTACAAAGCATGACATTGGGAAGGAAAAAAGGAAACAATAACTGTTCAGAGAAGTTTTGAAGGAACGGAGGAGGCAATGATGGCAGAGATAAGAGCAGTGGCAAGGTGACACTGAGCTCCGAAAAGGTCTATCTGAGGAGAGAGCGGAAACCAATGCATAGTCTCCAGATGGAGGAGATGGACACTGAAGAAAGGGAAACCAAGGGAAACATCTTGCAGTGACAAGACATTAGCAGAGCACAGGTTGGCAGCATCTTGGCAGCAGGGAAGGGGAAGAAAGGACAAAACATGGAGACATGGCATAGGAAGTGAGGCAACGTAGCAAGCGCCTGCTTGTAATGGGGAAGAGAATGCGAGGAGCTCAAAGATAACACCAAGGTTGCAAGCTCAGGTGATGGAAAGGAAGATAAAATTGTCGAGCAGGCTGGATTGATTTAAATCAAAGCATTTTAAATCACTGATTTCAATCGGCAATCAGGAAACCTTGATTTAAATAATTAATTTTAATTGTGTTTTGCATTTGAACGTTTTAGTTATTTTCCTAAAAAAAGGTTGATTCTCATTAGTTGGTAACCATTAAAAGATGTTGTTGGCAAATAAATGTAGCCTTCACCCTAAATTTGGTGCTTCATTTTACGAAGGGCTAGTCTACACTTAAAACTTACAGTGGAACAGCTACGCCACTGTAAAAGCACTTGTGTAGCTGCATTATGTTGACGAGAGACAGCTCTCCCGCCGACATGATAAAACCTCCTAAATTAGTGATGGTAGCTGTGTCAGTGGAAAACATAATGTAAGAGCATAACTCACATCAACCTACTTACGTCTATGCAGGGCAGCATCCTCATGTTGATACATCAACGGGACAGCGCCTCCCATCGATGCTGTCTTCTGTCTTTCAGGGAGATGGACTAATTCAGTCAATGGGAGAGTGCTCTCCCATCGACTGAGCAGGTCTACACAGACCCACTCAATCACTGCCACTGTATTGACGTCTGCCATGGCAGCAATGCAGACATGCCCCTAGTTTTTATTCATAGATTGGAAGAGGAACTCCCAGTTGGTTTCTCAACTTTGACTGCACTAGTCATTGAACTGAACTAGCTGAATAAACTGAAGCGAAGAAAATATTCTCTTTGCCCTGCAGAAGTGAGATTGCTGCTATTAAAAACTGGTTTAGCCCTTTAACAGACTCTGGTTTCAGGTCCTTAGGCAGTGACTTCCATAAGTTCAGTGGTTTGATTTTCTTTAAAACATGCACTTCTTAATTTTTTTTTTTTGTATTTAACATAAATCATTTAATAGATTACAATAAACTTAGGCAACATAGGTTGTCACAATTTCAAATTTAATTTTAAATAGGTTTAATGTTTTTTTAAAAATCTGTGATTTGGATTTAAAAATATCCAATTTACATTAAATAAAATCAATGAGTCACTAGTGCAAAAATGATACTGTGGGTCCATTGGCGGGAAAAATAAAAACAAACTATTGTGAAAAGTGTCTTTCATTTGCTGACCAGGAGGAGTGAATAGTGCAGGATGACGCTGTATATAACAGGCCAGTATTTAGGGCTACATCTGTAAAGTACAGCATATGGCTCTGTTAGCATTTGTGTGTATATGCAGTATATGTAAGTCAGCCAGTGTTTGTGTGTGCTTGTCCGTGACTTTGTACAGGGATATCAGCCAGTGTGTGTGGGTGACTGCAAATAACACAACATGCAAAGCTGTGCCAATGTGTAAATTGAGTCCAGGACAGTAAATGAGTGCAACATACACATCTATGAAGAATTCATGTCCTTCCTTGGAATAGAGGAGAGGCATTCAAGAGGCTCTAAGGGCAGAACAGCAGAACCTGCTATTAATTAAAAAATTAAAACCCCTCAGATGTGGAGAATCAAAGGAAGCACAACAAATCTGGATTGTCCATGCCAAAACCAACTTGTTACTTTATAATTCAACATGTGTTACCAGCTCCTATTATTAGAAGTCCAAATTTCCTCTGTCATGGGAAGAGACTGAGACGGCTCCTTTTAGCCTTGTGTAAGTTAATTACAGTACACATGTTAAAAGCTGCATCTGTCTTAGTCAATCTAGTTGATTATTTCAGTGCTTTATTTTTAGTTCTCATCAAGGTGAAGGATGACACTAATATAAATGGAGGGTTTCCCGCAGATGTTGCTCTGCAAAGTGCTCTCCAGAACCAGCCACTGCCAGGACTCCGACAAGAACTTCTCTCCCTGAGACGTATTGCTCCGGAGATGGTTTAGATGAAGTACCAAGTGAACTGAGGAAAGAAAAATCTTTACAACAGGCTTTGACTGCAAGCTGCAGAAAAGATAGCCAGTCCCTTCCCCCAAAAAGGCAATGGTAATCTTAGGGCTGTCAGACTTTATAATACTAGAGTGGCTACAGTCTCATCAAGGCTCCATGTCTATTCCAAGCTCCTCTTAAAGCATATCTCACTGTTGTCATGACTGAATGCTTTCATTCCTTCACCGTACAGTGTTTGCCCACCACTGTTCTCGCTATTCCACTTCTGCTGCCCAGGGTCTCCCATTATTTAACTTTCTGGGACGGATCCTTAGTGGGTGTAAACCAGATTCTGAAGTCAGTTGAGTCATAACACATTCATACTAGAAAACGTTCTGACCCTCCAAATCTAGCAAGCCTTATAATTACATGACACAGGCCTTCGGTAGGAAAGAAGGAAACATACCACTCTGAGATTTAAGTATTGTGAAAAAAACCACAGCACAGCTCACTTGCTGCAGATATGGCAGTGCCAGTTTGGTGCACATCTAACCATCAGTCTCTAAACCCAGGATTACATTCTATGGGTTATGACATTAGAGGATATGTTAGAATCCTCTTAACTAGCATGGACTGCGGTGGAGATAGAGGTGACCATGAAGCAATCAGTGGTCGTCTGTCTCCAAGGGCCCCAGGGATATCATTATGTTTACTATTCATCCACGTACCCGTCACAGTTCAAAAGTATCTATGTTTCACAGAATTTGAACAGACACAGACAAGTGACATACAAATTTGGAGCAGAAAGAGTCTTCAGTTTGGATTTTAAACAGTAATTAAGTCCAACAACCAGCTCTTTCTGGATTGGTGGTTTGGGACTCTGTCCCAACCTGTGCAAATGGAGCCTTTGTTTTGATGACTAATGTGTCCTTCAGTAATACTTATAAACTCATAAACTTTAAGGTCAGAAGGGACCCTTATGTCCATCTACTCTGACCTCCTGCACAACGCAGGCCACAGACCCTCATCTACCCACTCCTATTTACCTTGGACTTGCCATTCTTGCTCCAAAGGGCAGGGTGACTTTCAGTCTGAGCAGAAAAACACTCTGAGGTTATGCTCCATTGCTCGGAGATGGTACCAATTATATCTGTTCCTCCTCCCCTACTGAAGTGAGGAACAAGTCCTCAGCTATTGTAAATCATGGGTTCGGGGTTGTTATAAATGTGTATGGGTAGGGTTTTGTGGCCTGCCTTGTGCAGGAGGTCAGACTAGATGATCATATTGGTCCCTTCTGACCTATGAGTCTATGAGTCTATGAGACAAGGATTTTTGCCCCTAAAACTTTCTCTCTCTTTGGAATGGCATTTCAGCACCTGTTATCCCAGGTGCCAGCCAGCCTTCTTTTGATCAACATTTGTATGGCATTTGATGTAATTGGCCTGACCTTTGTTTTCTGGATCACAGGAAAACCCTACCAAAGTGCTGAATCTGTGGCATTTTGCCTTGTGGCAGCAACTTGGCAGGATGGGAGAATGACACCATCTGAAAATAACTGAGTGTGACTTTATCTGGGCTTTTGCAAGGAGTAGTTGTACTGTGGGTTGCTCTCCTTTGAGGTCATTTTGCATGCTTTGTTTGTTGCTTGTATCTACTCATGTCAGCCCCAGAAAAATTGGCTAGAAAAGAGAACCTGCTATTCTACACAATAATGGTACATCCAGATCTAAGGTACTGCCTCTGGGCTTGGTTGTCTGACCTCAAAAATGATATAGCAGAGACTGCAAAGGTCCAAAGAAGGGTAAGATAATCCATGGTTAAAATATGATGGCCCTGATACACAGTTATGGCTGAAGGACTCTCAGTGAAACACAGGAGGGTGAGTGACTTCAAATTACTCCCCAGGTTCTAGATATATACCAGTCCGTTTCCTCAGCATCACTTAGAGCAGCTTGAGGGTTGCTTTAGCTTATACCACCTGCCCCAAAAGATCATTACAGCATCTTAGAATCAGCAGGGCATAGGGGGATCTCTAGTCGTCCCTTCCCCCTCCAATGATGCCCCCTACTCTAGCCACAGATTGGGAGTGACTTAAAAACCTCTTTCCCAGTTGTATGCCTCTGGAGGATCACTCTCCCCTGGGATAACCCTCCCATGGCCAGCTCGGCCAGCGCTCAGCAGCCCCCACACAGCTGCAGATGAGGGCCAAAGAAGACTCGGAAATAAGAGTTAGGCTGTGTCTATACTATGAACCAGGGATGGGATTCCCAGCTCACATACAGCTACTCACACTAGCTCGAGGAGAGTTTGCGTGTGTATAAATAGCAGTGTCACCGCAGTAGAGAAGGGCATTTCAAAGCAATAAAAGGAAGTGCTCAGAATCCAGCTCCATTGTTGATATTGGTCTCTGGATACAAAGCTGTAAGTCACAAAGTGCAATGGGTACTTCCTGCAGTTGTCAATGCGTAACAAGTGCGATCACAGGAATCTGAGCGGTGATGACGATGTGCTTTTCCTCATCTGCATGCACAAAGACAAGGAGATTCCCAACCTCCCCAGAAAAACATACCACTTGACAAAGCAGGGAGATGATAACAGAATGCTATGCCATTGCTGTGTAACCTGTGATAGGAGACAGAAAAAATAATCATATGCTTACCCCATAATAACACGGCGCTTAGAAGTACCATACAAATTCTTAGACTGCTATATGACCCATGCGGTCCCTTCTAACTCTATGATTCTATGAATGGCCTGCAAGTGTCGCCTCCCTTCCCCATCTTGGCTAAAGAATTAGAGAGATGCTGACACCACAAGTCCCTTAGGATCTCGGTGTTGCTCCAGTGTGAGAATTTCATTGCAGCTTCTATTGGCCACCACTGGCAGTAAGTGCAGGACCAGTCCAGGTGGCAGAAGTGGCCATTAAAAAGAAAGGGGAGTTTTAAGGTATAATGCAGTAAGACTGCTCTGATGGGTATATAAATGGAGCAAGGTTTTTTCCATTCTATGTCTAAAACCCCATTGCTGCAGGCCTGCGAGAGATGTCCATATGTATGGGACTCCATTGTATGATACAGGCGCATGGGAAAGCCTTGTGCTGGGGGTACACATGCTTATATGGGCAGCTGTGTATTTGTAGCTGCCAAGTTTTGTACATCTTTCCAGTGACCGGGCATAGAGGTCCCACGCAGCATCCCCAGAGCTGCTGGAGCAGGTGAATGGGGAGGTGGGCAAGACCCCTTAGATCTGGAAGAAGAGAGCTTGGGAGCCACTAGGGTTAATTGTGGGGTTGGGGTTGCTGAGTGGGAGAGAGCTCTGGGGGATTGTGGGAATGAAGCTAAGGGTGTAGGTTGCTATGGGGCAGGTAGGAGCCTAGGAGTGGTGCTGGATGGGGGATCCCAGATCAGTGTGGAGGCGAGGGGTTGTTGGGTGTTTCATTTGCAAAGAGTGACTCTGGGGGCAGGTTACGCTGAACAAGGGGAACGTCACTAAACCCCAGGCCCTGGACTGAGCACGTGGCTGAGCCACTTCCAGCCCAACTCCCCGGTTTCCCTTTCTCGTGGTGTCCCGTCAATAACAGCCCCTCCAGGGAACATGGGCCTTCTGCCTCCAGTTCCACTGACCATGACACACCAGCTTGGGGAGCCTCTCTTGCTCTCTTAAAGAGTCCTTGGGGCTGGGGAGAGAATGAGAGCACCCATGAGAATGGCGCTATACCCTGCTGCTTTGAGCTCTCACCCAGGATGGGGGCGACCCAAGACCCAGTTCTCCTGCTCTTTCCAAGGGAGGTCATCCTCCTCCTCCATCTCTGCCCCCACTCTCAGGGCCTCTTGCTAAAACGGCAAAGAGGGTTCCTTGCTGTGTGAACTGCAAGCATATTTATGGGCCGCAGTGTAATCTAAGGCAGGCACTCAGGCATTCCCAGAATACCAGACATTCCACCACTTCCTGGAATAGCGTGGGCCCACCCCGGCCACCACGACCTCGCACATATGGTGCATACGAAGTCACACCGCACAGGGGACATCATTGTGAAGAGCACAGCACTCCATCCCTGGTGTGTGCCAGGCTATGGTAGTGGAGGCGGAGCTCCGGGCTCTTCAAAATTACATCCCCAACCAATAGGGGACAAAACCATGTCCAGTTTTGTCTCAGTTCTGGACAGGGGACCACCCACGGAAAAAGAGGACTGACCCATTTAAAACTGGATGAATAATCTGCCTAGTGTAGTTACACTTAGCAAGCCCAAAGCTAGAGCTGTGTAACCCACCTTGGGAGACAGAAATAATCATGTGCTTACCTTATAGGGCATTTATAAGTACCAGACAAATTCTTTGCTACTCCCTCTTTGTTCCCACATGGGTAGCCAGTAGCTTCAGTGTATGTAAAGCACATGTACATGATGCTTTCAGGATAGCCAGTTCCACATGGTAACTTGGTATTCGCCCTCAGCCTCATTCTCTATTGTAGGAACTCCTGGGTCCTAATCAGAAGATGTAGCTGGCATTTCCAACACCTGGGCATATCAGATGGGCAACCTCTTTAGCGAAGTATTTGTGATGATCCTAGAATGTGACTGCTGAAATCTGGAGTTAATGTTCTTCTGAGCATCTGCCAGTTTCACTGACTTTCCAAGGTCTATCTTCATTGCATAGCCCTAACTTTGCTACTGTGTAAGGATCTGGATCTGCAAGACTAGCATGGATTGGTGCACCTCAGTCCCGTCTGTTGTCTTCCTGTGGCATGCAATAGTTGAGTCTCCTGTGCGCTGTGGTATTTTGGTCTAATTGTGATTGTTGGCTTGGTGTGCAGGCCCTAGGCGGTGTTCAGTAGCCAGTGATGTACAGGATTTCAGACTAAATGACCTACTGGTCCTTTCTGGCCTTAAACTCTGTGGCTGTGCTTTGTTCTGCCCACTGGAAAAAGTCCTAGATTCTGTCAGGGCAGTGAAAGGTCTAATCTTCTTAATACAGTAAGTGGTAAATGAGACTGGGGAGAGGGATGGGGGTGCCAACACAAAAGATCACGAAACAGACGTTCATAGACGGCGCAAAATTATTAAAGAAATCTTGGAGGTGAGTGAAAGCAGAGAAACCCAACTGAAAATGGTATACGAGTTACATATCACCCTGGGCCCAAGGAGGACATTTTTCTTGTTGACTAGCCCTCTGAGTCTTCAGTGGAGAGCTGAAACAGCAGAATGACCCCACTGTATGAGAACCTGTCATCTGATTCCTTCTTTTTAGGAAGTGTCTCCTCTGAGCTATCAAATTGCTGTTTCTGGAGCTGTTTCTAACCAGGGACCTCTCTGACTTATCTTCTGTTTACCATGAAGCACTTCAGACCTAGTTTATTTCCAGCTGCCAAGAGCTTTCTTATCTGTTGAATCATTGACAATTCCCCCTTTGCTTACCTTGTGCAGAACTACTCTCCTGGGACATTTGGCAAAGGGAAAGAAACAGAGGGATGTACTGAATAGAAGTGAAGAACTGGACTTCTAAGAGTCATAAAGGCCTTTCCTAAGCTCTCTGAGTGAGAGAGCAATCAAAGGAGCAGAATTAGGGCTGGGTGACTATTATTAAGATCAGTCATGTTTACTATGGTAGTGCCTACTAGGCTCCATTGTGCTAGGCCCTGTACAAATGCAGAGTAGTAGATGGTCCTTGCCCTGAAGAGCTGTTACTAGAGTTGTCATTATACACACATTATAATACCTCTTAGACCTCGTACTTTCAAGAATGTACAGAGCTGGCATTATTTTCTACAGCTGTGTGTGCAGAGGGGAAAGGTGAGTCAGGAAGAACTTTGCTAAGAGCTTTTATTAAGGGCTTGTCTACATTTACCTCGGAGATTCTGCAGCAGTCGTCCGGAGTTACGCAAACTACGGAAAAAAAACGTGCGTAACTCCCATCGACTTCTGTGCTTCTATTCTGCGTGCCATCTTCGCTGTGTCCCCGTCAACGCAGCGTTACACCACTTGAGAAGGTGGTCTTAATATGTCAATTTCTGGATTGACTGAGCAGGTCTTCACTGACCACTCAGTTGATCCAGATAAGTCGATCTGATGGTGGCGAATTTGCTGCCATCAGTGTAGACATAGCCTAAGTAAAGGGGGATGGGAGAAGGGATACAAAACTAAAAATCAGGTCTAAAACTGGTCATAAAACTCAGTTACTTTGTAATCTCAAGTGCTAAAGTGGCTATTTGGACTGTTGTTTATTCTTTGTGGAAACCAGGCTAACAGTGAAAAATTTATATGAGCTTGATTCACCTCTGTGTTACCCCACTTTTATGCAGAATTCAATGGAGTTTCACCAGCCTAAAACTGGAATAACACAATGGTTTCCATGTAAGAGAAACAAACAAACAAACCCAGCATTAAGAAAAACTAAGATTTCATGGATACAATCGAGAGTCTTGAGATGCTACAGTGAAGGTTGCATGTGTAACCTTAACTCTGCCCCGCATGTGCACATCGGAATAAACTCTTTCATCACACAGCCACATACTATTTCCCAAAAATACTTATTCATTTTGGGCCAGATTGCGGATTCTTCACTCCTACTGATGAGTAGGTGCTGGTGAAAGGAACCCCTTCAGAACTCTGCATACCAACCATTTTCTTTCTTTCTTCTTTAAAACATCCGTATCCTGTGAGGGAGCCTGATCCTGACTGAAAAGCAAGCTGACACCAGGCTGACTTCACTGAACTCAGTGCGCTTTCTGCTAAGTTATACTAGTGCAAGTGACTGGAGAATCTGGCCATTGTGGCCTGCTTCAGCATTACCCTGTGGCTCCTTTGCACCTGCTAGACTGGCACAAAGAAGCCATGGGGTAAGTGTTCTGTTCTAGGTAGGTTCTTATATAGTACTCATCACCATAGAAGCTGAGCACCTGGATGCAATATCGAGTGTAAGCCCCCTCTCCTCCAGGGGGGGACACTCAGCTCCAGGGTCTCTGTGACGCTTCTTCAGGACCACTCAATGGCGCAGGCTCGCAGCATACCAGAGGAGCCACACGGTGGAAAGAGTGGGAGGAGATGTGGCTGGGCAGTTCTGCTGCCCTAATGAGACTGCCCCAGCAGTAGTTCAGAGAGGCCATTGCAAGGGGAATGCAAATTGGAGCAGCCCTGCGGGTTGCCCCTACTTCACCTGCCTAGGGCAGAGAAAGCCATCTCCTCTTGTCTCTGCGCTGGCGGCAGCACAGAGATGAATCCAGCCCTCTGTGTCTTAACTAGTGATGTGGGATGGACGGCTCAAGTGACAGTGAGAGGGTTATTCTGTCCCATTTCCCCATAACAGCCACTTTCTGGCTACGGCTACACATCGGGGCGGCCTGGAGCCTTCTGGGTTCAGGCAGAACACATCACAGACTTGCTGTGGCTCAAGTTATGAGAAGAGGCTCTGCTGCTCTGGGAACCATATCGCAGCATTTCCCCTGCACCTGGGCTCCGGGGCGGGTAGTTCTGGTGCATTGCTAGGGACTTCAGCAATCCCACAAGCCGGACGCAGCTGTCTTTGGCACTGAGTGTGTGTGGGCCTTGGTATGTGCGCCGAGGTACTAAAGTTGTCTTTACATGCTCCTGCAAGTGACTCTGACAACTGTATGGTCCAAATGCTCAGATTCCTCCTGGCTGCTGCACTGTAGGTGTTTAGATGCATGGGCTCAGGGAGCCCTCCCGTCAGACGCTACTGCTCTTTTCATTTCCAGATGTTTCTCATCTGTGACTGGATTCCTAACCCACCCTCCCTCCTCTCAAGGCGCTCCACTGAATTGCCTGTGCTGTTGGGTGAAAGCAGATGAAAGCATTTGCTCCTCAATGGGTAACAAATAACTTCCAGGCCATCCCAGGGACTTTCAACACAGCTCTCTTTGCTCCTTTCATGTCTCTTGCTTGGCTAGGGAAGCTGCTAATGTGGGCTCTAAATAGGCATCTGGAGCTGAAAGACATGAACTAACAGGGAAAGGATAATAATATCTAAGGGTTTTACAGCAGACGGCGAAAAGGGAGCGAGACTACAGAGAGATTGTTGAACAGTAGCTTGCTTGACTGATGTTGCAAAGGCTAAGACAGCAAAAGCCTTGGAAAATGTCTCTGAGCAGTGATTGCTTTCTCAGAAAGCCTGGCAATTAGGCGTAAAAGCAGCCCTCGCAAGCTCCTAAAATCCATTAAAGACATTATTATGAAATAATTAAGGAGACTGGAATAACTCAGGAGCTGCTCCCCCACATAATTTGAGATTTTCATAGAAAGGGCAAGGTAACAATTCTGAGAACCCCTCAGGTCATTTAGATGACCCCGATTCCTTGCTATATTGAATGGGGAGATGTTAGGATCCTGTCTTTTATGTACTGGACCTTTAAACGTAAAGACTCTTTTTTGGTGTTTGTTTTGAGGCACTGCTACAAGGGTTAATTCAGTATCACCAAGCCCAGGAAAATTCTCAAATCAGAATGAAAAGTCAAAATCTTGAAAATATTCAGGAACCAACAAATGGATTTATTTTTTTCGATCTGGGTCAGTCGAAATTTCAATTTCAATTGTGATCTTTTTTCTTTAAGCTTCCTTTAACTA
Source organism: Mesoclemmys tuberculata (assembly GCA_007922155.1). Taxonomy (NCBI): domain Eukaryota; kingdom Metazoa; phylum Chordata; order Testudines; family Chelidae; genus Mesoclemmys; species Mesoclemmys tuberculata. The sequence continues at coordinate 4,998,143 of ML675625.1, forward strand.
CCTTAAATTTCTAAACAAAAAGGCCTTTTTGTTCTGGACAATTGGAATCTTTTCCTTTTGAAAATGTTGAAAGTAAATATCACAGGTAGTTTGAAACATTTTTCTCAACATTTTTTTGAGTCAGGACATGCCTCACAAGCAATCCTGTTTCGGGAATAGTATCAGATTTGATGAATGGTAAAAATGTTTCATCGAAAAATTCTTGGCCAACTCTATCAAGGAGGTTTTTTACTTGCCTTCTGGTTTCCAAGCCTTGGGGTCAGTTTTGCAAATTTTCTCTGCAAGTGAGGGATAGAAATCTATTTTTTTAAAACTTGAGATTCTCATATAATCACATGACTTGAGGAGCTAGGCATTTGAGAAAAAGATCAAAAATCTTAAGACTTGCAAGAAAATCATGAGTTGGCAACACTTTTAATTCAAGATATTTTTTAGAGTGAGAACTACACTGTGCTATTCACTTTTCGTTCCCATAGAGACTTATATTTGTTTTTAATTTGTTTCTTGTTTTCCTTAGTCTGAAATAAAAAACATCCACATTAGAGCTGATCTAAAAACGTTGACAGAAATTAAATGGAAATTTTCACAATGTTCCCCTTCCCCCCCCCGTGATTTCCATCCTGCTCTATGCAGATTGAGGAGGCATTCTTAGCCCCATTACTCAACTATCAGAATACAACACTGTAAAGCACTCAGAGAGAGGAGGCCATGCCAAAGATTTCCACCGCTGGAGAAAAGAGACACATCCTCACTGCTCTGTGGGGAATGCATAAAACTTCTCATTCTTGCTGAAATTCCATTACCCTTTACACCCATGCATAAGCTAACCCTTGTACCTGGTCAACTAACCTATTAGCTGAAAGAAGGAATAAGCAACCAAATTGCACAGGGTGGATATAAACTGAGCTACTGAACCTCACAGCAGCACAATAAAAACAGAGAAACTAACAATAAAATCAATTTAAAGACCACCATCTCCATTTGGAATAAGGAATGGAATTGTTTAGGGCACAAGGCTGCTCCATAGTGAGTTCAGTAGATGGGTTTTCATGAACTCCACATGATGCAGGATTGGGCCAGATGTGGGTGTTAACTGCTTCTGTTTCTTACAACTTTTCCCTTTAACTCAGCCCTGTTCTTTTTACTTCACCCCGAATCCCAAGGTGCTGTCGAGCTGTTCTTGCACCCAGCTAAGTCGAGCTCAGGCAATGTAAGTTTGGGGCTTGTAGACACCTTCCCATTCTTCTGATTCCCTTCAGCCCATTGCTAAAACCGCTTGTGTAATACAGAGATTAGCATGCCAGCATTTGCAATGCACATTATCCATTGTGTGGCTTGAGTGGCTCTCGTCACCACGCTTATGGACATCGCACATTTGGAGTGCCTCATCTGCAAGCACTATGATCAGGGCTGGTGTGAGGGGCTGGACTAGGTCCAAAGGTCTCAGGGCCATGCCTCACCCATCCCAGGAAAGGAGCTAAATCCTCCAAGTGGCCTAGAGTGGCTGCAGGGGAAGCAGCCAATCAGAGTCTGGGGGCCATATAAAAAGGCAGTGCAGACCAGAGTCAGCGCCTTGCTGGAGCCAGAGGACTGCAGAGAGTGCTCCTGGCCAGCCAAAGGACCACAGACAGCTCGGAGCTGGTGGAGACTGCAAGAACCAGCTCTTGGGCCTGAACATAGAAGAGCCTTGAGGTAGGAGTGAAGCATTGGTGAAGGCTGGAGCCTTTGCAGACAAATTGTGGCAGGTGTGTTCCCTTCCCCTCCTCCCTGAGTTTTCACTTGGGGTCCTCACTTCCTGCCAATAGCTATGGGGAGGGTTTTTTCAGCCCACCGGGTCCCACCTAAAATCCCACTAGCTGAGGGCAGATTCAGAGCCATCAGCCACATAGAACCCTCTTTGGCCAGCTCCTTTTTTGCAGTCAGTTAATGAGGAGCTTGCTCTGGCCATGCTGTCGGAGGAGCATCGACTAGTGTCTGAAAACCATGTGAGAAGATTTTATTAATCCCCAGACATAAAATTACGTTAAGGAGTTACGCTTGAGAGAGCGTATCAGTAACTTAAGGATAAAAGGCATTCAGGGATGTTGCAATTATCTAAAAGGCAGCATTATAAATCCAGGAAATTCAGGATGATGAAAAGAAATCCAAACATTTAAAGTCAGAAATGCACAGTTAAGTCACACAAACAACCTTAACTCTGCCCTGTAGTGCTGCAACACAATAACCATAACCAATAACCATATTTCTAAATGATGTTAGTATTTGTGGTCCAAGCATAGATTAAATTGAGTTTTAAAGACACATTAGGATTTTTAAGTCCTGCCCATTGAGTAAAGGATTAGTTCTATTAGCTGGTCACAGTAGTGGTTTTATATCCACTATGTAGTCTAGCCACTAGAGGGACATTTGACACACTGAGCTTACAGTACTTTGTATGTATTATAAATATAAATACAAAGTATTGTAATAAATAAAAGGGTATTCCAGAGGATAGCTGGTTATTCACCTGTTTACATCTTGCAAACTTTTTTGCGTAGATCATCCTTTAAAAATAATGGAATATCAGTGTGAACCAACCATCCCAAGCTACACTGGGCAAGCACATTAGCAGGATGTTTGTGATATAACAATCATTAGGTTTCAGCCTCAATGAGTAGAGAGAGTGTCGTTCCCCCATCCCCACCCCTCACCCCCACCCCCCGGCCACCGTCGTTCTCAGTTTGAGTGGTCCAGTTCACCTGGCTCCAGACTAAAGATTGCCTGGCATCAATTTACATTCTGAAAATTATTGTCACAACCGAAAGGGCAGGAAACTTTCTTTCTTCCAGGAGTTTCAAGTCTGCAGGGGACAGTGAAATCCACAGAGAATTCCTACATTCTCAGAATTTGTGGATTGTCCAAGCTTGAAAATTTCGATTGCCCCTGCCTGTGTCAAATGAATTTGTGGTTTCAGTCCAGCTCCTGGCAAAAAATTGTTCACATCACAGTTGGCACTAATTGGCTCCCTTGCTAGCAGCCTCAGCAGAGAGACAAATGAGTGAACTAGCCATGGACACTCAACGACGTCCTCAAAGGCAACCCTCCAGACATTGGCAGTGCAGTGCGTAGGAGAAGTTTGTCCTGCTTTTGGATCACTTTTTGGGAATCCAGCATTAGACTTCGCTTTCCAGGCTTGCAAATCTAGCATGAAATTCACGAAAAAGATTTAGTTTGAATTGGAAATGCCACTCTGACAGATTAATTGAGCTGTGACGTATGTAAAGAAATGTAAAAAGAGAATGCAGTTGCATTTCTTGGTGTTAGCACGTCCGGTAGGCACTGCTGCCTGCCATAATGACTGTCTCGAATGCTACTGGATTCCATTTTCATGCGCATCAAATGAGTCGTTTTAACATGGAAAAATATCAGTGAGGGAAGGGGAAATACATCTGGGAAACAACTCTGGGGCGGTCACAGCGGTTCATTTATCAATATTAATAATAATGCATAAAACTAGGGCTCACATATTATCTCCTGCCTAGCAGAAGACAGAGACTGAGTTCCATGTAATTTAATTTCAATTAGTGCATTGAAGCTTCTTAAAGAATGGACCCTATATACTTTTACAGTGGCTCTCGGACTATTAAGCACAATACAGGGAAATTATAATGTGAATGAGAATTATCATACTGGTTTTACCATCTTCCCCTCCCTCCTGTCCCCAGGGAGTTGGTGAGGTAGAAGTGGGAACCAAACAGATGATGACAAGCGACTAATGAAATCTTGGCAGCTCTCTTTCCTCTCAGATGGAGAAGCTCAGAATATATGTGTGTGTCATTTTAATTTAATTTCCTGTTAATTAGCTTAAAGACAAGTCTTAGGCCAGTCTACATGGTGGGCACTCCAGCAGAGCAGCTACTGTGGAGATGTCACAGATGCTTGCTACAACAACTGAAGGGGTTTCTCCATCATGATAGGTAATTCCCCTATGAGCAGTGGTAAGCGAGGTTGGTGGAAGCATTCTTCTGTAGACCTAGCTGTATCTACACTGGAGGGTTAGGTCAGCATGGCTATGGGGTGCAGGGATGTGAATTTGGCATAGCTACTCCAGCTATGTCAACCTAACTCTTAAGTATAGACCCGGCTTTATATTTTTTTGCTTTCACTACCAGTTCTCACCCTGCTCTCCTTAGGCGCTATGATAAAGCCGGTGCTTGTAAAAGACACAATAGATGCACATTTACATTAAAAGGCTGGTTCTGGCACATGCACAAATGGACATACAGCCAAGTACAGAGCACAGAGAAAATGCTAGTGGTGCCTCCTTTTTTACTATTAAAGCCAGCACTCTGACCCACTGAAATAAGGAGACCTTTATTTTAAATGGGAGGAGCAAGAGTCATAAGAAACCACTGGGTCAGTGACTTGCTTCAAGAATAAGCTGATGAGCAGAGACACTTTTAAGGTAGGAATTCAGAGTTGCTTAGAGGATTTGGATGCTGAATTCCCATTGATTGGGTCTTCACATCCCTTATGTAGCTTTGAAGATCTCAGCCCGAGTGAACGTCCTTGAGAAAGTAAGTTCCAAATTGCTTGTTGTTCAGACAGACAAACAAATGGAAAGAGGGAAACAGAAAACGATGAGGCCTGGTTCTGTAAGGAGACACTCTGCTGCTTGCAGGATCAGGCCAATGAGAAGAACAGGTCAAAGACAGAATGACAGGCGGAGAAGAGGAAGAAGAGAGACTGCGGAGAGGGGACCATAGAGGTGAAAGGGCAGAGACAAAGAATTGGAGCTTTGCACTGTGGTGTCCTCAAATATTAATATGAAGCAGAGGTAAAAATAGAAACAAGCCCATGCTTGTGAGTCTAATAAGGGCTTTGTTTACAAGAAAGCAGAATGATTCATTAGCAGCTGGAACCAGGGCAAATGCCAGTGAGAGAGTTTAGAAAATGGGGGTGAGGGGGTGGGGGTAGGGGCGTGTTTGAGAGAGAGAGAGAGAGAGAAATTTTACTGCTTTCTTTGACCTGCTCGGCTCTCCTTGTAATGGCAGCACAATGATCTGTCTAGGGACGTGCTGATACCTACCGGGGAACATGGCTTGGCACCTCGCTGCACTGGAATGTACTGGCAGCTCACAGATAGGACTGCCAGTTCCCTGTTCTTTCCTCCAGCCATTGTAAATTTCAAGGAGGAGGACTCAAATCTGTATAAGCTGGGCTAGCCCTTTCCCTTCTATTCAGCAGCCCCTTTAGGTCCCTCTGCCTTATTTCAGTCATCTTGAGTCAGGAACGAAAGATTGTCAGTGATGACTGTCTAACCCCTCTCAGAGATGCCTGAGTACCACATGTATGGAACAGAGTCTCCTGACCGTCTTGAAAATGTCGTGGGCTGGGGGTGGTCCCTGGAGCATGAATAGCTTCCACGTTTCCATCTCTCTCATCACCCGCACTTTCAGAGCGTGAGGGAGCCAGACCCACAATCGGCAGAACAGCCAGAGTGGGGATCACAGGAGGGCAGTGTGATGGGGCGATGTAGTGTGGGCTTTGGTCCGTGTTCTGCTCTGAGCTTCGCAGCTGTAACCCCAGAGTGATGCCCATGAAGTCCATGGAGTCAATCCAGGGTGACAGAAAGCAGGATTTAGCCCCTTGTCTTCTGACAGACTCCCAACTGATCTTAAACCAGCCAAATCAGCTGGCACGTGTCCCGATACGCTGGGGCGGGGCAGGCATGAGTGCAGGTGGGCACAGCTGGCACTTCGTTGTGTGGGGGTGTAAGTGCTATTTTATACCAGGGTTTGTGTTTCTTTAACACAACATGGGGGATTGTCACACGTGCTGCTCAGAGAGAGACCGTGGTGTTTACCCTCTACCCTGAGGGTTGGCCTGAGGGAATATGGTGCCCTGGACGAACTTGTATTTTGGCGCTCACCAGGCCCCATCACCTGGGCTCCCCAAGCACCCCCACAAGCACCCTGGGCCACTATGGACTCCCTGGGCACTCCACCCACCCCGCTTCACCCTACAGACCCCACTGCCTCTATCCAGCGCTTAATCTGTAATGAACGAGGTGCCGGAGCTCAGCCCTGGCACAAACCGAGCACTGCCTGGGCAGCTGGAGAGCAGCGGCTGCTGGCTGGGCGCCCAGCTCTGAAGGCAGCGCCTCTGCCAGCAGAAGTGCAGTGGAAAGGGTGGCAATAGCACACCATGCCACCCTTACTTCTCAGCTGCTGCTGGCGACGGTGATGTCTTCAGAACTGGGTGCCCAGCCAGCAGCCGCTGCTCTCTGGCCACCCAACCAGCACAAATTAAGCGCTGCCTCCCCCGGCATTGCCTCGAGCTCTTTTCCACAGCCTTGCACCCCAGGCCTCCCCGCTCCTTGCCGCTTGACCATGGCGGCCCCCTGACCACTACACCCTGGGCAGTCGCCCACATTGCCCACTCATCATGCCAGCCTTGCCTCTCCCACAGTGCACTTTGTCAGTGCTAATCCTGGAGGTACCACTCTGCTCCCTTCCCCCACGGAGCTGCTGTCGACTTTTTCTCCGTAGCACAGGAGGTGTGTGTTTTGGCTAGACACAGACATGCATGGCTGGGACCAGTGCAGCCCTCAGCACGCTGAGCCTACCTTCTGCCAGGCCTCCTTGTTTCTATGGCGATCCGATGTTGAAAGCTGTGGCACTCTGGTGCTGAATTCTGAAACGGTCCAGCCATTTTACAGCAGCTTCTAATAAACTAAAAACCAGGAGCTTATATTGCGTTAGATATGACAATGACTAATGCAGTCAGTACTTTTTCCCTTGTGTTAGCTATTTTTATACAAAATCCCTTCTCTTTTCTGCCAAAGTTCTCATGTGGTGCAGCTCTCTGCATTGCAGCAGTTGTCAGGGGGAAGCGGGGGCTGCAGCTGTTGGTTGTGGGACAGCCAGGGCTTTGGGGAGCTGGTTGAGACTCTTGGCACTGGCAAGAAGATGCATCTCTTCATTAGTTCCCCTTCGTTGACCCAACGGTGTGGGGGAGTTTCGACATCTGCTCTCCCACCTGGCAACCTATCGCTGCCTTCACTGCCCTCATCCAGAACTGTACCCAGCAGTGATTGGCTAAGAACGTTCACTGGAGGTATCTATCTGTTCCAATGATCAGCAGTGATGGTGTTAAGCACTGACACCATTATGCTTCAGAGTAAACGCCTCATTGGCATGAATAAGAAGATTGGTTCAGGGTGTCTGTCTGCAGACTCAGGAAGACCATGCTCCCTCAGTTTATACTCCGCTCACATTCTGAGGGCTTTCTTTACAACAGTAAGGTCTAAATACTTAGTGATCTTTGAAAGCTTGGATTCTGGAGTCTAATTCTGCACGGCAGGTATCCTATAAATGGACACACACATTAACTAAAGAAGGGACAATTTATGACCACCCCTTGCTCTGGTGCAGTGTCCCTTTCCTCCTTTCATGCTGACCAGGTCCAGTGTGGAGAATACATTGCCCTCTCCCTGGGTGGTGGGGTTACCCTTTAACCAGCATTCCAGGACTCCAGCTACAGTATGGCCCCTCCTCTGCACTTGTGCCCTGAGGAGTGGGGAGTGACTGACACCCCAGAAGAAGTTTGCAGGACAGCAGACCTCAGTGGCCTGAGTGCAACCCTGGCTCCAGGCTGAATGCACCTCCCTGGGCATGCTGGAAATGAGAATTCAGAAGAGTAGCGGCACGCTTGGTGTGCTGCCTGTTTGCATCTCTCGCCTGCCAGAGTGATCTTCGCGCTCACAGCCATTGCCTAGGCATGCCTGGTGCCTGCAGGTGGGGAGCAGACAGGATAATCTGAATGGGCCAAAGAGGCCTGGAGTGCTTTCTTGTGTGCTTGGAAAGCAGATTGCAAATAAATGTTTTCTCTCCCTAGGGAATGGAATAATTAAGCACTAAGGGATTACAGGCAGTGCATCTCAAGGTGATTAGAAAGCCCACAGGTGTTGGCATAAGGCACCAGGCCAAAGACTTATATTTAGTGCATGAGAAGTGAAAAGGGTCAAGTACCCAATGAATTCAGTTCTGAAGTGCCCTACTTTTAAACCCAGTGCCCTTTTCGGCCCTTGCATTTGAACTTCGGACTTTTCCCAACCACCTTACACCTGTTCCAGTTTAAAAAATGCCCCCCTCATGAACCCCCCTCTTCCATGACATGTTGGCAGGCCATTTGTCCGGGTTTAAGCAAGACACTCCTGCTTTTCTGGGACAAACGGACAAAAGCGAACACAATTTCGTCCAGGTATTAGATGGGGGATGAAGAGCGCGCCGCCACACCCCCGCCAACATGACCTCACATGTGCCGTGCAAGTGAGGTCATGCGAGTGGGAGCAGGGTCACACAGGTGGGGCGGGCCCATGCTGTTCCCACAAGTTCTGCAATGTCCAGAATTCTGGGGATGTGTGAGCCGTCACCACAAGTACATGTCATAACAGAGCAATGTCAGGCCTTCACCCCAACCCCATTCCCAGCCCTTTGCTGAGCTGCATCTTTTGGACTGTAAACAGAGCAGGGCAAAAAAAATTGTCTGGAACCGTTTTTTGGGTGGAAAATGCTGACCTGGCAACGCCGATGCATTTCACAGATTTGTGTTTGCAAAAATGTTTGTGTCGAAAAAAATAAACAAAATGACTTCCAAAAAATGGAACCCTTTTGTTTCAGCGTTGGTTTGGGTTTTTTTTAAAAAGAAACTTTCCAATGTTTCGGTTCGAAACTGATTTTGTTTTGGAATTCCCTGCATGTTTACTGACCAAATGAAGAGAAACGCTCCAATCACAACAAGGGTTTTGTTCCATTATTTTTTCTGTCCTGCCAGTGAACTGAAACATCCCTTCTTTGCAGAGACTCTCCCCAGGGCACAGATGGTCTCTTTCCAGGAGGCTCACTTGTGGTTTTGCTGTGAGGCCTGTGTATGAAGCAATGGAAGGTGATGCTCTGGGAGTAGCCTGAGAAGCAGATTGTGACTGCCTATAATCATAATCTGCCTTCTCCATGCTACAGTAAACCCAGCCGTGGCATGCTACATCAGCTGCTGTGCTTAGCCTGTTCTGTGCCAAAATAGCCAAATCTACATCCACTCCTCGTCCCCTCCCGCCCATTCCCAGCCCACCCTGCAGGACTGCTCTCCTCACACCACACTGCAGAGGGGCAAGCAAGCATCGTCTGCCCCGTCAGCTCCTACATGAGTGGGTTAGACAGACCAGGGATCTGACCTTGTGTTTGCACCACAGCCAGCACACTGTTGTTCCAATCCCAGCTGGGGCCTTTGGATGCTACTGTAATATAAACATGTAACTCATATCTCGTATTTACTAGTGAAACAAAATGTGACTTTCCCAGTGGATGAGCTGCCATGTTAGCCAAACTTAACTTCCAAAGATTTTGCATTTCTCTTTGTGGCCTGATGAAATCTAGTCCCTTCTGCTTCATCTAATGTAATTTGGAAATTCTTAAATCCTAACTGTCTTGTTTGGAAAAAGCCATCAGAGCGAGACATTACAATGCAAGCATTCAACGGCCGCAAGTGTCTTTTTATTTGTATTTTATTTTTCGTGCTGGTGAAATATGGCAGGATTGACAGTCCTTGGGACAGAATTGGAATTGCATGCTATCACTTTGTCTTCTGGTCCTTCTTGGCGGGCAGGCGGCTCTGTAGTGAAGGGTATCCTCTGGAAAAAAAAGCCTTGAGTAAGGTGGGGTGAGTTGTGCTTCTCTGTTTTAGGGAGCAGCCTGCTTGTCTCTTTCTGTAATTGGTTGCCATGTATTCTCATTCTGGATTCTAAAAAATAAAAAGGTAGTGCACCCTTACAGAAAGAGTATTTTGCTTTTTATCTAGCATGCCTGTGTGTATGCCATGAATATAACACTTTGCCTTGTCTGTTTCGATTCAGGACAGGAACTGTCTCTTTCTTGTGCCTGTATACAGCCCACAGCAGAATGGAGGCCCCATATTGGTTCGAACAACCAGGTGCTAATGTAATGCAAATAATTAATAGTAGTAACAATATCACCAGTGACAGACAATCACGGAGTGCTTGCTGATGCCGCGGCATAGCTTTAAGCATCATGGTGCTGCTAAAGAAAGACAATGCAGCCCCAATACATTAGAAGGCAAATATAGAGAAGGCTTCTGTCTTTTCTATCAGGTCCAATTGCCGGGGTCACAGATCTGTTTGTACAAGCTTTCAATGCAATCTGACTTCATACGCTACGTTCAGTATGAACGCTCTTTCTCCTTAAGCACTTTTATGCACTTTATGGTTACTTATTTAAAAGGAGTTAGTTATACACTTGCTACATGTTCTTTTGAATTCACTAGAAGATCAAGGATGTTATGAATCCTGAGAGAGATAATTACTGCCTAAGTGCTAGCCTTCCGCGTGATATGAAGAACGCAGAGCATCCTTGCTTGCAGCGAATGCTGAAGGGTGAATTTCAGTGACCCTTTATTTTAAACAGACTCATCTCTGCCAGCCTTACTCTAAACAATGCCTTGCCCGTTAGGTAGTCCCATTAAGTGCTGTAAGGCTGTTTCCAGAGTTTTAAACAAGAGTAAGGATGGCAGAATTGGTCCCCTATCTATAATAAATCAATTGGTTTAAAAATCTATTCACAATGCCTGTAATTTTGATGCTGTGACAAAAAAAAACGGGCTCCTGTGATCCATAGACAGATAAACAGGGCAGCGAGTGAGAGCACGGAGAGCTTTCAGATGATGTTGGTGAGGCGGGTACTGGGACACTGTGTCCAGTTCTGAAGTCCATATTTTAAAAGGATGTTGAAAAATTGGGAGATGGTGCAGAGGAACTCAGAAAATGGTTCTAGGGAGAGATATAAAGAGCTCAATCTGTTTAGTTTGTCAAAAAGAAGATCACGCGTTCCCTTGATTATACAGTATAAGCAGAGCCCCAGGAAATTCTTTTTATTTTGTATAAATTTTTCTTTTTGCTTTGGGAATTTATTATTATTTTGTTTTATCCATTCCCCACCTCCCTGGGGGTTGGATCCTGCCCCAGGGGGGTGGGAAGCCTGGGGGTAGGGAAGGCCCTGGGAGGAAAGCTACGGAGCAAGTCCACCTCAACCTTCAACAGTGACTTCTGTTCTACAGGGCTGGACCTAGCTCCCTGCTCCGGGCGTTGTGACCTGGCACTTGAAGACACAGTGATGCTCAGGTTTGGTCCATCCACTCCTCCTCCTCTGCAACCCTTTGTGCCAGGTCGCAATGCCCGGAATGGAGAGCCATGCCCTCACACTGAGGGGTGAGTTTTTCATTTTATTTTGTTTTAATCATTGTTTTTTGTCTTAGTTCATGTCATTTTGCTTTTTTATAAGAGGTTCTATGTATAAGGCCTTTCATGGGGAAAAATACTGGCTATCAAAGGGCTATTTAATCCAGCCAAGAAGGCAGAACAAGAACCAGTGGCTGGAAGCTGATCATTGATAAATTCAAATTAGAAATTAAACAAATGTTTCACTGTGATGGTGATTCACTATTGGAACCAACTCCGAAGGGAGGGGATGGCTTCTCCATCACTTGATGTCTTCAGATCAAGATTGGATGCCTTGCTGGAAGATACTTTCACCAAACATGAATTACTGAGCTCAGTGCAGGAATAACTGGGTAAACGTCTCTGGCCTGTGTCACACAGGAGGCCAGGCTAGGTGACCTTAATGGCCCCTTCGGGACCTTAACATTTGAGTCTCTGAATCTATCTGGTACATCAGTTTATGTATGTTGAGGCTGATTCTCTGCTGTGCTCAGCTGGGTGTGGCAAAGTGGGATGGACAAGGAACTCTTTACATCTTCCTGATTCTCTGCCAGCCCCAGAGGCAGGCATAAGAGCAGATTAGAGGCTGCTAAGGTTTTTATGGGACTGCACACCAGCTGTGAAATGGAGTAGCCCAGGATCTCTCCACATTGTACCCTCCTGCTCCCAATATTCCCCTTCCTGGTCCCTACACCAACGTGTGCAGGACAGTAGACAGAGGTTCCAGCAAAGCCATTTTACATCAGCTGAGAGCTTCTGTATGCAAGGAGAATTCTCAGCCCATTAGGGCCAGCTTCTGCACTGCTTGAGTGGTACAAAACTAGAACAGGAGACAAGTGAGGCCAGCACAACCCTTTCTCTGTTCATCTCTTCGGGCCAGATTGTGGCAGAAGGAGGAGAAATTGTAAAAAACTGTCAACATGATCAGCATTTGGTTTTTAGCAAAATCTTCTATGCGAGTTTTTTTACCAAAATTGTATCCAATTTTTTTTCTTACCAAAAACTGCATTTTCTTACCAGAAACTGGGTGTTCAATAGAGGAAACATTTCTAAAATTCTTTTGGTCAAAGTTTTGGTAAAAAATAATGCAGACCCTGTAGCAACCTTCCTTCCCCCCTGAACATTTCAAACCAGAGAAAACGTCACCATTGCTAACTTTCTCATGCTATCATTTCCCCATTTTTCAGCCGGTTCCACATGCCTGTTACTGCAGAGAGGCTGGGCCACTGCAGCAAGGCCATTGCTGCCCTGGGTTGTACTGCCGTTATTGTACTGGGTTACCTGCCTGCTTCAAGATATTTCGTTATGCAGCACCAAACACTGCAGGAATCTGTACTATTGGAAGCGCTGACACGACCAAGACTACCACTGAAGTGAATGGCGCCATGAATTTCAATAGGGGAGCAAAGAAAGGAAGAGTGGTTCAGTGGTTAGGACACTAGCCAGAGACTTGGATTCAAGTTCTGGCTAGAATAGGCCAATAAAATGGGCCTAAGAGCATGGCCCTACCTCACAGGGGTATTACAAGGACAAGCCCCTTCAAGATGCTGAAGTGCTCAGATGCTATCAGACCGGGGGCCATATTAGTAGCTAAGAGAAATAGAAAAGCCCCCTTTTATGCCAGGTCGTACATGAAAAAGCTGTGGATTAGTACTTATTTTGATGGTGCTGGTAAATCTGCCCCCTGAGAGCAGTATGGGTCACCCCCCGGTGAATGGATATGGGGGAAGAGTAAACGTTTGGAGAAGGACCACAGAACTGATCTGAAGGCACAAAGACTTGATTATGATTGTGTTCACAGCACGGAGAGAATTTGGATAAAAACATAAATACTCTAGCTGGAAAGTTGCAGCCCAACACAGAAGGATAACACGTAAGAACCCAACAAGCAAAGGGAGAGGAAACAAGTAGCTCCTCAAAACAGAGGGACAGTTCTCCCCACCTTGCTTTAAATGCACTTGTTTTAGACTGGCTGGCTTCTGCCTGAGTCAGAGGAGCCAGATGTCCTGGAATCCCTCAGAGCCCAGGAGCAGGACCAGGAAGTCCCTCTGTGATGATTCAGGAATATCCCTGTATGATTTATGAATTCTGGTTGATATTGTGAAGACGTACTATGTAAAATCACTGCCTCGTGAATTATAGGTTATAGGTATGTGGATCCAAACATTGCTGATGGGTCCTATAGCAGGGACAATAGGAGATACTTAAGTTCACTGATGGCCCTTAGCTCTGGGGTGTGGTGTCCACCTCACATAAGCCCTGAACAGGATCCTGTGGGCCAAGAAGGGCCAATTAACCTTAGCAGCTGCACCTGGAGAGGAACCAGGGCTTGCCAGGGCCTAATGGCAGATGAAGCCCAGCTGGGGAAGGAGCGAGTCTAGGATTATAAAGCAGGGAAGTGAGCACCTTAAGGGGTTGCTGGGAGGAGGTTTGTGGTTGCTTTGTGGAGGGAAGGGGAGTTGGTTAGGGCCCAGAAGAGCCATGGAGTGAATAAACCCTGCCTTGGGAGTCTTACAAAGGGTCTGGCAAAGTCTTACGAAGGGCCATGGTGAAGTAGCCATGGGGGGGAGGAAGGCCTGGTGGTACACCCAGAGATAAGCAATAGAGAGGTGAGGTAGGAAGAAACCCAGGGCAACAGAAGCTGGGACCAGGATTGAGCAGACCAGCGGGTCCCTGGCCTGGAGCCCAGACTAGGGGCCATGCTTGTGTTCCCCTACCAGCCACACCTCAGGGTTGTGGGAGACGTGTGTGCGTAAGGTATCTTGGGAGTGGTGTCGGTCCTGGGGCTGAGAGCAGGTTGGTGGAGAAGACCCAATGCCAAGCAGGGGTAACCGACTGAGGGGCAGCATCCAGGAATTGTGCCAAAGACACCAAGGGAGGAAATAGGGCTGCAGCCTGCTGAGGACCTAGGAGCTTGAAACTCCTGGGGGATCCAGAGCACAGAGGCTAGGATTCTCTCACAGCTGTCCTAGGCAATGCCAAGGAACGGGTGCTCCTTAGGTTCTGTGACACTGTCACTCTCAAAGAGTCAGCTTGTCACCCGTTTCCAATACACTGCAGTTATGGGTGGCAGCTGACAAGACATGGGCACACGTTGCCAAGCGTGACTGTAATTCTGGTTGCCTCTGACTTTGCTCTCCTACGTGAGGACACTTCAAAAGAGCCTGATTTTCAGAAACTGCTGAGCACCTCCCATCTGAAATCCAGGGCCCTTCAGAAACCAAGGCTCCTAAAATCACTGGTCACTTGGCTGAGATCTGCTCGACATAGCTGGTGACGTAATCCACAGCACAATCATGAAGATGTTTTCCTCCTTTGTCAGTTTGCAATTCTTAGCAGACTGTTTTTTATTTGACATTGTTTAACAAATCTCATCTAGGTCATATTATTAACTGGCATACATAGGTGTAGCTCTCTGGGCTTCAATGCAGTTTAACCCATTAAAACCAGATGTGGATCTGACCGTCTCAATTATTCTTGGTATGTAGCTTGTTTGCAAGACAGTTGTTGCATGTATTCAGTCCTCAAAATCCAGGCTGTTTTGATTGGATGCACGGCTCACGTGGCGTTCATCCAGTCAGGAAACACCACTATGAGAATCACGTTCCCAATGTGAATAATCACAAGGATGTATTCAAAGTCACTTTTGCAAAGTTTTTCTACAACTCGTTTAAAAACTGGTGTTTCTGGGAACATTACCACAAGTGAAATCATGCTGGAGCATTCTCAGCAAGCCAATGAAAAAGGGATTCAAATGTAGCCCATTTGGCACTGACTGCGTAAAATCCAGTCCAGCACTATCATCCAGCCACATGTGGTAATTAAAAATATCTTATGCAACTGCTTCTCTTGATTGAGCATTGGATTAGATCCTGCCATAAACTTCAGATCTGATCCAAACTTCAACAGCGTTTGGGTGTTCGATCCTGGGTTTTGATTTGTATTGATACAAAAACAGGTGTGACTAGGCAGTTCAGATCCATGTCCAAATTCTCCCAACTTAGTTATTTGGACCTGGGATTTTGACTCAGGCTGATGTTTACATTGCAAATTGCACTGATATGTCATAAGACACTGCTTTGGCTTAGAGTGGGGAAGTGGAAGAGAGGTGCTGGAACAGTGAGCGCTTCACTCCTTTGGAACAGCATAGTAAGTAACCCAGAACTACGATGACAAAGAACTGGTATTTTAACATTTCAAAGGCTTTTTTGTTAGAAAAGAGATGGTTTCCATATACTGTGGCAAAGCAGAAAGTTCTTGAGGGTCATGGAGGATTAGGGTTTCCAATTTATAGGCAAGAATCAGGCAATCTAGTTAATTATATCTGATCATTTTATGGCATAACATAAGCTAATCTAGTCAAAAGATAGACAACAGAAGTGACATGTTCTCTTGGCTGCCATTGCTCATGATAGCCATCTGTAAGACACATATCAAAACCATTTACTGCATATTTTTCTAAGTAGTCAGTGGGGTTCTTTCTTAACATAGTGGGGTTGAGACTTTTTGGATTACCACAATACAATTTACTGTTGTTTCTTTGTGTTGCAGTAGAACCAGAAGCCCTAACCCCATGGCACTGAGCGCTGTAGAAGCACATGAAGAGACGGTTCCTGCCCAAACAGCTTATGATCCTGTTTCAAAGTGGGGTGGATCAAAGTGCACTATAGAACTTGTAGTGCCTGCGAGCAGAAACCACATAGACAGTTATTACACTAGCGAGTGTGAGCCTGAGGTGGCCTTGCATCCCAGCTTGCTGTGCATTAATTGTTTGTATAGACAAGCCCTAAGTCTAAGGTGAGAGACAACAGGTGGATACAACAATCAGATGGGAGGAGCACAAGGTAATAGGGAGGTGATTGTGAGTAGAAATTTCTCAGAAAGATAATTTACTGAGGAATTGCAACCCAGTGTATTTCATCTAGCTAGCTATCTAAAATATTGTTGTGGTGGTTTGCTGGATCACTGATAAGCAGTTATTTCAGGTTTTGCTCTATGCTTCATTCTTGTTATTACATTTAATTATCAGTGTTTTCAGGTGAAAATATTCCTACATCAATACATTACTGGAGGTGTTTCTTATTTTGTCAGGCAGATTGTTTTCATGATCTTCTTCAAGACTTGAAATGCAACCGCAATATGCCTTTCATTAAATGCAATGGGAATAGTCTGTCATTTATAATGGTATTTTCTCCTCTGCCCCACCCGATGCTGAAATTGCCACTCTGGCAATTTCCTTGGTTTCTGTCACCTGTTGGACTGCAAGCACATGTGCATGTACACTGCTTTTTAATGCATAGTTTCAGGCTGATATGTGAACTTTAGGGAAAGGCAGCTGCTTTCTTTGCAGCTAGAGATGTTAATGACAGAACACATGGTTAAAGAATGATTGCTCTCATTTGCAATCTCCTCAATTCATTTTTTGAATGTGGGGGTGGATATTAGGAAAGGTTTTCTCATTAGAACAAATGTCACAGATCTAAAAACCTCCCCATTTATATTCCTTCTAATGTTCTTCTGCTTGAGCAAGTGACTTCTTAATGTCGATTTTAATTAAAGCATTTAAATCGAGTTGCAGCTGTGCATCTAATGAATGGACAAAAGGGTCACTGGGAAACATTTGTTTTCCACCCTTCTCAAGGAGCAACACTTGCAGCGTGAGCCGTCTGGTCTCCAAGCCACCCCATATGCAATGGAAGTCATCCTTCCCAGTTGCCAGAGTGTCTTGTTTCTTTTGGTTCTTCCTTTAAATAAAAAAAGATACTCCACAGAAAACAAAAAGCAAGGTCTGGCAGGAAAAGGATTCTCTGTTTACAGTACAACACAAATGAAAACCGCAGATCCTTTCAAAGTGCTGATTGGGAGCTTTGGCTTTTTGTATATTTCCCTAGATCACCACTGAACTTCCTTTGCTTCTTGCTGCCTTTCTAGTTTTGTTCAATATTTCTCCCTCTGCAAAGCCTTCGGCACAAACTCCATCAGCTAACCAGTCTCAGGATCACTGTCCTGAGATTTCAGTACCCACTATTTGCAGGCTCTCAGATCTCATAATCCCCTCTGAAGGTGCCTAATTTCCCTCTAGGTCCAAGTTTGCTCTTCCCTTCATCTTCTCTACTGCCTGCTGGAATGCTAGAGATATTTGTTGATGTAAACCCTTAGGAAGCATGTGTGAGAAGAACGTGGTGTCAGCTTCCCCAGGGTAATCCAGAAAATCCTTTTTGACTCTGGATGTGTTGGATCAGGGCTGGTGTCTGGCATATTGTGGAAGGACTCAGCACTCCTCTTCACACAAATTCCTTTCTGCGAGGTGTAGAGATCACAGAAAGGCATGCTGGCAAAGTAGGAAACTGACCTGGGATCAAATTATTGCTTCCTGCCCCTCCTTTCTGTTCTCTTCCTGTTTAAACCAGGAGTGTTACATGATAGGCAGTGCCAGGGGACTTCCTCACCCAGCCACCACAAGGGTGAGACCACACTATGGTTCCTCAGAGAGAGGCCGGGGGATTGCAGAGGAAGAGGGTTGATACCTGTCCTCTGTC
The DNA here is from genome assembly GCA_007922155.1 of Mesoclemmys tuberculata. Lineage (NCBI taxonomy): Eukaryota > Metazoa > Chordata > Testudines > Chelidae > Mesoclemmys > Mesoclemmys tuberculata. The sequence continues at coordinate 5,015,951 of ML675625.1, forward strand.
TCTTGCGTCTCTGCTCTACGACCTTGCTGACACAGGCAGAGCTGATCAAAGAAAGAAGTCAACTGCCGAGCAGCAGGTCTCAATATCTGAGATATATGTAGGTCTACACTGACTTGCTGCCACTGAGGCCAGGGCCACTGTCTCTTCCCCTGTGTTAACAATCTCAAGATCCTCTAATAAAGAGAAGAGAATTTTTAAAATCTGATTTAATCCCGATTGTTTCGTGCTCATGTAATACTGCGTCCAAGCAGGACGTTGGCAGTGGGGAGCAAAGCTGGAATCTCTGGATATCATAGCATGAACCGCTATTGCCCAAGCTAAAAGACAGGCTTCTATCAAGCAAGGCTGTAGCAGGCTCATCAACCTCTAATGGGGACCAGTTGCCACTAGCTGGGTGACCAGATAGCAAGTGTGAAAAATCAGGACAGGCGGTGGGAGGTAACAGGCGCCTACGTAACACAAAGTCCTGAATATTAGGACTGTCCCTATAAAATTGGGACATCTGGTCACCCTACCCACTAGAAAGGGACAGAGTGCCACAGTGAAGAGGTATAGATTGTATTTGTTTGCTCTTAGTTTCATTCAGTTTGCAGAGGAGAAACAAACTAGCCAGTTTCACCTTCCGACACTCAACTACTAGCACACTACTCGAATTTTAGCTGGCTAACATCGTTTTGATTGAAGAGTATTCCACTGAAGAATGTGGTTTCACTGAAATTTTCACTGGGAAAATGCCAACTTCAACTAAGGACTTTGTTGAACTGTCTCTTTCGAAAAAATCGAAACAAAGTTAACTTGGTTTCATTTCATAATGATTCCTTTTTCCCATTTTTTAATTAATTTTTTTTAGTTTTTGGGAGGGGACTGAAATTGTTTGTTCCATTTTTGGTTTATGGATTTTTCAAGTGTTTTTCTTAACTTTTTCTTAACTTTCAGCTGGAAAGAGTTAAAAACTGATAGCCTTAAAGGGCAGGGAGGGGGATTTTGTTTTCCAAAGAGCTGTAGCTACATTTAGGTTGCAGCTACTGCAAGGAAAGGTTTCAATCTAAACAAATTGTTATAAATGAATTTTAAAAATAATTAAACTAATTCACATCCGACGAAATGTTCAAACACCCATCTGAGCAATTTTCTGCACACAACTGACTTCCACACAGAAATATCCCAAGATGGGTTCACTCCCTAATTAAGTGCACATACATCAGGGTGTTTGTATCTAAAGCAGGAAATAAAAAACTGTACATGCTTTCTAAAAATGTGCCGATTAAGTTTTTTGCAACTTTTTAAAAGAAAAATACCTCCCATGATTGTAAAGAGATTTGGGATCAGTGGAATGGGGTTCCAGGGAGTATGGAGCTAGGCCGTTCTCAATGGCAGATGGCAGAACTAGGAGTAATGGTCCCTAGTTGCAGTGGGGGTGGTCAAGGTTGGATATTAGGAAAAGCTTGGTGGTAAAGCACTGGAATGAGTTACCTACAGAGGTGGTGAGATCTCCATCTTTAGAGGTTTTAAAGTTGTGGCTTTGCAAAACCCTGGCAGGGATGATTTAGTTGGGGTTGATCCTGCTTTGAGCAGGGGGTTGAACTAGATGACCTCCTGAGGTCCCTTCCAACTCTAATCAATGATTCTATAATGGAAGGTGCTAAACAAAGACCTTAGGTGGTGAGGGGATGAGCACCCTCACCTAGGCTTGGCAAACCAGTCAATTGACTGGTCAGATAATGTCAGTTGTCCACCTATTTGAACATAGTCCAATTCTGTCAAATATTCTATCAAGAATGTCATGATGTAAGCAGCAGCCTACATTTCTGATTGCAAGTAAAATGTTTTAATTAGGCATAAGTAGCTAAGGCGAAGCCAATTGGAGACTACAAAGTCTTTCTCTTTTTGTTCCTGTTCTAATAAATCTGTGATTTAAAATATTTGACTTTTTGACATTACAATATGTGACTGGCTGGCTGACCAATTCATTTGGACCAGTCAAATGCCCAGTCTACCCTCAACTCCCATTGAAATCACATCCTAGATGGTATTTGGCACCTTTCGTAATGGGGCTCAACAGTAAAACTAAACATACATCAAGGTCCTGTCTAGTTTTCATGCCTCTGCTTAGCAAGGTGCTCGTTGCTGGGCACTGATGAGTGGCACTGGAGGATGCCTTAACTGCAAGTGTAGACCAGAGAGCATTATTTAGTCTAGCAGCTGTTCCTGGCATTCATCCATAATGGGCACACTTCTTAGTGTAGGCAAAGCCCATGCAGTCACCCTTACTAGGCAACCTCTTGGTCCTGAAAGCATCCTAAAGCACCCTCCAGCAGATCAAGTACACTTGTGCTTTACCTTTATTGAAAATCCACTCCTGTTAGGCTTTTTTGTTTTGGCAGACCCCTGTGTGGTTATGACAGACGTCACTGTTCAGGAAGCACAAATAACTCTCAAGTATGAGAGATGGAATAACAAAATTTTCTCTTTATTCGAATTCCTAGTCTATTCTTGTTGCAGATTTGCTGCTATGTAACTTTAGAGCGAATTCTCTTTTTGCTTTGCCATTGTTTGCTTCATTGTTATTCTTTCTGTACCTGAGTAAGAAAATAAAAAATTGATTAAAAAGAAAGGGAAAGAGTATACAACTGCCATACCTCTCTGTTCTCCAGCACAAAATTAAGTCCAAAGGACTAAATTCAGGGTTATCTAAGGAAGGGAAGGGGAGCCCTGAACGTTTTAAGGGTTCAAAATATATTTTAAAGGTTTAACTTTGGCCTAGATTTCCCAAATTTTCGAACCCAATTTCTAGAGGCAAGAAACACTAGCTATAGAAAATGCACTCAGAATGTTGTGCTTGTTTTTCCTAATCAATCTGGAAGGTCTGTGAAAAGTAAAGTGAGAAGAATTGATAATCAGATATATTAGAAACAATTAGCTTCTAGGTCCTCATATGGCATGAGGGACAAAGTCCTCTCCTCTCGTCACATACTCGTCTTTAAATGGGTGTCAGTCAGCACTCCCTCCCCCCAAAACAGAGTACCACAATCTGACCCCTCAGGCTTATTTTCTTTAGTTTCTTAGGGTCAAATCCTGGAATCAAGGTGCAGACTGAGTAGCTTTGCTCTGCCCTCGGAATCTCTTTGGGAGGCCAGAGGCAAAGGATCCTTCCTCAGGTTGCAGAACAGGAGCAGAATTGCTGAACATAAGAACGGCCACTCTGGGTCAGACCAACGGTCCATCTAGCCCAGTATCCTGTCTTCCACCTGTGGTCAATGCCAGGTGCTTCAGAGGGAAAGAACAGAACAGGTCATCATGAAGTGATTCATCCCATCACCCAGTGCCAGCTTCTGGTGAACAAAGGCTAGGGACACTTCCGAGCATGGGTTTGCATCCCTACCCATCCTAGCTAATAGCCGTTGATGGCCCTAACCTCCATGAACTTACTTTTTTTTAACCCTGTTATAGTCTTGGCCTTCACAACATCCTCTGGCAAAGAGTGCCACAGGGTGACTGTGTGTTTGTGTGAAGAAATATTTCCTTTTGTTTTAAACCTGCTGCCTATTAACTTCATTTGGTGACCCCTATTTCTTGTGCTATGAGAAAGAGTAGCTAACACTTCCTGATTTATTTCTCCACACCATTCATGATTTTATAGACATCTATCATATTCCCCTTAGCCGTCTCTTTTCCAAGCTGAAAAGCCCCAGTCTTATTAATCTCTCTTCATATGGAAGCTGTTCGATGCTCCTAATCATGTTACCCTTTTCTGTACTTTTTCCAATTCCAATATATCTTTTTTGAGATGTGGCGACCAGATCCGCACACAGTATTCAAGACGTAGATGTACCATGGATTTATAAAGAGGCAATATGATATTTTCAGTCTTCTTATCTATCCTTTTTCTAATGATTCCTAACATTGTGTTAGCTTTTTTAACTGCTGCTGCACACTGAGAGGATGTTTTCAGAGAACTATCCACAATGATTCAAAGATCTTTCTTGGGGTCTAAAGTAGCTGTTACCACTCATCATGTTATATGTATAGATAGGGATTATGTTTTTCAATGTGCATTACTTTGCATTTATCAGCATTGAATTTCATCTGTCATTTTGTTGCCTAGTCACTCAGTTTTGTGAGATCTCTTTGTAACTCTTCACAGTCAGCTTTGGACTTAACTATCTTGAGTATTGAATCATCTGTGAGTTTTGCCATCTCACTGTTTACACCTTTTTCCAGATCATTCATGAATATGTTGAACAGGACTGGTCCTAGTACAGACTCCTGGGGGACACCACTATTTATCTCTCTTCTGAAAACTGATCATTTATTTCTACCCTTTGTTCCCAACATTCAACTAGTTACTGATAACGGAGAGGACCTTCCCTCTTATCCCTTAACACCTTACTTTGCTTAAAAGCCCTTGCTGAGGGACCATATCAAAGGCTTTCTGAAACTCTACATACACTATATCCACTGGATCATTCTTGTCCACGCTTGTTCACCCTCTCAGAGAATTCTATCAGATTGAGGCATGATTTCCCTTTACAAAAACCATGTTGACGCTTCCCCAACAAACCGTGTTCACCTGTGTGTCCCATTCTGTTCTTTACTATAGCGTCAACCAATTTGCCTGGTACTGAGGTTACAATTATCCGTCTATAATTACTGGAATCGCCTCTGGAGCCTTTTTAAAAAATTAACATCACGTTAGCTATCTGGTACAGTTATCTGGTACAGAAGCTGATTTAAATTATAGGTTCCATACCACAGCTAATAGTTCTGCAATTTCACATTTGAGTTCTTTCAGAACTCTGGGGGGAACACCATCTAGTCCCAGTGACTTATCACTGTTTAATTATCAATTTGTTCCAAAACCTCCTCTGACAGCTCATTCTGGGACAGTTCCTCAGAGTTGTCACCTAAAAAGAATGGCTCAGGTGTGGGAATCTCCCTCACATCCTTAGCCATGAAAACCCATGCAAAGAATTCATTTGGTTGCGCCACAACGGCCTTGAGTGCTCTTTTCGTATCTCAGTTGTCCAGGGCCCCACTTGTTCTTTAGCCTGCTTCTGATGTTCTCACACTTTTTCACTGTTTGAAGTTTTTGGCTAGTTGTTCCTCAAATTCTTTTTTGGCCTTCCTAATTATATTTTTACACTTCACTTGCCAGAGTTATGCTCCTTTCTCTTTTCCTCAATAGGATTTAACTTCCACTTTTTAAAGGATGCCCTTTGCCCTCTAACTGCTTCTTTTACTTTGTTTAGCCACAGTGGCACTTTTTTTGATCTTCTCACTATGTTTTCTCCTTTGGGGAATACATTTAAATTGAGCCTCCGTTTATGGTGTCTTCAAAAAGTTTCCATGCAGCTTGCAGGGAGTTCATTTTTGGCTCTGTACCTTTTTAATTTCTTTTTAACTAACTTCCTCATTTTTGTGTGGTTTCCCATTTCTGAAATTAAATGCTACCAGGATGGGCTGCTTTGGTGTCATCCTCCCCTCCCTTCCTCCCCTCCCACCCGAATGTTAAATTTTATTATGTTATGGTCACTCACTATTACCAAACGGCTCAGATATAGTAGGACTAAATCAAGAATTGCCTCTCCTCTTATGAGTTCCAGGACTAGCTGCTCCAGGAAGCAGTCATTTAAGATGTCAAGAAACATGATCTCTGTATCCCACCCAGAGGCAACATGGACCCAGTCAATATGGGGACAGTTGAAATCCCCCATTATTATTGAGTTTTTTAATATTTATAGCCTCTCTAATCTCCCTGAGCATGTCACATTCACTATTACCCTCCTGGTCAGGTGGTCAGTAATATATCCCTACTGGTATATTCTTATTATTCAAGCATGGAATTATTATTCATACAGAAAAGTTCCAGAGAGGTAGCTGTGTAAGTCTGTATACAGCAAAAACAACAAGAGTCCTGTAGCACTTCAAAGACTAACACATTTAATTTCTGCAGGCGTAAGCTTGCAACCCTCTATTCATAGAGATTTCATGGCAAATGTTGATTCACCTAGTATTTTTACTTCATTTGACTCTACCCTTCCTTTCAGATACAGCGCCACTCCCCCACCAGTACGACCTATTCTGTCCCTCGAATATATTTTGTACCCTGGTATTACTGTGTCCCATTGATCATCCTCATTCCACCAGGTTCTGTGATGCATATTACATCAATATCCTCATTAAATGTGAGGCACTCAAGTTCACTCACTTCAGTATTTAGATTTCTAGCATATGTAAATAAGCACTTTTTAAAATAGTTACGTTTAGCTGTCTTCCATTATGTGATGTAATTGAATGGGACTCTTTTTCATTTGACTTTCTTATCAGGTGCTACCCATATTTTATCATTTTTCATTCTCTCCTGCTTACTAGGATATAGAGAATCTCCATTAATAGATCCTCTCCTAAAAGTTCTCTGTCTGAACTCTCTGCATCTGTTGGTTTTCCCCCCAACCCTTACTTTAAAAAGTGCTCTACGACCTTTTTAATTTTAGGTGCCAGCATTCTGGTTCCATTTTGGCTTAGGTGGAGCCCATCCTTCCTGTATAGGCTCCTCCTTCCCCAAAAGGCTGCCCAGTTCCTAATAAATCTAACCCCTCCTCCCTACACCAGCGTCTCATCCATGCATTGAGACCCTGCCGCTCTACGCCTACTACTGCAGGCTCGGGTCCACGGCGCAGCCTCTCTGAAGGGGAGAATGGCCGATGGATTCAAGTTGCAGATCCCTGGCCCCACTGCTCCCCCATTTTTCTTCCTAAGCACACCCCCTTTCTGCTAGAATGCAGAGACAAAGAGCACAGTTCTGTGGTGCAGACCCTATTTCTACTTGTGTATGACATTGGGTTCACGGGTCCCTCTGTGAAAGGAAGGGCAGGATGTGATCCTTAACCTTCCCCTGGGTTAATTTGATGATGTTATATTTTCCTTCCACCATGGGAACGGGTGCTTGGACTCATGGGTCCCGTTTTCAGCCCTTCCACAGATGTACTACATGACCTTGGCCAGCTCACTTGTTGTTAATACAACCTGGCTAGGGAAACAAATTTTTATCATAATGTTTTCCACTCCATAAGAGGGGAAAAAAGCAAAAAAAAAAAAAAAAAAGGCAACCCTACTCAGTCAGAGAAGATGTTTCTCTTTGTGATCAAATGTCTTAACTTCAGAAGCATCGTGGCAGCATCTCTGTGCGGCACCTCTTTGCAGGGTTATTAATAAGAAATAATTGTTCTAGGTGTTGAAAGTAAATACCCTTTCCTTTCCATGGCAAAAGCCCTTATCCAAAGCATCATTTAATCCACTTTTCCTATTAATTGATAATACTAAATGTTTTGCTGCTGCTTTGCATTCATAGATCTCAAATCACTGTACAAAGGATGGTCAATAGTGTGACCAGGGCTGGTCAAAAAACTCACATCAGAACAGTTTTGATGGAAAATGGGCTTTTGAATAAACATAACTCTTGTTAAAAGTGTGTCTGCTTTCCCTGGAAAAAAATATTTATTGACAAAACATTGAACACTGAAATATTTTGCCCCAAAATGATAATATTTTTTTCTAAAAAGCCACTACAATACCTCCGGCAAATGGTAGTTCAGTTCCTTGCACTCCTCCTCTGAATCAGGATTCACCACTTGACTACATCTCCCATGGTTCACTGCGGCCTTGTGCCTGTTGTGGCTCTGGGAAAATGATGCTGTGGCTATGTGTCTGCCAAAATTCATAGCCCCATGGGAGATGTATCCAACCAGGGAACTCCACCTTTAAAGGCAGCATTTCAGAATTAAAACACTTTGACTTTCAGTGGAAATATTTTCTTTGCTGAAAGTATGACATCCCCCAGTTTTTGGTCAGCTCTAATTGTGATCCCTTTCTACAGAGGGAGAAACATGGCTCAGAGAAATATGTGACTTGTCCAAGATCATAGACCAAGACTGAGCTGGAAATAGTGCCTCGGCCTTCTAATTCACAGCTTGATGATCTACTCTCTGAATAACACTCTCTCATTGATAGCTGACAGTACATGAGACAAAAACAGACACTTCCTTTCTCAAGAAGTGTATACTAGTCAATGACCCTATGTTGTTGACCTGGCCCCATTGGTAGAAAGCACTCCCAACAGGAGGTGCTACTGGGCAAGCATTGTGCTAAATACTAAGTGTTCGCATGATCAAGGAGAGAGAGGAAACTGGGAAAACCCAAGAGGGAGAACTTTATCTTGAATGTTCATTATCTATTCACTCCTTGCAGATATCTCAGAAATGCTCTAGTATGTTCAATGATGGCCCAAGACAGTTCCGTCACCCTGCTGTAGGCAGTAGCATCAGGGAATGATACCGCAAAACACACGTGGAACCCTACTGTCAAGATTTCACAGAGGAGCTTCACTTGGAGATGAAGTTCACTGTGCCTAGAACTATGATCGGCACATTGCAGTGCACTAAAACACTTCCAGACTTTGATAATGAACCTGACACCGTTACTCAAATGAGAAATCCTCCTTCACACAGACAGTCCCAGAGACTTCAGTGGGACTACACACGTATCGAGTTTATTCTGAGTTATGTTTTATTATACAATACCTTGGTAACTGTGGCATTTCACAAACAAAAGAGAGGGGGTGAAAATCCTGACCCTGTTGAAATCAGTGGCAACACTCTTATTTAATTCACTGGGCCAGGTTTTCAGACAGGGTTCCTATCTAACTAAGGATTCTCTATAGCATCCATCACTGCATTATCCTGGCCCCAAAAAACTACCATCTGACGGACTAATTCTGCATCTATAAAAAAGTTAATAATCCTTTTTTATTTCAATGAGACTTCTCACTTGAAGAGGGGTTAGGCCCTGATTTGCATAATTAACCTGTGGAACACTCTGCCACAGGATATTACTGAAGACAAGAGACTAACAGTTATTGTTAAAAGGTTATTCCTTGATATGAATAAAAGCATATACGTAGGCTTGGAAGGATTAGGTAAAAGTCATTTCACCATAGGAACAAACCAATGAAAAATATTTCCATCCATAAGGATTGAAATGTACAGGTAGGCAAAGTAAGACAAATTATGCTTGAGAATGTATTAGTGTTTGATTTAAGGCTATTGACTGTATATTTTGCCATGCAACGTTTGCCAATTGCGTTTTTAACTATTACAAAGCTTTAACTTGTTGAATCTCAACATCTGCTGTGATTAAATAATTGTCTGACCTCTATAACTTCCCAGAACGCTGAAGATTTCAATTGATGAAGATAACAAGCTTAGAAACAAACACATTATTCATCAACATGTACAGCAAACATAAAAAGCAAACCCTGCCGTGCCTCTATAAACTATTACTCTACATAGGGCGATTTGAAACATAAGAGAGAGGGTTTCTCTCCTGTTTCATTGTGCTTTATCATGCTACTGTCACCTCCTGCGACATTTGGTGGGGGCTGCTCCTGGAGACCAGGTACTGGGCTAGATGGACCCAAGTCTGAGCCAGTCCGGCAAATGCTATTTTCCTCAATTCCGTGGGGGAGTCAGATTTGCACCCCGGGGCCCCTTTTGTTCTCCCCACGGTGAGCTTGGCCCTGCAAACCCACGCTCACGGCAGCAGCCCGTGCTGAGACGAGAAGCCCCATCCGTTCCGGGGGCTCCCCGCTGGGGGCAGGACTGCTCAGGGATCAGAAGGGAGACGGGGGGCTGGGGCCGGCCGTGCCAGGCGCGCCTTGGCCCTGATGCCCCTGCCCCATGCGACGGGGCTGAGCCCCGCATCGCCCCGCAACAGGCGAGCCCGGCGGGCGCCCCGCTGCATCCCTGCCTCGCTCTCCCCTCCCTGGCGAGCGAGCCCGGGGCGTCTCGCGCGGCCGCATCCAGGGGCCGGCCGTTTCCATCCGCAGCCCGGGGGGGGGGACGCTTCCCCATCCCCGCGCCTCGGCGCGCCCGCAGCCCCGCGCCTGCCGGGGGGAGAGCAACGCGAGCCCCGCCGCTGACCCCCCGCCCCTCACCCGCCGGCTGCTTTGCGGCCTCTCTGCAGGGCCGCCGAAAAGTGGCTGTGGGGGGGCTCTCCCCCCCCCCGCCTGGCTCCGGCAATGGTACGCGCCGCGGGGAGGGCTCTCAGCTGCTGGCCCGAGCGCTCCGCTGGCCGGGTTGCGCGGCCAGAGCGTTCGCGGCTCCGCAGAGCTGGGCTCGGCGCTGCTGGAGGCGCAGCGGTGGCGGCTGCGGCTGTGCGCGCGCGGCTCGGCTCACTCTTTCCTCCTCCCCTTTCTCACTCGCTCCTTCTTCTTTGGCATTTTTCCCTCTGACATTTTCTTGCTTGGTGAGTATTTTTTCTTCTTCTTCTTCTTTCTTCTTCGGCTGCTTCCTCGCCCTCCCTTTGCCCTGCTTCTTTTTCTTTTATTACACTGGGGTTTGGTTTTTTTAAAATCTTTTCCACAAAAGGCGGATGGGATTTATTTTTTAAAACTCACACCCTGCCCATCTCGTTTTCTGCCACTTGCAATGTGAGGGTTTAGCAACTCCACTTGCTTTTTGACGCACCCACTCGTTTCCCCTTCCTCTGGTCCCTCTTATTTTCCTTTTTTCAAAACGAAATAAGCTCCCTCTCCTAAAGCAAATCTTTATTTTTTGCAGTGTGGTGGTGGTGGCTTTTGGTTTGTTTTTTTTTAAAGCACTGCTCTGTTTTCAGAGGCATTTGTCCTTCTTGTGGCAGGTGCAAATGTTTGAATGCTGTGTGTAGCGTCTTTTCTTTCTCTTAACTTTTCAAAATTTTTGTCCCGTTTCTTTTTTTCTTTCTTGGACATTACAGCCTGGGGTCTTTGTGTCTTGCAAAAACATAGACTCTTCTGGGAAGATTTTAAAAAATGATATATGGATGTGTTGATTGACATGAGAATCCCCCCCCCCTTTTTTTTTTTTAAACCCAGTTATTTGGAAGTGATTTTCTTGGGAGTTTTGAGCTGACAATGTTTTTCACCTGTCTAGTAACGCGGGGAGAACAGGAAGGGGGAAAGAGGTCAGAGGCATGCATCAACAGCTGTAGGCTGGAGGAAGAGAAACTTTCATGTTTCAAAAACTGCTTGGGTGAAATCCTGGCCCCACTGAAGTTAACCACAAAGCATCCACTGACTTGAATGGGGCCAGGATTTCACCTGCAGAGTGTGGGATAAACCCTTTTCTACCTTAGTCCACGATGAGGGACACAATAAACAAGTTCTGATTGGATGCCATACCATTCCCTGTCTCTCAGCGCTGTACTGATGGAAGTATATCGACCCAGGTGTGTCTTGTGTTTTTTGTCATGTATCTTTGGTGCTGGATTTGCTGGTTATGCGCTATGTTCAAAAGAACATTTCTATCAGTTACTGCAACCAGGGGTTCTGTTGGGAAAAGTAGTGAAATGATAACAGGTTATCTTATCGCTCTTGTAAAATTTAAGCCCTGGGCTCTATTTGGCTAATATTGCTATTGTGTCTGTTGGAACTTATTTAAGATGCTTTGTGCTGACTGAATAGACTGTGAATGTGCTAATCAAATCCCATGTCAATTTGAACCATACCTGAACAAAAGCACTTTCTTTGGAGCAAATGGTATCTTGAAATAAGTCTTTTGCCTGTTGTTAAAACACTTCCCCCTCACCCCCCCGAGGTAGTTTTCTAACATACAATAGCTGAAGCTGACAGGTTGCCACTGATATAACTGTATTGGCAATTTCAGTGGCCATTTGAGACTATAAACAAAATCCACTACATACAAAATTATGCTCTCAAAGGCTTAGCTATCTGTGTTGGATTTAGTTTGTTGCTTAAGAGTAAACCAGATTAGAGAGTAACTCTGCATATTCATAAAGATAATCCCAGGTCTAATCTGTTCCACTACTGACAACCTTCTATAAACTAAGAAACAGAATTATGTGAGTGAACATGAATATTCCTCACAGGTTTTTGTTTCCCTTTGCAATAAAGGGAGAACAGTAGATGGTTCAAGTTTACTTCTCAGGTTGCACAGAGCTTCAAACTCTGAGGCTTTCCCACATCCCTGCAGACTCTCCATGTTCTGTAGGTCTCCTCTTTCAACATGAATAGAGATTAAAGGGGTGGGGGTCTTTGAGACTGCATGTGACAGCTCCTGAGGCATGGTGCATCCTCTTTCATATTAAGAGGTTATCAGTGACTTGCCTTTTGTGAGTAGGTGCCATAATCAATAGCCTATGTCAATTGCTCCTGCAGTGTGGGAGCTGATGTTGTAGACATCTGCATGACAGTGGTATGATCTCGTGAATGGGAAACACCAGTGCAAGGGCTCACTGATGCATTTGCCAGAGTCAGAGCCCTTAAATCTAGCTCATCTTTCTCTGCCTTACATTACAGCTAGGGTGATCCATCTCAGAGAGGCAATTTGGTGGTTTAGGGTCTGTTGCAAATGCTCCTAACTGCCCTGTTCTAATGGGAAATACTGTTTCTCCTCTCCAAATGCTTCAGCTGTCACTTCTGGCAGCGGGGGAGGTTCAGCTGGGCTTTGTATTGCTTCATTTTGCTGTTTCTTTTGATTTGGTTGTCATTTTATTTGGAAAAATTTTCAAGTCGTAGTAAAGACAGCAGGTGTGGGAGGAGCTTCTAAGCAAGGTAGAATTTCTTGCATCTTTTTTTAACTGATATTTCTCTTCCTTCCCCACCCCACCCCTAGCCCCTCTGACATGTCGGGGGTGAGGAAGCTAAAACACATGTATTGTGACCAAAATGTAGATGCTCTTGCACCAAAGAACTGTAAAAAGAAAAAAAGCTCTTTAGAATGTCTTCCAAGATTTGGTGTAAGATTCAGTGACCACGTGTTACAGGTTAATGCTCTTACTCCTAGAAGTTTTTAAGACTTTTTTTTTAAAGCAGCAGAACTGGTTTTGTGTGAACCTCAAACCTTTCTTCATGAAGTGCATATATGACGTGCTATGCCAAAGGAAGATTGCCTGTATGTTGGCTCTGACTGTCAAGATAACTGTCAATGGATTTTAAGGGGATGGCAAGCAAAGAAGGTTTGTCCCTTAAGAACCACTTCCTTTAGAAAAAGCAGATAATAAGCAGTGATATGGGATGAATGTTTTACTTACAGATTGTAAGGGGTGGATTAAAGCTCTCAACAGAGACTGGCTTGTGTGAAATAAGACTCAGTCCCTCCAAAAATAAAAGTTGAAAACATTCTCAGCAACAAGAGACCCTTTAGCTACCCAGGCATCAAATTATTAAATAAAAGCTGCAGAACTTTCTTTGATTTATGTTCTGTATTGATGGCTATATTAGGAATTTTCAGGGCCTAGAAGTAAATACTATATCTAGTAAAAGGAAATGGCCTCTGGATGTAAAATCTCGGCATCTCCTTGATATGCTAAAGCTACTGTAGAATTTTCCAAAACGCTAGTTATGCATATCGGAGATGGTTGAGCTTCAGCTGAAGTGATCCAAATTTCTTCCTTTATCCCGCTAAATCATTCCCTAATGTGTTACTCTGCACAGGATTGCGTTCTCTTATTTGGAGAAACAAAAGGAATGTAATTCAGAATTAAAATTGTGTGTGTGTTCAGGTTTCAGTTGCATTGAAAGCTACTCTTAAGATATTGTTTGATTTGAAACTAGGAAGTAGTAGTGATGGAATGACTGAATATATCATGCAAGTCATACAGACTGGGGGGGAAAAACTGAAATAATGATCTCAACAGAGCTAACTTCAGGATCAAATGTCACAGCCAATGGTTTATAAATTCATAAAACCTACTGGGGGGGAGGGGGAATGTTTCAGACGAATAACAAGCTATTTTCTTATAACTATAAAGCTTTAATGAGGTGGTTAAAATATAATCCTAAATGTACACTTTTCATACCTATATTCGTAGCAGAAGGTTAATTGGTAGAATTCATGCTGATCTGGATAATCTGAATCAAGCTGAACAGTAAAGAGAAGCTCTTAGGAGAAGCTGAAAGCCAATGGGCATTTTTCAGACCTGAGTTATGTCACTTTTTTTAGGATGCCTGAGGCCATTGCATTTTAAGAAGACAAAGCTTTTGTTTTCAAGCTGGCCTAGAAAAATGCCAGGGATGAATCCAGAGCCAAGGTTTTCAGAAATTGTCATGTGTGATTAAGTTGATTTTGCTCTTGCACAAGAATGCAGCACTGTTCCTTGGCATAGTTTGTGCTGTATGATTTCCCCACTCCCCCGCCAGTCCCAGTTTATTTTATTTGTAATGAACTTGTTCTAATGAATTCAGGTGAGTGAGAATATCTAGTTTCTCTGACTTAGAAGGGTATATTAAATTAGGTCAAATTTCTCCTAGCTGCGTCTCTGATGTAAATGTAATTATACATATGTTACAAAAGATGGCATTAAGGTGCCACAAGTGCAGAGACTAATTTAAGAGCAGCTTTTTGGCCTTCTACAGACTTAACACATGAGTGTACGATATGGTAGGGTCGGAAATGGATATCTTCAAGCAAAGGATTGTGACTTGAAGTGGGACAAGGTAGGACTGTTCACTTTGCACATTCTAGGTAATCCTCCATTCCTCTACAAATGATAAACATTCATGCCAATTGCAGAGAGACCTTCAGCTTTATTATACATTCACAAATCTTCTATCTTCACCGGCTCCATGCTGTCTAAACCAGTCATCATTAGTATCTTGTTTCTGCTAATCTGTGGGCACGATCCAGGAGCCGTTGAAGTGAATGGGAGTCTTTCTATTGACTTCCATTGGCTTTGGGTCAGGCCCTGGGGCTGGTAAATAGACTATGTAGACGAAGATTGTAAAGCTGAATCTGAGCTCTGTAGGATCTTAATGATGGATGAGAGAAATTATCTGTGTTTTTAATAAGTCAAATACTAGGAGCATCAGAGAGAACTGTTTCAATTTTAATAATGAGCAGAAAGCTGGGGACAGGTTGCGGCTTCAAAGAGCCTAAGAATTTGTTCTCTAGATTAATGCTATCACAACTTCTGTAATATTGCTAAAAGGGCATAAATGCAACCCTCCAAAGCCACCTCATTAGTAAAATTATGGAAGAGGTTATTGTGCTGCAGAGGTCAAGTTTTAAAACTCATTCTCCAAGGCTGCTTCTCTGCCTGAACGCTGCATGTATATTTTTTCACTATAAACAGTCTGCTTGAACTGAGAGAACACGTGTGACAGTCTGTTCTGGGCTGCATGCGTCATATTTGAACCAAGCAAGAGTTGCACAGAGTAGGCTCAGCCTAAAACTCTGCCACACAGACTCAAAATGACAATCATCTTCATTACTGATCTCATCACGACACTTGTGTCTTTCAGTCCAGAATCTTTGTGTTGGAAGCGTCTGTCTTCATAGGGATCCAATGAGTTTCTACAGCTGCTGCTTCCACTCAAAAGAGCTGGTCTCTTCCTTTTCTTGAAAAGCACAGGCCAGAACCACTTTTAAGCTGCTCTTTGTAAGAGTCAGAAACTGGATGATGGCCTAAAAAGGAGATGACTATATCTCTTCTATCCCACAAGGGAGAATTGCTAAAGCATGTTGGATTCAATCTTGCCAGAGACATTGCACAAGTTTCCTTTTCTTTAAAAAGAAATCTCTCTCTAAACCAGAAGGAAAGTGAATGGCAATTTGTTTGTTAGAGAACAGGAGCCAGCTAAATCTCATGGGCACCTCTGGCCTATGTCTGTCTCTCCATGCCTAATACAAATAGTTGTCTACTGAAATCTGCAGTATCAACGCAGCATGCACTGGTACCACTGGAGATGGGAAACTGACCATGGTGCTGCCTCATCATTCAAATACTTTCCCCAGCAGACAGTGTATTGATAGAGAGCCCCAGCTACGGTAAGGATAACCACGGGTGTGTGTCTGATCACTGTTACAGGCATCCATAAGAAGGATACATGAGTTCAGCTCCAGCCTCTCCACTATCAGAACACGAGCTATGTCTAGCCTTTACGCTTTTCCACTTCTTATATTAAGGCAAGACTCATCAAATCCTCCCAAGTGGAGTCCTACCTTTCAGTAAAAGAATTAAGCGTGGATGTGAGGGTGAATAGTGAAATATCCTGAGGGAGAGGAGAGTTCAGCATCTATAGAGGCAACGGTGATGGAAACCCATATATGAAGCCAGACGTATACAGTGAGAATTTGGGTTTTTTTTCCTCTTTAAAAAAACCGAGTTGATTACATAACCAAATCCTTGGAGCCAGGCCCATGTCTTCAGGCATGGAGGAGTGTGGGCAGAAGCTGTTACTAATGCCCAGAACCCTGGACTCTAGATGCCCTGGTACATGGATGCTTTACAAGACTTTAGATGAGACATCAATGATCTAACTAAGAGAAGCCCAAATCCTGCTGACTTCAGGTTTGCTAGCCCTTTTGGAAAGCAGGATTTGGAAGGGTTTGGACAGAAAAGTTCATCTACGTCTCCTTCTAGTTCTGTGCTCAGTTATATTTCCCCTGGGAAGAAATTCCAGAAGTGCAGGCCCAGGGATGAAAAAGCTCTGCCAAATTTTCCCTCCATGTGTCTGGTACTTGTGTTCCAGAGAAGCACAGCTCATGCCCTGTGTTGGAGCGGTCCTAAAAAGACTTGTACCTAGACCATTTAGGGCCGCAGATACAGCAACTAATTCCTTGGATTTCACCTGACAGTTGATTTGCAGCTAGTGGAACACGGTTTGATGTGCTCATGTTAGCTCCTTCACTCAATATGGAACTAATGACAACAGCCTAGAAAAGAGGATATGACAATGTGAGTGACTAAGGTAGAGCTAATTCAGAACGGTGCTCCCTGATGAAAGCCTGTGCATGAAGCGAATCCTAAGCAAGACATCCTAGAGCGTAGTGGCGATGCTTCATTGGTGGTGGGTTCTCTGGTGTTGGCGTGGGATGGGTGGGAATCCTAGAAGTCCTTCCTAGACTGATATTCCAGAACTGCCAATGCTGCTTAACTGAATGCTTCTGTTACTTCTGGAAGCCAGGCTTTCAATCTTCTACTGTCAATATGTCTGTGTGGTACAAGGGAGCATTTGCTTGTGGTTACTGGATTGGGGCAAGGTGTGTATTATAAAGGGGTACACAAAGCTGCTGTGAGCCATGCAAAAACTCCAGTTTGCAGAAGCTTTTGTTTGGCTTCCCTGCAGTAACTCATGGTTAAGTTAAACTGGATTTGACCCTGGATCTTGCTATTAGAATTTAGGACTTGATTGTGTAACCTTTACTCATGGTGCTGAGCCTTACTGACACAAGTGGCGCCATTGCACAAGTGGGCCTTTAAGGCTTTGCCCAGCACATATGGTCCAGCCTAAAAGTTAGCTGGTGTGAATATTGTCAGCACCACTAATGGAGGCTACAGGTCTGAGCCTGTCAAGAGAACTGCGTGGGCCGACTCCTGTGCCCCTGTTGGTTCTTAGGGCTTGATCGCTGTCCTAAGCCCTGAAACGAAACCCTGGGGCTGCTGCTTTTTCCGGGATCTTTGATCAAAAAGGCTCTCTGATCAACCTATCCAGCAGGCACCCTCCATTTATCTCATGTAATTGTCTCTGTATTAACTGAATGCCAGAAATAGCCAGGAGAAGCATGTGATGGCAGAATTCCACCAAAAGAATTTGGTCTGAACTGAATATTCCTTTGTACAACTTCAAAAGCACATGAACAATCACTGGCACTGAAAGAAACATCAAAAGTGATTTTTTGTTTGTTTTGATCTTCAATGGGAATGGAAGGCTCTCATACAGTGAAGCAAGAGATGCTCTCTAATAACGTGGCAGAAATAATATCTTCACGTAGGGTGTATTTATTAACACGCTGCCACTTATTCTGTAAGCGGAGCTGCCCCTAAAGGTAGCAGGGGGATGGAGGGTTTATAGGCTTTTCGTTGTAAGAGCTCCACAAAAGGTATTTAAATCTGGTATGTTGCCCAACCAGTATGAGTGTGGGAGAGCTCTTGCCTCTCAAAGAACTGGTCCCTTTCTGAGCCCAGCCATTAGCTAGGTAATATTTGCATAAGGAAAAAAAGTGATTCCTTTGTCAGCTTTTATCCTATCTCCTAGGCCCTGTTTATTTTCTGCAGCTTACCAATCACTTGGAAAACAAGGCTAAGCATTGATCACCTCTGATGGTCCTTCCCCTTTGTTCTGTCAGCAAATGTTACAAAATGTACCTTAAATTACCTCTATTTGCAAAATGAACAGGCTCTATATACTCAGATGGTGGAGCGCCTTCATCTGAAGAATAAATCAGGGGCAGCCTTCACTCCTGCTGTTTGCTTGAAACCCTCCCCAATAAGCTCCCGTGCTCTCCTGACACAGTCAGGCTTTGGAGCCTGAAGGCAAAGCAGGAGTGTGATGAAAATAAAGAAATACTGCACCAAAATGCCATTGGCTTTCATGAGGATAAAAAATGCATACCAACTAAGCAAATGCCAAGTTCTTGAGGCGTGGCACTGGGTCCCATTTACAAATGGTTTGCTCTTCCCAGATCACGACAGAGGAGCCTTTCCCTTTGACACAAGGATGAGGGCAGCATAAAGTAACATCTGGCAGTCGGAGGAATGGCCTAGCTGACTCGGATGCCCAGTGCTAGGAAATGTTAGCACCACAATTAATCTGTGGCACGGTTGGGGGGGGGGCGTGTAGAGTCTCTACCTTCGATTTCCCCATTTGAGAACATTGTGAAACTGTGGTGATGATGGGCCTAGAGTATGATCCTAGATGGAACAGAGCATCCCACCTACCCTCTGTGTGTATAAAGGCAGCTACATATACTATACCGAACAAGCCAGTGGAGTGTCACTGCTCCAGCGTACTGAAGGTAGACTGTGAGCATGGCTAATTCAAGGGAGGAAAGCCAAGAACCTGTAGTCTATCTTAGAGCAGGCATTAATAAGCCATTACCTGACACTTTTATTTCTGGTTGCTACCTTATGTATGCAGATATTTTTCTAACACACTAACTCTAGTCCTTAATAAATGCTGTAAAGAGAGAGAGAATGCATACAGCCATCAATTTATAGCTGATTTCTAAGCAGTCGTCAGGTCAGGGACTGCATCACTGGTTTCATTATTCAGACACTTGCCAGCGCTTGTTCCCGTACTCTGTCTCCGAATGCCAGATCTTGTATATATGAGACAAGAGCTACTGTACCTCTGAAAATATAGTGGGAATTACCCAACTGAAGGCCTCCAAGCAAGTGGGTAGAGTGAATAACCTGAATGATAAATGAAGGCTATGTTAAGAATGTTTACATGGCCATGATGTACTCTTATTTT
The DNA here is from genome assembly GCA_007922155.1 of Mesoclemmys tuberculata. Taxonomy (NCBI): domain Eukaryota; kingdom Metazoa; phylum Chordata; order Testudines; family Chelidae; genus Mesoclemmys; species Mesoclemmys tuberculata. The sequence goes on from ML675625.1 coordinate 5,035,200, forward strand.
CGTGCCATACTTTAGTTGCCTTGCCTTTTCTAGTTCAGATTTTCAGCTGTTATGCTAATGTCTGCCTTTGTGTCACTCTCGCAGGCCTATCTACCAAGCTACTAACATCTAAGAAGATGAAATTAAGAAATTAATCTCATAATTAATGTATTTTAGCCTCTAATGCTCCTGGGGCGTAGGCAAATATTAGCCCCATCTCATATGTGACAAATAAGGCCCTAGGGGTCTGTCTACACAGCAGCTAGATGCCTGCGGCTGGCCTATACCAGCTGACTGGGGCTTTGGCTGTGGGTCTGTCACTGCTGTGTAGATGTTGTCCGGGCTCAGGCCGGAGCTGAGGCTCTAGGACCCGGCAAGGTGGGGGGGTCCAGCCCAAGCCTAGAAGTCTACACTGCAATGAAACAGCCCCACGAGCCTGAATCAGCTGCCATGGGCCAGCTACAGGTTTTTCTTTGCTGTGTGCACACCCTCTGTTGGTTAAGTGACTTGCCCGTGGTCCCTCAGGAAGTCTGTAGGCAACCAAGGATTTGAACCCATATCTCCTAGGCCAGTCTCCTTATGATTAGGCCATCCTTCCTACTGTTATGATGGGCTAACAGCTTATATTTACACAACACTCCTCATCTAGCAGGCTCATGGTGGGCTGAACAAATGATCCGCCCAATAGCATTGGCCCCATGGCAGGCTGCATTAGACGTAGCGCACTCAGCCATGCTTACTGATTGCCTGTAATATTACACAGCAACTTAGGGCAAGGAGTGAAGAGAAATATTTTTCTCGGTTTAGCAAGTGGCTGCATGAATCTGATGTTTTTGCTGATCAGTGATGCAAATAGGGAAATTTGAGTGGTTGAGGCAGTGTGTGTGTGTGTGTGTGTGTGTGTACAGTAAAATAGTTGTACTAATAAATGTCACTTAAGAAAATGTCTGTGGAAGTTTTTCAACACTTCTGATGCACTAATATGCTGTTACCTTACTGGATGGAGGCTTCTGTCTCTTCCTGTGAACAAATGAACAGTGATGGAGAGACGCCCTCTGTCGCTGACTGCAACGAGAAAAGCACTCCGCTTCTGAATGTTGTTTTCCACTGAGTTTCAGTCGAGTGTGGAAAGGGAGAAAGGAGACGTTTTGTTTTTCCTGTGCATGAGCTTCACTCTCCTTTTATGCCAACTCAGAAATCTCATTGCCAGTAAAAAAGGGAGTTTCTCTAGCACGTGGACTGAAGTCGAGCTGACACAATGAAGGCAAACTCATGAGTTTGTTTGCATCCCTCCACCTCCTGAGAAGCCGCCTTGATTTCCAGTGAGATTTTTTTGGGGTAAGAATAAGAGTGAAGCTGCTTGGTGAGGAAAGCTGGTGCCCCACCTATCCCCCCCTGGGGCAGAGGGGGGATTTTTAGGTAGGTACCCTGGGAGAGTAATTCGGAAGAACTCTGATTCTGCGGTTCTGAGTCCATGTCAGCTATCCCCATTATTCTTTTCACTGCAGTCGTAGCTAAGGGCTGTGCGTACACACAGGCAGTCCCTGCTCCAAAGAGCTTACAGTTTAAATGGCCAAAGAATGGGAGGGGACCATCACTTGCTCAAGGGCACAGAGCTGGTTCCTAGCAGAGCTGGGAATAAATCCCAGGTCTCTTCACACTCATTCAGTACCCTGGGCTGCACTGCTCCCCAGCGCCATCCGTCCCAGACTCCATCCGCTTTGAAAGCACGCACAACCAGCTGAAGTATAATAGAAGTCCACGCAAGCCGACGTTTTAAATTGATTTGAAATGTGCCTAAAATCAGTGTTCCAAGTCCAGTGCTTTCGCTGGTGACGCCGAGTGGAAGGAGACTCACGCTGTCACAGCGAATGTCTTAGTCTCGCTGGGACGAATGTGTTTTACCATATTTAGCTGAACACTTGGTCTCGCAAATACCACCACTAAGCTAGTGTTTGGGTTTCCATGGCGTTAACCCGTTGTTTGACAACTGGAATCTCTTGCAAAATGTCCCTGCTCTTAGAGTAGCAGCATTGTTTCGTGAGCAGGACACACAACTGGAGCTCGGGAGCTTGGGTTCTGTACCTAGCACTGGTCTGCTGTGTGACCTGAGACAAGTCACTGCCTCTTTGTGCCTCAGTTTCCACTGCTACATTTTGTCTGCTTAGCTTATAACATCTCTGAAGCTGGAACTGTCTCTTACTATGTGTGTCATATAGTACGTAGCACAACAGGTCCTGAACGTATCTGGCGCCTCTAGATACTACTGTACTATAAATAGTTAATATAAGCTTATGTGCATAATCTCTAGGACTGGTTGAAATAGTCTCAGTGAACAGTTCGTTCCTTGTTCTTTTCATGCTCATGATATTTGCTCATTTGTTCATTACCCTAAATTGTACAAATAGCTTTAACCGAAAGATTTTGGAGCCTGTGAGTTCTCTCGCAAACTTCCTGCAGGAGCGCTCCTCAGACTATTCCGGTGTTCAGATTTGGTAGTCAGCCTGTGATTGGTCACCCAAATCACATGATATGTTTCCTGTTCCCTGACTGGATGACTAAACCCTTATAAACAGGAACAGTGATGGAACAGCTTGCATCTCAAGGAGCCTGTGCACTTCAGGGACAGAGGCCCAGGAGATGAGCAGACCTAGGAACTGTTTAGTACATTCAAAATCTCTTCCTCTTTCTTCTGACGAAGAAAGCGTGTTCTGTTCAGCTATACAGAGTAAAATAGCTGGGTTCCTACCTGACTGAGGGGAAGAGAGAGAGGGATGTCAGGTGCATGGGCTGCAGCACAGACTTCGCTTTCCGTTTGCTCTTGTCCCATTCTGACACCGTTACTGAGCTCAATACGGTGCCCAAGCAATTCAAACAGGTTCACTTCTGAATGTGTCCTTTGCGCAAGAATATTTGCATGTAAAGGCATATTTGTGCCAATGGAGTGGGAATGTGAAACGCTCACTTTAAAAGGTTGGGAACGCAGTAGGATTGACTCTCAACTTGGCATTCTCTAAAGTGTTCACAAATGTCATTTGTGTCTGTTTACTCACTTCCAACAGATGCGTAGGTAGCATTTAATTTTTGCACGTGCACATCTATGCAGTGCTAAGAAGGGCCACTCACATCTGTGCACTCTATGTAGGTCAGATGTGTGTTAGTTTCTTTACGGAGACGAAACTTGACAGCCTTTCCCGTGTGCAAGGAAGGAAAGGAAATCACAGAATTAACATGCTAACTCCATAAGGAATGTTTTTAAGGACAGAGCCCTAAAGGGAAAGTGCATACAGGTGAAATGCATTAGTATTGCCATGTGCTTCAGGTTACAACAATAAGCTTTATTGACGAAAGATTTATCTGAGCTGTGTACCCAGGGTTTGATGCAATGTCATATCAGATTAGTCTTACAGTGCAAAATATAAAATGGTTCGGGCTCTCGCTTCTAACAGATGCTTTTGCCTTTCTTTTCTCTGTATAAAAGGCTTTTACTTCAGTGGGCGAAGCTTGTGATTCTCAGTCTGTTTAGATGTGTAAATGGAAAGCCCACATTGTCCTGCTGTTGTGTTCATTTACCCAGGGGCACAGAAACGGGTCAGTCAAAACACCCCGTTTGCCCCAGGACTTGCTGAATTCAATTGAAAGACTCCCATTGCTTCTGTGGTCATCGGATCAGGCCTTGTGTGTGTGCGTCATGCAGCGAGCACTACCCCAAGGCAAGGGGGGTTGGGATGAAAGGTAGGCCAGGGGACGAGTTAACCAGGGGAGCGGTTTACTGCTTGGTTATGAGTTTGATCCAGCTCATGTCATGAGTGACCCATGCCAGCGTTGCTGATTCTTATGATATTGGGGGGAGGGGCTGAGCTCCTGATGTCCTGGGTCAGTGTGAGAAACTCTCTTTCATTTAAAAAAAAAGAAGAAAAGAATGTGACCTCAGAAATAAAAAGAACCTAGAATTTTGTTCCATATTAAAATCTCATGATTCTTAAGCAAATCTTGTGAAGCCCCACGATTTTGGACCATTTTGGGTTGGCAATGCTGCCTGAAGTCATGACCAACCGTTGGCCTGTTTGTACGTGAGCAGGTGGGATGGAAATACCTGGGCTACGTGCTCATTTGCTTTGATTTATAAGACTATTAATGGGCACTATCCAATGCACTGAGTACCTTCACAATTTATTGCAAGCGGGTTACTCTTCAAAACCATCCAAAACAATCATTTGTAATCATAGCGCAGCTGCACATCCCCTTTCCCCCACCTGTCCTTTCTTCAGATGCTAGGATTGACAGACGGGCTTCGCGATGTGCTCGAAGGGTTACCAAATCCATTCCACGAATTTCAAAGTGGGGGTTGACAGGCTCCTACATCTATGTTTAGGCACCTATATAAGTGGCGTGAGTTTTAAATGTTCTCAGCAGCTGCCAATGACTTCAATAGGAGACAGTGACTTGGGTGGGATCTGATGGATAGTCAGCACTCTTGACAGTCAAACTGTGTGTGGGCTCGGAGCTGAACGCCTCGGACAGCCATGCTGGGTTCTGGCAGGCCAAGGTGAAGAAGCGAATTCCAGGCTTCCATAGAGGGGCTCGGAGACCACAGTCTCCTCTGGCAGTAACCTCTCCTCTGCATGCCTGTGTCGAGAGAACTCCAGCATGAGCCCCTCCGCTGGTCCCACTGTACTTGAGAGCTAATAATCAAGGGCCTGGGCAATTCTCAGGGGCCAGGTGACCCCCTTATAGGAAACCTCATAATTGTAACCTTTTGACAGACTCAGCAGAGAGGCCAATGAACTGAATAAGCCCGGAAACCAGCCTTCCCTCTGGTATGTAGGGTCCCTCTAGGTTTGGGTTAGGCAGGGCGCCCCCTGACGCTGACACCCCCTATTCCTAAACCACTAACGAAAAACAAAGAGGAAATGAATGCAATCTTAAGAACACCCCCAACCTTCCCCCAACCAGAATTTTGACCCCAAAAAGGGAAGGGTGCCAGCAGTCCCATGGAGTCGAGCGGGGACTCGGCTATTGCTATTGATTTCTATACGGAAGGTGCTCCTGTACTGTGGTGAGGGGCAGAAGTATAAAGCCCTAACATGACTTGCAGGGTGGTGCAGGGAAGGTTACTGGCTGCTATCCCTGAGCTGTGGACAAGCAGAAGACTTGGGTCCCCAGGGCTGTCAGGCAGGGTCTTTCTACAGATTCCAGGTACAAAGCACAAAGAAAAGCTAAGACATTTTGCAGTTTTAGTCTGACTTGATGCCAAAGTAACAGCGGGCATAAAATCCTTATTTGCTGGGAACGAAAAAAAAGGCTGCATTCCCTGCCCTGCATTTACACACCAGAACTGAAATGACTGTCTGGTTTGATCAGAACAAGTAAAGATTAACATTTTTGTAGCGCTAAGCACCCTCTGAGCATGATTTGGATGAAGTTAGCACGCCAAGAGAATTCAGCCTGGTGGAGCCTTCCTGCGGCTCGGTGATGGCTTTATTACTTTTATGTAAATTCAGACTTAGATTGAAGATGATGGGATAATGCCAGGTTCAGCTGCTGTTAATAGCCTCAAAATTTAGAGAAGAATAAGGATTTTGCATCGTCTTGGTTTATTCATCAAGACTCCTAGTCATGAATCCCTCCGCCTCATCCATTAATAGGGCTTGGAAGGCAACTCAGATTATTACAGATATTTGGGGTTAGTGTTCTGCTTTAAACCAAGGCCCCGGGAAGTAAGGGAACACAGAATTGCCAAGGGACTTGGGCAGGTTTTAAAAAGAACTCAGCCACACTAAGTGCTCATAGCTGTAGCCAATCCAGCATAAACGTCACAGTAAGCACTGCGGGACACTGAGGATTTTTGAAAATCTGACCCCACCTGAGTGTGCAAAGTTAACAATACTGCAAACAATGTAGTATTTTAAGAGCACTGAAAGGCCCAAGCTGAGCCAGGGCTCCACTGTTAAGTATTGGGCAAACACACAAGAGTATCTCCAGCAAGCAGCATGCAGTCTAAGTAGACAAACGGGCAATGGATGGGAGCAAATAAGTGTCATTCTACAGATGGAGAACAGAGATGCAGAGATTAAATGAATTGGCCAAGATCGCACAGGAAGTCTGTGGCAATGCCAGGACCTGAGGTCTCCTGAAACTTAGTCTTGTGCTTTAACTATAAGAGTCTCCCTTCTGAATAGTGAATCATGCGCCATAACGTACAAGGCATCATATCTCTTTTGTGTATCTACTCTGGTGTGCTCCTTGTTGCATTTGCAAAAGTGGATATTCATCCATTTCAAACCTACATTTCCTCATGCAAGGCAAGTAGCTATGCCCCCATCTGCCCACTTTGTAGGTGTCAAGAGCTGTTGCTCAATGAGCAAAGGATGTATGTGTCTTTTTTTTTTTTTTGTCCTTGGTTTGGTATTACAGTTGCTTAAAAATATTTGCATAGAGGCCATCCCTTGAAAGGCTGCGTTCCAGAAGTGTTGTTAGCAACAGAGATTGAACCTCCAAACTTCAGATCATAAAGCTTGAGCTAAAAGGTTTTAGGACTATTAATCAAGGCTGCAGCAGGATGGGACAGAGCACGGCATGAAGTGGGTGTGTGTCACGATACGTCATTCGGGCACATTGGAGTCTTGGTACGTGTCCTCAGGTGCTGGAAGTGACCGATGCACCAGAGGCATTGGCAGCTTTCTACCTTTGTTCTTTCCCTTTTCCCTTATGCTGGGGCTGCTAAATCCCGTCCAACACAACTTGACACACCTTAAGGCTGCTCTAAATTGTACCTGCGTATAACAGCCAGCAGTAGCCCGTTCAGCTGGGGGTTAGAACAATTCCTATAAAAGAGAATTTCATCAAAAAATGGAAAATAGTTTTCATGACATTTGTAGTTCGTTTTTGGGCCAGTTCTACTTTTGGGTAGGGTAGAGCTATTTTTACATACGCCTTTTCCAGTGCAGAGTGTATGGGGATGACTTCGGGGACCCTGTTCTCTTGAAACCAGCCTTTCACGCTGGAGAAGGCCACTGGCCGCTGTTTCTCAAACCTCCGCATGGTGAATGCAATGAAGCGATATTCGGGTAGCAGAAATACTAGCTCCCGTGTTGGTGGTCAGGGCCCCACGTTGTAACACCGGCTTATAGAAAGCAAAGGACACTGCCTCAGATACATGCTCACGGGATCCAGGTAGGTTTGCACTTGGGGGGGCTGACCCGTGCTGCTGCAGCTGCTACTGTGCTTAATAGCTAGCACCAGTATGTCTACGGGAGCTGGGAATGGCCCGCCCAGCTCCACGTACAGACGTAGCTCAGGTTAAAGACACAGCACCACCTATTGAGGGAGGTGCTGCCTAAACTCATCAATACTATACCAGATGAATCATGTCTCGAACGCTATTGTAATTAGGGTATGGGTGTGATGTGGAGGCCAAGCCATTTCTCAAACAGCCCACTCTTTCCCTCTCTGATCCTTTCTAACTGCACTGAAGTCATAATCCTGCATGTGTGCCATTGCAGTAATTTCCATGACAACGAATCATGATTTCACAGGTAAAATAGTAAGAGCCTAAGAAGTTTTAGGAACACGACAAGGCCATCGAGCTCAATATGCCTACTTTGTCTGGGTTTCTTTTAATCCTGTCTTTTTCTGCCTTGTCACCAGATCCTTCAATCCCTTCCTTCTCCCAAAATAAACCTGCCCCTGTAACGCGCTTACATACTTTGCTCCATTCATTGCTCTCCAAGTTCTCGTCCTTGTTTGTTACCCGCAGTGTGAAATATGGTAGATTTGCATAAATTCACCATTTAACTCCAGTTACTCTTTGTCTTCAGATTGCCTGCTGCTTCTTGACCCCAGAGACAGTTTAAACATTTGTATCCATTAGTAATCTCAGGCCCTTGCATCGTTTTGCAAACTTGTGGTAGATCACATGGCCCTCATTTTGGGTCAGAATAACTGCAATATCTTTATCTTTTCCTCATCACTTGGGTGCTAGAGTCCTGGGTCCCACTTCTTATGTCCAGCCATGCCCTGCTTTATGCCACCTTTAAACCAACCCTGATCCTGAGGCCAGCCAGGGGCCAGTTCAACCCCAGCATAAGGTAGAGAAATTCAGCATCAATGGACTATAGTTATCCAGTTGGGTTCGGATCTGGATTATGTCCCCATATAGGAAATTAAGGAGGAAGCACTCCCCGCTTTGCATCCTTACACAAGCTCTACATCCCTGGCCCTAGACCTTGGGTCCGAGGGAATAGGATTGAGTGGGGCTATTTGTCTGCTTATTTCCTGCTCAGTGGGCACAGGGTTGGACTGGGGAATGGCTGCTTCTTTGGATCTCCCCTCTATTCAGTAGCCACTGCAGCTGGGGCAGTGCAGTACAGGGTAGCAATTCATTGCTGGTATAGGGCATCAGTCAATGACTGCCCTTGGGAGGCAGCAGAGATGGGTGGGTCTAGATATGTCTGCACTGCAGTGTAAGCCCAGGCTTAGTGGAACTCAAATAAGATGAACTACGTTAGGGAACACTGGGCTTGAGCATCTATATTGTATTTTAACCTTAGGTTAAGACCCTTTTAACCCAGGCTTGAACCGAGCGTCTGGCCTCCACACTGCATCGCGCAGATGTGAGTCAAAGTACCATATCTCAGACTCCCTAGTGTGCCCCACCCCCAGAGTGGGGGTGGCTAGAATGGCCTCTCTAGCCCTATGGCCATGGTGCACTGTGGGAAAACTTTACTGCCCTCCCTGCACGTTACCAAGAAGCAGTTTGCAAAAGGCTTGATAGGTTCGCTCTCCACTGCAAACCCAGGGGCTCTCTGATGGTGTTTGCAGATAGGAGATCAGAAGATAGTGGGTTAGCAGCGACGTGAGCTGCTGCCCTTCGCAAAGGGGTGTGGCTTCTTTTCAGTAGTGCAGATTGTTGGGACAGGAAGGGCTAAGGAAGTTGTCCCATGAAATTGTGGGATACTGGCTGACTCCTGAGACCCGAGACAAGCAGGGCTGCAGCTATGCTGCAAAGTGATCGGGCTGAGCTCCTGGGTCCCAGCTTAACTTGAACTCAGACTCTCCAGTCCTGCAGGTTGTTGGGACCCTGGGTCCAAGTCCTCCATTAGTGCCATCGCAATGTAGACACGAAGGGTTCAGGCTCAAGCACAGGTTTATGTTTCAGTGTAGACATACCAGGGCTACTCCTGGAGTGATGCAAGATGCTCTCTACCCTGTCCTCAGGTGCACCAAGGATGCAATCTCATACTTTGTGATTATTTGCAGAGATCAGGAAGGATGGCCCAGAGGCGGGCACATAGCAAAGATTTATAAAGGAGAATCAAAGTAAGAAATTGGAGGGGACGAAGGTCAAAACCATCAGTGAGGTTGCGTTCGCTTCTGCCAGAGCTGATCAGAAACTGTAGCTGCTTCATGTGAACTCTTCCTCAGACAGAACTGTCAGATGAGAGTGATGTCCACTATGGCAGAGATTACCTGCAGTCCCGGCTGAGCAATTGCTACCGGGTTTGCAAGGTGCAAGCAGGCTGTTTGTTCAAATTCAGCACTACACGCTTTCAATCTGCATCACTCTCCGGATAGCATGGATGCTGGGATTCCCAGAAGTGGTGAAAGCTCCTGTATATTTAAAGCAACAGTGAGAAATTGACAAATAACTACGCTGGAAGAGAGAGGGAAAAATAGAGCCCTACGAAATTCATGGCTGTGAAAAACGTGTCACGGACCGTGAAATCAGATCTCTCCCATGATATCTAGCCATTGTAGGGGAGGACAAGGGGCAGGGCTGAGTGTGCTCCAGCCAGGGCCTCCTACCATGCGCTGGGATCCAGCTGCTAGTCAGAGCGGGACTGGGAAGGGACAGGACTTTCTCTTCCCCTGCACAGCCGCTCTTGGGGAGATCAGACCCATCCCCAGGTATCCCCCCTGGTTGCAGGAATGTCTGCAGCTGCTGCCTTCAGAGCTCTGAAGGCAGCGCAAAGGTCAGGGTGGCACTCCTGTGGGCCCCCCCCAACAGCTTTATAACCCCTTTTGGGTTGGTACACGGTTACAACACCGTGAAATTTCAGCTGTAAACATCTGAAACTGTGCAATGGACTATTTTTGTAAATCCCATGACCGTGAAATTGACCGAAGTGGACCATGAATTTGGTAGAGCCCACCATATAAAACACGACCTTGCGAAAGATCGATCCCATTTCTACATAGGCCTGATCCTCGGTTTGATCCCTCCTGAAATATCACTTGCTATAACTACCTTCAGTACATTATTAGTGAAGACTCATAAGGGTCCTAATGTCAATAAACATGGGGTTGCTTAGGTCGTATGCTCTTCAGAAGAGTGCTGTGTTTCCCTGTGTGTGTATGGGCAGCACCTGTGGGTGGTACCGGAATGCCAATAATAAGTAATAACAGGAGCAGAAAACAATAAGTGAGCCCTATTTTCCAGCCTCAGAAATGTCTTTATTTGTTTGAAGTTGTCCTCATTGTTATTTGGATTAAGGTAACATATGGGGGTCCCTTTGTGCTAGGTATGACATGTCCCATCGTTGGAGAGAGGCTCTATGCTCTCTGGAGCAGGAACTAATAGGTGATAGAGACACAGGAAGGATGTCGTTCCCCATTTTACAAATGGGAAAGTGAGGCATGGTGAGGTCAAATGGCTTTCCCAAGGAAGCCGGTGCTGGAGCAGAGAACTGATCACCATATCCCCCCAGTCTCGAGCTTTCAGGTGGTAAATGTGTGTGTTATTTTCGAAGGTAATCGTGGAGCCCTTGCTCAAACAAAACTTCACTTGCCTTCCTGAAAAAAGGCTGCAAGATCAGGCCCAATATGAAGCACACCTACTGTTGGGAAAGCTTCTATTAAATTCCAGGCAGGGCTGTGCATATCTTAATAGTCTCCAGAGTCTCCTTTCTCCTTTAGTCACAGTGGCAGCTGTTCTAAAGGAAGGGCTTCACCATGGCTGAGGGCCGTGAATTTTCAGAGGCAGCAGACAGAAACGTAGTCAGTGATGTGGGGCCTACATTTTAACAAGAGACTCCATCAGAAATGGTCTTTCTGCCCATGACATTCCCTGATACCTTCTGGGTAAAAAAAAATCCCATCAATTCTGGACTCTTCTCCCCAGACAATCCCATCAGTTTGATCTATCTTTCCAGGTTTTATACTGAGCCCACTCTCATGGCATCAGAAACTTCTGTACACTTCCCTCCACCCAAAATCTATCATCAATTTCACCCCACCAGCCCTTCGCTCCATAATGTGTTGCCACCTTCTTCGTAGCCCAAGTACAGCCAATTCCCATCTGCCCCATTCCCCACTATAAGTGTTGCCAACTCCAAGTGCTGCAAATGCAAATAAGATCAAATCAGGATATTCGCTTTTAACTAATACATTTTGGGGTGCTTTTCCTTTGTCTTTTGGTGGCTGAACCGGACGGGTGCTCTCAAGTGAGTTTTTCAAGCTTTCTCTGCAGCTGGGAGGGCTAGAAATTTCCTTTTTTCAAATGAAAGTTGAGATTCTCACAATCACTAGACTCCAGGAGCTGGGACTTTAGGAAACACAAGAACTATCACAAGGTGTCTGAGGAAATGGTGAGAGCTGGCAACACTACGAATAAGTCTGTGTGTTTGGGGGAATGGTAGGGCCCATCCACATTTCTGCCGCTGACATGGAAGCCAGCTGATTTCACCCTTGAACCCAAGCAATTTGATTTATGTTTTCAAAGTTAACTTTGCAAAAAAAGGGAGTTAAATTCTGCTCTCAGCTACACCTGGGTCTATCTGCAGTAACTGGTGCAGCCTTGTGCAGAATTTGATTCAAGGGATACCAGGCTGCAACCCTCTTGGGTATGTGTGTGGGAGGGGGCCCGTGTTCAAATTTGTACTGGGTCTGAAAAACTTATGCTTGGGCCCTGGCTCTGTGGGATTCGTGTCAATCCCTGCAACCTGCCGGCAGCGCATCAGTGACTAGAGGGCACTGAAAGGCCCTGTTTTAACACATTTGCAGTCTTATTAAAATAGAGAGTAGATTTTCTGCCAGCATGCTTTGCCATGGTCGTCTTTGGTAATAACTGGATTTGTTTAAGTTAATTGTGCTGCCTCTGCTGAACTGCATCTTTCCCTTCGCCCATTGGCTGCTAAATCAGGAGGCAGGTTATCTTTAGAGATTGTGTGTGCATCTCAATTCTTATTTTGATGATGTGCACTCACTCATTTGCTGTTATGCCCGAAGTAAGACGGGAAATGGCACAGACACAGTCATGGTGTTAGACAAGGTGACGGCAGCAAATGGATTGCAGTGGATGCTAGTTCAAAGATTTGCAACCATAGTTCGGTGACTGTGGTGGAAAGCGCTGTTAGCTCTGGCTGTGCCTAGGAACTGCACACCTTTCGTGCTGGTAGTCTTTTTCAGGCCATGGGCATAAGCTGTGCTCATTAAGTCCCTACTTCCCACGAATCTCAGTGGCAGTTGCACACGCCGAATGAGGTGAGAACTGACTCCCCCCCACCACGTTACATTAATGTTCTGCTGTACAAACCAAATCAAAGTCCAGCAGCTTCACACCCCCGATCTTTGAAAATACTCCTCCCCCTTTCCCCCCTGGCAGTGCCAGGAAAGCACTGTGGATACTATTGAGTTCAGACATGTACAGGCAAATAAACTGCAAGGCACAAAGAAGTTAGTGATGTGCCCTGGGGCACAGGACAAGTCAGTGGCAGGGCTAGGAGTGAAGGGCTAGCATTCGAACTCTCACTCCCTTGCTGTGATCTCTAATGGCACTTATCTGGATGGGAGAACTGACCGACTGCCTGAGAACCAGCCAGTTCACAAGGAAAATGACGTAAGCACTCTAGGCCTTCTCCAAAGCATTCTGAAGCCACTGCGTTTGGTGAGTTTTGGGTTAGGCTGAGAGTGTGGGGTTGATATACCAGCTGATCAGCAGACAACCAGGGTGGAGTGTGACATGAGCAACCTGGTACAAGTTTCCGTATATAATTAAATGGAGTTTGTGTGGTGTAATGGTTAGAGAAATAATCGGGGGCAGGATGGTTTTAATCCATGCTGAGCCGTCGACTCACTGTATGACCTTTGGCAGGGCATTTGACCTGCTTCTGCCTCTGTTCAAAATGCAGATGAAGTGGTGTCCTTAGTGGAAAAACATATGCTGAATCTATCAAGGTCTCCTAGGTACAAATTTCCTTCCTCACCTCCTCCCAGATGACACACTCAATAGTGCTTCATCCCCAATTTCCAAAAACAGAGATGTTCCCTGATGCTAAAAATGGATTGTGGAGTGTCCCTCACGGAAAGTCAGGCAACCATGCTTTCAGCCGGGTGGTGTGTCAGAGAATGTAACTGCCAGTCAAGCAGAGAATAGGTGTTACAATAAATATCCGCCCCATGGGGGAAGTGTGATAGTATGCTTATGTAAAGGGTGATGTTTATCGTTTACTCCACTTTCAGGAAGTGCTTGATGAGAGAGCCATATGTGGAGGAAGCAGTAAAGTCAGATGGTTGCACTGTCTTGGCTCTCTTTTTCTTTTTGAATACTGAATAATGTGTGTGTACACAACCCTCTCTGAAAACCTCAAGGGACATGTTCGTATTCTCTACCCACGTGCTAAGAAAAGGAATCACATTGAAAGTGAAACTCAAAACCTTTTACCACGATCTCCCAAAGCGACTAGCAATTTTTAGCGGCCTCAAAGTGCTGAGCGCCAGGCCTGTGAAAATCCGGCTCCCTTTAAAATGTCTCTAGTGGGGCACCGAAAAAAGGAGGCATCTGCAAACACCAGTCTCTTCTGCAGTGTCATTTTGCAAATTGTTGGCAAAAGTCTGAAGCATGTTAGGGAGTCTGCCAGTGATCGTGGAGGGTTGTCAAAGGGTGACAATGAAATTCACGCTGTAATGTTGGATTGGAGAAACTTCATCCATTTTTTAAGGCCAGGAGGCACCGTTACGGTCATCTAGTGTGACCTTCCATACAACACAGGCCAGAGAACTTCATGAAGCGATTTCTGCAACAAGCTCAATAACTTCCAAAAGGGGAGAAAATCAGAAGCTGCAAAACTTAATGACTTTTCACAAACCATTTGCACTTGGTTCCTGACTTGGCAAAGTCTCCTCACAAACGAGCTCCCTAGCCCTATTTATGTATTCATACGAAACGGTGATTTCCTGATGGTGGACAAAGCATTGTAATCATGACAGCACCGGGGCTGATCCAAAGCACAGTAATGTCAGGGGCAGTCTCTCCGTTACTCTGGGCTTTGGATCGGGTCCATATTAGGCCAGATCTCTGACTCTGCTACAGGCCTTTTGCATAGCTTCCAAGGCACAAAGGAGCCAGTAAGATGGGATGACTGGCCAGAGAGGAAGTACCCTGGGTTGGGGGGGGTTGAGGGAGAAGGCGAAAGAGGATGGAGCATGTCTGCACTCGAGCAACCCCTCAGCCTGCTTGCCAGCCACTAGAGTTACTTTGGATTTACACAAGCGTAACGGAGAGCATGACACCACTGAAATGCAGCCACCTCAGGGCTATAGGGTAGCAGCAACAACCTGGTACAGAGCCTGCTCCACAAGGGTAACATTTTAGCCAGTGGGGCCAGGCCAGGTGGAAAGTGCAATGTCTATGCAAAGCAGAGAGCACATTCAGTTCACACCCAAGGACTCTCACACAGCCAAGGGAAAGACACGAGTCAACCCTGCTGGGCTACAAACCTGGAGTTCCAGGGAATTTCAGACTCTGGGGGCAGATTGTCTGCTGAATATTGCCCGTTACTGACCGGCCGCTGGTTGCCAGGCATTTCGTTGTGCTGTGCGATGTTAGTCCGCTCATCGCTGTCCGTGGAATAGTGGAGATCTACTCAAATAGCAGGACCAGGCTCTGACATGGAGGTAGGCAGTCTGGGTGTCTTGAGAACTGGATTTAGGTGGGGGGGTGTGGAGGCTCAGATGGTTGTCCCCAGCAATTAGACTGGAAATTCCTAGGGGGCAGGGACTCTCATTTAGTGTATGTTTGCACAGTGCCTGAACAATGAAACCCCAGGCTCAGTGGCCTGTAGGTGCTGCTGCAATATGCTTATTAGTAGGTGGTCACACCGGCTTGGACCAGAGGTTAGTACGTGGCCTATACCCGTCGTGCTTGTTGGGTGTCATCAGGGTCCGTCTTATACTGGGCTGATTCTTGACCCTTCTTATTTATCGGAGTAGCAAGTATAGGCCTCAGACAGGCGAGGCCCCCTTATACTAGGCACGGTAAAACAGAGTAAACGACAGTCCTTGATTTTTTGTTTTGTTCTGTTCAGTTTGTGGAATTCATTTTCCTGAATGTGTTTGAAATGGGCCAGGCCCAGAGCCAAAGCCCATTAAAGTCAATGGACAGTTTCCCAGTGAAGGCCCTCGATGCTTGTACAAAGTTTACTCGCAGTCTCATACAAAAACAAATTGGACCAATGTCCATCAGTGGGTTTTCTCTGACTCGCCCTCCTCAGCCACCTCCACCAAAGCAGACAGACTGGCTTTGAAACGTGTCTTTCTCCACTTCTGTTGGACCTATTTGAATGCAGGCGCCTCTATCGCTATGGCATCTCTCAACAGCAAAGACAGTTTTGCATTGGAGCCGCCTGCTTCCCAATGAGCAAAATCCCTGGCATGTGAAATTCAAGAATTTAAATCCACAGACATTTGCACAACCTCCTGTATTCCATCCAGGAAGCCCGCTTTGGTCACAGCCATGTCAGTTTTGTTCATCCTAATGTATAATGCAGGAAAGCCTGAGGTTTTTGGGCAGATATAATTAATCGAGGAAGATAGTGAATATTTAAAAATCAAGCTAATATTTTTAGGGAGGAAAGAAGTTAGTGCAATTTCATTTCTCCTCATATGCCTTTGTTCAGTGGTGATTATTTTTAAATTACTCAAGATGTGAGTTTGAGGAGGTTTTTTTCCCCCTCCATAGTTGTCAAAATGTCAATTCTAATGAGAGTCTCCACAAACATGCTGTACCTAAGTGGTTTAAGCCTTTAGGCTAAACCGGCAGCTGATAACACTTTGGATGAGTCAGAAAGGCTCATGTGTGTCTCCTTTCTTAGTTTGTATTTTTCAGCTGGAATGTCTTCATCAGAATTAGATATTTAAGCTTAAATAAAACCATGCCTGGAATTCCAGGCATAGGAATTCCATATCCTACACTGTAGTAATGTTAGGAAAAAGGAAGGGCCTGTAAAATAACAATAACTGAAAATTAATAGAAGATGAAATTAACGCTTGATTAGAAATCACTAATATTCTCCGCGAACAAAGACTGATTCCAGTAGGAACATTATGAATCGAACAGCAAATGTACAACGATGCCTGGTCTTGCCTAGTCTTTACTCCAGCCTGCAGATCATTAAAGCAATTATAATTTCACAGAGGTTTGATCTGCAATTGATTTCTTTGTGATAATTCAATTTAGGAGCTTGCTTCCTCCAGGGTAGAAAATGACAGAAGATGAAGTGTATAAATCCTTAGTGCTGTCCATGGGTGCACTTGAAAAGCTGGCAATCAGCCAGTAAGGGTTCACTCCAAAGGATAGTCTTCCAGGGACCTTATGGTTGGAGTGTCAGGCATTTTAGTGCTTAATTAGAAAATGATCAATATGGGTCGACTGCCAAGTGGCATTGGAACAGGGCAGGGGCAGATCACACGGCTACTTATCAGCTGCTCTTTTGTTATACACAGAGGGATGCTCGCAACATACATTTTACAAAGAATTCCATTAAGATGAAAGATAGCTGGATACAAATGTCAACAAAAGCATCATCGGTTATCCAATGTCCCTTAGAATTAAACACAGAACTGGTATTACAGCTGAAAGAGGCTTATGCTGAGAACACAGATGGGGGAGGTTGCGGGTCAGAAATTCCACAGCAGCAGATGGAGGTAGCAGCCTGGTGGGGAGTACCGCTGGACGAGGAAAATCAGAGGTGATGGCACTGTGGAAAGTGTCTGGTTGGGAGGACAGTCTGAAGAGGTAATTCTTGTTCTACCAGGCCATGTCCCGCTTCCTTCCCTTCATCCCTGTGTACGGGGCCATTTACTCCCAGCCCTGCAAATGTGCCCAATGCAGCTGACTGTTTCCTCTCTGATAATCCGGCAGTTAGAAACCGGAGCTAGAAAAGATCTGTGGAGTCATCCAGGCCACCCAACCCCCTCCCCTGCCATGAGAGAATCTGAACCGGCTTCTAGCCAACCCCTGCCCAGCTCACAGCTGCCAAATTCTGGGGAGCTTCTTGAGGGCGATTTCAGCTTGATATGAGTGATGTGAAGTGTTGTTCCCGGTTCAGTGTGTCCCCCTCCATGTCTAGTGTTACCCTTCCCCCTTTCGCTGGCCCCCATCTGTTTTCTCCAGCATTGTCTCTGTGCCCATATTTTCCCCCAGTTCTCTTTCCCTACATTCCTCCCCCCAAATCCATTCCATTCCTGGTCCTTCTGTCTCCCCACCAGTTCCCTCTTTCTCCACTCACCTCTCAACTAGGTCCCTTCTCTTCACTTCTCCCCGCCCTGTGTCCCTCCTGCTGCAGGGTGTGTATGGGGGGAGCAGGGGGCACATCATGCTCTGCCACAGCCACAGGGAGGGCCAGGAGACAAGTGATGGGAATGTGGCAGGGGAACTAGCCTCCTCTGTTTGTTTCTTACTCTGCCATGCACGAGGGGGTAGAATTCCCTTGTGCACCAGCTCAACGGCTGCCCTTGGCTCTCGCAGTAGAACCGTGGTGCTTCCACTGGGTTGGAGGTCTTCCAGGGCCCTGTTGAGTTTCAGCCAGAGGCTTTGCAGCTAAAGCCAATTCAGCATAGCTTCCCGGGGGCTCTACACAGAATGGCTCCCACCCCGCTGCCTGCCATGCAACTGGTGGGTTGGGGCTTAGCTACTGCAGTGCACTCAGCCTGAACCTTTAGAGACCATGGGCTCTGGCAGCTGGTTGAGTCCACTCCTGTATCTGGCCACAAGCTGGCAGAGACCAAAGTTTAATGCAAAACAGCCTCAGCCACATGTGCATGTGGAAGCATAAAATTGCATGCAGGAAATTAAATGCTGGCTGAACTGTTGACTCACCACCTGAGCCAGATTCTCGTGCTCATCTGAACTCTACTCATGGGCTTTTACATTCCGGTATCAACAGGTGCATTTCATATACACCAGCACTGTAGCTGGCTGGACGCATGGAGAAGAGAGGCAGAGGGGCTGTTGTAGCCAGGGTATTGGAGGGATTAAGCTTTCATGTTACGTTTCTTAACTCCGGTTCCCCTCTGCCATTTTAGAGCATCAGCCTCTTAGCCATAAACATAAAGAGAGGGCATCTCCAGCGTGCTTCTTCCCACGTGCATGGGGTTATCTAAGCTTGTATCTCCTCACCGGGAAGATAAAAGCTGTTGGGGGGAGGGGTGTGTGGGCAAGTGAGTGCGTGCCATAATTTACAGTTAATCATAGTATAAATTGCATAGGAAGCATTCAGCATTGCTATAGCTGAAGAGCACTCAGGAGTTGCACTCCCCGGGCAAGACGTCAGCTAATGGGCAGTGAAATATAATCCAGCAGATTCCTGCATGCCACAGACGAGACAAGCTATAGGTCCCAGGATGCCAGTCGCATAATGCCTCATGTCTATACTCCGGGCAGAGTAGCTGGCTGTTTACTACTCAATGATAATAGGCTGCTGAAGGCTTGCTGGTACCTAGTCCAGTAAATGGTCATAAAATGACGGGGTGAGGGGAGAAAAATACAGAATAAAATCCACAACAATGCATCAATCCAACTCAGCAGAGAAAATTGGGACCTAGTGGGGGGAAATAAATGACAGTTTCCTAAGCAACTATCGTGCTGCATGAGTCCCGTCCCGATTAAACTGCATTAGCAGCGCATGGAAAATAACATATCTAGTTGAAACAAGTACGTATGGTCAGAAATATCCCCTTGTTAACTTGCTTTCTTCCTGTTGGCCTTCCATACCACTTAATTTCTATTTTATGGCTGTGTGCACAAAGAATCTTCTTTTCTTCCAAGTTCTAAGAACATGTGTGTTTGAAACCTGGTGGGGCAGCATCTCAGTTTGCTTTCTCTGCTTCTCCATAGCCAATTCCATCCATTAATGTTTTACCTTCAGTTGTCACTCCATTTCCAGCTTTTTAAAAACATAATGGAACCTGTTCTAAACAAGGAAAAGGACTTAAATGACACTTTTACCTTCAATTGTGTTCTTTAAGCTTAAAAGCTAGAATCAGAGAGTGTCAGGATACACATAAAAATGAAATCCATTATTTCAAGGCTTGGGGTATATATTTAGATTATGCAACACACAGTCATGTTGCTGAGCATTGACACACACAATCCTCTTACTGAAGCTGACTGCTTGGGAGGGCCGGTGCTCACTCACCAAAGCAAGGGCTGCAAATCTAGCTGTTAATGCGAAGAATAAAATAATGCATTTTCTGCAGGTGTTTTGTTTGTTTTTCTATTATGGGAGTGATGAGAAGGCCCTGGTTATGCTAGGCTTTGTCCATACCCAACAGAGACAGTCCCTGCCTCCAAAAGAATGTACTATCTCAAGAGACAAAGGAAGCAAAGAAATCCCCGTGTTTAAGTTGGGGTAACTGAGGCACACAGAGATTGTGCCTTTTCCAGGGTCACTCAGGAAGTGTCCGGAATCCCAGTCCAGTGCCTTAAGACCAGCTTTAGTCTAAGTACAAAACGGGCACTATGCTGACGTGCATGTTATATACCCATCAGAATACTTTGCATAGCTGTTTTCTTTGGGGGGGGACCTCAAAATACTTCTAAAATATGAATTGAGTCTCAAAACTCCCTGGGGCAGGTATTATTCCATGCAACAGGTGGGCAAATGGAAGCACAGCGGTGGTTGCGTTGCTCTCAGCCAGGCACAGAATTCAGCCTTCCAGCTGTCTAGGCATCTTGAACCCCAGCAGTCACCCAACTTATTTTGGTGGCTGACAGATGGTGAAGGGACTCAGCAAACTACATCCATGTTAGCACAGTCTAGGCAGGAGCTGTTTCAGGGAATTCAGAACTCCCTAGGTGTGCTGGGCACCAAACCAGTACTTGTTGGGAGACCAGTGCAAGATAGAAATACACATGGCCCAGAATGCATGGTCTGCAGTTCCTGTGTCGTCTTCCTCCTTAATCCAGGAGTTTGCGGGAACAAGCACGAACTAAATCGCACGACAGTCATGGCAGCCTGAGGAGAAGGCTAGGCATACTGAAGCAAATCAGGCCATATTTTCGTGAGGGTGAGGCACAGGTAACAGTGGGTATGTCTGCACTGCAATCAAATCTGTGAGTGTAGCATGGGTAGACGTAGAATCATAGCAGATTAGGGTTGGAAGGGACCTAAGGGGGTCATCTAGTCCCACCCGCCGCCCAAAGCAGGACCAAATAATCAGCTTTTAAGCTTTTAAGCCAGCTTTTAAGCCACCCTGTTACCGTAGTTTCTAGAGGCTCCCAATCAAGATCATCTCCCCGTTGTGCTCGGTGCTGTGCAAACACTGTGAGCAACAGTCCCTGGCCAGAACAGCTAGCAATCTAACTAGAAAAGACAGACAACAATGATCTTTACCAACAGGAATCTGAGACACAGAGAGAATATGTCACTGGCACAAATTCATATAGGGAGTTTGTGATAGAGACAGGAATTAAGGCCAGATTTCCCAAGTCCCAGGCCTGTGCCTTAAACATAAGGCCATCTTTCTTCCACCTGCAGTCAGGTGTTCAGAGACTCGGCTATTTGGATTTGTGCCTGCAGTCAAATTGCCTGCATAAAGCATGGATATGTACTCTAGATGATCAAGGTAACATGCCTGGAAAAGCCACTTCGAGGCAGATTATATTTTACATGGTGACAAGCTGAACTTACATGAGCTTCGATATGTTAGAAAAATGATGCTTAGAACATTGGGGCCAAACGGAGCTTACTGGAGCTAGCCTCGCTGATTCAGTGCCACAGTTAATTCATGGTGCCCTGAGAGATCTGCTAAGCCAGGCTGCTCGGTGTCCTTCACCAATCAGAGGCGTGGAACATACAGCAATTGGCTAGAGCAGTGGTTTTCAACCTGTGGTCTGCGGACCCCTGGTCTTAGATTTCCAAAGAGGGCCGCACTGCATTCAAATCTTTTAGGGGGCCGCAAATTAAAAAAGATTGAAAGCCACTGGGCGAGAGAAAGCAGCAACTGCCTCCCCTTACTAAGGTTTGGAACTGGAAAGAGTGACATCCTTACCCCGTTAACTAGAACTGGCTGGAACATTTTCAACTAAATGTGTTTTTGTTGGAATATGCCGCTTTGTGGAAGCTGAAAATGGTGACGATGCATTGATTTCCAAGAAAGCTTTCCTCTGAAAGATTTCTGTGGTCCTGGGCTCTCTGGTCAGTTGGGACCAGACAGAGAGAGAGCAGAACCAAAAAAACTTGTTTTTTAAAGCTGAAATCGGACATTTTGACACCATTGTGTTTTGTAACAGCGTCAGAAAGTGTGCGTATCATTCCAGTGTGGGACGTAAGCAAAATTTAAACCTCTAACGTTGCTGCAAAACAAAATTGGCATCCTCCTCTGTTAACTCCTTTTGGTTCCAGCTGCGCTGCAGCGCAGGAGCTAGTATTAGCTAGAGTTAGGGCCCTGAAAGGGAGATGTCCTAAATGACCATGAGAGTTCAATGCCTCAAGTTCAGTCCCTTGCTTCAAGGACCGATCAGCATCCCATTGCTTTGCAGGGAGTTCCTCTGGCTGATTCTCTGCCAGAATCTAGTGTTCGCAGTGCCCAGTGATCTTCGGTTAACAGGAGGGTTGCTGTCAGTGACCGATGGTGCCCCGTGATGAGAGGAGGTATCAATAGCTAGGAATCGGAGCCGAGGGTCAGAGCTGGGGGACCCGGCATGAGGCCAGGGCCAAGGCAGGAGCAGGGCTGGGTCCAAGCCTGGGTCCAGACACTTATCATGGCCATGAGCAAACGCTTTGAGCAGCCACTGGACTTTTGCTGCTGCTGGGCTTAAGATCCGGTCTGCTGAGTCTTCCCACTGATCTCGCCGCCTGCTGCAGGCCAGCTGTGCTCATTAGGTTACCCAGAGACTGGCTCTGCTACAGGGCCCGATTCCTGACAGTGGCCACAATTTGGCAGCTTGAGAGTGGGTGGGGAAACAAGGGAGAGTGTAGAGAGGTGTTCTTCTGGTTAAGGCCCATTTTTAGTGGTCAGGAGACCTGGATTCTATTCCTGACCCTGATACAGACCGTGGCCAAGTCACCTGAGGTTTGTCTACGGAGTGAGTTCGTGCATGGGAAGCTGGGGTGTGATTTTACAGTGCACCAGTTTTCCACGCACTGACTCATCATGTGGACAAGCTCTTGGTATCTTGGTGTCTCACTTTCCCACCTGTAAATTGGAGGTAATAATTCATACCTGTGTCCCCAGAGTGTTGTGTGTGGATGAATTAGTTCATTATTGTAAAGTGCATTGAGATCCTGAGATCCATACTCTGTAAATGAAAAGCATAATTAGAAAGTTTCAAATCCGATCGTAAGATCATGAACTCAGAATTTATTTTGAAGGAAAGCCAAAAAGGATCCAGGAGAGTCATTCCCTGACCTAATGATAATAATTAACACCTAGTACTTTCATGCATAGATCCCAAAGCACTTGACAAAGCATGATCCTCATTTTACAGATGAGGAAACTGAGGCAGAGGTGCCCAAGGTCACCCAGGAGGCAATGCCAGAATTTTTATACTGGCAGAAGGATTTCCTTTTCGCTTTAGCCTTTTCACTTTCTAGCCAGGGGTCTCCTTTTCATGCATTAAACATGTGTGACCGAGCATGAAGGCAATAGTGATCCTGAAATAGCTTAGATCCAGAGCTGCTTTTGAAATTCATATTTAACAAGGAAAATAAAAAGATTGAACAATAGGGGTAAGTCTTGCCCACTCTGCCTCGTCCTGGTTGCAGCTGAGCTAAGGCGGTTTCATTGCATGGGAGGATTGGGAAGGAAGGCAGGTTTCCAACAATTCTCCCCAGGTGGTTGCATTCCTGCATGCCACAGATGGTGAGTTGTGCGGGAGGGGGACAGAGAAGTAGGACCAATGGATCTGTGGTCAGGTCCTCCAGGCTGCTAACTGGGTCCACAGCACTGTGACGCTGTAGGCAGGCTTTCACTTTAGGTGATGCTCATCAGGCTAGAAACAGTCCCACAGGACACTGTACCTGTTCTCCCTCTGAAATATAAGGAACGTCACCATGTATGCACATAGCGAATGGGAAATTATATGCATTCTGCCACCATTTCCCCCCAAGCTCCTCTGCCTAACAAAAGCTACAGCGTCGGTGAATAAACACAGGCTTCTTGCTTTTATCGGGGACATTTTTATTTTATGGTCGCACTTGCAGCAATGAAATATTGCTGTGTAGAACTCCAGACGGCAATGGACGTGCAGAGTACGACACAAAGGAGAGGAACAGTGTGGTTGGAGTGGCCACCTCTGCTTTTCTGTCAGTTGGCGTTGGCAGCAGTTGCTGCGGTGTTAAATCTAATGGAAATCATGTGAAAATATCAGGCCTAAGTCTTCCTAAGTGACGCCCACACAATGACGTTGGCTTTAGTGAGATAGTGGGGTTATATAATGGAGAGAATGGAACCACTGTGTGCTGCTATTTCTAACTGTCAGACACAGGGATTAGCGTCTCTGAACTGAGATTTTCTTTCATTCAAGCCAGGGGGCCCAGAACCCATGGTGATGGTGTATCAGAAATACCTAGCTGGAGAGAAGGCAGGCAGTTTTGGGGTAAACCAGCAGAAGGTATTTTATGCATAGGAACATAGGAATTGTCCGACTGGATCAAACCAGTGGGTCCATCTTGCCTGGCACCCTTTTACCAACAGAGGTTGGTACCAGCTGCTTCACAGGAAGATGCAAGACGTCCCCACAATTATGGTATAACCTTTCCCTAGGAAAGGTTTTTTCCTGACCCCCAGTAGTTAAGAGATGGCATATGCCCTGAAGCATATATCCCTTCCAAAAACTGTGATAGCCCTGGATATTCTTGTTATCATAGACATCTCTGATTTCTTTCTGAATCCAGCTGAGCTCTTGGCTTCAGTGCTGTATGGAGACCATTTTTAATGGGTCCCCCCATCTGACAGGAAAGAAAAGGCCTCTGTCATTCTATAGTCCCAGCCCCTCAAGCCCTCTCTTACTTTCTTTCTACTCACAGAGGAGCATGACTTGATTGCTGTTAGGGGAAGGGTTGGTGACAATGGAAGACAGGAGGAGATGGCGTTGCAATCATCTGTCTTCCTCTATCTGGCCTTCTTATGTGGCTGCTATTCCATGAAGTAAAGAATTTCAGGGAAGAGAATCAAAAATGCGGTCCAGGTAGTAAAGCAGCAACAGCTGCAGACATGGCTTTGCCAGTCAGAAGAATCCATCTAAAAATCCAGTCACAAATTCATCTGCTGCTCAGCATGCCGTCACCTCATTATCTGGATTTCAAAAATCCCTACCCCATGGAAGCCTTTTTTCTGCTGTGTCAGATTTTCTGACCTTAGCGTAAGGGAAATGTCTTGCTCCTGCTCATCTGGGCTACTTGTTTTGCAGTACGGGGGGAAAACATCTAGGGCTGAATTTGTCCCTGAGCTTGCTGCGGCAGGGTAAGTCTGCTGTGAAAAGGGATATTTGTATCTTTGTTAATATCACTTTTCACAGCAGACTTAGTAAGTAGCTAGTTACCAAGTCTGCTAGGAAAAATGATATTAACAAACATACAAATATCCCTTTTCACAGTAGCAGACAGACTACCTAGCAAGTCTAAAAAAGAAACCAACCCAACAAATAAGCAAAAGAAACAATACCTAAAATGACAAGAAGGTGCACCTCATTTATATTTCTATTCTGTTTAGGTCCAGTGAAGTAGAGAGACAATTGTACATTATTTTGGTTATTTAGTCTGTACATTGCAATGATTTTTTTTATCTATGTGCACATTTATTTCTTTTTCCTAAAGCTAATTAAATATTTTCGGAAAAATTGTCAGAGCAGCCACCAGCAAGCGTTTCTGGTCGCACTTTGAGGCCACCAAAAACTTTGTTGTGAGAACCCCTGGCCTAGAGTGACAATGACACAGAAGCGTTTGGCTTAGCTGCCATGTTTTTGCCTCTGTGACGAGACAGAGATAAAAGATCACAGGAAGATCTGAACTAGACCGACAAAAAAAATCCCCCAAGACAAACCCTGTTTTGTGGCTGTCGTTATTAAAGAGGCATGGTGTTAAGAGTTTGGGTGGATCTGAAATGTGGAGGATCAGATCGCTGGTGCCAGGTGCAGGGTTAGCTGTTCTGTCCCATTGCAACAGGAGGCAGGATAAAAAATGGAACAGATCCAAATGGAGAGCTAGAGACCTGTTCCACTTTATATAAAAAAATAAATACTCAGCGGGCTAACGAGAGACTGATGCTGTAGCTCAGTGGGTAGCTCCCTCCCGCCCCCCACCTTGGATATGGGAAACCTAGGTTCAGTTCCCTGGTCTGATACCCCTCTCTTGGTTTCAGGTAACTTTTTTTCATTAGGAAGGTTTCTCAGGACCAGGATTTCTGATCAAAACTGGAGAGAGACCCACTCCAGAATAGCCAATAGCTTTTTTCCCCTCCCTCTGTTTTTTTCTCGAAAAATTTCAAAAACGTTCGGTTTCTTGCTGCATCAAAATGGAAACAAATCGGAACGAAACCTCACATTTTTCACAAAATGGAAATCTTATTTCCTGGCCAGCCCTGTTTAGGAGTTTGGTCAGTGCCGTGCACGGCAGTCCTGATCAGTAAAGCTCGCTGTAGGAACATCACTACCCCTTCTCTGGGCAGTAACCCCAGCCACAACATTTTTCAGCAGATTTGGATTCTGTCTACTGTTTGGCTGGCCCTGTAGTTATTGAGGAAGGATCGCATTCTTAGCCACAAGAAAGACGGCTGAGCTGTATGTAACCTCCTCTCCTCCCCAGATCACCATGCCAGGAGTGAGTGTGGGTGCCAAAGCTTGGCTGTTTTTCCTTGAAATACAGCACCATTGGCTGCTTGTGTTATCAGACATTGTCTTTAAATCAGAGATGGTGTCACCCACTCTAATGAGACTGAATGGCCATAGTTCAACATCTTTGAGAGGCCAAATAATATTCTCTTGCTCCCTGACATATGCGTGCTCTGGAAAGCTCCTGAGATGACTGGATGCTCTCTTGTTATGTTACAACAGATTGTGGTCTAGACTGTCCCTTAAAGCCCACCCTCTGTGGGAAAATGGTCCTTGTATAGCTGGATTCTCTGGGTGCCTGGAGGCGAACAGGGTGGTGCCGCCATTGTTCAGCCTGGGTGGGGAGCTGTAGGTGGCACCTACCTCCGTCCCCCGACATTCTGGCCAGACACGCGAGGGGAGTAAGATTTACCCAGAAGAGTGCAGCAATGCACTCAGCCCCTCAAAGCAGTGGGAGGGCCAGAGAGAAGTTGCGACTGACTCACACCAGCTGCTGTCATATTATTTGTTTAGGGCAGCAGGGTAGGCCCCATGTGGGAGGCTCTGTGGGAAGCAGGAACATCCAGGGGTAGTAGACTGAGGAGTGGACTCCAGGGAACGCAGCCTGGGAGTGAGCACTCTAGAGCAGAGGGAGGAAGGGCGTACAGGAAGCCCAAAAGGGGCTGAGAGTTGAGCCTGGTGGGTGGGCTGAAGAGTAGCCCGTGAGGGGCAGAAGAACCTTTTTTTTTGTTTGGACTTTTCTTTGGACTTCTGCTACTTCTGGAAGAGGTTAAATTTGTTCAGGAACTCAGCTGTGGGAAAGGAGGGCAAGATAAATGACCCACAGTGATCTGGGTATAGGGAAGCTAAGGGACCCCCTCCTCCCTGATGAGGAAACTGAGGCAGGGAGTGCCTGTAGTGCCACCCCAAGCCATGAGGGGGGCTCTGGAGCTGATGACCCTCTCACAGAGGGATAAATGATTCCTGTGTAGCAGGACAGTGGCTTAGAACGGGTGTATTCCTGGGTGCTGTATGTGCATAAAACACCCCGGGGTGGAGAATTTCAGACCTAATAGCAGCATTTCTGACTCCGTGGAGTTCTTCAGCCCATGGATCCAAAGCGTGACCATTGCCATATAGCTTGTGGGTTGGTCCCTCCTGGGACCAACTGGACGACTCCTCTCCCCTTCCCCTCTGCAACCTCTCTGCAAAACCCAGCCTGCGAAGGGGGAGAGGGGACCCTGGGGCAGCTGCCCCCTGCCCTGGGAGGGGTGGCATGAAGAACCCCCGGAGGAGCAGAGGGGTGCTGAGGGACAGAACAGTTTGCCGGGGGGGAGGGGCAATAAGAAAGGGCTGCTCAGAACTGAGGAGGAACAGGAATGATTTGTGGGTTGGGGGCGCAAAATTTGCTGCTGGACAGGGGAGGGGCAGACAGGAGGCTGAGAGCCGCAGCAGGGGCTGACATCACCGGGCCCAGTGCGTTTGGGAGAGTTGGGAACACTCGCTGCCACACGCGTGTGGGAGGTTGGGGGAGGGGGATTCAAAACTGAAACGCCACGCCACAAAATCTCAGGATTTTTTGGGGGGTTGGGGTGGGGGAATCTGACTTGTGTGTGGGGGAAGTGCTGCTTTTTGTTTAAGCCTTTAGGGTTGGCAGTACTGAGGAAGTGTTGCGGGAAGAGGTGCCCTGCTTTGGTGCCCTCCTTTGGTTGAGATTCAAAAACACCAGCGTGGGTAAATCATCAGCTGCTGTCCTGAAATTCACTCTGCCGCTTCGGCGGAGGAAATTATGCTTCCTCATTTTCAGTTCGAAACTCTTGTGCAGCTCTGCGCTGCGGACCGGCTGCCACGTGCCACTCTCGAGGAGATGTGGCAGTTTGTGAGGGCACATCTGCCCCCAGTGTGGAAAACAGGGAAAAGCGATGTCAAGAAAGGTTGGATCATCTCATGAGCAGGAAAATCCTGTGGACCAGGAACTAGAAGATGCATATTTATGAGTTTGCACCTAGTGTTTGCTTCTCCATGGATTTGGAAGAGATTCCTCCTCCTGTGTCTATGGCTCTCTGAGATCCATCCCTATGGAGGAAGTCCACTGCCTCCATGCTTATTTCAGCCCAGTTCAGACCTGGGCTCGTTGGCTCCTGTAGGATCCATGGTGCCATAGGTTCCTGTGAGAGAAGCAGGCTGGATTTGCATCATAGAGAGGAACAACCAGCAAGAAACTATTGATGGAGTCACTACTATCTTTCCTGCACTGCTTCCACCGGGGGGGCGGGGGGACGACTGCTATGTGGAATGGCTTTTCTTCCCTACCCTCAGCCTTACTGCCCCTACCCCATCTCCCTGTTACCCCTGGAGCCTGAAACCCCCATGAAGCACCATTGGAGGGGTTGCACGGGGTCAGAGGAAGGGCAAACAACGCTGCAAACCACAGCTTCAGCCTTCTCCGTTCCTCAGCCAGGACCCGCTGGCTCTGAGTCCCTGGCCTCTGCCCATGGACCCACCAACCCTACGTTTGGCTTAGTGTTATTTATCACTTATTTTCTGGTAGTATCCACAGGCCACCATCAGGATCATGGCTCCGTTGTGCTAGGACTGTCAATAGTTTGCTAATGATTGTGACGAGGGAGGCGGGAGCTCTGGTACAGTTTGAGCTTTAACGTTGCCTTTTCCAGGCCTCACAAAAGGGCACTGAATTTTGTCTCGCTTTTATTTACTTCTCAGAGGCTAAACTGGAGATTCAGTTCCTACCTAAAGGGAAGCCCTATGCCAGGCAAACTGATCACCCTGAAAGGGAACTTTGCATGCTACTTTCCTTTTTTCCCAGGTCATAACTTACACTCCACCCAGGGACGGGGTGTCCTAGACTGCACTTTATGTGCCGCACATGAAATGTTTCCAAAACCACTCTCCACTAAGCATTCAGAACTTAAGTGATTAAACCAGCTGCTTTTGTTGTGCAGGGCCTCTGATCGGAGCCTGAGCAGACAGCAATTCCTCCTCCATGTGGTGTATGTAACTGTGTCACAGCTGCCAAGTACTGTGTAGTTCTCTGAGTGACTTTTCTTAGCAGTGGACTGCCATGTTATGCAACCCGTTTTTTCCCCCCTCTGCATCCAGGTGTCATGAACAGTGGCAGTCCAGCCAGGACGCGTGCCCTGTGGTGACTAGAATTGGATGAACATTTTCTGCCCAAACTGTTTGTTGATGGAAATTTGGGGTTTCAACAAAATTAGTATTTTTCCCTAAAAGTGCCTGCTTCCTGTGGAACATTGAGTTTTCAGCTCAAACCTTTCAGCCGATAAGTGACCATTCACATTTCTTTGGCAGATAGTTGAAATTTACCATGTGGGGTGGGGGGAATACATTTTCCAACCAGCTCTAGTTGTGACAAGATTATTGTGGAGAGGAATGGACAGAATAAGGCAATTCTGGGGACTGCCACTATTTGAGGGCCAGAGTCAATGAGTCCAGCATGAATCCCAAGCATTCATTAAAAGCCAAAGGACAGATGCCCTTGATAGAGGACGAGGTGGTGGCTCTTGATGTCAGTCTTTACTGTGCAGTGGGTGGCAGTGGAATTGTTTTCCACCTTTGTCAGTGAAAACTTTGAATCCTCTGTCAGTGGCTCCCCCATGCCTGAGCCCATCAGCACGAGTGAGAAGTGCAGGCTAATTCTGCCAATGTGCATTACCTTAAACCAGTGTTTCTCAGTCTTTTCAGGTTGGCAGCAACTTATCTGAAGTAAAAAAAAAAGAATCGTGAACCCCCCCTCACCGCCCCGCATTGACTATAAAAATAAGAGGTAAAAATCTGTTGATGACGGCTGTGATAAGCCTGTATAATTGTGTGTGTGTATGTGTGTGGCAGGTTGACAGAGCATACTGGACTTTGAAGAGGAGTGGGGAGTGAGATTTTCTTTGCTTTAGATTGTCATACAACTTTCAGCACCTCCCGACTCTCCGGATTGCCTTCCACGATCCCCCTGTTGAGAAGCACGCCCTACACTATTCGTATCAAGCCGCACCAGCCATGATGGCGCCCAGTCTCCCACTGTACCTGAGCCCATCTGAGGTTGCTCACAATCAACCAGAATCTTTACTACCTGAAATGACTTTGTACCTGGATCAAATTCAGCCATGTTCCTTCTCCTTTTCATTCTGCGAACCATTCCCCCCTTGCTGTGATTTCTATAGTGCTGTATTTGCACACAGGTCTGTAGACTGTGGAGCAGGGGAGCTGTGTCACAAAAGGAATACCCAACCAGCCCCAGCCATGAAGAATGTGCAACCTCAATAACTACATTCAGTACCACTGCTCACAGCACTGCCCCAGGGAACCTTTTCAGTCCAGCTTGCTCCACTCTGAGCAGTGGTTATTCTCAAAGACTTTTTTCCCCTATTGCTTTGAGTAGGTTTTAATCCAGCTAATCACCCATTTCTGAAGATCGGGGATGTGACCTTACAGTAATCGTGCAACAGGTTTCCTGTAAGTGTAAACGGACCGTGACGGTTCAGTGAGCTCTTGTCCATTTGTCTCCTAGTAGAACATGGCCCACCAAACCAGCCTTGTCTGAGTCCGATGGTAACTTACAAAGATGTGCGGCTGGTTTGTCAGCGGGTAGTTGTGAACTGGATCCACCATGAGGCGAAGCAAATCCTGTGCGGCAGCGAGCTCCCACTGAAGCTGGGAGGAGTTGAGCATACTCAGCATGTCGCAGAAAGAGCTCCGCGATAGATGTAACCCTGAGGCAGCAGCAGTTCAAAGCACAGACTGTGCTCTAGCGCACAGCATCGCTTCAATCTTAGTGCCCCTTTAAGTTCCTGCAGATGGATGTCATGATAGACGGCATCCATCTCCATCTGAGACACTGAGAAATGGGAGGAAAATGTGTAAACGAACCCTGAGAAGCACAGCTTTTGCTGCCACTCGGGTGCAGTAACAGAGATCAGCTTGCGGCGGCATATTCCTATTCATTTTTAGTACCTGACCCTTAGTTAAAATCCTGTGCAATAGCGAGACCCTCTTCATTTGGCCTCTGTGATATCATAACAACTATGCTCAGTTTGCAAGTTAAAAACAAAAAACATTTTTGGGTTCCTTTCAACTGCCAGCACCACTATTTGCCCTGGGGATCTGAACGTCTCTCTCCTCTCGCCCCCAGCAGTAGTAAAGGAACTGTGCCGACAGCCGAGCTAATAGTGTACGAGGACCCCAGTATCTGGCTCCTCCTGCTGTAGTTGATTTTGTTTTAGGGCCAGCTTCTGTGTTCTGCAGGGCCCTCTGTGAATTCAGACATTCAGACCTTTAGCCAAATTTCCCTATATTTGGGGTGGGAGGGTTTTGAAGGGAGGGGTGGCAAGGGGCATTTTCCTTTAGAGAGCTGCAGAAGCACTTGTTGTTAACTGGGGAGGTCGGTGTTAGAAGTCAGTGAGAATGGAGTTGGGGAAAGTTTTGGTAACTGGGAAGAGGCTGGGACCCACAGTTCATCCAGAGGCGTTTGGTGGCAGAAGCACTGACAAAGCAAGATCACTCCAAGTGTGTGCCCACTTAGCCCACACTTACAGCTGCTTCTCTCTGCCTCTGCAAGGCGAATGGGAGAAAAGTCTCCAACCCCTGGTCAAGGGTCTCAGAGTCACGGGGCTCGTGCTGCAGGGCTAAACACTGCAGTGTTGATGTTCAGAGACAAAGCAAGGGGGAAGGGTCTCGGAGACATAGGCCCCACCCTGTAGGACTTCCAATCTGATTGGAATCAGAAATGAATATTTTCTCTCATGTGCCCACCTTTCTGCATACATAAACTTGCAGGTGTAACAGCTCTCCCAGATCCAGATTTGCATCCAGATTTGCAAGCCGGGACTCATTTCTGATACCTGAATGTCCCTAGCTACTGGGCGTGGATTCCTTTTGGTTTATTTGTGCTCCCAAATTAGGGCTTGTCTACCCAGGACATTACTGTGCAGCAAGCAGGGGAGTAACTCTACAGTGCACCACACTGCTGCGCAGTAATGTCCTGCGTGGACACCGCTACATCACTGTGACAGTCATGGAGTGTGTTTTGGCTGCTGCAACTTGGGAAGGACAGTAAGTCAAAGTGCACTGGGACTTCCATGGCACTGTAGCAGCGTCCAGGGGACGTTATTATGCAGCAAACTAAGGTGTTGTAGATTCACTTCCTGGCAGGCCGTGCAGTAACATCCCAGGTAGACAAGCCCTTGCTTCTGGGATAGGACAACCTGCTCTGTTCAAACTCGTGTATGGTTTTGAGACGTACAATCTAGAAAGCTTTAAAATGCCCCTCCCTGAAGACTGAAGTCCATTCAATGACCCCAAGCATTGCCCTAGGGGACGGGTGGAACTTTTAAGACCCCATAATTGTATCACTCTGTTTGATGGTCTTCCCAGAGGTGTGATTTTGCACCTGCTTGCACACTGCTGGGCACAGGTCCACAAACCCTAAAACCACCACAACCAACTTTTTCTCATCGCCTGACCTCTTTATTTGGATTCCTGAAACAAGCACAGATCAGCAACCTGTCTCTGCACTAGGTGGTAGTATATAGTGTAACCCATCTTTCAGTGCGCATTATGTGTCTAAGTCCATTATAGCCTCCAACTACGCAGCTTGTTAGGTTAACTCGAACTGTAAAAGCTCATGGTTTTAGCTGTAGAGGTCAGATCATAGAATCATAGAACATTGGGGATGGAAAGGGCCTCAGGAGGTCATCTAGTCCAGCCTGCTGCTCAAAGCAGGACCAACCTGAACGAAATCATCCCAGGCAGGGCTTTGTCAAGCCACACTTTAAAAACCTCTAAGGATGGAGATTCCACCACCCCCTACGTAACCCATTCCAGTGCTTCACCACCCTCCTAGGGAAAAGCTTTTTCCTAATATCCAACCTAGACCTTCCCCACTGCAGCTTGAGACCGTTGCTCCTAATTCTGTCATCTACCACCACTGAGAACAGCCTAGCTCCATCCTTCCTGGAACCACCTTTCAAGTAGTTGAAGGCTGCTATCAAATCCCCCCCTCATTCTTCTCTTCTGCAGGCTAAACAAGCCTAGTTCCCTCAGCCTCTCCTCATAAGTCTTGTGCTCCAGCCCCCTTATCATTTTTGTTGCCCTCCGCTGGACTCTCCAACTTCTCCACATCCTTTTTTGTAGTGGGGGGCCCAAAACTGGACACAATACTCCAAATGCAGCCTCACCAATGCCGAAGAGAGGGGAATAATCACTTCCTGCGATCTGCTGGCAATGCTCCTACTAATGCAGCCCAATGTGCCATTAGCCTTCTTGGCAACCAGGGCACACTGCTGACTCCTATCCAGCTTCTTATCCACTGTAACCCCCAGATCCTTTTCTGCAGAACTGCTGCCTAGCTCGTCAGTCCCCAGTCTGTAGCTGTGCATGGGATTCTTCTATCCTAAGTGCAGGACTCTGCACTTGTCCTTGTTGAACCTCATCAGATTTCTTTTGGACCACTCCTCCAATTTTTTTAGGTCCTTCTGTATTCTATCCCTCCCTTCCAGGGTATCTGCCACTCCCCCTAGCTTAATGTCATCTGCAAACTTGCTGAGGGTGCAATCTACCCCATCCTCCAGATCATTAATGAAGTGTGGGAAACCGTATCAAATACTGTGGGAGACCATATCAAAAGCTCTGCTAAATTCAAGGTCTATCACGTCCACCCCTTTCCCCTCATCCACAGAGCCAGTCACCTCTTCACAGAAGGCAATCAAGTTGGTCAGGCATGACTTGCCCTTGGTGAATCCATGTTGACTGCTCCTGATCACCTTCCTCTCTTTTAAGTGCCTTAAAATGGATTCCTTGAGGACCTGCTCCATGATTTTTCCAGGGACTGAGGTGAGGTTGACTGGTCTGTAGTTCCCCAGATCCTCCTTCTTCCCTTTTTTGGAAGATGTTCAATATCAGCTCACCCCAAAAATGGCAGTAAGCACAGTAGCTGCTGATATGGCTGGTAGAATTTTACAGCATTTTAAAAGACAATATGGCCTAGGGGGTAGAGTACCAGACTGGGGCTCGAGAAACCTGGGTCCTATTCACAGTTCTGCCACTGGCCTGCTGTGTGACCTTGAGCAAATCACTTTGCCTGTCTGTGCCTCATCTGTAAAATGTGGGCATGGTGACAGCTTATTTAATCTGATGCTTTGTGATCTGCCGCTGAAAAGCGATATATAAAAGAGAGGTACTATTATTATTAATGATTTAAAATGGGATGTGTTTGGAAGCACAAACCATCTGACTGCATTTTGGCAGGTCACTGGATGGTGTTAAAAAAATCCAACCTTTATAAATTGTTAGTGTGTTCGGTTTATTTTCTATGTTCTTTGTCATTCCCATCGTCATATTTGGGCAGATTTTGTCCAAAACTGGTTGAACAGAGCAGCGCTGTGTAACTACAACCCATGCTTCAGAATGAGAGTTGAGTGAATAATCCCCAGTTAATAGTGTGCAACCTTTTTTTTTTTCTTCTTCTTCTTCTCTAGTATTTCCAGCGACAGATTTGGTTTTGAAATGGTTTGGGTGAAGAACTTCCTGAGTTCAAGCAACTGTGGCAAGGGTTTGAAATTCGAGCTCTGCCGCTTAGTTGTGACTGGTCTGATAAGTCAGAGAGTTTCCGAGGCTAGGTCTACACTACAAATTTAGGACACTTCTACACTTACAGCGTTGCAGAGATGCTGTTGTGGGGCGTCTGGTGAAGGCACTCTCCCATTGGCATAATGAAATCACCTCCACGAACAGCAGAAGCAATGTCTACTTAGCTCTGTGCACATGTGTGCTCATGTCAGTGTAACGTGTGTCTCTCAGAAGGATGGTTTATTCATCCTGGTATAACTACATCTCTCAGAGGTGTGAAAAATCTACAGCAACGGATGCAGTTATACCGATGAAACCCCTGGTGTAGACAGTGCTATGTCGACGGGAGAGCTTCTCCCGTTGACATAGCTGCTGCCTCTCACAGAAGTGGATTAACTATGCTGATGGGAAAAGGTCTCCCATCGGCATAGTGGCATCTT
The DNA here is from genome assembly GCA_007922155.1 of Mesoclemmys tuberculata. Taxonomy (NCBI): domain Eukaryota; kingdom Metazoa; phylum Chordata; order Testudines; family Chelidae; genus Mesoclemmys; species Mesoclemmys tuberculata. The sequence goes on from ML675625.1 coordinate 5,070,246, forward strand.
CACTAAAGCGCTACAGTGGTGTAGCTGTGCCAGTGCAGCGTTTCAAGTGTAGACCTGCTCTGAGGGTGGGAATTTCTTCTTTATGACAGGACAAGCACACAAGAACTTTCAGCCTTTAGTAACATTCAAGAAAAGCCTTTGTAATAGCCACACAGGCCCAGCATGGTTCAAGATCAGGCTTTGTTTGGTGCTGGAACAAAGTGTCCCTGTGGAGAAGTGAAGAAAAGGGGGAAAAACGAAACAAAAACCCAATGACGCTGCTCTGTAATTTGAGTCCCACCTAGTTGTTCAAAAAAACATTTGTTTGAATTAGCTCCAAACATAATTGCAAACATATATTAGGACTTGTTCAACTGCTTTCACGGAGTTTCTTTAAAGTGGTCCTTAATCAAACACTCTTATCCGCGTAAAGTTACTTGATTGTATAAATAATTGCTTCGTTTTTTCTATGCTACTCTCTGAGGGAGGCAATTTAATACAAAAACTCTGGCTGGAAAGCTACAATTTAAGGGGCTTGCTATCACAGTGGGATAGTGCGCAGGCTTTCCCTCTCTGCTGACCTTCCTTCAAATCCTGTTTAGGACAAGAGTAGAGACGGACCCCAGTCACAAAGTCCGGATTTCATCTGTCCCAAAGCTCAGGGCAGTTTGGCAGTGGTTTTCCAGTTCAAGCCCATTCGTAAGCCAGGTTTACACTACAAACTTACATCGGTATAACTCCATCACTCAGGGGTGTGAAGAATCCCCTCCCCTCAGCAGCGCATTTATACAGACCTAACTCATGGTGGGACAGCGTTAGGTCGACGGGAGAGCTTCTCACCTCCCTGAGACGTGGTAGCTAAGTACCCTGAAGGTAGAAGGATGGTTGTGAGACTGACAATCGGGAACTTCTGATTTCTGTTCCCAATGGCTTCAGGCCACTTCTTTAGCCTCCAAGCTGCAAAAATGGAATCCTGGGATTTAGGCTGGGAGTTTCAAAGGAGCATAAGGGAATTGGGTGCTTAACTCATATATTTTCAGGTCAAAAGGGGCCATCGTGATCATCTAGTGTGACCTGCACATCGCAGCCCACAGACGCTCACCCACTCCTGATATAGACCTATAGTAGCTGGCTGAGTTACTGAAGTCCTCAAGGGCTTCAAGTGATAGAGAATTCACCATTTACACTACTTTAACCTGCAAGTGACCCATGCCCTATTCTGCAGAGGAAGGCGAAACCCCCCCAGAGTCTCTGCCAAGCTGATCCAGGGGAAAATTCCTTCCCAACCCCAAATATGGAGATCAGTTAGACCCTGGGACTCTGGGCAAGGCCTCCCAGGCAGATAGCTGGGAGAGTAATAACTCAAAGCCTTCCCCATCTAGTGTCCTGTCTCCAGCCATTGGGGATTTGTGCTATTGGGAGTCACCGATGGACCACATGCCATCGTAGGCAGTCCCATCATACCATCCCCTCCATACACTTATCAAGCTCACCCTTGAAGCCAGTTAGGTTTTTTGTCTCTGCTGCTTCCTTTGAAAGGCTGTTCCAGAACCTCACTCCTCTGATGGTTAGAAGCCTTCATCTAGTTTCGAGCCTAAACTTCTTGAGGACCAATTTATTTTCATTTGTTCTTGTGTCCACATTGGTGCTTAACTTAAATAGCTCCTCTCCCTCCCTGGTATATATCCCTCTGATGTATTTATAGACAGCAATCACATAGCTCCCCTCAGCCTTCTTTTGGTTAGGTTAAACAAGCCAAGCTCTTTGTGTCTCATCTTAAAAGGCAGGTTTTCCATTCCTTGGACCATCATAGTATCCTCTCTACATCTGTACCAGTTTGAATTCATCTTTCTTAAACATGGGAAATCAGAACTGCACATAGTATTCCAGATGAGGTCTCACCAGTGCCTTGTATAATGGCATGAACACTTCCCTGTCTTTACTGGAAATACCTTACCTGATGCATCCTAAGACTGCATTAGCCTTTTTCACGGCTGCATCACATTGGTGGCTCATAGTCAGCCTGTGATCAACCAATACACCCAGGTCTTTCTTGTCCTCTGTTGCTTCCAACTGATGCGTCCCCAGCTTATAGCAAAAATTCTTGTTAGTCCCTAAACGCATGACCTTGCACTATAACTCCAGTTTACAAGATCATCCAGATCTTCTTGTATGATATTCCAGTCCTTCTCCATATTAGCAATCCTTCCAACTTTGTGTCATCTGCAAATTTTATTAGCACACTCTCACTTTTTGTGTCCAGGTCAGTAATAAAAATGTTCAATAAGATTGGTCCTAAGACTGATCCCTGACACTTCACCTCCAGCCTGACAGTTCACCTTTCAATATGACACGTTGAAGTGTCTCTTTTAACCAGTGTCTTAGCCACCTTTCAATTCTCATATTAATCTCCATCTTCTCCAATTTAACTAATACCTTCCCATGTGGAACTGTATGAAATGCCTTACTGAAATCCAGGTAGATTAGATCTACTGCATTTCCTTTATCTAAAAAGTCAGTTGTCTTCTCAAAGAAGGAGATCAGGTTGGTCTGGCATGATCCACCTTTTGCAAAACCATGTTGTATTTTATCCCAATTACCATTCACCTCTATGTCCTTAACTACTTTCTCTTTCAAAACTTGTTCCAAGATCTTGCATACAATTGAGGTCAAACTAGCAGGCCTGTAGTTTCCTGGATTACTTTTTTTCCCTTCCTTAAAAATAGGAACTATATTAGCAATTCTCCAGCCATAGGGTACAACCTGCAAGTTTACAGATGCATTAAAAATCTTTGCTATTGGATCTGCAATTTCATGTGCCAGGTGCTTTAACATTCTTGGATGGAGATTATCTGGGCTCCCCCATTTTTGTCCCATTAAGCTGTTTGTGTTTGACTTCCACTTTAGATGTGGTCATTTCTACTTCCATATCTTCATTCCCATTAGCCACCCTGCCACTGTCCCTAAGGTCTTCATTAGCCTCATTAAAAACTGATGCAGAATACTTGTTTTGGTTCTGGTCCCCTTTGAAATTCCCCCAACCTTAGCTGTCACAGAGGAGCATTGTGAGGTGTAATTAACGTGCTATGACTAAGTAAAGAGCTATATTATATATATTTAAAATACCTGACCGATAGAACTCCATCTGGCACTTGCTTTCGTAGCCTGTGAGCTATTCAGGACTGGTTCATGCCTCATGAGGGTTGGGATGGTGCCTATTAGCACATTCTGGGTGTTTTCATACAGATAACGAGTGCTGGCTTCTTATACAGTAAGGGGGTGGGGAAAGAGCTCAAGTTATGACACAGGAAGAGTATAGAGGCATAAGTTCTATTCACCTGGGGTGAATTGCAGGACCTCATGGACAAGATACTGCAGTAGCCTCTTGGGAAAGTGGCTGGACTCCTGAAGAGCCAAACCTTCCTCGGAAGGGAGAAGACGCGGCCAGTGACACGGTCGGATGGCTGAGCCACGAAGAGAACACTGTGAGAAGGGCTACAGGCAAACTGCAAGGAAAGAGTAACAGTGCGTGGACTGCGGATGTGTGTGTGCAAGGTGCAGGGATAGCACAACAACTGTGCTAGGTCCGTGTCTCCTTCATGGCTTTAAAAAGATCCGTTGGCTCTCTGTAAAGACAGAGGCTTGGGACTCAGCTCAGAGGTTGTGTGAAGTGGTAACAGTTAGACAGTTTAAGGGTATGGTTATACTAGAAGCTCTAGCGTTGTAGTGCAAACCCGAAAGATGTTCTTCCATTCGCTGCAGTAAATTCTCCTCTCCAAGAAGCAGTAGTTAGAGCGACAGAAGAATTCTTCCATCGACCTAGCACGGTCTACACTGGGTCTTAGGTCGGCTTCATTACATCTCTCAGGGGAATGGACTTTTCCCACCCCTGAGAGACATAGCTAGGCTGACCTAACTTTCTATCAGACACCAGCCCTTAGTCACCTAAGACCTGGTCAGTTGTCGATTGGGATCTTTCTGTTGACTTCACTGGGCTTTGGATCAGGCCCTTTGGCTCTCTTAGACCTGTTTACCCACACTGCAGACGTATAAGAGGTCTAAGATGGTGTCATTTACACATTACAGAACAGAAAGAAGGTGTAAGATGAATAGGGAGAGGCTATCAATTTGCACTTTCTCACACCCTCCTGTTGTTTGCTTTTCCTGCTATGATTCTGTCTTCTAGTCCCTTAGCATGTAGCTTATGCCAGCTTTGACTCAATTAGACTCTGGTACATTCATTTAGGGCTTATCTACATGGGGACACTCAGGAAATTTAATCTGAATTAAGTAAAGGTGTGAATGTAAAGTAGATTAGTTAAACTGCTTTAACCTCCTGTTAGGCCACTCCCATTTAGAATTAAAATTGGGGTTTTTTTGTGCTGCTTGGTCAGCGTCTGTGTTACATGATCGTAAGTGGGTGTGAATCTACAGGTGGCTGCGTTGGTGTACCCTACACATTGTTGGGGCTGGAAGGTGTAAGTTACATCAGCTTGGACTCATCTCTACATTTGGCCCAATGCAATGGGAGATTACCATAGCTAGCGTTAAGTTTTGTCAGGGACAACTTGGGAATCCTCTGAACTGTGGTTCTCAGAGCGTTGATTTATTTGCACTGCCTCTAAAGCGTTATATCAGGGTGCTCGGTGAGTTCTGCTCAGAACAGGACCAGACATATTCAGTCTATTGAACTTAGAAATAGTCCTCCAGAAGAGCGCTGATTTACGGAAAAGCTCAACATTCACCCATGCCAAAAGAGCACAAATCTGATAAACCATTTACACTATCAGCTCTGATTTTATGTCGTGTGTTTTTCTTGGCTTATCTTGGAATTAATAAACTCATCTCCTAGAAAGCCTGTAGTACCTGCGGGATCCAGGGAGAATGAGAGAGGATATGGCTCTAAAGGGAAGCAATGAGATAACGTATAACCAGATGTGTTTGTCAGGAGGTCGTGGGGGAACTCAGACACGCACATTTATGTATCTAATCCGTGTTGAGTGCATACCGTGATATTCAGCCCAAACTGAATCTAACGTTCTCTCTCCCCTATCTTGTTTGATAGGGTTTGGAGGAGGAATCGGGATATGTTCCTGGATATGATCTGGAGGTAGACTCATAGACTCATAGACTCATAGGTCAGAAGGGACCAATATGATCATCTAGTCTGACCTCCCGCACAAGGCAGGCCACAAAACCCTACCCATACACATTTATAACAACCCCGAACCCATGACTGAGTTATTGAAATCCTCAAAAGTGAGATTTGAAGACCTCAAGCTGCAGGGAATCCACCAGCAAGCGACTCATGCCCCATGCTGCAGGGGAAGGCGAAAAACCTCCGTGGCCTCTGCCAATCCGCCCCGGAGGAAAATTCCTTCCCGACCCCAAATATGGCGATCAGCTAAACCCTGCTCATGTGGGCAAGACTCACCAGCCAGCACCCAAAAAAGATTTCTCTGCAGTAACTCAGTTCCCATCCCATCCAGCATTCCCACAGACCATTGAGCAGACTTATCTGCCGATAATCCAAAATCAATTGCTCAAATTAAACTATCCCATCATAACATCCCCTCCATATACTTATCAAGCTTAGTCTTAAAGCCAGATAAGTCATTTGCCCCCACTACTTCCCTCGGAAGGCTATTCCAGAACTTCACTCCCCTAATGGTTAGAAACCTTCGTCTAATTTCTAGTCTAAATTTCCTAATATCCAATTTGTACCCATTCGTCCTCGTGCCTATATTAGTACTAAACTTAAACAATTCCTCTCCCTCCCTAACGTTAATCCCCCTGATATATTTATATAGAGCAAGCATATCCCCCCGGAGCCTTCTTTTGGCCAGGCTAAACAAGCCAAGCTCTTTCAGTCTCCTTTCATAAGGCAGATTTTCCATTCCTCGGATCATCCTAGTAGCCCGTCTCTGAACCTGTTCCAGTTTGAATTCATCCTTCTTAAACATGGGACACCAAAACTGCACACAATATTCCAGGTGGGGTCTCACCAGCGCCGTATATAACGGCACTAACACCTCCTTCTCCTTGCTGGAAATACCTCGTCTGATGCATCCTAAAACCGCATTTGCTTTTTTAACAGCCATATCACATTGGCGGCTCATAGTCATCCTGTTATCAACCAATACCCCAAGGTCCTTCTCCTCCTCCGTCGTTTCCAACTGATGCATCCCCAACGTATATGTAAAATTCTTATTATTAATCCCTAAGTGCATGACCTTGCACTTTTCACTATTATATTTCATCCGATTACTATTGCTCCAGTGTACAAGGTAGTCCAGATCTTCCTGAATAGCATCCCGGTCCTTCTCCGTGTTAGCAATACCCCCCAGCTTCGTATCATCCGCAAATTTTATTAACACACTCTCGCTCTTTGTGTCAAGATCAGTTATAAAAAGGTTAAATAAGGTCGGTCCAAGAACCGATCCTTGAGGGACTCCGCTAGTAACCTCCTTCCAGCCTGACAGTTCACCCTTCAGCACGACCCGCTGTAGTCTCCCTTTTAACCAGTTCCTTATCCACCTTACAACTTTCACATTCATCCCCATGTCGTGGGAGCCCTTCTGGTTTTTTTATGATGTGATGGCTGAGCAAAACTTATCTCCATTTGATTATTGAAGGCTGCTGGTTGGCAGCGTTAACTTGTTTGTGTATCAGTGTTAATGCTGCTGAATGGTTGCTGTCATTCTAATTATTGCTAGGACACTTCGAGATTTTGTGTGGGCTTTGCTTTTCTAATGTCGAACCTAACGAATACGTATAAGAACAGGAGTAAGACTATCCCCATTTGAGTGCTGACTCAGCGCATCAGCAGTAGCTGTTCCATTACACCTCGTGGCCAAGACAAATAAGTTGGCCTTTAAACCCAAATGATTGTAAAGATGGGGGAATTGTTTTCTTCTCTGATCAATATGAGACCAAGGTTGATAGTGACGCTCAGATGGAACCAAATATCGAGCTGGCGGACTAAAGCCATGCAGATAAAGGAAAAGCAGGCAAAGGAGGTCTGCCCTGCATGCTGAGAGCGGGCATGGTGGCTGTTTGCTATTTCATGGGCAAGAGCTCTCTTGTTCTAACTGCTTTTCAGCTCTGGTCTGTGCAGCCGTTATCTGTCTTTATTTCCAGCTCTGTGTGGAGGCCCCATTGGGAGTATTTCTATTAACTTCAGTGGGAGTTGTAACGAGCCCCTAGCAATTAACCTCCCACGCCTGGTTCTTTTAATGCCTCCCAATAGATTCGGGTTTGTCATTTTATTTCTTATTTATTTCTTATTTCTACATTTTAAGCGGTACAGCAGTGTAATACGGCAGGGGCAGTTTCATATTCATGGGATTACGTCAAACACAGGACCGATCCTACTCCCTTTAACACTGATTGGCATTTTGCCATTGGATTCGATGGCAATGCGAGAGGAGCCAGTGATATTAGCTGCTAGGCACTGGGGGCCTGACGTTTTACCTACTCCGCAGCCAGGTGGCAGACCAGCCGCCCTTTTAGCAGGAACAATTCACACCTGTGAGTTCGGCCAACAAAATGAATTGTCGGAACTAATCACTAGATTTGTGCCGGTAACGACTTGATTTCCACCTGTTCTATTCCTTCAAAGTCTGTAAAACGTTCAGCCCTACGTACAAGCATTTACAAACTGCACAATCAGACACCATAATGATTCAAGATTGTCTGTCTGTCAATCCTGGTCTCACCTGTAACTCACATGGCAACAGTATAGTACTGTATCCCACTAGTCATCTTTCTCTACCGAGGCAAATAATTCCATGTGTCTGTAATTACAGAAATGTAATTAGAACCTGAATGTAATTGTTGTGTGTGATCATTGTTCTGTGCCCATTACGCCACTCATAACAAACCATCAGATTTGGTACAGAACAAATATACACCTGTATGTGCTGCAGCTATGCACATGCACGAACACATCAAGAGGTTTGCATGCCTAACCCAGGTGTGTGCTGAAATGCACGTCTACTCTTGTGCACTGATTTCTGATAACCTGGCCGTCAGTATATCCCACTGGCTCCTTCATAAAGGGAGCCTCAAAGAGGCTTTTTTGGGATGAGGAGAGACCCTCCTTCCTAGCTTTCAGCTTTGAAGGACTGAGATCTGTCATGCTTCATACATCCTGGCTGAGCATTGGGCTGCCAGTCAGCTGGGAATCTTGCCCTGTGTTTTCTTTCTGAAGCTCATGAATAGGAGAGCAGTGCATATGCTCATGTGTATCTTTGATTTCAATTCCACTTGATATTCTAGTTTGCTCTTCAAAGCAGACGTGGTGATTTTTTTCCCCCCACAAGCCAAAGTTCTTTTCTTGCAAGCTGTGGTTTTTTCAGTGAACTACACCAAAGCTTGAAATTGACCCGGTCTGTCTGATTAAAGTGCATTTTGTAAAACTTCTCAAGTCAGATTTTCTGGAGAGGTGTGTCTGACATCAACAAGGAGATAACAGTGAATAACCAACCTCAGCAGTTGCAGGCACTAAACTAATACCAGCCACACCATCCAGGTGCCAGACAGCTTGTCAGCCCTTTGCTAACTGATGCACTGGTCTATTGATTCTTCCTATCAGCTGCAATACAGTACCCACTTTACAAGGGCTACAGCAGCATTCATATCAGAAGGAGACAGTTTCTTACAGCAAGACACAAACCTTAATCCATGCAATATAGAGAGCAAGCCAGGGAAGGGAATGGATGCACTTGCAAGCCCGAGTGGAGTTTTCTATTAATTTTTTTGCAATGCTGTTTCCACTAAAGTCAGTCCTGCAAAAAGGGCAGCATATTTTCTCGTGGTCCTTTTTTAATTCTGTGAACTTGTCTAAAACTTTATTTTATGGGATAGACAGCCCAGATTTCTAGTTGTCCCTTAGTTCATGCCCAACCAGAATCCAGATGTGGGACAGAGAGCCAAAATAAGGGCTGCAGGTGAAAATAACAGGGCAACGAAGTTGAACAAATGTGGAGTTCATTTCTTCAGTTCATGGAAGGGCAGATACTCAGCTTTACTGGTATAATCCAATGAAGTCAGTGAATTTCCCATACAACAGCCATGTAACTGAGATTGGACTCTGGCACATAAACTCATTTCAGGGGCTCTGTATTTGTCTTTGCTGTCTACAAAGCTAAGCAGAATCAGGCTGTGCAGCATTTGAATGGGGGACTGGAAACGTCATATGCTGTGGAAGTCATGTTGGGGATTCAGTAGGGGGCAATCTTTCCTCTCAGTCAATACTGAACCAGTGACAACACGGGCATTAAGGGGCACGGCAACAAATTGCTAGAAGGAGCGTCTTTTGGATGAGGTGTAAAAATGTGTCACTGTTCCCAGAGCAGTTTTCAAAAGTACAAGCCCTGGTTTCTGGAAGAATTCTAATATGGATCATTATATCCTGCTTAACTGCCCTCCATGAATTAAACTGGGTAATGTATTCTATCCTTGTACCTAAGAGGGGCAGTGTGGGGAGCTGAGAGCCTAGTCTCCCAGCAGGCTGCACCCACTTTGGGTCCCCATCCCCACTGGGAGGGAGGAAGCCTCCCAGGGCTTCTTGTTCCTGCTGCCCAGGCATCTCATCCCAGCTCCCCGCTGGGAGCCCTGTCGTGGAGGTGGGGTTATTATGTCAGTGTAGCAATGCTCTTACATGGGCGGGATAAGGCTGTAGTGTAGACACTGACCTAATTAGGTCGACATAAGCTTCCTTCCATCAACCTAACTGTGTTGTGTAGAACAGGCCTGAGTAGCCATGGGATAAGAGGGAAGGTCCTTTCATGGATCAGTGACAGTTTGAAAGATAGGAAACAAAGAGTAGGAATACATGGTCAGCTTTCAAAATGGAGAGAGGTGAACAGTGGGGTCCCACAAGGATCTGTACTGGGACATGTGCTGTTCCATTAACAATCTGGAACAGGGGTTGAACAGTGATTTGGTAAAGTTTGCAAATGAGACACAATTATTGAAAATAACTAAGTCCAAAGCACACGATGAGGAGTTACAGGGAGATCTCACAAACCTGCATGACTGGGCCTCAAAATGGCAGATGAAATTCAGCACTGATAAGTGTAAAGGGATGCACATTGGAAAAAATAATTCTAATGTTACATATTGTGACAGGGTCGGCCTAGATGGCTACCGGAGAGGGCTAGCAGGCCAATACATCAGCCCCGGGCTCAGCAAGTCCCTTTTCCCTTGGTAGCTGAGCAGGGGTTACTCCAGGTTAATTAACACACCTGGAGCCAATCAAGGCCCCACCCAGGACTTGTTAAATCCTCCCCTCCAGAGAGGGTGTGGCTGGAGTGAGGCGAGCTACCAGAGTGTGTGAACAGGCAAGACACTGTCAGGAAGCAGGAGGGTTACAGAGAAGGAGCAGAACGCTGGCAGGAGGGAACCTGCAGTACAAAGACTGGGGGAGAGAAAAACCCTGCCCGAAGAGGGCAAAAAACCTTTCCCAGGCCTGGAGACCTAAGGAGGAGACCCTGGCAGAAGGGGAAGATAGAACTGGACATCTGGTTCGGCACCACCACTCCCAGTGGGGCTGTCTGGGTTCAAGAGCCTCCCCTGGCAAGGAAGCCAGAAAGGGCCCCTGTCCGAGCAGGGTGTGGACATTAAGTCAAGGGGCATGGGGCATTAACCCAGCAAAGCTAGCGGCTTTCCTGAAGCCACAGCATGAGGCTGCTACTTGTAGGGTCCCTGGGTTGGGGTCTGGAGTCGAGGGTGGAACTGGTCCTCCCCCACCCTCTACCAGCCATTCACTGGAGGGGCAAGAGCCCCAGCGAAGAGGCAAAGGCCTGTGAGAACCAGAGACAGGACTGGGACCAAGCAGGGAGTGGCCATCTTAGAGTGGCTATATAACCTTCCCCCACCACTAGCGGGTGGAAGAACACTAAGGGGTGAAGCAGTTCCCTGACCTACCGCTAGAAGGAAGCGCTGGACCCATGGAAGGAGAGGAAGAGCTTTGTCACAGTATTTAATGGTGGGGTCTAAATCAGTTGTTACCACCCAAGAAAGAGATCTTGGAGCCATTGTGGATAGTTTTCTGAAAACTTCAGCTGAATGTGCAGCAGCAGTCAAGAAAGCTAACAGCATATTAGGAAAGGGATAGGAAATAAGAGAGAAAATGTCCTAGTACTGTATAAATCCAGGGTGCACCTACCCCTGGAATGCTGTGTCTAGTTCTGGTTTCTTCCAACTCAGAAAGGATATAGTGGAAGTGGAAACAGTTCAGAGAAGGGTAAGAAAGACGATCAAGGGTATGGAATGGCTTCCCCATGGGGAGAGACTAAAAAGATCAGGGCTGTTCAGGTTAGGAAAGATGGTTAAAGAGTGATGATAGAGGTCTATAAATTCACAAATGCGTGGACTGTGGAAGAATAGAGAAGTGTTATTTATCCTTTCCCACAATTCAAAAACCAGGGGTCATTGTTGAAATGAATAGGCAGCAGGTTTAATAAAACAAGATTACATTCGTTTCCAGACAATGCACAAACCAGCCTGTGGAACTCATTACTGCAGGAGGTTGTGAAGGCCAAAAGTATAACTAGGTACAAAAAAGAAATTGGCTATTGGCCAAGATGGTTAAGGACTCGACCCTGTGTTTGGGACAATCCTGAACCTCTGACTATCAGCAGCCAGGAATGGAAGATTGGAGTGCATCACTCCATAATTGCCCTGTTCTGTACACTCCATCTGAAGCCCTGTATGGGCCACTGTCAGAGACAGGATACTGGGCAAGATGTACCATGGTCGACCCAGTATGGCAGCTCTTATGTTCTTATATAGGCTAGTTAACCTGAAACCTGCAGCTAGAGTTTGCCATTTTGGTGCTGCTTCCTGCACCAGACACACTGCCTTGCAAATGAAAATTGCACATTCCACCACTCCCACATTAAACAGCAGCACAAGGGGTTAATGACTTTGAGTAAGACTTGTTCCTGAGGAATCAGCCAGCCCACCTGGCAGTGCAATGACTGGAAGCTCTGATATCTAGGCAATGTCGTCCCCCATTAGAAGCATCAGGTTTCACCTCCTGACATCTTAGCCACGTTCATGCACATTATTCCGTTTCATGCTGCAGCTAAAAATAACTAAAAGGAAAGACATGAGCCTGAGATGGAGAAAGGGGAGAGGGAAGTCCCTGTGTTTGGATGGGGGGGAAATCTGACTCCTGCAGCTGGTGGGAGCCCGTCAGTCACACAAGCAGCATGTGTGAGAAAGCTTCAGTCTCACTCACTGGAATGTCTTTGGCTCCAGCTCCGGTTCTGTTTTTGTCTTCAGTTACTTTGCAAATGCCTCTTGCTAGCCTTGACTTTTCTGCTTGCCTCTGTAATTTTAGCTGCACATCACCCTGTCCCCAAACTTGGAGGGACATTAGATTAAAAAGCTGGTTTAGAGAGTGGATAATGCTACCTTTATAAACAGGCAGGGATAGACTGTCATACCCTGGTTAAAGTCTGGAATACTTTGCTGGAGTTATTCCAGATTGACACCATTATGCCTGAGATCAGGATCAGGGCCATACAGCCTCGCTTGCTTGAACATATTTTTATTTCAATGCAAAGCAGCTTCTAGAAGTAGTTGGATTTGATTGAACTGAAGATTCAGGGCTTTTTGTCCTTTTTATATAGTGAGATCAAGGTCAAACCAGCTAAGGTCCTGCAAGAAACTCTCTGGCGCAATCTGGCCCTTTGGCTTTGGGGTACCAGGCTGCAAACAACGGAGTTTATATACAGACGACTTGCCAAAATCTAAGACTTTCTTAAAGACAATGGAACTGGGACATTAGTTTCTATGTGAAAGTGTCTTCACAATCTAACTCCATCCTCCAAATTCTCAGTCATGATGAATGTGTGCCACCACACCCCATCAAAGGTGCACTCAGTGGTGTTAAATCATCACAAGTTCATCAATAGCCCACTGAATTTCTTCACAGTTTTAAAGACATGATTATGATGATAACTTGTAAGACCTTTGCTCGCACTGAATAGTACCTTCCACCCTGACTATTTGTGCACATTGATTTCAATGGGACTATTTGTAGAGTGAACCCTGGTCTCCACTATAGAATTACTTGGGTTTAACTATGTTGCTTAGGGTTGGAAGTAATCCACACCTCTGAACGATATAGTTATACTGGCCCCATCTCCTGTGTAGCCAGTGCTATGTCGATAGGAGAATTTCTCCCGACGACGTAGCTACCGCCTCCGGAGGAAGTCAATTAACTAAGATGGCAGGAGAAGTTCTCTCCCATCAACTCAGAGCGTCTTCATTAAAGCACTGTAGCGGCGCAGCTCTGCCGATGCAGCCTTCTGTCCTAAGTGTCACTACTGGCCTGCTCTGGCTGGACTCCACTCTTGTGTTTGGATCCAAATGCCAACCACTACAGGTCTCAGCAGTGACTGGTCATTGTTCTTAGCTCTGGTTCTCTCGGTCACACTGCCAGGTGTAATGGGACCCCTGCAATCTGGCTGCCTTGACCTCAGAATCAGTGCCCTCATTCCTCCTGAGCCGTGAGTTACTTAGGCCTGGTCTACACTTACCTTTGCGATTTGGCGGCAGTTGACAGGAGATACACAAGTGACGTAAATCACTTGCGTATCTCCCGTCGACTTTGCAATGTCTCCTCTGTGCAGCGTCCACACTGCGCTGCGTTGAAGGGAACAGCGCTCCCTTCGACACAGCGCTACTCTGCTTACAGGGGTGGTTTTCCTGCGTCGCTTCCTGGATCGACTGAGCGCGTCTATACAGACCGCTCAGTCGATCCAGAGCAATCGATGTGACGGCGGCGAATTTGCCACCGTCAGTGTGGACCCAACCTTAGTCACTTTCTCCCAGTGTCCACCTGGGCACGGGAGCTCTGGTTTGCTAGTTAAACTCTTCAGGAACAATGTGTCAATAAAGCGGGGAGCACTGTCTTAGCAAAGGAATTCTTAAAACACACACACTTTTCTCTTAAAAAGCCCAAGAGACCTAAAGATCTATGGAAAACAGCAGACTCCTGAACACAACTCTTTCTGTGAGTCCTGAGGTCTGGTCAGTGTCCTTAGCCCAGGCACTCTCTTCTGCCTTCATCCTCACCAGCAGCTTCTGCTTAAAAGTGGCAATGAAATAGCCCCTCTCTCACAGACAGCCCCCTCTTTAGTCAGAAGGAGAAACTGCAGCTCTTCCAGCCTCAGGCTTAGACTGATAAATTCCAGCCCTCTCCCCTCAGACAGGTTAGTGGTGTAGACAGTCCACTCAAAGTCAAAGCCCCTGGTGGTCCAAAGCCCATTGTTCCAGTCAGAAAGAGTCATGCAATGTTGATGGCCAGAGATGGCTCTCTCAAGGTTGGCCCTCTTCAAGGACTCCCACCCTTTAGCATGAGTGCACACTGTCTAGAATAGACTGTGCTTGTCAGGAGTTGACTGGTTTTCAACACTACCAGCATGTCCTAACCCAAGGTAGAGGTTATAATGGGAAGTGCAGGTTACAGTCCCAATATGGCATTCTCAAAATGGAGTTAATATAACAACCTGGTGTTCACGATTTCACCCACATCTACCCCCAATCTGTCAAAGTCAGATTATACTCAGCACATATTAGAATATCACAATCTAGGCCATCCTATCAAGTGCATGCCAGGTTCTTACCATATCCATGGTGATATACACAATATGCAATGTATATGGTAATTTTGGACTAACTTTGGTCTCAGTATCCAATACGGAGCTGCTCCCCTAAGCTTATTGAGCCACCACATAGCTACTTGTTATCTTTTTATATAGTCTTTCCTGAAGGTGGACCTGATTCTGATCTCACTTTAAGCAGCTTTACACTGGTATAAAGTCCACTGACTTCAGAGGAGTCGCTCCTAATGTATACCACCCTAGTCAAGTGTGATATGTTCAATCTGCCCTGCTGCCCATGGGGAAATTCTGCAGGTTTCTCATACCACATTTGTTTCACTCTTGATTCACAACCATAGAAGTCACAGTGGAATAAAACCGTGTGTTCAGAAATCCCTAGGAATCAAACTTTCCTTTGTTGCATTGTGAATGAACAAGATGAAAAGATACAGAAATGTAATATTTAAGGCATCCAGGCATTTTCTTCGCCTCTTTCATATAATCATCCCTTCCGCATTTACTGACCTGTATTTAATCTGGAACATGCCCCCTTTTATTCCTAAATATATGTTCTGTCTAGGGACACCTATAGCTGCTTCACTGTCTGAGCATCTCCGACTCCCTAATGGACGTAGCCTCAACCCACGTGAGATAGGGTCTGAAGTCTCCTGATTTCCAATCCATTCTTTCTCCCTCTCAGTCCACCTACAATAAGGTCCCAGTTCAGAATAGCATGGAAGCATTTACTTCATTTTAAGCATGTGAATAGTTCCATTGACTTCAATAGGACTTCTCACATGCTCAAAATTAAGTACATGTTTAAGTGCTTTGCTGAATTGAGGCCTAAACGCATATTTATTTCAATTAAGCAGTAAAAGATGCTACACAGAGCTTCTACCAAGAGGAAGCCCAGCGTAAGACAACCCTGGAATTGCGGCTGCTCTGTGATATTTGCTGTTGTAAACTAAGTGTCCTGCATTCAGTTATTTGTGCCGGACTGACGTACATCGGTGTAAGCTTGTATGACTGCCATATCCCCTGGAAGCGCCGCACAAAGGTCACATCTTCTGCAGGCTCAATTCTTCACCTCCAGCAAGCTAGTAAAATATGCATTCATCTATTTTAAACGTGCATGCTATGTCATCTCTATTAGCGTGTGACACGTGGGGTGTGTGTGTGCATGTCAGCAGAATTCCAGTTCCATGGGATTGTGGAGGCATGACAAGCTCGACAAGTCTTGCCAAAATGTAAGAAAAAGACAGACCCCCTCAGTATCCATCTGGGGTGCAGAGAGGAATCATCCAGGATGGTGTTACACTGTGGTGGGGCTTCATCGCCTGCATCCTCACATCTACAACACACCGGGGATTAAATGCACACCTGGATGTGGGGGAGGTGATTTGTGGGGGCATTGCAATTACCTTATTAGCATAAGCAGAAGGCTCCTATCTGGAATCAAGCATCTCTCTGTTGGCCCTTTGAGAAGCTGAGATGGTGGAACAGCTCTGGGGAATCTGGTGAGCTAACTGATTGCAAGGGTTTGGGTTCTGGACTTCAGTTTCCAGGACTGTGGCAAAAGAAAGAGGGAAGTGTTTATCATTTTCCCGCACTACAAATGCAGCTGGGAGAAGCCATTCAGTGCAAACCCATGTGACAAATCTGAGCTTTCCCCTCTCCAGTCAGCGCTGACTTTTAATTAAAGAATTTTTTTTTCCCCATGGGCAACTGCATGGCTTCTTAATAAGGTGCTACTGCTAGATTTGCACGGGCAAAAGTATCTGACCTTCCTGTGCAGCCGGCACTAGCCAAGCTAATAAATTCATATCTAGGCACTGATCTGAACAGCTGAGGCATTTTGCATTTGTTTAATGTCTAGCTAACTGAGCCTGAATTAATGAAAAATGGACTCACGTGACGAGGAGGGTATTGAAAGGTAGGGAGTGATGGATCCATTCCACAGCGTGGCGACAACAGGTGCTGTCATAGGTGCATACGCCGACCTTTATCTAAACAGAACTGTATGTAACAGATAAGAATATTTAACAATAATTAATGTCACATCAGCGTGGGGAACAAAATGACTACATCCAGCCAGTGACAATTTCACCACAAATTACTCAGAGAAATGTCAGCCTCTTCATATCTCCACCTTACTTTGTGCTGATGGCTCTGGAATTAAAAAGAGGAGGGTAGGGAAAAAGCTATTAAAAAGATTTAGTGACCAGATAAAATATATATGTGTAGTGACAGAAAGAGCAGAACAGCAGGACTGGATGGGAGTTGTTTAAAATCAAACATTAAATAGAGTTGATAATTGGGTCAAGAGATAAATGCATATGAGCCAATTATCTCCACTCTTACACTTGTGACAGGAAGGTTGTTTTTTCCCCCCTCCACTCCATTTGGTTCTGGTGTAATAAACTTTAGTGCATAGTTCCTTGCATCAAGGCAGAGCCCTTGGGTTTGGTGCCGTATAGATTTTCTAGATTGGAAGAATCATTATCCTCATGGGTAAGGAAGCACTTCTCATGTGGCTTACAGAATGGGATCATCACCATTCCTTCCAGGGAAATGTTCCAGGGTGTTATGGAAATTGGTTCCTGCCTAAGGGAATTAGGAGCCTGTAATAAGGCTGCGGGATGGTACAAATTTGAGCAGTCCGTTCCCCTGTCTAGAAAAGAGGGCATTAGAAGACTGTTTTCCATCAGCCAGCGTCTGTAGTGTTTGCCTGGGGCAAATATTTTAAAGTGCTCAGTTCAGGTTCTGATGGGATGTTTGAGTTTATGCTGCAGACTAAATGAGAGTCTGAAGTCCCTAATTGGATTTAAAAAACAATTATGGGCAGCGTGCACCCTTTCACCAGAGACTCGGTGAAGATTTCATCCGTTCAGATTTAAAAATGGACAATGATTTAACCCTTCCTTGCTGGCCACCAGTTGCCCCTGCCATGCTGTCAGCTAGTAATATTTCAGTGACGGCCATGGGATGGTAGGGCTCACCTGGTCTGCATGGCTATTGAGGTAGGTGTCTTCTACCTGGGACTTTTAGCAGCACCGCTGGCGCATTTGAAAGAGCAGCTGCTGTGCTGGACTTGGACCAATCAGCAGTATTTAAGTGGTTGTGAAGATTCCCTGAAGCTGGGAGGAGAAAGCAGAGGTGTGTCACGAGACTTCAGGGGAAGAAGCAACCCTTAGTTCAGAGTCATAATAATAACAGGACTCAGCACTTGTGGAGGGCTTTTCACAAATAAAGTGCTTTACAGCATCGGGCCCAACCTCCAGGTCCCTGCACCTATACAGCCACTGAGACCAGGGCAAAGTGGGTATTAAAATGCTACCTCACCAGAGTGGGAGTGGTTTGCACAGACTTTGCCTTCGCTTTGCCTGGTGTCATTGACTACATAAACTGCAAGGCAATGGCCAGTCTGGTCCCAGAAGTTCAGTGGGAACTTGGGTGCTTAGCAGCTCTGCAAATTAGGCCTCTTCTATTTCTTTAAGCACCCAGGTTTGAAGACTTCCACCTAAGTGATTTGCCTCAGAGTCTGGAGAGTTAGTGTCAGCAGTGGAATTAGGATCCAGCAGTTCTGGCCGTCACTTGCTTAGACAGTAAACTCAGGGTGCAAATTCCACCAGAATGACTGCCATTCATCTCAGCAGGGTGTTGCTTTCTACCGTGGTTCTTTGAAATTAGGCTCCAAATGGAATCCTGGCATGGAGGGCACACATCTGGAAGGAGAGGTTTTCCAGCAGAACAGTATACCACAGTTGTTGTTGCAAAAGCCCAGTGCCTGATCTTTTGCACAACCCTTCCCTGCATTGAAGCCAAGAAGCATGCGGCGGAGATCCTGCAGGAGTTGATACCTCTTGGGCTCTGAGGAAGAAATTAAAAAATACAGTAGTGAGCTGTTGGGGAGAAAATCGCATAGGAGAGCCAGATGGACAACAGCAAAGAAACAGAAAATGAAAAATTCATTAAGCAGTGCAGGCAGAGTCTGATCCAGAGGGATTCTGACCTCTCTTCCATCAGGTGTTAAGGACACTCAGCACCTTGGAGAATCACACTTCCATACTTCACTTTACTGCACTTTGCTTATAATGAGAAAACCCTGAGGCCAGGCTGTTCTCTTGCCCTATTCCTGTGTGAGAAACCATAGGTCTAGTCACTGCGTTCCTTCCCAGACTCACCTTTTTCCTCCTATATAGTAATTTCACTGTGCTCAATGCTTTGTTCTGCACATATGTTTGTTTAATGCAACAGCACAGTTACCCTGCTAAAATCCGGGTCAGTTGCAATTATTTATAAATCTCTGTTGGAGCAATTATTATTTCTCTCCACAAAGGATAACCCATTCCAGGTGGATTTGTATGCTTTAATTTTAGGAGAGCAGCAGGTTCTTTTCATTCTCTGCGCTGTAGCAATTATAGAGCATGACTTGCCATGAACGATCCTAATGGGCTTTACAAACCATGGGCTTAATTTTCACACCAAGTTGCAGCTCTGCACTGGCGGCAGCATGGAGCTGGATTTTTCCAGCAAGACCTCTGGGAGGCATTGTAGGCCAACAGTGCCTCAAATAACGCCCAGCAGCTGCTGCCCCCCACCCTACAGGGTAGAGTGAGCTTTCTTCTGCAACAAGTCAGCTCCTCGCACCCTCCCCTGTGTGCGCAGTCTGGCTGCACGTCTCTTTATTTCCTTACCAACCTAAGGCCGGTGTCTCAGCAGATCTCTGCTCCCATCTCCACTCCCATGACCTAAATCAGGGCATTGGCAGGGCACTTTTGAAAGCTTGGCTCTTATTTAAGTCTTTAGGCATTCCACTCCTGTCTGCCCCTTTGGCCACATGCCCCAGCTGCTGTAGGGGTGACTCAAAGGCTCTCTGCCCTGAGAGCATTCCTGGAGGGGCTTTATACCTACCTTACACTGGAGCTGGCACAAAGTGGCCATGTTGCAATGTTATATATGCCCCCAAGTCTCCAGAC
Organism: Mesoclemmys tuberculata; assembly: GCA_007922155.1. Lineage (NCBI taxonomy): Eukaryota > Metazoa > Chordata > Testudines > Chelidae > Mesoclemmys > Mesoclemmys tuberculata. Next base: position 5,089,825 of record ML675625.1, read on the forward strand.
TGCCAAGCCAGCACCTTACAGCAGCACTAAAGGGATGTTGATGTTGCAATCAGAAGTGTGACTGCGGCATGCATAGATATACCTGTGCTAGCTTTGATCTATCTGGCATGCTAAAAGCAGCAGTGAAGCCATGGCAACAAAGGTTAGCTGCTCGAGTACATACTGGGTCCCCAGGGTGCAACATGGTACTGTGGGACCGCTGTGCCCCCTTATTTCTCCAGCCTGGGCTCCCTCTCACAATGCTTTGCTAGTGACCAGCAGCAAGCGACTCCAATTGCTGTTATCATTCAATACACTAGCGTGTGGAGCCCAACACCCAGATAGACTGCATGAATGCTCTCTGAGCTACTCACGAGTCACATAGAGAAAGGCACAAGCCAGTTCCCCCACACTTCTCCAGCCTTGTGCCTCAGAACTGTACTGTCTTGCTCAGAAGCCTGACGAGCATGAGTTTATTACCTAATCTGTTCCTCCCTTAGTGTGGAGAGGATATACACTTTGTTAACTGAGCTGAGATTTTCCAAACCCATCAACCAAAACACTCTGTTTTAGGTATATATAAAACAGATTTATTAACTACAGAAAGATAAATTTTAAGTGAGTATAAGTGGTAAGCATAAAATATCAGAGATAGGTACCAAAGAAACTAAAGATAAATGCACATTCTAATTCTTAAACCATATAACACTAGGTAGACTTTTGATCAAGCAGTTTCCTCACCCCACTGGATGTTACAGGTTTTTCCCTCAAATCCTGGGACCAATCTCCTTCAGTTCAAGTCGTCTTCTTTTCCAGCATTCTTGTTGCTCCCAGCATAGGTGGAGGAGGAGAAAGGCCAAGGCATGATGCCACTGTCCCTTATTTTATATCTTCAGTCCACCTGCCTGAAAGAGACTAGCCCAGACATGTCTCTAGTGGTCACTCAGGTTGAGGAATCCCCCATGCGTTGTCTTGTGCAACTGAGTGATAGAGTTGAGCAATCCCCGTTTTATGGTCTTGTGCAATTGTCATTGCATTGTAAATCCTTTGTTTACAATTCCCCTGCTATCCTTAACACCTTCCTGGGGGTGGATTGTCTCCTTTCTTGTCACTAGCAAATTTATACTATATTTCAGTATAACCATACAGCAAAATGTCATAACTTGATATACCCCAACGATGTACATATTTGGATAGAACAATGGGTTTCAGCAGATCATGACCTTTCATATGATATCTTAGATGGTATGCTTTATATGAAATATATCATAATCATATATGAATGATGAGTAAGGGGGTTACAAGGTGCTGCTTTTGAGGTACAGTGTATCACACATGCCCAGGGTCTGGGGCAGACCTGTAGCCTGGCAGCCAGCCTATGCTGCAGTGGCTTCACCACACTCACTTTTTTAGCTCCGCTGAAGCTATCTTAGGAATGTCTAATCTTTCTACAATCATGCCTTCTAATTGCAATAGAGACATCTCCTACAGCCAGTCAGCAACTGTCTAGAAGAACATTGGCACAGTGGAAGAGGAGAAGATTCAGAGAAGGGCAACAAAGATGATCAAGGATATGGAATGGCTTCCACATAAGAAGAGACAAAAGATTGGGGTTGTTCATCTTAGAAGAAAAGATGACTAAGGAGGGATATGATAGAGGTCTATACAATCATGAAGGGTGTGGAGCGAAGTGTTATTTACCTTTTCACACGATACAAAAACCAGGGGTCACTTCATGAAGTTAACTGGCAGCAAGTTTAATACAAACAAAAGAAAGTATTTTTCAGACAGTGGACAACTAACCTTTGGAACTCATTGCCAAGGGATGTTGTGATGGTCAAAATAACCATGTAAGTTCATGGAGAATAGGTCCATCAATGACTATTAGCCAAGATGCTCAGAGACATAATCCAGTGCTTAGAGTGACCCAAAACCTCTGACTGCCAGAAGCCAGGAATGGAAGACAGGAGTGGATCTTTCCATAATTTCCGTGTTCTGTACACTCCCTGTGAAGCTTTGGTGCTGGCTACTGTTGGAGACAAGATACTGGGCTAGATGGACCATTGGCCCAACCCAGTATGGCAGTTCTTATGTTCCTTATGATCATTTCAGAGCAGCTTTAATGGTCTGGATGGGACCCTCCCTTGAAAACTAGTTTTTTTATGGTTATCTGTTATGTGATGGTGTCTACAGATTGAGAAGCCTTGTTCCCTCTCTTGGTTTTGGAAAAGTTTACAGCTGGGAATGGAGCTCTTCCCTTTCCCTAGCAAAGCCACAATGGCTGTGTTCTTTTCCCAAAAGTAGGCCAGGGAGACCCACCTCTCCATCATTATTAACAACCAAAGCAAAGCCTCTAGCGGTAGAAGAGTGGAGAGGCTGCCATTTCCCCAAGCTGCAGCTCCATTGACTCCTTAGCACCATGTTGTAGCCATAGGTGCATTCACAAGAGTGCACTCCTGACTCCAGTTTTGTCATGTGTATGGACAAGACAAACTGGCTGCAGAAGGAACCAGCCTGCGTACAGCACAGCTTGGCTCTCCCCAGGCTAAGAAGCAAATATCCATTGCCACAAAAAGGCAACAAGTTAAAAGAAAAGGATCTAGCAGTTAAACTGAGGGTAATGGGTATTCTGTGCCTTTGAGAGGAGTGGAGCTGGGCAGTATCAGCATTTATCTGAATTCTGGCTTCATTCTGAGCAATTTCAAGGCTGGGCTGGAACTGAGACTCTTGCCTTTAAATATGCCTGGAGGTGGCAGCAGGAATTTAAAGTGATATTATTTTAATTTCTGCCAGATCTCTAGACAGGAGGCTCTGTCCTCCGAAGCACCAGGGGCAGTGCTCACTGCACCTGAGGGAGAGGAAGAAGTGGCTTTTCACTACCTTTCCCTTACACAAACTCACCCTGATCCTGGGGATGGTCCAGCCACTGGTATAACTTAGAGCATTCTCGGGGCTATTCTAAGTGATGCTGGAGTTGTTCCTGGGAGCACAGTGCACTCCTGCCCTGTCCTTCCTGCTTGTCACACACCCCTTCACTGGGACGGGGCACAGGGCAGTAGCATGAAGATGGCTTCCTAGCTGGAGGAATCCTCTAGTGCCCCTAGAGGCTGCCTCTGCACTGCCTGATGTGGCCCTTCAGATCCTTGACCTAAGGAGGTAGGCAGACGCCTCTTTATTTCAGTACAGATTTTTTATTTTTACACTCTAACTTTTGAACTTTGAGAAAAGACAACCACAGTAACTGCTGGGAAGTACTGAGGGCCCCTTTCCTCGGGACCCGATTCCGTCCTGCAGACTCCCACTGAGGCCGTCTCAGACAACAGGAGCTGTGTCTGCCTGAGGAGGGGAGAAGCAAGTCCTAAGTTTTCATGTTTGGAGCTGAGCCCATGCTGTAAAGTTCCAGTCCAGATCTGAACTCTCCCAAAGCATCATGTCATCCTGCCTCAGTGTTGGGGAGATGGGCAAGGGGACCCTTCGAGGACACTTCCAGCTCCATGTTTTTACGATTAGGGTGGTGGGGAAGAGGGAGACTTGGAATCTGGAGGTTGGCCTCAAAGATTTTTCTAGACAGGCAGTGGTGAGCAGGAGCATGGGCTAGCCGGGCCAAGAACCTACCCATGGCATGCATGCATGCAGGTTTGTACTCGGGGAGGCTACCTCATGCCACCCCTCACTGCTGCCTGTGCCGCCATTGCTCCTCCACTGTTTTTAGCACGCTAACTCAAAGAGAGTGAGCATACATTTACATGAGCTGGGAATCCCACCCCCAGCTCCAGGCATGGACATACTCTGCATGTTTGTTCTGTTCCTCGCACCATACGGCCCCCTAGACACTACACAGTGGGGACAACTCTTGCCCACATCACTGCTGGGGTTGGACTAGATGACCTCCTGAGATCCCTTCCAAACCTTTCTTCTATGATTCTAAGGAGTGGAATTGGTTATTCAAGTGTGCTTGTTTTTCATCAGACTTGAAATCAGCACTTGTGCTGTCTTCCAGCTAAGAGGCAGCCCAGTGCTTCTCAGTGTAAATTCATTTCCTGGGTTTAAACAGCAGCATAAATGATCAGTGTGATTAACTTAGCCCAAGCAGTAGGGAACAATTCAGAATACTCACAACTCTGTGAAAAAGCATCAACCCTCAACGTAATGAGTCAAATTCATCCCTGGTGTAATTCTACTGCACTCAGTGATTGTACAACAAGGCAAATTTTATCTAGATACATTCTTTATATGGGCCTCTATTCTCATAGTATCCGTGCACCTCCTACACACCAGTGAATTTATCCACCCCAGCACCTCTGCCAGATGCTATTAGCCCCATTTTACAGCTATGAGAGTGAGGCACCGACAGAAAGTCATACAGGCAGTCTGTGACAGAGCCAGGAATTGAACCCAGCTCTTGATTTCCAGTCCAGTATCTTAATATCCAGGCAATCTTTCCTCTGCATTGCCTTACCACCTATTCTTTCCTGCTGTAGTTAGTTTTGTAGTTTTCCTGATGGGTTGAGTCTGGAGTCTCCAGTTAGTGTAAAATATCTTGTGATCTGGCTTGAAGATATCTTAACAGCAGCAGAGTATGTGTAGCCAGAAGATGGAGACATTGTAGTGATTTCAAATTACAAGCAGTGGTGAGTTGTGTCTTTCCTACCTGGAGTGGAACGGGAATACTGGCCTGTCCCTGGTCCCATCCTGAGTCAGGACGTGGTTTAGAGTTTCATCTCTCCATTACAGAGAATAATTTGGTCTTCCTGCCTCAGGAAAGGGAAAGACCCTGCAGATTTTACTAATAGCCGCCTGCAGCTCAGTGTAGAACTTGCATGCTGTAAAGCTCATGAAGCAAGCCAAGCATGGGTGAGTGAGACAAGTGGAAGGAAGAGAGCTGGCTCCCACCAAACATAATTCACCAGCACGATGCTTCTGCACTCGGTGAAAAGTCCTTCTGCAAAGTTCAGCTCCACTGATTCAATAAGTAAAAGTGTCTGATATTCTCTGCTACTAAACAAACCTACACCAGGGATGAATGAGCAGACAAGCTCCAATTGGAGCATATGAAGATTCACTGGGGAGAAAATATGACACGAAATGATCGTTGGAGGAGTAAAGGTGAACTGAAATGTCATGTAGAAAGGAAGAAGCATATTCTGAGATCCCAAATTAGCATCAGAATATACAGGGGAGCTTCAAAAGTGCCAAATTAACTCATTTTAAAGCAGATTGATTCAAACAACAGTGTCACTTTATCTTACCTACCATGATCTGAGGTTCTCTTTTTTTGGTATCCATATACAGACTTAAATTCAAGATTTTATTGATTGCACAACTGCTGGCTAAAGCAGCACAGAGAATCAAGCTCCCAGCTCTGTTTCCAGTCCAAGGGATGCCATCACCTCTTCTCAGAGAACTATACAATCATGAAAGCAAACAAACCAATCCTTTGATTCACTTTTGAAATGCACCAGGTTGATTTTACTTTTAAGGCTAGTGTTCTGGGGATCTCAACACCTTACTGCTTTTCAATAAAATTGGGTACTTACATGGCACTTCTTGCCCCTAGATCTCAGTGCCCTTTGCAAAGGAACAGCACCCGCATTTTATAGATGAGGAAATTGAGGCACAAAACGGTTGAGGCTCCAATTTTCATGAGCAGTATTTGACACCAATACCTAAGTATCTTCAATCAGACTCCCAGACATGGGGCCAGCTGAAATGAGTTCCCATTTTCGAAAAGTTTGGCCTAAGCGATTTGCCCAAAGGGAGTTAGGGGCAGAGCCAAAAATTGATTCCACATCTCCTGGCTCCCAGTTCATTCCATTCCCCTTTTAACTAACCTATATTAACAAAGCAACTTGGAACGATTTGCAGAAGCTCCATCCATAACTCACCTTGCTCTGCCTAGGAGTATGGTCAGCATATAGTAAATGCCCCCATCCCTGGATGACCCCATGGAACTTACTCTAAGTTCTGCCTAATGAGTGAAGGCTGTGTTTCAATTCCCTGTCTTCCATGAGCTTGATGTAGATCCTCAATGTTGCCTTGACAAAACTATATTTGGTCAATTTCCTTTTCTGCAGTACTTAATGGGGGACAAATGGGGTAGGCAATGAGCCATGAGATTGCTGAGACATTCTCCGACATTAACAGGTTTTCCCACTGAAAACTATGAAGGCCTTAATAGAAGTGGGTGATACACACATACATTACAGTTCACTCTGCACCTGGAAGTGCTAAGATGAGGTTTAAACCCACGCACAACCTGACCATTTGTGACCCTTTCATCCAGGTGCTTTCTGTAAGGTGAACAAGGAAGTTAACTCCATTCTCCAGGACAAAATTCATCCTCTCCTCAGGCCACCTAAACTCCCATTGCAGTTTCATTAAGAGGTGATGCTTTGCTTCTACTCTATTCCTGTGCTAAATTAGTATGTAGTATTTTTATGTGCTATGAAATAGCTGCCATTTTCCATTTCACCTCAGCATTGCCATGGTGGGTAAAGTGATACCTAGATAAATAAATGCCCCCAAATCCTCCATTCTTGTGACATCAGCCTGACTGGGCTGTCACATAGTAGCAAGTTGTTTTGGAAGCACATCTAATTTTTTTTCTGATAAATGAGATCACTTTTAATTTTTCAACTGCCTTCTGCTAAATTAAAGATACTATTCTGCAGGTTATTTCCAAGTGGGACGGGAAATGGAAAGATCTGGAAAAGGCAATTCAAGTGGGTGAGAAAGTTCCTCTTAGCATTGTATATCATTGTTTAAAAAGGAGTGCAAAACGGGTGCAAAATTATACCAAAATCACAAAAGAAGCATTTTGCACCTAGTTTGCACAGATGTAAAATGACAACACAAAGGATGTGTTCAGGGGAGAATCAGAGAGCTTGCATTAGTCTCTAAACTCTGGAGTATGCAATAGTTTTGCTAACTGGGTGAGGCAGGATGCCATCCAAGAGCAGTGGACTTGATGGAACAATCACAAATTCTGGGTTTTCCACTGATATATACTCCTCCTATGTACTAACTGTCTCCACCAGAAAATAATTAAGATATTTATGTGCCAGGCATGGGATAATGTAAAGATTTGCCCAAATTCTTAAACACAGCCTATTCCTATCCCATCAGTTCATCTGTCTGCCCTCCACCACTATAGCATCTGTACCTTTCATGTAAACTTGACAGCAATACAAAAATTTCTAGTGCATTTCATGGCGTCTCTGGCACTTTTTTCCTTTTGCAGTATAGTCCCCTGGTCTTCCATTGTTCTCTCTGGGAAACTGGCTGGTGAGAAGTCAGGTGTGATGCATGATAGCATAGCATGTGATGAAAGATGGCGTGACAGTGGGGAAGTGGCCGGATCCTTGACTGTTCATTTTGAGCCTTTTGAGTTTTAGAGATTGTATGAAAGTGCAGGATTTTTTTAAAGCCCCTGGGTTGGGATTGAGGAGTTGAGCTGGGTGACACCCAAGTTTTATTTCAATGAAAAAAGCAGATTTATTCATTCATCCGTTCGACTGAGACTTATCACAGATTTTTGTTGAATTCGTCACATTTCAATTTGGGACAAAGGGACAAAAACAAGAAACAAACATTTTTTTGAATGAATGCTTTGATTTTTTTTATTCAAAATGACTTTGCATTGCAAAATATATTTCATTTTATTAAAAGAAAACATTTGGAAGGTTAAAAAAAACCTGGAAAACAAAATGATTTGTTAGACCTGAAACATTTTAATTTTTTTCTGGTCTGTCCAGCACAATTAAAAATCAGTTAGTCACACCTCTGTTCAGGAGACCTGTGTGCAATTCGGACAGTAAGTAAGGTGTAAATTCTTAACAGCAAGAGTAATTAACCATTGGAGCAATTTACCAAGAGTTGTGGTGGATTGCCCATTACCAACGATTTTTAAATCAAGATTGGATGTTTTTCTAAAAAATCTGCTCTGGGAATTATTGTGGGGCAGGTCTCTGGCTTGAGTTATATGAGGGGGCGGGGGTCAGACTAGGAGATCACAGTGGTCCCTTCTGGCCTTAGAATCTATGGATTCCTGGCTTGGCCACAGACTTCCTGTGTGACCCTGGGCAAGTCACATAGGCACCTAAATGAGGGTTTTCAAGAGTTCAGAATCTGATGTGCTCAAGCGAGAGCTGAAAATTTGGCCCCAACATGTGTTCTGAGCATTTAGAAAATTCTAGCCTTAAATAACAAACGAGAATAGTTCTTTTGCACTTTTCTGCTCAAGGATCCCAAAGCACTTTGCAGATATTAATAAATTAAGCCTCAGAGCTCTCCTGCGACGGGTGGGTATTGTTACTGTGTGCAATTTTCAAAAGCCCCTAGTGATTTAGGGGCATAAGCCCCATTGAAAATCAATAAGGTCTGTGCTCCCAAGTCACTTAGGCTCTTTTGAAAATCCTGCAAGCTGTTATTAGCCTCCTTTCGCAGGTGGGAAAGCTGAGGCACAGAGTAGATAAGTGACTGGGCCAAGGTCCTGCAGAAAATCTGTGGCAGAGCTAGATATAGAACTCAGAGACATTGCCTTGGGGGTTGGTAGTAAATGCTGGGCCCTGCTTGTCCTGTGCAGGAATTCTATCCAGAGCTTTTTCACTTTCTTTGTATCTCTAACACGGACACCACCTGTTTGCTTTCTACTTTCCACTTACAAACAGCTGGGCCCCTGAGACACCGCTCTATCAATGTCTCTCTGACACAGCACTGCATGTGACTGCTCTTTGTTTGCCATTACTCAGCTGGCTTAACCACAGCCAGACGTTGCTCTGGGGATATTGGCCCATGATGAAGCTCCCTTTCGAAATCCTTGCAAAAATCCAAGCCGACGCTGCCCCCTTTGTCTTGTTTAACTTTTTTAAAGACCGCCAGCAGGTTAAAGGGGCCTAATTGGCCCTTAAAGGAGCCCAGTGGGGGTGACCCCCACCCAGTAAAACCAGTCCACGTGTTGGGCTACTCGTTTTTCAATCAGACACTCCAGGACTCAATAAGCCTGGGTTGGAGTCAGCTTTGGCCAGCATAGCACAGGCCAGAGGGACCCTGATAGTGGGAAGCCCATTCTGTGGGGGGCACTGATGATGCAGCGACCCACGACCACCAGCTGCATTCCTCTGAGGGGTGGGCAGCTCTCCAGTGTGTCCCCAGAAGTGGCTGAGGAGAGGGCAGGGTACCAGGCGAATACATGGACTCAGCACACCCAACTGGGAGTCTCTGCCACCGTTTAAAGCTGGCCAAATGCCCTGGGGAACCTCCCTCCTTGAGCGCAGTGACTCCTCCTGGGACAGGAACGAGTGAATTAAGTCTTCTCTCAGTTTCCTCCGTTGTGAGGTGAGCCTGGCCGGTCTCTGATCCCTTCAGAACTGAGGCGCTGCTCCCCGGTTCTGTCACTCCCCGGCCTTCTCCCTTGGCTTCTTTTTCAAACTGAGGCACCACGTTAGTGAATCTCCAGCCTGGAGGATGAGTGGCTGTTTTTAAAGATCTATGATATATCTTAGTCAGTATCTCTGCTATTTCATCCTTCATTCCCTTTCCAAACTTCCCTCGAACGCCATCTGGTCCTGGTGATTTACTGCCCTTCAGAGCGCTTTGGTTTTTTGCTGGAGAATTTATATTTAATTTTAGACCCGTTATCATTCAGAGAGGAAAGGGAAATGCTTTGGGGGCACAGAGCAGGAATAAAACAGAACATTGTAATGTATTTCCTTTGTCTGGGAGATTTTTGTTTTGTTCTATCTGGATTTTGCTAGGGTATTTTTCTCCCTCCAATTTCAAGCATCGTTCAGAATTGGCTGCAGTGATTCCAGAAAAATCCCAGGACAGCAAACTACGCTCTGATTAACTCCAACGCTATAAGGACTAGCATCTGCCACTCTCTCTTCAAGTCAGGTGCTGCTCTAGGTATGGGCAGGAGAATCTGGTCCTTAATGCCCCTGTTTGTGTGGGAAGTTGGGGATTACATAGAATAGAGTAGGTTTTCTTCTCAGGTCTTCCCTCAAGCTTGATCGTGGTGTTTGCCTCCTATGTTATCTTGGCACCCCTTGTATTTGATCAGTGTGCGCGGGAGGTAAATTGAATTTGGTTGCCATGTGAATGATGCTTCGCACCTTCCATCGAAGGACCCCAGCCTATTTTACAAACCTGATCGGAGTCTAACTCCATAGTGCTGGGGGCACAAAGAGGTGCAGCGGCTTGGCCAAAGTCATAAAGTGAGCCAGTGGTAGAACCAGGAATGGAACTGACATCTCCAGAGGCCCCTTTCTGTGCCTTCACCCACTGCTGTTCCTCTTCCATCCCATGGTTTTACATTCACACTCACACACGTGCTCCTTCTGGACTTTTCTCTATTAACGAGGGGAGAATTTCAAAGGTTTGGCAATTTGCCTGAGATTAGGAGGTCCCACAGGTTTGCGTGCTTAACGTTTTGATCTGGGGAGGAAGGATGAAGTGGTTCAGATCTTCATCCAAAACTCCAGTAGAACCTGCCTCTCCTCCCTCCTCTTCCTCACCCCATTTCCATAATTCTCTGCCCCTCTTTGTTCTACGCAGGAGTGGAAGCAGGAAATTCCCCTCCTCCCCCCCGCTTGAAAGCCCATTCTTTTGACATTTCTATCTGATGTTGCAGAGCCCAGGGGTTTATATAATCATGCAAGCTTCTGAGTGGCCTTGCTAAATTGTGGAAAGGTCGGGACCAACCTGGTTCCCACTGATGTCGACAAGAGCATGGTCACTGACTTCAAAGAGAACTTTCTTGGTCCTTTTATGAGTACCAGCAATTCCACAAACACTCCACTGTGTCCTTTGGATGGCAGAAAGTGCTGCTCTGGGGAAAAGTTACTGGTCTATAGCCTCAATCAGTGTGGAGGGTCCATCACTTGCAGCTCTGAGCCACTGTGCATCTGCTGATTATTTTCTTTAGCTTGCAGTGGGATCCTACCAAGACTTGAGCTGCAAGAGCCAGTGTGGGATCCTTGATTAGCCATTAAATATGTGCATCCTCTCTGTTGGTAAAAGCCCAGCGATTTATTACCATTTCCCTTTAGCATCTCTGTTTAATTCAAAGTTTGGTCCCAGTTGGACCTTCTGCAATCCAGCCACGTGACGGAGCCTGGATGGAGTGTCTAATTACCTGGACCACGACGGGGTTCTCATCTGGCAATCCAGACTGATGTACTGACCTTTCACCTTAACATTTATCGTCACTGACAGGGCCCTGTCCGCACCTGCTTGTTTTCCATCAGGATCGGGCAACTTGGCTACCTGAATATTTCATAAAACAATGTGAATGTCTTTATCTAGAGTCGAATGAAAAAGTTAGTAGCAGGGGATGGTTATTTGGAGAATCTTTGCCCTTTCAGAGATTAGGGGAGGAGAACATCGGTGCTGATTTAATCTCTGGATTTGTACATCTTCAAATCATTAATCCTAGACAAAGTAGATTAGAGAGAATGATGGATGGGGCCAAGAAAACTAACCAGACTTTTTTATACACGGACTGAGGCACTGGACTGGGAATCAGGAGAACTGGATCCTGTTCTTGGCTCTGCTGCTGACTTGCCGTGTGGCCTTAGACAAGATGCTCAGTCTCTCTGTTTCCCCTCTCACCCTTTGCATGTCTTGTCTATTTAGACTGTAACTGTCCAGGGCAAGGACTGGACCACTTAGCACAATGGGCCCTGATCTTGGTTGCGGACTGTGTCCTACCAGAATACAATGAACTAAGCTTGGATGAACCTCTGGAAGGACTTGCTTTGGGTTTGGTTCTGTGTGGGTGAGATTTTGATGGGGGTGGGTCTTCTGGGTTTTGAGAAACCAGTTTGCCCGACTCTGTCATAAAAATGGATGAATAGTCTTTGCTCCACCTGAGGACACGGGAGCCTCACGCAGGAGCAAGGCAGTGTGCTGGGGTGATGATAGGGCACTAGTTTCCATGCTGTAGTTACACTCCATAGCTATGTGGGTGTCACTCCACAGCAAGCAGTGGGCGTGGCTTCCTGCCGGTGCCGCTCTTGGCTGTAGAGTTGTTTACCTGCTGGCTCCGATAGAACTCCACAGTCTAGGTACTTGTCATGCCTCCAGAGGTGAGAATCAGCACATAGCATCATGGGAGATGCAGTCGGGCAGAGAGCCCAGCCCGCAGGAGAAAATGAGGCCATGAGGCATCTGAAGTGCAACTCCCATCAGCCGCCCTAGCAGCTCAGGCAAACAGAGATTTAATTCTGAAGTGACCTGAAACAAAATGTCAATATCCATTTCACACCCGGAAAATCAAAAATTTCAGAATCATTGAAATTTTACTGTGGGAGAACTTCAGTTCTAGCAGAAACCACTTTTCCCTCTGGGGAAAAAAAATGTTTTGGTGGAAAATTGCTGCCCAGCTCCAGTAATCAGTTAATTTGTCTGCTACACAGGGATTCACTCAAAATGGCGTTTTCAGTGGTATTTTCTCACAGCAGGGCACTCACATCCATCTCCCCACCACGTTAACTCCATGTGTGTAATCCAGGCTAACACAACGTGGCTGTTTGTCCTGCCTGGTAAGAGCTGGTCCTTTGGACTAAAAAGCTCAGGCTTTGGGATTCAAAAATCCTAGGTTGGATCGCTGCAAATGACTGAACCAGCAGCAGGGGTTGTTAGATGCATTTAATTCAAGTACAGTATATGCCCACCCCCTCTGCTGAGGATTAGAAAGTATTGGATTATCCTCTTATCACAAGTGGCAACAATTTGTGTGTCCTGATTCCTGTAGGTTGGAGCCGAGCCCATAAAGGGATACCGTGCCTGCTCCCGGGCTGGTGACAGGACGGATTAACAGACACAGACCCCGCACACCATTCCTGGTAAGTAACTGATGATATCTTCAATTATGCTTTAGAATCAAGCGAGTGTTGTCCGAGAACATTTGCATTCCCTTGCTGCCAATGTGCTGGCGAAACTGGAGGGGCCAAACAGTGGTACTCGGACGGGTGCAGGTGTTAGCCAGATTTCTAGATCTGCGATGATGATTGGTTGCATTAAGCAAACATCCCCGAGATCTCTGGTTAATCTAGGGCTAGAGTGTGGTTCTGACTCGCATGGTGCACGGGGGCTGGGCACAATGGACATACTTGTGCTCAGGGAGTGCAAGGACACTGCAGGGCAAGAGCCGCTGCCAGAGAGGATGCACAGGGTAGGTCAGAGCCTCGCTAGTGTCTCTTTAATGTCCCGCGGAGCAGATGCTACATCCTCTCAAACAGTGGTAGAGGGGCTGCACTTCTTCTGTGTTTCCTGGAGCTCCGACAGGCCACGCCAGGATGAGACACAGGACCTCCCAGAACTTCCACTGGCCAAGGCAGCTCCAGCCTCCCTCAAAGTGAGGCAGTGTCTTAAAGGAGCCCTTAGCATTCAGGGAGGTGAATAATTCAGCCACAATGACCATCAGGAAGGTCATTTCCAGGTTATTAATGACTGAGGCAGAACCAGCGACGAAGGGTATATCTTCACTGCGGAGTTAGCTCAGGTCCCCAGCACCTGGGCTAGCCTAGCCCGGGTGTAAGCTGCCACACTGCAACAACCTGCCATGCTGCAACACCCTACCACAGTTACTGTGTCCTCATTGGTGCTACGCTCACCCGTGGGTGACCCTGAGATTTCGGGGGGCATCTCCCGGGGTTCTTGGTGCTGCAATGAGGTAAGCCAGGCTACAGTTCTTTCCCAATGAATCATGGGAGATCCTGTCTGTCCTTTTGGGCATGCAAGGGGAATTGTGGGAAGGCACTGAAGGGTTATCAGTGAAAGCAAGACCTGAGCTCTAGCCGGTACCCCCAGCTGGCACAGCCTGGGTTGGAAGCCCACCACGCTTGGGTGAGAGGTTTTGTGTGTGGACAGGAGGAGGGTTAGGAGCAACCCCTGGCTTGCAATGAAGTCACACTCTAAATATCAGACAAAGCTGGTCCTAGGGTCATTATCACTATGGGAACCGGAGGGCAAACTCCTGAAGTGTTTCCTCAGTGTTTGTTTAGGCCTGACTCAAACAAAACTCCCATTAGGGGTCCTTCATCAGGCACACTCTCATTCTATTCAGTGGGAGTTTTCTGTGTGTAAAAGCTGAGTGAAAATGGAGAAAGAACTCTGGGATTTGATCCACTTGGAGATCTGCTTGACTAGGGACCAAATGAAGACTTCAGAAGCTAACCCAAAGTTATTATATTTGTGTATGCTGAGTGTGTTGCACTGCATTTTAACATGGCTGGGGTGTTGTATTTATAGCAGTGGCCTTTTCCCAGCCAGCAGCAATCAATTCCTGACAGATGGATAGAAGCAGAACCTCATTTTCAAATTGTGCTAGGTTTACAATACACTACAATGAATCTCTTATGGATGGGAATTGTGCTAAAGTCTTTTTGTGGGGGGGTGGGGAACTCTGAAGGGAGAGACAGAATAAGCTGTTAACCCAGGTGAGCCCCTCATTGCATGGCTGGGTTTTATGATAATGATGAAGGAACCTAAGTAAACTTCAGATGTTCCATTCAGATAAGCACCCGAAAGTTCAGTGACATCTCAGGACATCTTGAATCTTCTAAGCCTGGCTGGATCTCTCATGGGAACAGTGCGATTCTGGTACCACTGGCTTCCGTTTGAGATGGCCTTACCACAAAAGAAACTTTTGTCTTGCAATGCCAAGGTGCTTCCACTCCTGACGCTATGCAGACGTGCAGAGGCCCACGAGACTGAAAAATAATCCAGGAACAAAAAGTCATCCAAACTTTTACAAACCTGAAATGAGAACCAGCTTGAGTGTGAGGGGGAAGGTTTGGAACTGTTTATATTTTAGCTGAATCCATTTCTACATCCAGGTTAATAGAAACTCCCTTTCCCCATAACTTTAATGAAAACGTCTTGACACAAAATAGAACTGAAAAGTTCCATTATGTAAGCAGAATAAACAAATGACTCTATATTCTTTATGAACAGGGAAGCATGATGGCGTAATTAGGTTTCAGTCCAAGAATATAAATTCAGCAACATGGAAGGAAAGGTTTCTTTTTAGAACATTAAGAATATTTTTTTAAACAACCCTACCAGCAGTTGTTTAATTTCAGTTTGACCATGTGTTCAATAAACACCCTGGTGTCCTATGGAGCATCATTTTTCTGCACAGTATCTACTGTGTCGGGCCACTGTTCTTCTGTGCCCTGACAGTACTGAGAAGAGTGGATTTTGTCATTCTTGAGTGATGTGCGCACCAAAATCTAGGGGCCTGAATGCAGTAGATCTTTGAATTAGAGAGCCCTTCATGTCCACAGGACTGCCGAGTTTCTGAGCTCTGCTGAAAGGGTGGCAGCCGTGTGCCTCTTTCATTTCTTACTCCCCAAAGATAATTCAGAGCTAGTGGAATAAGGGTTGATTCTAGAAAGGGTTTTGACAATGCCATTATTCTGGCGATCCTGGAAAGGTAATGAAAGTGCCCGTTATTTGGAGTGTCCAGAAAGTATCGTGAAAATGCCCGTTATTCAGATGATTCAAGAAGGGGGGTGAAAACCCCTATAACTTTGGGGATTCAGAAAGGTCGACAAAAATGCCCATTATTCTGGCAATCCAGGAAAGATCACAAAAGACCTGTTTTTCTGGCAATCCAGAACTGGTTGTGAAAGCGGTGGGGCGGGGGCGCATGGATTGGAGTAGTTCTTGTACGGCCAGTGTTTAAGGTTCTCAGGTGAGAGTGGACGAATGAAACTATATGTCTCCCCTCTCAGAAACCAACAGTGTCTGTGAGCTCAGCCATGGTGTCTAATCACAAATTAATCCAGACTCTAATCACTCACCCAGGTCAGTTATCAGCCATGGCTGTTCCTGTCCTTTCAGGATTAGTACAGCACTTAAGCTATGGCCTGCCGGTGACCTTCTTAGCATCCATGTGGGCAGGGGGAAAAAGGAGTGTAACATGTTTCCTTATTTGGATAAGACATAATGGGGAAAAAATGTGCAGGTATCAACATTCTGAATGTTTATAACAGACTCTGCCTGCAGTTGGCATTGAGATATTTCGTTTAATGATTATTGTAAGACTTATGGCTAAGGTTGTGTGATTTTGACATAAGAGTTAATAGAGTTGCGTGATAGAGTCAAGAAAAGCTTAACTGTACAGACGAATTATCCTTCTGGGCCTATGAGATCTTTGTCAAGAAAAGGAATGTGCTGTAGGATAACAGATGTATTTGGAGTGACTACAAAGCTGTAATTCACTCCTAGGGCTCCATTGATGTCATAAACCACGAGAACACAACTTCAGCACTTTAGGAATGGAAGCACTGAGCAAAGCCTTGAGAGTGAATTTAGCCTGGTATTGACTCCTGGGCTATAAGTTGCTATTTATAACATGCACTTTGTAACTTTCACAAAAGATGGGCAAATGCTTCATGCCTTGGCTTGCTGGCTGTTTGCGAGCATTATTCACATATCCAATGCACCTGCAGCTAGGCTGGACACCGGGTTCTGCCATGTTCTCTATTTTACTCTATGATTATAATCAGTAGTTACGATATCACAATGTTGATGCTGGATTGCTGTACCGTTTTGCATTCGTCTGATGAGGAAGTTGGTGAGTGTGTTTGGATCTGTGTCCCATTTAATTTTTATCAACCCAATTGCCTGATACTGTGACATGACTTCCAGAAGTCAGGCTAATTGGGGGAAGTTCAGCTTCCCACATGCAGCTAAGGGAAAATTGTCAAGGTGTTAGACCAGGAGGGTAGGATCCCAATGTGCCGTTACCGGCTCTGCCACTGTTTCACTGTGTGACCTTCAGCAAATCACTCAATCTTTCTGTGCCCTTCTGTCTGTAAACTGGGGGTATTAATAATACAGTAATTTTACATTTAAATCATCTCCAGGTTCTTCTTGTGCTGTGCAATGCTTTAGAAAACACAGTGGGAAAACAAAGAAAAACCAACAAATAATCAAAATCATGCACAGAAAATTCAAAAGAAATAAAACAAATGTTGTTGTTTTGTTAAAGACAAAAGGGCACAAAGAGGATAAAGGCCTGCCAAGTCCAGTGTTCTATTCTGCCGTGTCTACAGCCATAGTAATAATACTACATTTCTATTATGGTAGCTCCCAAAATTCCAGTTAAAACGGGGTTGCCTTTGTATTGAGTGCCGTACAAGCACAGATGAGATGGTCCCAGGGTAGGAGAACTTACAGCTGCTATGGGAAGAGAAGAGCTGATCCGGTGGGTAGGGCACCAGCCTGGAATGCTGTTGACCTGGGGTTCAGATCCCTGCTCTGTCAGAAGCTTCCTGTTTGGGTGGGGGCAAGTCAGTCTTTGCCACAGTTCTGAGCCTACGTGGGAACTCAAGATGCTTCCATGCCTATGGTGATCAGATAGCAAGTATAAAATATGGGGCCAGAGGGTGAGGGTAAAAGGCACCACTATAAGACAAAGCCCAGAATATCAGAACCATCCTTAAAAAATTGGAACATCTGGTCTCCCTATCCATACCTAAGGTGCTTGGGAGGACAAATGGTTTGTAATGCTCCTGTGTTGTGGTTCTGGTGACCATAAGAGTGTGTTTGAGAGATACCTTTTGGCTGAATAATTTCACTAATGTGCAGTTATTTCTCTTGCTGGGATCAGGGTGGAGAGGTTTCATATGTAACTAGATCATGATTAGTGTTTAGAAATAGCTGTAGCACTAAAAAATTTTGCACTAATCTTTTGCTGTTGCTCCGCCTTCTCTCAAAATTCATATTATCCAAGTCCAGATTCTCCATATGCTTTCAAAAGACCTCATTCTAAACATATATAATTATCTCTGCTAAGAGGGTATGGGGAATCCGAATGTAGATAATCAAAATTAGGAGAGAAGGCAGGGTAGCAGCCAACTGGACGGAAACATTTGAATTTTAGGGCTGTTTCTTAACGCCTAATTCTCTCTCTGATTTTATATGAAATATACACCGTAGAGCTGGATATTCCAAAGTGCTTATGCTGGCCTAATTCTCCCCCACTAAAGTCATTGGCTCCTGTTGACTACAGCGGAAGCAGAGTTAGTCAAGTGTCGAGTGTTTTGGACCTCCCACCATTTATCGAGGCCAATGTCTGTCACATTTCCTGAAGCTTGAAATTCCCCAGGACAACTTTTTGTCTGAGAATTCTTCTCGTTGTTCCCTAGGGCTAGAGGTCACAGTCATGTGAAGAAAAAACAAAGGGTTGGGTTTTGTTTTTGGGGGCTGAGACTTTTTAGTGTTCCAAGATAAGATGCCTTTGCCAGAGCCCGGCAGTAGAGCTGGTGAAAACAGAACAACATATTTTTGTACCTCCATTCACTATCGTGGGGGCTAAGGAAGTGACACACCAGTTAGTGGCAGAACTAACAACTCGTTCGTCTGTCCCTTACCCTTATCTGACTGACACCGTGAGGGAGGAGACTGGGAACAATACTAAAGATATGGCACCACCAGTTAGGGCTAGATTGTGGCGGGTACTTGTGACTCATCCACACGAGGGAGTAAGCATCCCCCATGTGCCCTTGTGCAGTCCCCCGTTTTCGGGTCTGGGTGGCAGGGTTCCTTGCCTGCACCCCCACTCTGCAGAGCAGGTGGGTGGGGTGCAGTAGGGAATGGGGGGAGTGTAGGCTCCTGTGCTGTTCAGTGATCACCCAGGCTCAGATGAATGGGAGTCAGGAGCGGGGCTGCGGGCGGGGGCACTTTGACTTGGGCTCCCCGTTTGAGAGGGCCCCAAGCCGGAGCAACACTGTGACCCAGCGCACCAGGGGCTGACGTTTGAAGTGAGGAGCCCAGCCCATCCCAGTGGGACAAGAGCCAAGCCACCACGGCAGGGTGAGCGCACGGTGGCCTCCTTGCTTTCCAAATCCCCTCTCCCGCAGGGCCTCCCTTCCCTGGTAATATGTTTTGGAAGGGCGGGGGTGGGAGGTGCCCCCAAAATTCCTGCGTGGCCCTGGTTAGGAGCCTAAATATGTCTGAGGATCTAAGCCTCACTGCTTAAGGTGCTTCCAAGATCTGCTTTCTTCTCTGTTCATTTCCAACCCACTGTGCATAACAAGAAGCATTCCTGTAGCCCCTCACCCAGACCTGCCCTGGGAGGCTCATCCCCTAAAGGTACAGTCCCCAGTACCACCGTACCACTCCCACCCCAGTTTGCCAGCTAGCACAGCGGAGCAGGGCCGGGGGCATTGTGATTTAATATTGGTACAATCCAGCAATACATTACAATCCCCGCTGAGAGTGGGCAGGAAGAAGGAAGGAACCTGTATCTCAAGGATTGTGTATGAGGCCCAGTGGGTCCTGGGGCAGCACCGCTTCCATAGCACCCCTTGCTCCAGTAGGGTTACCTCCTGGCCAGTACTTGGACCAGCCTGGCCAATTTCTTTTATGGAGTTGCCAGCTGCCAAAAAAATGATTTAATCTTCCGCATTTCTTTACATGAGCCTAAAGATTTGCATGATTGTCACAAGACATGGGGATGTCTGATGTTGAAAGGTTTTGTGTCCTGCTAAAGATGCTGCCGTGTTCCCGCTTCCGCAATTTAAGTGATAACAGAGAAAAACTACTGAAAATGCAGCAGCTGTCACCCACCAAAACCACAAGCGCCCCATGCCCGTGTGTGAGAGGGTTTGAGTCATGCGAGGGTGAGGAGACATGCGAGGCCTATTAAATAATGGATCAGGGCAATGGTGCGAGTGATCCTACTTCACCTCTGAAAAGAAAAGCTCGCATCAGAAATTGCACCTCCAGTGACAACTGGCTAAATGAAATAGACTGCAAAGACTGGCTGGCAAAATGTGCTGATAAAATAAACACCCGTTTGTGATCAGTGACGTTATCAATCTTTTCTATGTGTGTTATCTCTCTAGATCCTGTAGGCGTCTGTTGAATGCGGGGTTCCAGAGGTGCCTTGTGGTTGAGGTTGGGGTTACAGCAGTCTTGCCTTTTGGGGGGGAGGTGGTTTGCTGGGTTTTTTGCATTTCAAAGATGATAACTCTATGCTCATGGCTGTGCTAAAAGTCAGGAATTGGGGCCCCTTTGATTTTATTTATTCAGATTCACTATCTGAAATGCTTGAGGCTCGGGATCTTGAACTGTTAAAGTCGATGTGAGCTTTGCCATTGACTTCAAAGAGTGTAACATCAAGTTGGGCATGCCCTCCAGCAGCATGATGTTCTCTCAGTCCCAGTGAAGTTCCATTACAGCATAGTTTTAAAGTGGGAAGGCATGTTCTTGAAATCATTTGTGCAGGTTAACTGTATGGTAATTTTTAGTTAGAGGTTGTTGGCATCTATAAGGATGGCACAGAATTCTATAGGATCCTCCATGATCATGTTACCAGTACCATTAAGAGGAAACCTTTTGGCTCTAGCAGCAGAATTTGGATCCCGATTTTGAAGACCCAGAGTTTGGGAGCATTCAGATCTTGGTTCATTATAAGGTCAGAAGGGGCTATATGCAAAAGTCAGCTCCAGATTTTAGTTTGGGACTTCTCAGCTGTTGTGATAGTTATTGAAAGCAGGGAGATGGATGGATACCAAGAGAAAAATGAATTCCAGGGCCTATGGCCCAGAGCAAAGGGGAAATCACTTGCTCGTTTACTGCATCACAGTGAGAACTTTAAATAGCAGGTGGCGTCCGAGCTCAGATACCTGCCAAGAACAGGTCAAAAGAGGAGCCACAAGGAGGTGCTATGATGGTGAATTAGCTAATGTTTGTGAAGAGCTTTTGGATTCTCTGATGGACGGTGCAATCACCCTGCACAATGTTAATATCATTTATTGGAACTCTTTCATCCATTTTTGCTAATAGCAACCTTGATAGTATTTCTCTCTTTGCTTTACTTTGGCTTGTTCCTGTATCAATCAGCACACTAGTTAAAAGCACTGAGCTGAACCGAGAGGTGATTTGCAAGGCTGTGAAAGGCACGTTTCTTATGGAGTCAAATTGAATCTTATGGCAGTCTCCATTACAATGTTGGTCATTTACATCCACTTATTAGCATGCTAATTACACCGCCTTACACCTCAGAATTTGGCTTATTCCTGCGTTATTAGCACATGCACTGTGCCAAATTCTGCCCTGGCTTTCTTTGGCTGACTCCAAATGAGGTGCAAGCAAGGACTGAGAGCTTCAGTTGCTGCTGTGGTTACACAGCACAGCGTGGCTGGTTTGGCAGGGCCAAGAGAACACACACACACACACGGTTTCATTTTAAAGCCCTGCTCTGGGCAATTTTTTATTTTCTTTCTGAATATTAGTGTCTGACCTTAGCAGGATCCAACTCTAAGGAAACCCACCCGACCCCCAACCAGTGTCTCACATCACTTTGATCAGCCTCCAGTGAGCTGGCCTCCGGAAGCTTAAATACATGGAAAACTGCAGTCAGTCTGCAAGCTGTAGCCTGTAAGACGGAGTCATGAGAGGTGCTGCTCATGCCCACCTGGCCCTGAGTAGTGAGTTGGTCCTATTTCAAGAGGCCTTTTCAAGGCCAGAATTGAATGGGCTGGGTTTGGGATTTTCCCTGCGTGGGTTTACCACCCCCCCCTTCAAGTTAAAGCAGAAAATACTGACTGTATTCAAACACTCCTGACTGTATTCAAACACTGAAATAAACTGCAAAAAACACCCAGAGAGACTTTGGTAAGTTCACTCACATTTTGTGTAGTGGATGGGGGTCTGTCTATACATTTATCAGTGGCTCCAGATTCAATCTTAATTCAGATGCTTATTTCATCACAAATTCTAAGGAATCCAAGTCTAATTTCCCACAACACCTGACACAACCTCGTTAGTCAGACTAGAAAGAGTGGTGCCCCCTATTTGTCACATGCAGTGGAGATGCCTTGATAATGGCGAATAGGAATTGCTCAATTCTGGACACTGTGGAATCCAGTTACCTACAAGCTGAGCTCTCTGTGTAGTTAGTTAATGATTTTAATAAATTCTCAGTGAACAACCAGCTTCTTACACACACACACTGTACTTTGCACTCTAGAGGCCAGGGGAAACTGGCATAGAAAATCAGCTTCTTCCCCAGCCTTTTAGAAAACAATCCCTTGGATCAGTCAAGAGGACGTGGCAGGGCAGTTTAGCTGACTCTTCATCATGGGCTGTGGAAAGTAGAAAGTTTTGTTAAAGGGCCCTTTAAACTGTACCAAAAAAAAATAAAGGCAAGAACACAGCTAGAATCCTCTCCAGGTAGTCCCAATCCAAGATTGCCTGCAGCTGTTTGAGCTGAAAAGAATTAGCTAACAAGATCTACATTGTTCCTAAACTATAGCGTGGATGCTGCTTTCCCTCTGGTAATTCCCTTGGAATAGGTTTCACCTGAAACAGATTTGTATTTGTCCAGTGAAAAAGAGGCTCATGGCTGGAGAATGAGAAAACCAAGCTGAACGATGGAGTGGTTTACAAACACTGTGCCATGAGCATTATCAGTATCAACTTACTTTAGATCAGACAAGTTTAGAACCAGAATAAAAGACTGTGTCACTGGCAAGGAAATGCTCATTAATTTGCTTGGCTGGACCCAAAGCAAACCATAGCAGGGGTGTGTTTAAAGAGAAGAATATCAGGTAGTTTGGCTCATGTAAGGAAAGGAGGAGCCATTTGCAAAATTCAGATCCAGATTTCAGTCAGCTCTACATTTCTCAGGTGTGAAAGCCCCTCTCTTTCTTTCCTCCTAGATATGCTCCACCTATGCATAGACTAGCTTGCTTGGCTTTGAATTTGAATCTAAATAGGCCTGATATGGGATCAGGTTTTCAACTTAGAGCCAGACTCTGATGTGTTAAATCTTTCCTTCTTCATGACTGGCCCTGTGCAAAGGCGGATGGCCTGGGTCATTCCAGTGGAGTCCTGGATTTTCCAGCATATAACGATAGGACTTTAACTATAAAGAAATTTCTGTGGAAGTAGCACTTGCATTTCTAGGGCTGCCAAGCTTGCATGGCTGTGCTCATTGTGAATTAGTGAAAGGGGGACAGGGACAGAGACCAATTAAATGGTTTTAATAGCCTCCATGGACAGAGATTCAGACATCCCTGAAGGGGTGGTTATCTCCTTAGCCCTGGTTAAAACTACCCTGGCAGTTCAATGCCCAATCAACCAGTTACAGAAGCGTGGCTGGAGCAAAATTGTGTCCTGAATCATTTCAAGAGATAGAGGCCCATTATCTTACGTGGTTATGTTTTTAAACAAAGCCGAATAATATCTCCAGGTTCTCATCCTCTCTACTAAGGCACCGAAGAAACTAATGTTTTCAATGCCTGGAAATAGATCTAATGACAATAGGGTGCCTAGATAGCAAGTGTGAAAAATCAGGACAGGGGGTGGGGGCAACAGGCACCTATATAAGAAAAAGCCCCAAATATCTGGACTGTCCCTATAAAACGGGGCTATCTGGTCACCCTAAATGGCAATGTCATGCTGGAAGCTCTAGCTGAGAACAGCCTTCAGCCTCTCACCCTTACAACTGCTTATTTAGCTTGGAAAGGGAAAGTTAGCGAATGTGTCACCTGTGTATATGGGAATAACAGATCACCCAGTGCAGTGAACGGAGAGTAAGTGTGGAACAGGAAAGGAAGCATTTGTCACATACTATGCTGGATTACACCACTAGCTCTTTGAAAACTAAGGTCCTGATTCAATCTAAGCATTGTCCAACTTTAAGCATGTGGGCCCAGATCCTCAAAGTTATTTAGGTACCTAACGCCTATTGGTTTCAGTTGGCGTTAGGCATCTAAATGGGCCCCAGAGCCAATGATAACACTGGAGTTTAGTTATGCATGTGTTTGCGTACCTTGCTGAATCTGGGCGTCCGTTCTATAAGCAAACTTATCAATGGGCTAGTCAATTTTGCCATAACCAATAAAAATCATGGGTTGATGTTGGAGCTGAGTGATTCATTCATCCTGAATAATTTATTTGGTGAATTAGGTCGTGTTCTTTACACCTCTGCCGATTGCGATCTCATCAAAATGACTCATGGTAACAGCATGGCCAGCTGGGAAGGGGCCGGGTGATCCCTGGGCAGGGCTGATCGAGTTCAGGTGAGAGAGCTGCAGCAGGGAGAGGGCTTCTTGGCATAGGACTTGAAGCAGAGGCATTGAAGTGAAGGATGTGTCCTCTGGTCACCGCTGGCAGGCTATGTCTGCTCTGCAATTAGACACCTGCGGCTGACCCTGGCCTGCTGACTCACGCTCGTGAGGCTTGGGCTAAGGGACTGTTTAACTGCAGTGTAGATTTCCAGGATCAGGCTGAAGCCTGGGCTCCAGGACCCTGTGTGGTGGGAGGGTCTCAGAGCTTGGACTGTAAGCCCCAGTCAGCTGGCACAGGCCAGCCACAGGTTTTTAACCATAGTGTAAACATACCCCGAGAGGCCACAGGGAAAGCCTCTGAGAGCTGTGGCCCAGCATGAGCAGAGGAACAGCTTATATTTTGCTTAAATTTTATGTTGGAAGAATAAACTGTGTCCAGAAAGATTATTAATTTGAATTACTGTAGTGCCTAGGAGCCCTCATCATGGACCTGTACTCCATTGTGCTAGGTGCTGTACAAACCCAGAACAAATAGACTCTCTCCCCCAAGAAGCTTGCAATCTAAGGCCTAGTATACTCTAGAATTACATTGGCATAACTGATGCTCGGGGGTATGAAAAGTCCATACCCCTGAGCAGCGTTGTTAAGCTACCCTAAGTATCCATGTAGACAGCAGTAGGTCGACAGAAGATTATGGTGGATTACCTATGCTGAGAGAAGAACCCTTCCTGTCATCGTAGGTAGCGTCTACACTGAAGTGTTACAGTGATGCAGCTGTGCTGCTGAAGCATTTTAAGTCTAGACATACCCTAAGTTTAAGACAACAGATGGATGCAGACAGACAGGGAAGTACAAGGGAAGAGACTTGAGCATGATATTAAGTCCTTCTGGTGAAGATGGGGATAGAGCACACTGTGGTTGGGGTTAAAGCATGTCTATCTTTATTTCCTATCTGTGCAGACTCTTGCTTCTTGCTCTATACCCCTAGTGGCTGCTCTAAACATTCACCACTACCATCGCGGTTGGGAGAATCAACCCGAGCGAGAGGAAACTGAGACAGCAGCTAGCCTGAAGACAGAGTGAGCAAAGCAGCGCTCGTTCATTAAAATTCTCTGATGAAACTTTTTTTCCCCCCTTTTGTTTATTCTGTTACTTGCTCATAGACTCATAG